>CM057456.1:1109150000-1109750000 GCA_016271365.2 Neoceratodus forsteri | reverse complement strand
CATATATGCCCTGATACACAGTTTACTATCCACCGGACTATATGCACACCAACCCCACTCCCATATCCTCCAGCTTCCACAGTAGCCAGCAGTGTTTCATCGAGTCCAATGCCCTGCTGAAGTTCAGAAAGAGCACATCCACTGGCCTGCCCCGATCCAGTTCACTTGTTACCTCTTCATAGAACTCCACCATGTTGGTATGACAAGATGTGCCCGTAACAAAGACATGCTTGCCGGCCTGGTGGCGCTGAGGGTTGAGGCACTGGATGCCACACCTCTTGCGTCACGCTGGTGTCCCAGGTTTGGGAACAAGCCCCGGAACATCAGAGTCAGCAGGGAGGGAGAGGATTGAGCATCCAAAGGACAGCTCTCCTCTCCTGGGAGGGAGGGGGATACATGTTTGGTGCCTGACTGTCCTTTGGCAGAAGCCAGAGGCATAGCAGACACATGAGCGTACAGAGAGGTTGGGAACTGGCAGATGTCGGCGGAGACGTGTTGACGTTGGGGCGTAGGCCACTCCACCAGAACATCTGGAAAAGACCTGCGGCACTCACGGGTAGACAGAGCACCATGCCCTGATCCCCAGTACCCCTACCTGCCCCGGTGAATGGTGTACTAATGAGACTAAGGAATTCAGGGTGCTTGCCACCCCACCTTGTCCCCACCTTGGGGGGGGGGTAAGCCATGGCTACATGGAGGACGGACCACCATGGGATACAGGTAGGAGGTGGGGAGTAGAATGGCCTTAGGCATCTCCCAAAGGGAGTGTAGTGCCATGGCAGGGAAGGAGTATAAATAGAGAGTAAAAAAAACAAAACAAGCCTAGGACATCGTAGTTCAGTCGGGCCAGGGAGGGATCGAGTGTCCAATGGATGGCTCTCCCTTCCCTGTGAGGGAGTAGGGTATCGCTTCACTCTCAAATGACATCTGGCATCAGTCGGTGGTGGCCTACATCCTGCAGTGCTGGGGTACGGAGTCTGGTGGACGCTGGTCATCATTGCACGTCCGGGCTATGTGGGAAGGTGATGGGCAGGGAGAAAACAAAGTGAAAATACCCTCTGCCTCCTGACAAGTGAAGGATGGTCCGGGGGTTGGCCAACCATATCCAATTTCATGCTCTCATGGGAGATCTGGGGCCCAGGAGGAATGAGAAGAGAGCTTCAGTGAGGTGGGGTCAAGGCATGCCCTAAGAGACCTCTCCGGAGAGAGTTAATGTAGGGAGAGAATTGAAAAAAATATATATACAGTATTTACATCACTTATTTTTTGCTTATTCTCCACAGTGGTACTAAGCACCATCAGTGTCTCATAGAAGGAGACCGAGACCCCCACGTCTGGACAGACCCTGGCCACCTCCCTAGACCTAGCCTGTACCTGCAGTTCACTGTTCCCCTCAATATCCCTATGCATCCCAGTATCCCCCAGCCCTCCTTACTGCCTTCTCACATTGCTTGACCACCTTTAGGTCATCTCATATACAGTAACTACATCCAGGCACATTTCCATTTTTGTTGTTATTAGTATAAGCCCCCCCCACCCATACCACTTGTGTAATCTTCCCCTGGGTTTTTGTTTACCATGTGTATTCCTTTGCACGTCTTTGCGTTGAGAATAAGCTGACATACATTTGACCATTCCTCCAACCTTACCGATTCCCTTCTCAACCTTTCCACCCCACCTTGTATATCAAGCCTGTTGCAGATCTTTGTGTCGTCAGCAAGGAGGCATACTTTCCATTCCAGTCCCTCGGCAATGTCACCTGTAAAGACAATGAAGAGGACTGGTCCCAGTACTGAACATTTTGGTACCCCAGTAGAAAACAAACTTTCTTCATAGTGGACTCCGTTTAATATTAACCTCTGCATCCTGTTTTCCAGCCAATCTTGTACCCAGGCTTCCATTTTGGTACCACATACAAGGCTCTCTATATTGTATTTTGTGTCGGACTGTGTCAAATGCCTTGCTCAAGTCTAAGTAGTCCATGTCAACAGCCCCTACCTGTTGTACTACTTTGTTAACCCAGTTAAAGAAATGCTGCCTTGTGTCCTGTGCCCCGCTGTTCTCTGGATACTGCACAATTCTTTCCTTCAGAAGTGATTCCATCATTTTCCCTTCCACTGACATCAAACTAAGTGATCTGAAGTTTCGTGTCTCTGCCCTGCTCAAAGTTTTGTGACATTGAATCAAATCTGCACTCCTCGTGTACCACCCCATCTTCCAATGATGTTTTAATGAGGGTAGTTAGAGGTGTAACTAGTTCCACCCTATAGAGAATACTGGATAGGCAACTGTGCAGAACCAGTGTGTTCTGCCACAGACGGATTCTGATTCCCTCTGACCTCGAGAGCAAAGCTCGAGAGGTCCATGGGAATCATAACCCCGAGGTGGCAAAATGCACTGGTTGTGCATAGAGTTGTTCATCCTGTATTTTTTATAGTGTATAGTACTGTGTGAAAAAAGTGTTTTGTGAGTTCTTTTGCTTTCAAAATGAAACTGACTCATGTAGTCTCTAGAGGTTCTACAATGCTGTTCTACAACAGTAGGGTAGAACGGCATTCCATGACCTTGGAACTGTGGTAGAACAGCATTTTGAAAGGGATGAAATTCTCTACAGAACAACACTCCACTATACACTATACGTTCCTTTAGAGTTCTTGGGTGCATCCCGTCAGGCCACATTGCTTTGTCCACCTTCAGTTTTAAGAATTGTTTCATAATCCTTTGTCCTGGGAATTAACTGGTCTCGACCCCCTCTCCACATTAACTCTCTTTTGTGGTCTAGGTACCTCCCCCTCATCTTGTTTTGTGATGCAGTGGCCCCCCTTCCCTCCCTCCTGTGTACCAGCCTGTCTCCCTCCCTGCATAACCTTGTGCTATGAATTATACCCACTTCCTTTACTAAGTCCCCACCTCCCCCCCCACCCCCCTGGGCATTCCCACTCTGAGTTCACTCTTCCTGCTATACCCTCCCTTTCCCCAAGACCTGACTCCTATTACTCCTGCCACTGCTTGTGCATCCTCCATATCCTGTCCTCCCCCCGAGACACTACACCTGGGAGTAACTCCTCCTCCTCCATTACCTGCTGAGCCCATTGCCATCCTCTGCTTAGCTGCCTCCCTAGGAGCCTCATCTCCACATTCCCCTCCCTCACTTGTCAGTGTCAGGAGTATTAATCTTTCTTACGCTCCATGCCATTTGTCTGTCCTCCCCCTGCTGACTTGCACCACCTATCAGTTGCCTTTTGACCATACCCCCTTTGCCCTTCTCCTATACTCTGACCAGCCCCCCTGTTTCTTGTTTCTCCAAACCTAATGCCAGTCTCCATGGTCCTCAGTTTGCCCAGGGTAACCACAACCCATACCAACTGCTGCTCCCCTCATCCCTCCAGGGTCCAGTCCCACACCACCCATTTTGGTGGCTCATTGTCCTGCACTCATGCTATCCTTTTCCTTTCTGTTCACTCACAGTTGTGTAGCTTCACCCGGTTCCAGTGCCATTTTATAATTTTTCCCCTACTGCACCCCACTACCCCTCAAAGCCACCCTCCTTTTATCCCCTTCTCCCTTACTCACTAGTTAGCCTCTTGACCTCCTCCCTGTGTTGTGCTAACCATTGCCACACCATACAACCCACCATCCTACACACCAGAGCTAGCACAATGGAAGTACAGCACCCAACGTACCCCACTACCCTTCCAAACATAAGAGCCTTCATGATATGTGGGCCCTCTACCATCTCTTTCCTATCTTGCTTTCCCATCACCAGTTGTCTCCAGTGCACTTGTTACCTTTTCATAGAACTCCACCAGGTTGTCCATCCAATAACTCTTTTTACTGGTTAATGTTCACTTGTGCATTCAATTTGTAGATGTGCCCTGTAATGTATGCTATAGTACCTTCAGTGTTTACCCTGTACTAGGGCCCTTGGTCAGCAGTACATATAATACATAATAGCAGGCCTGACTGATGCACAGAACCTAATTGACATACAGTACAAAAAAGCTATACTGATATTCCCCATACTGCCTGTAAGAACTGTTCGCATACATGCATTGCTTTATGTAGATAGTTAACTCACTGCCTCCTAGAAATGTCTGTAGGAGTCAGCAAATCTAACTACAGTGTGTCCCAGAACGCCTACAGAAGTCACCTACAGACTTCCTGTGCGCCCTAGAAATGTCTGGAGATGTCACTCACATATTTTAATATTACTTGCCAGCCAGAATTGATTAGAATTGACTGCATAGTACCATTAGAAAGGTAATGTTGTGCTGAACAACCTTGCCACTGACACGTTGTGTGTATCATGTTCACTTTAGGAGTTATTCATATTTGTTTATGACATTTTGTCAATCTAGAACTACCTAAGTACTTTGAAGAAAACACATATTCTGGGTATCTTAGCCAGTATAAAACAAAAACCAAATTGAGTACAGTTGATTGCACAGAACTGTTGAGAAGGCAATTTTGTGTGGAACAACTTTGCCACTGATTCGCTGTGTGTGTCACGTATACTTTAGTAGTTATATGCATTTGTTTATGGTATGGTGTGTATGGTTCAGATTTGTCCCTCAAACCTCACCAATACACCTTGACTCAAATGGGGAAAAATTATGTTTAATTCTACAGAAATAGCTGTTTGTTTTACAAACAAATTATTAAAATTATATCTAATGTCTGGATGCTTAATTTGGTGTCGATATGTTACATATTTCCCAACAAAAAAAGGTTAATGGTGCATTTTTTAGTGGAAAAAATATTTTGTTTTGCTGTTTCAACCAGCATAGAAATAAAACTAAATTACTGGCTATTCCTTGCATACCACTGTTGGAAAGGTAATTTTATGCTGAATAATTTTGCCACTCATACTTTGCGTCTAGCACTTATGGTTTTTGTGCTATTACCATTTGTTTGCGGCATGCCAATTATGGCTTGATTTTACTTAGAAGGGCCCAGGATTAACTGTTAACAGTATACAGGAGACAAGTGCTGCAACTTCAGAAAGCTCCTGTGGAGGCAATGAGTTAATAAAGACAGCCATGCATGTGATTGGTTGAAAAGAACTTCATAGTGTGCTTTATTGAACTGAATAAACATTCACTTATGTAGATTGGTGGCAGGAAAGTATAACTGGAACAGCAGTAATCACTGTATAGTAAAACTTCAAAATGATACTTTGCTATGTAGGAGAAATTAATTGCAAATGAGACAAATTTCACACTCTTATCAGTGTTCACTTTGTGGCTCTATATCTCAGGATACTGAAAGCTGCAGTACTGGGGTGAAGGGAAGTTGTTTCGAATACATGACATGGCACAGGATGGTATTGGTTCACACACATGTCACCCCAAATAGCCGCAGCACCAGCGGACACATTGCCTGTAGACAGTGTATCGATAGCGCCTGCCAACCAAACAGAAAGGAGAAATAAGTGACACACATATAAAATACCAGTCACACATCTAAACAGTATCACACTTAGAAAGGTGAAAGGATGCTAACAGACATGTGCTCAGGTACTTTCAACTATGACAGCATTGTGTCACTTCAGTACTGACAAAAGTCAGTGACATGATAACACTGTGAAATGCAAGGTACAGATAGCAGTCCATAGGCAGCAGTGATCAGCAAAGTACACTTCATCTCAATAAGTATACATAATATGGTAATGTGCCTGGGAACCTGAGGTGCTTATAGTGAATGCCACTACGTATAACATGCAATGCTATCAATGCTGCTCAGTGTGGCTCATGGACTGATTTACACTGTAGGTGGACAGTTGTGGAACACATCTGCCTCACCACTAACATCATCTTCCACATCCCCCTAACTGTTAGGTTGGCTAGCAGTAATAAACTGAGATGAAAATGGTAATGGAGAAACTAGTCATATGCTGGAGACAACAGGCTGTGACCCACAGGACAGCATCATGAGTAGAGCAGTAGTGAGAAAGGCAGCAGTTACTGGATGTACCAGTGAAGGCCATGCCATGGTGTTGGCAGAATGGCTGTGCCATATAGAGTGGTATCTGTGTCTAACTCCATTCCACATGCAACCACCATCAAAGTAATGTACCAAGATGCTTGTAAGACCCTACATGACAGAAAGCAGTGCCATAATTAGAACCTTCACATGTCTGTAACTATAAATGCACAGCATGACAAGGAATATAAGAAAAGGACACTGCAGGACACTGTATTTACTGATCTTCTCATATTCGTAGGGATTTGGATGCAGTGCAGTCTGCAAGTGCCTACATCTGTCACAGTAATGAAGTAAATGCACAGCATTCAAGGATGCCAGCAAGTCACACAGCTGAAAACCTTCACATGGATTAACCACACCCTGTTTGTATGAGTTATCAAGTCATCCAGTGTGGGCCCCATAGTTCAGATAGGTACCATCAAATTACACATTTATCAATAACCACTAACCATACCCTTGAATACAAATGTGGTTTGTGAGACAAACTGTCAGACAAAAGGCAGTCAGTTATGGTGGCAAAGTGGTCTGCGTAAGTGCTGAGGTTGCGGTTGAAACATGTAAGGATGCCCTAAGCAAAGGAAGTGACATGCTGACTGTGTGAACATTCAGTACCTGTTAGGTCTGTATTAGTCTGCATGTACGAAATAAGCAGGTCACCTGGCTCATTCCCAGTTGGCAAAAATAAGTGACAGTTACTGATCCATCCAGTCCTGGATGTAGTAAAAAAACATACACACTCGGAACCAAGTGAAGCGCCACATTCCTGCACGTATGCTGCCACAGAGGACACCACATGACAAGTACAGGCACATCCACTTTTTTAGAGAACAGGCAGCACACACAGCACCAAAAAACCAACCCGTGGTACTGGTACTCTCACACAGTAGGCACACACTGCTAGTATGCACGGCCCCACACCAGTACCAAACAGTTATTACCACCATGAATGTGTGGCATGTACGGCAGGCCCACGACACATGTCCTTAGCAAGCACAGTTTCACAGTGGCAGGAAAACGGTGCTACTGACTGTAGATATGGACCACAAAATGAAACATCAGAATCCGTACCATGAGTGCATGGCACGTAAAGCAGGATGTCTGCATTATTGCCATATCACACACAATGATGTCAACATGGCATAAAGTATTTATCAACTGTCACTGGTGGGTTCCATGCTGTGTTCATATATGTCTGTGTGATATTGCGGAGGTCGGAGGAATAGAGTAAGGGTAGGGGATGTGCAATTTTCTGACTGGCCACATCACAGCAGTTTCACAGCTGTACAACAGCAACCATGCACTACTGTGTATGGGAAGGGCATGTGTGGACAAAGCTAAGTGCAGGCCATGAGTTCATATGCCTTTCATATCCCTAAGATTATTATGTTGGTCACACAGCAGTGTGGATCTACACTGCACACACTGGTGGGGCAGGTGAAAGGAAGTCTTCATGATAGCAATTAACAGTGCTGGGGAGGAGCTACAAGTTGATGACTAAGACAGACATTGGTCACAGTTTGGATGACAGTGACTTACTGTGACCAGCATGACATACCAATGTTGACTGCCACCACTCAAATACCAGTAGAACACTAATCTGAATTTCCAACTAACTTTACTATGTCTGTAGGAAGTGTGTCACAAGAACTGTGCATTTGTCACTCATGCATTCAGGGTGGTGTGTGAACTTTCTGAGGAATACACATGTGCAGATATATGAGGCCTCATACATTCTGGGGATTCATATCTACTCACTCATTAATGGGCATATCCAGCTGGGCACCATATTGCTGTAGAAAGGAGAAATATGCTGTTTGGAGAACCCAGACGTCAAGGCACACAGTCTGGAATCCTGGGTGGGCCGTGATGCAGCCATAATTTACAAACCGATGAAGGACCTGCTCTATTTCCCTGCAGCATACTGACTCAGCAGTGGTTTCCATTGGCTGACAACACATGCATGTGCACCTGTGAGAACACAGAAATAATGTGCAACTATGACACATCTGTGACAAACAAGACACACAAAGTCAGTCCTTTCATATACTGTGTCAGGGGAAGCAGCACAAAACAATTTTTGAATTTGGTGACTTGCCCAGTCACCCACACAACCTTGTACAGTGTGTGTGTCATACATGTTATGCATACACGATGGCCTACAACGCACGTGTCCATGTTCTGTGAGGATGACAGGTTACCCATGCTGATTGCCTATTGCCAGGCTTACAGAGATAACAGGTATCATTGCGCCTAGGCTGTGCATCAGATAGCATAACACACCACTCAACACACCCCTGTATAGGTGGCAGTGACAGCAAAAATGGCAACTACATTCCCCCAAGCAAACACAGCAAAGATGTCAGATGTTCTAGAATGACGGCATGGCATGGGATATATAACTGCACCTGCATACACACACACACTGTGTAGCAATCACACATCCCTGCACACACCGTATCAACAACCATAAATAGACACACATCCACAGCCACTGACACAAGACACACACACACACACACACACACACACACACACAAAAAAAAGACTTGTGTATAGAGAGAGACACACATACAGGCAAACACACAGAAACACAACCACCTACCCCCCACAGTCTCATACGCAATCACACACTCACACAATGAAAAACACAAACAGGATGGCTCGCACAACCACCCATGACAAACACCACAGGCACACACATACCATGCCCCCAGCACCCACCACCCACACACACATGCGGGCACACCACACACAAAAGAAAATAAAAATATTTCAGTGCAGTACTGCATAAATAGACCACTGAAACACAATTACATGGGAAGACAAACAGGGTAAACATGCCACTGAAGATTTGCAATGCATGCCACGTTCAGTTACACAGCCACTTTCAGTTACACAGCGTGGCAGTAAGGAACATCATAATAACAAATAAAAAAAGACACAGCATTACAGAAGCAAAAAGTGTTACACCGGGGGAAAGGTGCCATACACATTGCACATCGCAAAAATGGCACAATATCAGGCTATACAGTTCTTGCTGAGCAGTCCCCACCCCCCGTATTGCACACAAGGTAGAAATGCACCTCAGAGATGGAGAACACAAGATGAGTTGTTACTCTGTCGTGTAATACGGCATGTGGGGGAGGGTCACCACATTTGCAAGTTGCCAAACATAACCATACAGGGAACTGCACAATCAGATACAGGGCTGCAACCATTCCAGTTTCAATATGTGAGACAGAGGAACAACACAGCAAATGTAGTGTCAAGCACAATAACTTATCACAATATTTGCAAGTCACATACTGTACTATGCAGCCACTTATACTGTATGACCAAACTTGCATTACCAGTCTGTACTGCCAATTCGGCCCATGGATTCACCCTGGTCCTGAGAGAATGCTTCCTGCCTGTCACTGCCAGAGTCTGTTTCTGGCACTTCAGGCTCATACATATAGGGTTGAACAGTCTGTAAGTTAGGCCACGATTGCCCAGAGTTACTACCTTGGAACTCCTCTTCATATTCAACCTCCACATCAGAGGGCACAAACTCCTCACTGGAATCAACAGGGCTACCAGTGTCTTCCATTATACAGGCTCTCACACAGACATCCAGCAGCTGCTGTGCTACACTTGCCCCCAGTTGATGTCACACACTGAGACGTCTGCTCACAGTGCTGGAAGGACCGCATGAAACATGCGCGCTTCCAGCGGCATCAAATGAATAAGATTTAACAGAAATATCCACATTTTTTAAAGGCATTGCAATGTGATTTGGCAAAGTAGGATGTCCTGCAATGAATGGCGTCATCAGATCGACGATGCAGGTAGGCGTCAGCTGCTCTTGAAGTGCTCCCAAGGGGAAGGTGGACACATTCAAGGCCATGGCTTTCTAGAGATTTCCGCCACTGGTAGAGTAATCCCATGCTGGCATAATTTTTGAAGTTCCTGTGGTAGTAAATATCAAAGGAAATCTGGCCAGAAATAAAGTTCCATTCCTACTTGTTAACATTGAATAGGATGATTTTCACTTTAGAACCTTGAACACATCACTTTTCACCTGGTCACCTTGGCAGCATCTCAGCATGGAGCAAAGTAGTTGTTACGTATTTAGATGTTCGTATCTGGCTCACAGACCTGTGAACTATAAAAATGGGGGAAGGGAGATCACAGACATGACATGATTAAAGTATTGAGGACAACTTAAAGGCTAGATCCTGGCAGGATCAGAGAGAAATACTGGTTTGGTACAGATGTAGCTTTCAATATAAATACCTTCCATGAAAATTTGATGCCCAACAGAAAAAACATCACAGCATAGAGTGCTGTATTATTGGGGATGGTGAGGAGGATTGCTAAAGGTATGACCAGATTAAACAGTGAACATGTACTCTTATAACGTATGTGTAATGACAAAAGCAATCTCAATATAGTGTATGGTGGAACGTCGTTCTCCACCGAAATCCATCGTTGTCGAAACCTTGTAGTCACACACTAGTGACGTTCGCAGTGCAGCAGAAGGATTTTTTCTACTGCACTGTGAACGTCACACACTGTGTCCTCGAACAGCATTTGACAGTTAGGGCTCACTCCATAGAAAGGACACATAGCGAAAGCAGCAATGTCGGCGGCAGTACTAATGTTTAATTAAAACATTCAAAATGTAAAGTTCTTAAACAGTTAAAATGTCAAGCATGAACACGTTCAAAATGTAAAGTTCTTTCTTCCTTCTAGCAACCCAGGAAAATTGTTTGGAAGCAGAAACATGTTGTAGTGATTTTTTTTCTCAAAAAATGACGTTCCACCATACACTATAAAGAAAAGTGCATGGGGAACAGTTGACAACAGGGCATCTTTCACCTCGTTGGTACTATGACAATGGATTACCTCTTGAGCTGCGCTCTCGAGGTAATCCATCGTCATAGTGCCAACTCGGTGAAAGAATAGCCCTGTTGTCAACTGTTCCCCATGCACTATCCTATATATTATATATCCAAATGCACAAGATTGTCAAAGACTAAAAAATTAGAGCTATTAATATTAGTACCACTTCACTGAACACTTAAGCATGGCTCCACTAGGAAAGGTATATCCCAGAAATGAAAAAAAACACAATACGGTACATACATAGACCAGGTATTTGAAAAATGTCTGAAGTGAGTGTAACCACCCAGTTCCTTGGAGTTACTAAAATCCCCTCAGTATCAGTGCTAGGCAGGGAGAGGCAGCTGGTGATTAACTCGTTAAATTATTTTTCATCTGCTCACTCTTCTGTTTACTTGGCTCCAGCTGAGACTGAAATGATGAGCTCATTTGGAATACTTGCAGCAGCATAACCCTTGTGCCAGCTGCTGAGATGGCAGATAGAATGTTGGGAACAGCAGTTAGTCAGAGTTAGTAAGAGTTGCAGTTTGGAGTCAGAGTTAGAGTGTGGGAGTAAGAGCTGCACTGCCAGTGGGCTCTGAGTCTAGAGCCCTGGATTTCTCACCCTAGTTTGGTAATTCTCCAGCTTGCCAAGTGAAATGGTGGAGACCTTTCTTCAGCAGGATTTCCTGATTTCATCCCAGGAGGGGTGAAAGGAACTGAATTCAGTGGATCCAAGGAGAAATCCCCTGTATTGGCCCAGGATGTTTTAAAGCTGCCTAAAAGTATGACAGTGAGTGAAATCTAACTTTTTTTTTTGCTAGTGGGAGCAAGAACTTGTTCTGTTGTGTTCCATGCCTAAAGGGAAGGCACAATTTTCTCTAAGTACAGATGTGCAAGACTGTTTTTGAAGTAAAGTTGGCTGAGGTGTGTGATGTCCAGAGGTATGACTATATCACACTATTTGGGACTTTTACCTTTACACTGCCTAGGTGGTGATTTGAATGCTGAATGCCAAGTCTTCATTCATAGCATTTCAAGAGGTGTTGCAAATGTTCATGGTGTAACTCTGAAAGAATGGATGAGTATGAATTTGGGAGCAAAGGGTGGGCAGAACCCCATCTGGAGTAACCAGTTTAAGACAAACAGGTTCAGTAAGGGTGCCTGGTTACTTTAGGCACATGGTCAAATGTCTGAAGAGGATTTCACCCCCTGTAGTGCGTTACAGTTTCTTCACAGTTTATGGAAGAATGATGCTAATGGTTAGCAAAGTGTGTTTTCAGTTGTGGCCAAGATGCCACTGAATGCAAGTGTCCTATGTCCTACGTCTGTGGGAATACAAATGCAAGTGTCCTATGTCCTACTGTGGTGGGAGTACAAAGAGGTTCTGTCAGTTACAGTTCGATTTTGATTTCTGCAAGAGAAAGAGTGCCAAGAAGTATAAACCTTTGGGGGTCCACCCTTGCTTTCAAAGAACATCTTTGAATAAAGTCCCACTCTAGAATCCCAACTATGATCTGGACAGTTATGTTATTGCTTCCTGTGTGGATTTACTGGGTACCCATCCAGAAGATAGGTCTGGCATATGGCTAGCAAAACATCTCTCCCCAGGACCTGGTTTGTAAATACCAATGGTTGTTTTGTACACCCCCACCCCTTGATTTCTATAGAATGAGCCTGGTACACATTCCCAAAGCTAAGGGTGGTGACATTTCTACATTTTTGAGTGTGTGCCCAGTATGGGTGTCAATGATTGAATAAGGGATGCTAACTGAGTAAAGTAGTGGGGGGTGGTTACACAAGACTGCCAACGCCACCAAGCTACTTTGTGTGTGTGTGTGTGGGGGGGGGTTCCTGGGCCCACAGGGGTGGGTGTTCACCATACCTAGTCAGTGTGAGTGGGTGATGAATGAAACAAGAGTGAGTACAGTACAATACAGTGCATGCAAAATACTGCTATGGTATCATGCAGTGAATGAACAGACTAAAACAGCCATGTTCAATACTGTACTACTACAGGATGTTAAAGGGATGACTATGACTCTGAAGAAGATCACCAGAGGAGGGAGGGTAGTTGCCAGATGGCACACCATTGCCACCCTCATTGTCCCTCGAAGGGGACCACTATATTGACCCATATGACTGAGAGTGGCACATCATGGGCCAGCAAATGAGCAGTGACAATAGTAATATTTTATAAGTATAGTGAAATTTTGCAGCCTTTTGCCAATATTAAAAAGACATCTTCAACTTGTGTATGTCAGAGTGACAATAATGGAAAGGAAGCATGGGACCTGAAGGCCGCATTTTAGAGAACTGCAGTACAGTACAGCATAATTATAATAAAAGCATCAGAGAAAATATCTGCTATGTTTAGCATTTCTGCACTGTTTCATCTGAAATTTCAGTCATGTTCCCCAAGGTGTCCTCCAATGTCCTCTGGAAGTACAAGTCTGTATTCTAAGCGAAAACTGATTTTCGGGGGGGGGGGGGTGGTCATGTTATGTCTGACAAACAACTTTCATGCCAAACAAACTACTGCATTTTGAAGTCTCACAGAAAAATTGCTGCTGTGTTTGACGTTTCTGCATACTTTCACCTAACATTTCAGAATCATGTTCACCAAGATGTCCCCTAACTACCCCTGGAAGCACAAGTGTGCACTCCAAGCAAATGTAGGTTTTCAGGTGGGGGAGTAGACAGCCCAGTCGCACTGAGGGGTAGTTTGTTGTAAGTCACTCCTCACAGCATGCTGGAGACCCAGGTTCGGGAGCAGTCTCAAGTTGCTGGGGGTCAGTTGTGGAAGGAGATGCTAGAGCATATGGAGGATTGCTCTCCTCTCCCAGGCAGGGAGGGTTTCAGAGCTTAGTCCCTAATGTCAGCTTGGGGTAAGGCAGTCAGGGACACAGCATAGGTTGGAGGCAGTGGCAGCTGCGGATGCGACACACATGGAAGCATACGTGGAGATATCTGGGAGTCATTGCATGCTGCCCTGAAGAGAGAAAATGGGAAAATTGTTCCCAAGCTGCTGCAGATCCTGAACACCTGCTAGCTCTTTAGTTTATTTATTTATTTGAAGATTGTTAACCGGGTAAGCCCGCTGAAATTAAGAGTCCCTTTTTCAGGGGCGACCCTGGGGAGGGTACAACTTAGAAGAAATTTGTGCAATGAGTAACAGTTATACATAGTAGTGTACAAGGATAGAGTACAGCGAATTACAGGGAATAAACAAAGGAATAAGTACATAGATTAAATATGCATTAGTTGATAATCAAATGTTGAGATTACAACATGCCCGTACAAGGCAAAATAAAGCACAATATGGCCCTAACATACTAAACATATAGATACCAAACATAGGAATTCAGACAGCTGTAGGTGATGCAATGAGAAGCACAGGGATGAAGGAAAGTAAAAGGTGGCAGGGGATTAGCTAGAGGTAAAGGAGAGGAGAGGAGAGAAGGTAGGGGGTTAGCTAGATGAGCTGTGATGGACAGCTGAGTGGGACACTGGTATGGGCACAGTGGGGGGCTACATCCAATGACTGGAGAGGGAGGAAGTTAGGTAAGACATGAGAGAGTGCTTAAATTGAGATATTGAAGAGTAGGTGAGAAGCCCATGAGGGAGTGAGTTTCAGAGGGAGGGACCAGGGTAAGAAAATGCTTGCCTGCCTACAGCTACATGAGGATTGTCCGTTGTCAGTAGAAGGAGGCCAGGTGACTGTATGGATCTAACAGCAGTTTTCCTCTTAATAAATACTTTGGAGACAAGGAGATTTATACTGGTGAATGAACTTATAAAGCAGACAGAGGGTGAGGTAACGTAATCTGGAGTCTAATGAAGCCCACCCTAGTAAGGCAAGAACAGTGCAGTGGTGCATCCTTGAGTTAGAGTCAAGTGTAAAGCAACCCATTCTGTGGTAGCAAAACAAAATGGTTATATTAAATGTACATCGAAAATAGAACATGGAGTTAAAAATCTATGTTTTGACCTTAGGTCTTTCTTCAGGAAATATCTAAAAGAGAAAAAAAAGTTAGTGTAGAGTGGA
Organism: Neoceratodus forsteri; assembly: GCA_016271365.2. Classification (NCBI taxonomy): domain Eukaryota; kingdom Metazoa; phylum Chordata; order Ceratodontiformes; family Ceratodontidae; genus Neoceratodus; species Neoceratodus forsteri. The sequence continues at coordinate 1,109,735,104 of CM057456.1, read as the reverse complement.
GCTAAAATAGGGGATATATATGTGGGGAAAAAATAAAAGGGGAAGGCTCAGGGAGAAGAAGTGATAAATGGCAAGATTAAGAGAGAGAATCTGAGAAACAAAAAGGTGATGATGGGAAAGACAAGGCATAATAGGAGCGAATGAGCTAGAGAAGTCCCCAGGTGGGGACTAATTAACAGGGCCTAGTAAGAAGGCTAAAAGGTGACAAATGTGGGAGAAGGAGACAGAGATGGAGACATATGGTGAAAATGAAAAAATAAATTAAATGTGTACAGATACAAACAGACTTAAGGAAAACAAGCGGTGGCTGAAAGATGTTAGCAGAAAACAAGTTCTATCATTTAAACTGGAGGGCTGCTGGGAGCCAAGGCAGATGATCAGCTTGGTTTCCATGTTTTTTTCTGTGGTCAGAATCCCAGAAGCCCTGCTGAAGGACACAAACAGAAAGGTCATTGACAATGTAGTCCCTGGAGATAAAGTAGGGTACAATGCGTTTATCAGAGTCTCCATTTCTGACTACCCTGTAATGCTCCCTGAAATGGTCAGCAAGGCATCTCCTCGTCTCTCCGATGTAAATAGCTGCACACTTCCTGCAAAGAATACAATATATCACATTAGTGGAGGTGCATGAGAACTCCTTGGTGATGTGAAAAACACCTGTAGGCCCCCGAATTTCAATCACACTAGAACAAATTTGCAGGTGTAGCAGCGAGTTCTGTTGCAAGGTTTGGTACCTGGTAGGGAGGAACTGTAAGGAGTAGGTAGGTTGCTTTATACCATGAGATCTAGCATCTCAGTTATGCTAGTTTGTAAATAAATTGCCTGTAAAACATTTTGGGATGCAGTGCATAAACAGCACTACATAAATGTGCATTTTATACTATTTTATTTAGTCCGGGTAATACAACTAGTTAATCAAAGTACAGTGGTATTGAGATGTGCCAGGGGCTATGTTATTATGCAGACCACACCATAGTAATGTCATGCATATGAAAAGTTAACATTAGTCTTCCTGTAATTCACACCTTCATCTTTAAGGAAAAGGTGAAATATGGCAGTGGTAAAACCAGCCCCCAACTAAACCAACATCTGAGAAGTCAGTGTCAGACTTTTATAAAAAAAACTATTTCCCTATTTATTTATTTCACAAACTATTTATTTATTTCACAAGGTAATCCCATAATGATGGGCCATTACTGTTGTTGCAGTTGTCTGAGACCAGATACATTTGAACTCCTCTTTTCAATGTTGTAGTGAGTTCGAGAGTGAGAGAGTGAGTGAGTGAGTGAGTGAATGCATGAAAGAGATTAACTAATTCAAATGCTGATAAAGAATAATAATAATAATAATATGTACTGTGGGTTGCATTAATAATACAAGAAGGCAGATACTATCCAATGTTTGTAGTTTATATGAACACACATACAATAAAAAGTCACAAACCCAGCACAAAGCATTGTGGGCATGCAGATCTGTGTGTGTTTGTGTGTGGGTGGGAGGGGGTAATCTGACAAAAAAATTATTCAGCTGGTGCTACATTCTGTTTGTCATGTCATTACTCAGGTCTCACCATAGTCAGCTCACACACATACTAAACATAACAATAATCTTTAAAATCTGCACAACAGAGAGCACGTGATGGCAACAGGTGGAAGATATCACTTGCCACTTAACTATAAAAAGTGTGTCTGCTCAGATATTTTCCACGAATAAACATTTTTCAAATCACACCTAACACCACTAGGCACTCAAATTGACCAAGTTTTCTGAACTATTAACAATTTTTCTAAATTATTTCACTGGTTTTATTCAGAGCATCAAGAGAACAGCTCCTGATTCTTTTCTTATCACTACGGAAAAATACACTGTATCTGGATTCATGCCATGAGTGTCCTGCTGCAGTGTACCATGTGCTAATTTTTTTGCAGGGTAAATAAGTGCAATGCAGTTTGCTGGCAAAGTTTCACCATCATGGGATTACACAAAGTCCCACATCTCTCATGAAGACCACGGGAAAATTGGCATAGGTTTTTTTTTACTTCACTATGAAGACTTCATGAAACATAATGAGCTGACTTCACACATCCCTATTAGTGAGACATTACTATATATATATATAGTAGAACTTGAAAGTTTCACTGTCAAATAACTTTCACTATTTTTGCTGAAGTGCAATTTGCGTGAAAATAAATTTGCAAATTAGCACTTTTAGTATTTTTTTCCATTATAGAGAATGTGGTGATTGTGACTTAATGCTAAAATAAATTAATGTAATTATAGTTGCATTTGTGTTCGTGCTAAATTTACTTTGTGTGAAAATAACTAGTTCTACAGTAAATATATATATATATATATATATATATATATATATATACACACACACACAACACACATCCAAGTGTAAAAGTAATGTTAGTGTTCATAAACAATGTTGAAAAAAAGAAAATTTAATGTTAGGGTTTAAGACTTGTGATCTATGTTCATAACACTCCTTACATAGAAACATTGCAACACTGATGATGGCAGAAAATGACCAGTGGTCCATCTTGTCTGCCCATATTACCCTATCATACCCCAGAACCTATTGTCTCTCTGTCTCTGTGTGGTCTTTACGTAGAAACAGAATTTGATGGCAGATATGGACCACTTGGGCCATCTAGTCTGCCCATTTACTTATGCTAGTCCCCCTTTTGTTGTGCGTGTTTGTGCCCCACACTTCCCCCCGATAGGTAATATCCCCATGACTCTATCCCAGCCGTGTTTGACACCATTTATAATTTTGGCACCCACCACCTCTGCCAGCAGACCATTCCATGGCTCAACCACTCTTGCTGTAAAATAATATTTCTTCACATCCTTTTTAAACTTCCCCCCTCATTAGCCTCCACTCATGACCCCTTGTCCTGTCTTATTTGTTCCTGGTAAATAGCTCTTTACATTCAACCTTGTGACACAATGTTTGATATTTAGTATATGCTGATCTTAAAACTGCTTGTCTTGCTGTCCTTATTGTGAGGCACCCAGAGCCTCTGGGCTGAGTGCCATATAAATAAAATTGCCTTGCCTTGTATGAAGTGCTTAGGAAGGCCTTTGCTTGCCTTGAGTCCAACTTCTGTGCATTCCCCCCTAGTTATATGGCACTTAAAACAGCTCAGTGTGGTCCTCCTAACTCCTTGGCCCTACTCCCCTCAGATTGGGGATGCCCCAAAAATGCACCACCATGTGTCAAGCAAACAAAAAGGGCATGGCAAACTCATGAGGATAGCAGCCCCACAAATCTCAACTCCTCCCCGTCTGGGGCAACCCAGCCCTGAATATTGACAGTGACTTGACTGGAGTGACTTGTGAGAGAAAGGAATCACCACTCTGTGGGACCTATATCATCCAAATACACCAGTTCTCTAGGAAACCTCAGACATTCCATGGGAAATTAGGCAAATTCTTCTGTATGCTGCCACCCCTATGCATTCATACAATTCAGGTTGCATGGAGGGGTGTGTGCATGCAAATATCGACCACAGACAGTTATCTTCAAAAGTTCTTTTGTTCTTTTTATTTTTCAGTTAATATTCATATGGCTGGTTCTTTTTATTTTTCAATTAATATTCATACGGCTGTATCATCCCCGGAGGGGGTGCTATACACCTTCTCTGAGCTCACATCTGTACATTTATTTATTTATTGAATTTTGTTGACCGGGTAGGCTCACTGAGACTAGAAGTCCCTTTTTGAGGGGCAACCTGGGGGAGGGAAACAGATGGTAAGCAACTGGAATTGAATCAGATTAAGCTGTTGGTGATATTTGTAGTGAATGGGGGAAATTTGGCCAGGACACCGGGGAAATCCCTTTCTCTTTCAGTAGGGGGCACTGCGGTCTGCTGCTGAGTGGCAGTCTCCATGGTGGAGGCAATGGAGGAGGATGGTTTTCCAGAGATGGGAGTTTGGTCCCTGACCCCCAGTCTGACATACGAAGGGGATGAAGAACAGAACGGGCAAGGTGCGGTTGATACCATAATGCCTATCACAGAGAATTTGCAAAAAACAGTTTCAGAGCCACAAGAAATGGAGAAAATGGAATTAACATGGGAAAATAAATTGACGAGTCAAACTACAGTACTGGAGCAGTCTAGAGTGGAGCTGTAGGCTCAATTAGACAAAGCTAATCAAGAGCTGGCAGCCACCAGACAGTCCACAGAAGAAGAAAAAAAATGGAAAAGAGTTAATGGCTCACCAACGAGTTCGGCAGATGCGGCTCCTGCAAAACTGTTTGCCTTTGTGGCTGGGACAGGTGGCAACACCAGCTCAAAAGAGAAAACGGGAGTGGATCAACAAAAGCAGAACACAGATCGACATCTGATCTCCTGTCTGTGCACTGAAAGCAGCTGGCTGGGTGCAGTAGTAGGATGGTCAATGGATGCCAGAGCTTAAAATTCCAATCCCCGGGTCAGACTCAGATACAGCGGCAACACAGGGGCAGGCAAGGCAGGTGAGATCACAGCAGGCTACATCTGGGCAGAATCAGGTAATATTTCATATTCACCTTTGGAATCAGCAACAGAAGTCTTTTATGATGCTAGAACAGACAATGGGGTGGCTAACAAGCAAGTTAATAGTGAAGATAACCCTTCAGCCCCTCCAGGTACAGAGGAGGCCGGTGAAGATGATGGGGGAGGCCCTACACCACAGAATAATATGAATTTGGGTGACCAAAGTAGAAGACCAGGGAGGGCTGTGGACATGGCCTATCTAGACTTTAGCAAGGCATTTGACACAGTCCCACACAAAAGATTAGTAGTCAAATTAACCAGCCTGGGAGTGGGTCTCAGGGTGGTAGCCTGGGTAAAACATTGGCTGAACCACAGGACACAGAAGGTAATTGTAAATGGAGTCCACTCTGAAGAAAGAGGGGTTACTAGTGGGGTACCGCAGGGTTTAGTACTGGGTCCAGTCCTTTTTAATGTCTTTATAAGTGACATTGCAGAGGGACTGGAAGGAAATGTATGCCTCTTTGCAGATGACACAAAGATCTGCAACAGGGTTGATACACAAGGAGGCTTGGAAAGCATGAGAAGGGACTTGGCAAGGTTGGAGGAATGGTCAGAAGTATGGCAGCTTGGATTCAATGCAAACAAGTGCAAAGTAATGCACCTGGGAAACAAAAACCCAGGAGAAGATTACACAATGGGGGGAGAGGCAGTAACAACAACAAAAATGGAAAGGGACCTAGAGGTAATCATATCAGATGACCTTAAGGTTGGCAAGCAATGTGAGAAGGCAGTAGGGAGGGCTGGGGATACTAGGATGTATAAAGAGAGGCATCACCAGCAGAAAACAGGAAGTTGTTATCCTCCTGTACAGACAGTTGGTGAAATCCCATCTGGAATACTGCATCCAGTTCTGGAGACCCCATTTCCCCAAGGACATAGACAGGATGAAGGCAGTTCAGAGGAGGGCAACTAAAATGGTGTAGGGTCTGCAAGAGAAGCCATTCGAGGAGAAACTAAAGGAGCTTAATATGTATACCCTTGAGGAAAGGAGGGAGAGGGGGACATGATAGAAACATTTAAGTACCTCAGTGGAATCAACAAAGTCCAAGAGGGTATCATCTTTCAGAAAAAGAGATGTGCAAGGACAAGGGGACACAATTTGAAGATAGAGGGGATGGCTCAGGGGCAATGTGAGGAAGTATTTTTTCACAGAGAGGGTGGTGGACGCATGGAACAGCCTTCCTGAGGAGGTTGTGAGGTCTAAAACTGTGGGAGAATTCAAGAATGCATGCGACAGACATAAGGCAATTTTTGTGGGGGGGTAGGAAGAAATAGGCTCTTGGTTAAATAGGAACTGTAGCTTATCTTCTAGGTAGGGGAAATGGGCAGACTAGGTAGGCCAAGTGGTCCTTATCTGCTGTCAAAGTCTATGTTTCTATCTTTCTATCCCACTTACGCAAGCCTATTCCATGAACCTATAGACTTTATCAAAAGAATAAATGCGATAAGACTAAGATATTTGGGAGGCCTAGACACACCTCTGGATCGATTTTATGTGGGCAGAATTTTAATAAAACAACCCTTGGGATTTACACCTTCAGATATTTATGCACTTATCCATGCCCCAGGGGAGTCAACATTTGATATAAGTTTCCGCACTCCTGACCTTCTTGAAAGGTTTTGGTGTAAACATATGTCCCTCAAGACCAACCCCCTGTGGATCCCTTCCAGGTTATTCCACTAATGAAACAACCCTTTCAGGTTATAACGGTGTTATTCAGGAATGAGGTGGTTAATATAGCTAATATACTATACTGGCTGGAGAAAAGATGCAATATTCAAGGCAACCCTGATACCACCATGGACGATGAAGGGTTCTGGAATGGGGGGGTGGAATCAAAATAAAACTTACACAGACCTTAACAGATGTAGAACACCTTCCCAACTGTTTTTACAGTAGAAGGGACAAGGGCTTCATTTTCTACCCCTGGCAGCCACGGTGGTGCTACCAATGTGGCCCCTTGAGGCATATGAGTTCCAACTGTGAAATTCTCAAATGCTCCTTTTGTGGAGAAATGGGACACTCAGGGAGTAATTGCACAAAGAATCCCAAATGTAACCTGTGCGAGGATGAAGGGCACATATTTATAGACTGTCCATGGGCTGCCCACAACACTTCAATCTGACAATGCAGATTTTGGGGTCCAGGACTTCTACATTTTGAAGCCACAAGGGCGTTGGTGCCCTCCAGTTCTCACACCGTGCAAGCATCAGGTTCACCTGTATACTCCAAGAACACACATCAATCTGCATCCGACCCCCCTGGAAAATTCTCAGACCAAACAAGGACCAGAAGAAACTGCTATGCCTCCCCTCAGTATCCCATGATAATAGCGAACCAAATTGAGCGACTCACAACTGAGCACTTCAATTTGGTCACTTTCGAGATTGGCAATGGGGAAGGAATAATGTAGGGATGGAATAGCGAGGGAGGAGAGGAACAATAGCGAGGGGAGGGAATAGCGATGGAAGGGCGGGAGTAGTGGGATGGGCTAAATGGGTTTGTGGAGCGTCACTCTGCTGACCTACCCACCTAGTGTAGTGGGTGGGGACATGGACTGCAGTGCTGGTGGTTGTGGGTTCGGGACTGTACCAAGGTACGGTTTCTTTTTTTTTTGCAGGTGTTCGTGTTTATTTTGTTTAGCATGGTTGCCATCAGTCCCTCTTTTTTCCTCCAGTGTCCACCCCCCAGAGGTGATTATTTAAGTATGGGGGGTGTGGGGGAGTTGCTCCTGCAAAGGGGGTGTGTGTGTGTGTGGCATAGCCCCCCGCATAAAACATTGATTTAAATGTTCGTCAAATTGGTGTTCAGCATTTGTTGTTCTGTGCCGAATTGGATTTCGGCAGCGTGCAGTCGCTGTTTTTTGAGTCACTCACTTATTTTCACTATCTTGGCATGGAATCACCTCCCCCTCCCCCCTTGGAAAATGAACAAGAATCCAAAAGGTTAAATACAAGGGGAGCCAAACAGAAATCTGGCAGCTCGATTCAGGCAACAGAGGAACTATCCACACACAACAGATTTTCAATGCTACAGTGGAGATTTCAGAGGCAGAAGAGGACTCAGACAGTGTCTCTGTCCCTTCATCCTTGGTGTACATGTTGTCTGAACAAGAAAATATTGTAGAAACAAAAACAAAAACAAAAAAATGGAAGAATGGGGATCAAGGCAAGTGCAAGAAAAATCCCATGACAGTGCATACCCCTTGAACTGTGATGGTGTCTGATCTCAGGCTGTCCATTGCATCACTAAACGCAAACAGCATCCAGTCAAGAAAAAATAGATTGGCTATTTTTGGACTTTTTGCAGAGTCCTTATGATATTATATTTCTACAGGACACAAGGCTACATTCCTCATATGAGATGCAAGTGGCAAGTAATGAATGGCCATGGGGCCTGAGTGTTTGGTCCATAGGAGAGGACCTATGCAGCAGGGTGGGAATATGTTTTAAGGACACTTCTGTACAGATGATACATACAGTAGAGATTTGCCTGGCAAAGACCTTGTTGTTAGACATCAACTACTTAAACGCAGATTTTAGATTGATAAATGTATACACACCACAAACAAAAGCAGGAAGGATTCAGTTGTTAAAACTTATACAACCATACTTATTCACTTCTAGACACATTTTACTGGGAGGGGACTTTTATTGTGGGAGGCCAAATAAGAACAAAGGGTCAAGAACCACAAAAATATACTGTGATTTGTCCTTCCTAAATAATTTAATCTCTCAGACAGGGTTAGTGGATGTATTTGAATCCCAGTATACAAAGGCTCCACACACCTATTCTAGGGGTAACCTCTTGACTAGAATAGACTATTGACTCATTTCAGCATCTCTCCCAATGAAGGAGGCTAAAGTAGTACCAGTTAGTTCTTTGAACCACGGCCTATTAGCCTGCTCCCTAGTAGGGTTTAATGAAACAAAAAAGGGCCTGGGATACTGAAGACTGAATATAAGTTTCCTGCTCATCCCAGAACTAAAGGAGGGGTTATTAAATATCTCAACAGCAAGGAAATCAGTTTTCTTTCTTTATGACTCCCTGGAGGAGTGGTGGGAGGAGAGCAAAAACTGCATAAGGAAATTTGTTCAGACCACAGGGAAAATAAATGGGAGAAAAAAAACAATATTTACATTTAGAAAAAGAATTGTAACAGTTCACATCTATACAGAGGGACACCAAGATGGATTTTTCAGCACACATAAAAGAAATCAATGATGAAATGAATGCAATACAGTATGATAGGATGAAATTCTTAGAGAAAGAACAGAGTTTTGGGACTCAGGGGACCATGCACACACCAATCCTTTTGACTGTTGTGCCTCTTTAAGAGAGAAAAAGAACTCAGACCAAGTTACAGCACAAAGTGGAACTGTGTGTTATAAACAGAAAGAAATTATGGAAGAAGTTGAAGCATATATTACTAAAATGGTTCAAGATGTGAGGTTGGAAAAGGGACAGATGAGGGAATGGATGAAATCATGTAATTTTACAAAACTACTGCCTAATCTGCAGAAGAATTTAACTCAGGAGGTTTCAAAACAGGAACTAGAAGGAATAATTAAGTCATTTAAAACAGGGATGGCTCCAGGATATGATGGGTTACCAAATGAGATATATGAGACATTATTTGAAGTAATAGCTGATGAGATGGTCCAACTGTATAATCAATTCATAGAGCCCGGTAATTTCCCAGATAGTTTGCAGCAGGGTTTACTCATTTTATTGTGTAAATCCAGGGACAAGAAATTACTTTCCAACTGGAGGCCAATCACCCTCCTCAATTCTGACTGTAAAATTTTAATGAAATTATTGAGTAAAAGATTATCAAAAGTATTAGATGTCATTATCCACGCCTCACAATTCTGTTGTATTCCAAATAGACAGATTTCAGATGGCCTAATTTGTAAAAGGGAAATTTTGGAGAGAGGTAATTCGAATGAACTAATGGGGTACCTCCTTAGTCTGGATCAAGATAAGGCATTCTATAAAATCTCTCATGAATATTTATGGGAATGCATGTAGAACTATGGATTTCCAGTACAGTACATAGGATGGGTAAAATTGGTGTATAAAAAGGCAAGTGTAAGACCTTATATAAATGGATATGTTGGAAAACAATGTAAAGTAAAAAGAGGGGTTAGGTAGGGGTGCCCACTCAGCCCCCTACTGTATATAATACCATTAGTTCCCTTACTATACCACATACAAAATCAACAAAATATAATGGGCTTATACTTTTTGAGCGATGACCAAGAAATAAAAACCATAGCTTATGCAAATGATATATGTTTAATATTAGCAGATGTAACATCAGGTCAGAAAGCAGAAGAAGCCTTAGAGAAATTTTCAGCAAGCACAGGGTCAGAAATAAATTATACAAAAAGTAAATGTCTCCCGATAGACAACACAGGAAAAGACCATGAAAGGGTAATGGGGAGCCAAGTAAAAAGAGAGCCATGCACAATTTTAGAGATTTTATTTGGGCATAAGGAGATGGGATTCCATAATTGGGAGATTATTCTACAGAGAGCTCAGGAGAAAGTAAATATATATGGAACAGATGGAAAATGTAAAAAACAAACAAACAAACAAAAACAGGTATACATGGTAAAGACCTTTTTAGTACCAATGTTCCTTTATTTAAGTATGATATTTCCACCCCCAAAACAACTGGAAACTTCTCTTTTCTGTTGTTTCTTTAGGTGCATTTGGGGGAGTAGGTTACATTCTATACAAAGAAGAGGAGTAACCTACTTAGCAATTGCAGAAGGGGGCATTAACATGATTAATCCCTTAGTGTTTTTTTAAGTATGTGTATTTATACAAACATAAAGCCACTCCTGAAACCATCCAGAAAGATATGGGTTCCATGGGTGCGGGATAGAATAAACTGCCTCATTAATGGATGGGAACTAACAGCCCAAATTCCTAAACAAAAATCCCTGGGGGATTTGCAAATATATTTCCAGCAATGTTTTAGTAAAATAAAAACCTGGACTGTGACTAAACAGGCATTACATGCCTATACTGTACCAGAAAAGGCTTTTATGAAAAAATAGAAACAGAAAAATTCTTAGACTCCCCAAGGTACTACTCATGAGCCCCTCAGGAGATAAAATCTACTAATAGCAATTTGACAAATAAAAGGATACCAGGAAAAATGTGGGACGTGAAATGGTTGTGTGCACATGGAATACATTAATGTGAAACACAATTTAAAACACAAGGAACAGAACGAAAGGGTATGCCTTAAGTCTGATACATGTGGAGGAGTTCCAGAAACAATGGAACATGTATTTTTTTCCCGCCCACATATTCTCCCTTTCTGGACATTAGTACATACTAAATGGAGGAAGTCACTTTTGATGTTTCTAACCCCAGATATCTTATTTTTAGGGATCCTCCCAAGAAACTGGAAGGGATATGAGCCAAGCACAAAGCAAATAATTTTAGCTTGCATAAAACTTTATGTCTGGCAAGCCAGATGTGTATTTTCTCTACAACAAAAGGAAACGACTGCTGAGCAGTTATTCTACACAGTTGAGGCAGCAATATTAGATCTGAAAGAGAAAGATAAGAAATATTACCACAGAGAACTGTATGAAAAATTATGGAGAGGCACAATATGGTTGGACACAGAATAAAACAGGAATTACACCCTGTAATTACAAGATTACGGCTGAGAAGTATTACAATGAAATATTCATTAAAACATATATTATTTTGGATAGGAGGTTGGACAGTTAGGTATTTTTTTAGATATTATAATATCAGTTATGCAAATAAATTGGGAAGGGGAAATATTTATGTGCTATTATGATGTACGAAATATGAAGTATATTATTTCCTAAATGATGCCAATGTGGTGATGTTATGATTTTGTTGAAGTTTAAAAAAAAAAACCACAACTCCCCTACTTTCCAAAGTAGTGGGAAGGTGGGTGGGGTGTATGATATAATACTTATTTTATTTTCATATCATTTTGAACTGTTAATTTCATATGAATGTTAACATGTATTGTATTATTATTAGATTTTCTGAGTTATAATAAAAAATTTCCCTACTCTTTTCGAGAAGTGCCATGGGATCTTTAACATCCACCTGAACAACCACCAGAACAGGCAGATGGGACCTCGGTTTAACATCTCATCCAAAAGACAGCATCTCAGGAGTGCAGCACCCCCCTCATGCTGTACTACAGTGTCAGTATTGAGATTTAACCCAAGTGCCTGGTGTGGGGATAGAGCCTACAGTCTTCTGATCTTCTGGCCTCAGAGGCGACTGTGCAACCTGCTGAGCCACTGATACTACAAGACATCCCCAAAACTCACTTCTGGAGATTACTCAAACTCAGAGACCTGCTGAGAGTAAAGGTGTTAGGAACCCATGATCTCCCTCCCCTGGGCACACTAGAAGAGTGGATACACAGACTGCAATCTTTGGAGAAGGCTATCCCTCATATAAAAACCTTTAAATATCTATGTACAGGGGCACAGGGTATCTGCAGGTCCTAGAGAGCCCTGAGAACAACAGCTTGACATTTCCATCCCTCAGATAGATTGGCATGCCCAATGGACCTGGATGTATAGAGCTTCCAGGAAAGTCCAGGCAACAACCCTACAATACAAAATCTTACACAAGACATAAAGGACACCCTTACAGCTCTACAGAGCTGGTCTCATGAATAATAATGACAGCTGGAGGTGTAAATCCCTACAAGCATCCTTGTCACACATGTTATGGTACTGCCCCATCCTCAACTCCTACTGGAATACAGTATGGACATCATGTAGAGAATAGCTGCTTTGGCCAAGATCAGAGACCCACAACTGGCACGTATTGTAATCTTCCCACGAAACCTACCTGTGTCCCTCACAGACCATGTGGATAGTGGGTACCCCGGAGTGGCAAAAAGAATAATACTTCATCACTGGAAAGATCCAGACTCCCCATCAGTCTCAAAATAGGGGAACTTACTCTCACTCATGGCAAGACCAGCACACACAGTGGAAACTCTCTACTTATGATAAGATATGGGGCCCATATCTACAGAACAAAAGTCAATTGCCTAGGGACTTTCTTCCCCACAGGTGAAGGAATAGGAGTCCTGCGCATACTCTAAATTGTCATTTGTACACTACACCGTCTAGAAAACCAAAAAATGGCTAGCTCTGAATGGACTTGTTCACTTCTTCCTCTTGGGCTCCTTTTCTGTGCCTCTCTTGTCCTCCTCCCCATTCTGTCCCCAGTTTTACAATGCTTCCAGAGATATTGCAGTATTCTAACCCTCACATTCATTGTTCAACCTCCTTAACCTCTGCAGCTTGGATTACTGAAACTACCCCATCTGTCTTAAGAGTTTGAAATAGTAGAATACTTCATCCTTATTATGAACAAAAGAAAGCTCTGTATATTAGGTCTTGTTCATGTTACCTCAGCCAGGGTATCACCCACCTCAGTTTATTATAACACCCTGTTTTGTAAACTAACTTAAGGGTGTAACCCCCTACAAATGGGGGTTCCTAAAAGCCTTCTGGGAGCTTGCCTTAGTGCTCCCTGCCTAGCTGGAGTTCAGTGTAATGCCGCGTAAATGTGGGCGCTGTGAGTGCTTTTAGAGCCTCTGGTACTGTCTCTTTAAGAGCTGCCTGCTCACAGGCTTAATTAGTTTGAAAGGGGGGACTGTGTGTTTAATGCCCGAATCCTGCCCGGACTGCTGTCTAATCACTCCATTTCTGCAGTCGCTAAGAGCGCAGAGGGAGCCTGATTAAAAGATGTAGCTGTTTGCCTGAAACCAGTTAGAGTGTTAGTGAAATGCAGTTTGTCTAACCTGCCTTTCTTGCAGCTGGGACTCTGTGTGTTTTGCCCCTCCATTTTGGACCTGAACTGCCGAATTGATCCAATCTGTGTGGGGGGACCTTCAAAATGGAGTCTGCTTGGACCAACCAGAACGTGGACTCTCACCTGGAGCCTGCCACAAAGGGGGGTGTATGGCAGATGCTTCTGATAAGTGTAATTTGGACCCTGGCACCTTTTTGCTCCAATAGAGGGAGCCTGCTGTGACTGACAGAAGGAATCAGCCAACCAGAACTGTTTTGTATCAAGAGGAAATGCCCTGAACTGTTGCTGGCAAGCCAGATGCAAGTTGACTGAGTAAGGAGAAGGAGCTCTTTGCTGTTGTGGTGTGTAGTTTGCGCAGGAAGTATGTGGGAGGCCCTGAACTTGGCCTGCAGCCATTAGAGTGTGTGAATCGGGCTGAACCTGAATTTGGAAGAGAAGAAAGAAGTGTGCAGAACCAGGCTTGTCCTGTAGAAGACTGAAGATTTGCTGAAGTGCGATCAGCCTGTTGGGGACTGCTGATGCTGTGCGTGCTCCCGGGTAATTTGCAGTGTTTGCGATCAGGATCGAAAAGCAGCTGCCTGGTATAGTCATTTCCTTTACATATGAATGTGTCTAGTGTTTTTGGGAGATCGCGATTCTATTTCCCCTTTCACTGTGAGTTGTGAGCTGAAGCTGGAAGCTGAACTCAATTTAATCGGACTGACTCTGCCTGCTATCAAAAGCAGTTGTGCCCTGCCACGAGGGCCTCGACTCCATGCCCTGCTCTTCTGGCAATCCAGAACAACCACTTCCATCAGGTTCTCTGCTTGGGGTATTGTGAGTACAAATCGGGGTAGCTCCCTGCACCCTTCATGTAATCAAAGTGTGTCAACTGATTTCTTTGTGTTTTCTTTCTATGGATTTAGCCATCTGGCTCCAGATTACAAGTGTGTGTTGTGCATATATTTTCTTCCTACAGGGCCCCATCCATCTGCACCAGCCGGCCAACCCCGGGCAACGGACCTGGCTAGTGCCCCCCATCCTGGGTACCCAGAGAAGTGACATTTTGGACTCTATATGTATGCACAGTACTGTGATTTGAACCTTGCCAAACCGAATCAACCTGATTGCCCCCTCCCATGTTACTGTCCTCTAAATAAATCAGATTTGTTGTTATTGAACTATATACTGTCTGTGGTGTTAGTACATATAGAATCAGCATTGCATTGTGTTTGTGTATATTGCCTAACCTTGTTTTACAGGGGGTCTTTAGAGACGTGCTGCAGAATCAGTTTCGAGGGTAAGAGGTATCTATATGTGTAAAAAGTGTGCATATGTGGGGTATTGGGAAGGCAACTCCTGTGTACTGTGTGAGCCACTAGTGGGAACAAAGTGGGGTCACAGTGTCCCAGAGGGCTGTTCCCAAGCTAGTTTAACCACTATCAACCCTGACCTCTGGGTGGAGGCACCCATCACTGGACCTAGGCCCCTTAACCTCTCATTAGCCATAGTTTAACCACTACCAACCCTGACCTTTGGGTGGAGGCACCCGTCACTGCACCTAGGCCCCTTAACCTATCACTAGCCATACAGGCAGGGATAGTAGTCCTTGGGATAGCGCCAGCTAGGGGTTACAACTTGGAGGCACCACTGGAATTAGCATTCTGTAGTGGCCACATGAGAGAATTACCTCAATATGTTCAATTTAGGAGAAAAAAATGGAGGGGCTTACTACACCCAAGCTAAAAATTGCCCCCATAAGCCAGTGGTGCACAAATTGATGGGGTGGAGTGAAGCTGAGGAGATAGACCCCCAAAAGGCTATCCTGCTGCTGGATGTCCCATTAGGGACTAACAATGATGACACTTTGTCCACTGTAGAACATGTTAAGTGCGTGGGCAAAGTTGAAGTAAGGGGACGAGATGCTCAATTTATTTGAACAAACTATGCTAGTGCTGCTCTCGTGTAGTGCCCCAATAGACCCTGACGCAGGGAGGTCACTGATCTGTGCAAAAGGTTGTACACCCTAGCTTGTACCTTGACTTTAAACCTCCAGGTACTGTTTTTTTTTTTTTTTGGTCACAGGATACCCGCCCCCCCTGCTGAATGTAGGTCTGTTTACTCATTAGTGTTCAGATATGCTTCACTCACACTGAAGTTTAATAATAGTGTTCGTAGTTTGTTTGTAGATTTCATTTCTGTGACCTACACAATGTTCAGATATGCTTCGATCACACAGCAGAGTAGTAATAATAATGATGTGGATATTGACCTTTCCATAAGCCTGTGATCTGATCATATATACAAATGCAAATACTCATTAGTGGTCAGATATGCTTCACTCACACTGAAGTTTAATAATAATGTTCGTAGTTTGTTTGTAGATTTAATTTCTGTGACCTACTCACGCAACAGAATAATAGTAATGTGCCTAGTTTTTTTTTAGACAAATCTAATCATTTTGCAGCTGTGTTCTGGGCTGTGTGTCTGTGTGTGTGTGTGTGTAGACTTTTGATTCAATTGCTTGTGTCTTGCATGGAAGACAGTGCTTGTAGACAAATCTAATCATTTTGCAGCTACGTTCTGCTGTGTGTGTGTGTGTGTGTGTGTGTGTGTGTGTGTGTGTGTCTAGTGTAGAAGGCAGTGCTTGACCGCTTGTAACAAATCTAATCCTTTTGCAGCTGTGGTCATCCACTGGCTAAGCAGGCTTTGTGATTGTGTTTCTGTGATCCAGTCCTTACTTAGTATTTGGTTACTTTATTGATGTCTCCCAATGGAGGGACTCAAAATGTGCAGGATAGTTTTTTTTTAGCAAATTCAGAGAAATCACAGAGGCACCAGACGTGGGCATTGGGTGGGGTTTTCCTTTAACTTCTCTCAAGCCAGAGGGAAGCCAAATAAAACACCATGGAGGAGGTTTCAATTTGCCAAAAAAGGCTATTTAAAGAGATTCTTGCTAATGGCATAATCTTCCCATCAGTGTTAGTGCTAGACATACTGTATCTAGCTTGGCTTGAGGAAGGGTGAAAATGGTCAGGACCCCTTAGCAATTGAGATGCATATGCAGCAAATAAATCAAGATTGACTAAATTACCCTAAAACTGTTGAGTACCACAGTCTTCATAATACACAAGGCTTACAGTGACTGGTTTGGGTTGGTGTCCTGTATTTCTGCCTATACAGTGTGTGTGTGTATGTATGTATGTGTACTGGAACAGGGAACTATATATCATTATAAACAAGGCTTGATGTTTTTGCAAATACATTTGTTTTGCATCAGTTTTTTGAGTTCCACAAAAAATGATCTTATAAGTATTACTTATGAATTTGTCTAATCGGGATGGCTCTGTGGACCACCAATTGTCCCGATTAAGTGACCATGCCTCTTAAGAGAAGCTGTCATTTGTACCCTTTTTTTCGCCACTGTAGCGTCCACTAATACACCTCGCACCCCTGTCCCACACACAGAACACATAAACAAAACATGCAGTTTAAGTGATTCACAGCTCCTTTGTGGAGACTTTTGTTTGTTTCGGATTAAAAGGCAACTTTATTAAATGGCCGTAATTTTTTCTGTGCTGTGCAGTGCTGTAATTTAAAATCACTTATCTTGTGTGGTAAAGAAGTCAGTGATCTTGCTCTGTCTTGCTTCTACAGCAAGCTGCTGGTGAACAATGCTCTCAAGTTCGAATAATGTCTCCCATAGCTCCATTTTGTTGTTCTGAAGGCACCAATCTCGCAACTCGCTAGCATGTAATAGCGCTTCTGAACTTTTGACATTTATGGGGGTAGGTTCATCATCCTCGTCAGTCGCTGTGGCACAGTCACCATTTGCTTTTAAAAATGAGCAGATGTCATTGACAGTGAGGTCCCCCTCTGTATTTTCACCTTCGTCAACAGCAACAAATGCCTCAAAATCTTCCAGAGTCATTCTGTCTGGCATGGGAACATCTGCATGAGAATCTGCAAGATGATTTTCACCACCACCCTCCATGGCTTCATTTGTATTCATCGAGAAGCTGGCTTTTTAAAAACAGTTTGAAATCATGATCTCTTTGACAGCGGCCCATGCCTTGGCCATCATGTAAATTACATCCAGCAAATTTACATTCTTTGCAATTTCGGTTGCCAAAGCAGTGGATCCACTGCCAATGATACCCATGATACGCGCAGAGAAGAGAGATCGGTAGTACCCTTTAAAATTTTGAATCACCCCCATGTCCATAGGCTGGATTAAGCTTGTGGTGTTTGGGGGTAGAAATACCACCTTAATGTTAGAAAACCTGCAAACTATAGCCGAGGGGTGAGCACTGCAATTGTCTAAAAACAAAAGCACCTTTCTGCATCTACTTTTTAGCCTGGAGTTCCAGTTAGACATCCACTCGTGAAAGAGGGCACCAGTCATCCAGGCATTGGCTGAGTGGTGGTACGTGACAAGGAGAGCTGAAATGTCCTTAGGGAAACAGTGAGGACGCTTGCTCTTACCGATTACAAACAGAGGCATTTTTCAGTGCCATCTATATTCGTGCAACACAATAAAGACACACGCTCCTTACTTTTTTTCCCACCAATTAGTTCTGCTGCTTTTTGGATGTGGTCTCTGTGAAAGTACCCTCGATAAAACAGCCCTGTCTCATCAGCATTGAATATGTTGACAGAAGGTTACTCTGACAGAAGACCAGGGAGAACTGTTTTAATCCATACAGCAGCAGAAGAAACATCAGCACCTAGTCGCTCACCTTGCTCCTTTTTCCATACAATATTGTTTCTTATTTTCCACCTGGTGAGCCACCCGTCAGTTGCCTCGAAAAACTCTAGGCCCAAATGCCTTCCAATCTCATCAGCCTTCACTTTCCATATGGGGCCAGTTAGTCTCGCCCCATGACTGACAGGGTAGCTGAACCAAGACAGCAAGCCTTTCTCGACTTCCGAATCTTCCCCTCCCACTTTCATTTTCGGCTGGGATTGCTGTTTAATTGCCACTCAGCAAACAGGGAGTCATGGTTCTTGCTGATGCGGCCGGCCTGGCTTTTTGAAATGCTGAATTCTTTTGCTACTTTAGCCAGTGATGAATTTGTCAACTGCAGAGACTCCAGAACCCAAATTTTTTCACTTAGAGGGAGGTCCAGTCGCTTTGAGGATGCCATGGCGCCAGCAAGAGACCAAGCAAACAAGCATACAGAGCAATACAAAACTGCTCCTTACTGCTCACAAGTGATTTCAACACCTATTGATTGGTGCTAATTGATAGTAAAAGGCTCTGAGCAGGGTCGAAAACATCCCATTTAAATGAACAAAGCACCCCCATTAAAGGGAAATGTCAGCCATAGAACAACATGGACTTAATCGGTCCCCTAGCAGTCGTCCCGATTAAATGGCCATCCTGTTTAAGCGGGTCCCCTATAAATGGCATTGACTGTAATGCCTTTCTAGTCAAACCAATGTGCCAGTTTTGTCTCCCTAGATTTCCTAACTGAAGTGCTACAGGTATACTTTTTCCTTTTGGTTTTCATGCTGGCATTTGCAATGGCCCCTGCAAATTCATGATACTGCTTGTGTCAGAAACTGTGCTTTTACTGTTGTTTGAGAAACCATCACCCTTGATAGATTTTTTCATTTATTTCAGCATTTTTGTCCTCTCCCATTCATGTGGCATGAAGCACAGTGCTAATTTTACACACTGACTGTCCTGTACTACACCTTGTTGTCAGTAGTTGACCACACTACAATATACGGCAAGATGCTAAAAATATTCGTTTTGACATTGGATGCCTAACTGAAGCAAAAAAAATATTTTTTATTTCTTTTTATAGTTACAATTTTGCCCAATTGCATTTAAAATGCAGAGCAATTTGGTTCTTTCTCTTTTTTGTACTTTGAATATAGCATTTTTCTGTATTGTAATTACACTATTTTAGGATAAGAAGTTCAGACAATACGGATATTCATAAGTGACAAAGTAAGGTGATAATTTAGTACATCATTATTGAAAGGGGAACATTAAGCTGGTTACAGTGAACACCAGACGTAGTTTTATATCACATTATGATGCAGGCATGTGCAGTACAGGAAGAATCCTTCATCCTGTTAAGCCAGCTGAAGTTAAAAGCAAAAACAGTATTACCAAAATGTTCCAGGATTCACAAGATCTACTTTCTGCTGTTGCCTTAAGGTATCTTTGTCAAAAACCTTGATGTTCCCTCTGAGGCTGTTCTTACAATCTCGGAAAGGTAGAAGTGATGAGGTATCTTCTCCCTATTCCTGGATGCAAGTTCCCTCCATCCTGGGAACACCTGCCTGCCCCTAGTGGGTGGCACCTGCTTGCTCTCCTCCCTCAAACCTGTCCATCTAGGAGTCCTGGTCATGACCCTAGACAAAGTCTTGCCTCCTTTGATGCCTTGCAGGAAGGGAACATGAGCCAGAGGAAAAACAGTGCTCACTAAATCCCATACACACACAGGCAGCGTAGCAATGAGGCTTCAGTGGAGGACACTATTTTTAACACTCTAACATGTTATTTGAAAGGTAATTATGCAGGTAGTCCTTTTCTCAAAGCAATATGTCTGCAGGCTACACCCGTTGCAGCTGTAAAAAACCACAATGCTCATTGTACCAGTGATCAAATTAATTGGTAGTTTATGCTTGTCTTGCAGCAGATTTCATGGAATGTGCTTTTCAAATGCAACATTTTTAACCATATTTTCAAAATTTCTTATGGTGCAAATCCCCTGAACCTCATGTTTTGAAAAATATGAGTCATGGGGGCATGTGCACTTAGACGTTTGGAAGTTTGCCTCCGCCACTTTTTGAAATGTTTATGAAAATATCTATTATTTCTCGAAGTTGGGTTGCCGTGCTAACACCTACATTGCAATTTCTCAGAGTTGGGTGGTCATACTAATACCTACTGTACATTGCAAAACAAAAATGTTACATTAGTAAATAATAAAACAGTAAAGGCAAAGCAAATGTAATGAAGTAATCTGAGTCATTGTTGCCCAGTCAGTCTTATCTCATTACCTGGCAGCAATATAAGGGCAAAAGCATAAAAAGTGTCATTCTACCTGACATAAAAACATGAAGGAAAACTTGCACGTCATTTTCACAGTTCATAAAACTGAGTCCATTTTTGCAGAGCTGCTCTATTTGCATTTATTAATATACTGCATATCATGGCTCGGATCTAAAAATGTCTTCACTACCTAATTTGTTTAACCCCTCACACCCAAGAGACACTTTTGTGGCTCACTTTGCACTGGCTCCCATTTAATTTAGGTGTTTAAATATGGATTCTGTTTTTTTTTTTAATATTTAGAAAGTGAACACCTATTCCAAATGTGCTCCCATGCACATGGCTGAGTAACAGATGTTTTCCCTGAAATTCTAAATTGGGCCCTAATATCTATAAATGTAATCCAGTATGACGTTCTCTTAAAAGATCCAGGTTCAAAACTACAACCTGCTTGTTTTATTTTCCTCTCTGATCTTTCCCTTCCCTCTACTATCTAGCACTTTTTGAAGTGGTACTTGCAGTAATATTGGTTACTGCAATAGCAAAAGAGCTTTAACATTTCTATAAGATTCCTTGCAGCAGTGCTCCGTGAATGCTGGCTGTGGATCCAGTGGTGGTGACCAGTTCCATGGTACTAGAACAGGATTAATGAAGCAAAATAACACTGCCATCTCAGCAGATGGACCCACCATGTAAGAAAGGAATTTAGTTTTATATAATGGCTTCCATACAAACTGGCTCTCAAAGTGCTTTACAATAGGGGAGAGGAAGGGAAGACAACGTTGCTGTCATTAGGAGGTGTACAGAAATTCAGACTGCACAGATATAGCTTAGAGAGAAATGAGAGAGGTTAAGCACAGGGCAGTTAAATAACTTGTTTAAGGTCATACAGTGAATAAGGGATGGCTGTGGGTTTGAAACCTGGATTTGCAATTTGCAGTTGCAGGGGAAAAAACTGCCTTACCACCTGCTGTTTTCTCATCCTGCATTGTGACCTGTCAGCTCGGTGATTTAGTTAAGCAGTAAGGCATGACAGGGCATGGGTTGTTGTGGGATTTACCCACATCTCCTGTGGTGTGGCATGAGGTGTGGCTGAGTGCATCGAACCACTTGAGAAGCGGGTAAATCCT
Organism: Neoceratodus forsteri; assembly: GCA_016271365.2. NCBI lineage: Eukaryota > Metazoa > Chordata > Ceratodontiformes > Ceratodontidae > Neoceratodus > Neoceratodus forsteri. The sequence goes on along the minus strand of CM057456.1, from coordinate 1,109,713,588 downwards.
ACAATGTTCTATACCCTGGAATGCCTTCTTGTGATTGTAGAATGGACCCATCTATGAAAAACACTAAAACACAAAATACATTAATGTTTTAAGTACTGTATTTTACATAAAATGCAATAAATCTAACAATTAATAAATAGTCAAAATGAAATAGTTTTTGGGCATCTGGAAGTAATGAGTTTGTGCCACAGAAAGCTGATTTTTCAAGGCTGTCCCAATGGCCCAATGGCAACATGTTGCACTGCTTTGCAGGTGATGTGAGTTCAGAAGCGAGCTTGGGTCACCACATCGGGAGACAGGCTGGGCCAAGGCAGCTGCTGCATGGCAGTGCATCTGGCCTGTAAAAGCTGAGTGAGTTTGATGCTACATCAACTGTTGCGTCTGGACCAAGGAGATAGCTCCTGCCACAGTGCCAGTTGTCTATGTATTAGGCCACATAAGAAGCTGTGCTCACGTTGGGGGGGTGGTCTGGGCCTTTGGGACTTCCCTGGGTCCTAGTGCCTACCAACACTGGATCCTAGTCCACACAGTGGACTGCCTATGGGGGGAGGGGTGGATGGCCCTACCCCTGGAGCCCCTTCCATGGAAAGTATACTATGGGGGTAACTGGTGGATTACAGGGGTCTGAGGTAGTCAAAGATTGCAGCTCTGAAGAGTGGTTATCCTTGGGAAGATGCAGGTGGCCTGGGAGACAAACCTCCATATGAAAAAAAGAATGTGATTTCTCCTGAACAGGTTCACCCATCTCTGGTTTCAGTACATATGCTTTTCAGAACTACATTATTAATTTTTTTAAAGCACTTAGGGTCTGTCTCCCTCTGCAGCCCTGTTTCTTTTTTTTTTGTCATTCCCCACATTCAATAGATGGAATCATTGTTTAGCCTGCTATACACATTTTCAAAAGTTTGCATAATTCTGTGGGCAGAATGCTTTCCTCCTTCATAATCACACCTCAAATGTGTACCAGGGAATGCAAGATTTAAAATTCCACAAATTGTCCTGGCAGCATGTTCAACCTGCCCCGACAGCCACACTTAAAACAGTAGGTCTATTATGGAGCCAGGGCCTTAGCGTTATCTGTGGCAGGGCAAGCAGCAGAGATTTCCCTGGTAAGCAGGTAAGGACAGATGGAAAATTTTTCATGGTAAGAAAAGAAACACCAGAAAATAAAACTAAAAGGTACTGTACTTCATTCTTTTAAAATTGTATATGGGTGTAATGAAGGGACGATAAAGGAAAACATCCTTTAATTAATTTGTTGGTGTTTTTTCCCTAATTTAAGGGAGTTTTCATTTTTTAAGGCCTAGTTGAAGTTTTTTTGTGATTGGGAAAAATGGCTGCCATTTGAACGTTTTCACTAAGTGAAAGTCCTGAAAGGAAGGTGTAAAGATTTCAGTGCAGGTAATGAAGCTGACTGGTCTTTGCTATGGGTCATTGTGTTGCAGTATTTAACCATGGGCAAAGACCCAAACTGACCAATCAGATTGCAGGATGTTTGATGCCCATTTTATAATGAAAGGGAAGGTCCCTTCAGACTTTTTCTGTATATTTGAGTATTCTGTAGGCATGAGCAAAGATTGCCTCTGTTGCACCCTCCTAATTTTATCAGGATTTAAATGTAAATGAAGTTACTTAATTCTGGTGTGAAAACTTGCTTGACTCCAGTGCAAAGGCATCATGGGATTTGATGATTCTTTAGGGATAAAGTCTGCAGTTCTACTGTATCAGTCAGTGCTGTTGATGTCCTCTGCAGTCCCTATGTTCTTGTTTTATGCTGTCCATCAACCCTGTTTGTTGTCTCGCACAGGGAAAAAACAATGAGAACAAAGAAAATGCATGCTCTGCCTGCAAAATAAAAACTTGTAAAGGAGCTGTCAAAGTTAAATGTAGACAAGGCAACGGGTCCCGATACAGTGCACCCCCAAGTTGCTGAGGGAACTCAGGGAGGAGCTGGCTACACCTCTGATAGCCCTGTTCAACCTGTCACTAGAAACAGGGGAGGTACCAGGGGACTGGAGGAGGACAGATGTAGTCCCACTCCACAAAAGTAGAAATAGGGAGGAGGTGGGAAATTATAGGCTGGTCAGCCGGATCTCAGTAGTTGGCAAAGTAATGGAATCACTACTGAAGGAAAGGATTGGTGAATATCTTGTTACCAGTGGTCTACAGGATAGGAAGGTCCTGCCAGACAAACCTGATTGAGTTCTTTGACTGGATAACAAAGGAAGTGAACCAGGGAGGGGTGGTTGACATGGCCTGTCTGGATTTCAGCAAGGCCTTCAACACCGTACCACATAGAAGGCTGGTAAACAAACTGAGTAGTCTAGGAGTGGGTCCTAAAATAGTAAAATGGGTGTAGAGTTGGCTTAGTGGTAGGATCCAAATAGTGGTGGTGGTAAATGGGGTACACTCTGAGGAAGGCAAGGTGACTACCAAGGTGCTACAGGGGTCAGTATGGGGGGGTTGAAAGAATAAGGGAGGATCTAAAGAAGTTAGAAGGATGGCCATGAATTTGGCAGCTAAGATCCTCTTCAATGTCTTTTTTAGCAGCATTGCAGAAGGACTGGAGGGGAAGGTATGCCTATTTGCAGACAGATGACACAAAAATCTGCAACAGAGTAGACACACCGGGGTGGGGGTGGGGGATTGAAAGAATAAGGGAGGCTCTAAAGAAGTTAGAAGGATGGTCACGAATTTGGTAGCTAAGATTCAACTCAAAAAAGTGCAGAATCATGCATTTAGGTCACAAAAACCCAGGGGCAATGTAGGAACTCGAGGGGGGGGGGGGGGGAGTATTAGTAGTTACAAAACAGCAAAGAGATCTGGGGGTTATCATTTCTTTTTTTTGCAGTTAATTTGTTTACTAAGACTTTATCCATAACGCATAGTACAGCATATGTTACCTGAAACAGGCAGAAGCTCTCATATTATAGTGGGTAATGCAGGTAACAGTATATAATTGTATATATTGCACCCTAAAAGAAAGGGTCTTGTATATTTACTTGACACAGTGCATATTTAACAACCTGCACTATACTGAAAAAGTAATAACAAAAAAAAATAAAAGTAAATCAGATTAGCATAGTTATCAATTTTGTAATAAACCTAAGGAGCTGCATAGGAGGTTGATTACACAACTGAATCCATACTTAACAAGCATTTGTCAATGCCGAACGTTCGCTTGCAGGTATTTGCAGTGGTGTTTGGCATGTATGGTGCTTTACCCTAATGCCCTGTGCGATTGCTGGTATTTGCACAATAAATTGTCAGCATGACCTTTTTGTTACCCCCATTGTGCGCTACATAGGTGGAAAGACGTTTTGGGCAGGATGTGAAAAATGACAACTGTACTGCTCATAAGGAAGTGTGGTAAAATGCCAATCTTGAAAGTCTGGAATGGAAATATTGAAAATTCACAAACCTACGAGCGTGCGTGGGAACTGTGTAACGCACGCTCATAAAACAGTCATTTTTAGAATTTTTCACCAAATTTTCAACATTGCCATTTTAAAACCTCTGCTAATGAACAGTGTCACTGTAATTTTCTTACTGTGTCCCATACATTGATTTCAAGACAATCATCAAGCACGATTGTGCACTACATGGGCGGAAAGACGTTTTGGGCAGGATGTGAAAATGACAGCTGTACTGCTCATAAGAAGGTGTGGTAAAATGGCAATGTTGAAAATCTGGAGTGAAAATATTGGAAATTCGCAAACTTATGAGCGTGTGTAGGAACTGCGCAACGCACGCTCGTAAAACAGTCATTTTAAGGAATTTTTGTTACCCCCATTGTGCGCTACATAGGTGGAAAGACGTTTTGGGCAGGATGTGAAAAATGACAACTGTACTGCTCATAAGGAAGTGTGGTAAAATGCCAATCTTGAAAATCTGGAATGGAAATATTGAAAATTCACAAACCTACGAGCGTGCGTGGGAACTGTGTAACGCACGCTCATAAAACAGTCATTTTTAGGAATTTTTTCACCAAATTTTCAACATAGCCATTTTAAGACCTCTGCTCATTAACAGTGACACTGTGATTTTCTTAATGTGTTCCATACATTGATTTCACACACCATCTGGCGCCATTGTGCGCTACATGGCTAAAAACATGTTTTGGGGTGAGATGTGAAAATGACAGCTGTACAGCTCATAAGAAGGTGTGATAAAATGGCAATGTTGAAAATCTGGAGTGAAAATATTGAAAATTCACGAACTTACGAGCCTGCATAGGAACTGCTCAATGCACGCCAGTAAAACAGTCATTTTTGGGAATTTTTGCACCAAATTTTCAACATGGGGTTTTTGGGACCCCTTCTCATGAATGATGTCACTGTCATGGCATTATTCAAGGCTGAATGGTGATTTTGCACAGTGACTGTGCAGTGCCTGCGAAATCACCCTTCGGGCCCAAATAACGCCATGACAGTGACATCATTCATAAGAAAGGAGTCCCAAAAACCCCATGTTGAAAATTTGGTGCAAAAATTCCAAAAAATGACTGATATATGCAATAAACTTGAAACCCCCCCATCTAGCCCATTATACTGCTTACCGGCATTTCCTCAGTTCGCGGTCGCCTTTGAAGAGTGCAGACGTGTTCCCGGTCCACCGAAGATCGTCGTGCCGGAGTCCGGAGGTAAGTATGGGGTGGGGGGTGGGAGGCTGGGCACGAGTGGGTGGGTGCGGGTTGTGGGAGGGGCTGGGAGAAGCCGCGGGGACCGCTTTTATTACAGGTGTTAAAAAAAACGACAATGTGAGACCATTTCCCATGCTGGGGTGGGCTCCCTGTAGGCACAAGATGACTGGGGGAGAGGAGCGACAGGGATTGGGCACCCCTGCCGGCAAACTACGCGGAGGGTGGCCGAGGAGCCGACGGGGATTGGGCACCCCTTCGCAAAACAAAGCAGTAACGCTTGCCACACTGGGGTGGGCCTCAACATGGCAGCAGGATGGTTTTGGGGCCGTGGAGCCGACGGGATTGGGCACTTGGCCGGCAAACAAAGTTTGCGGCAGGAAAGCTGTGGGGGCGCTGATGCCAATGCGTGGGGGCAGGCGGACGCGAGGGGACGTGTCAGATGGTGGCGCTCAGTATGGCAGCAGTGCTTTTCTTTGAAGCAGAGGAACACCGCTGTCATACTGAGCTCTTGCACCCATTGGTGCAGGACCGCCATGCCTGCTCAAGGGAGCAGTGTATTGGATGGGAGAGGCACACCTCCAAGTGTGCTACTCTCCCAAAACGTTCCTTGCACATGTGCGCAAGCGAATGTAAAAATGTATCTATTTAAAAAGAAAAAAGGAGAATTTAGCGATATTCATCACTTATGAGTTTGAAGAAAATTTAAATAGTCCTGCCAACACAAATAAAACTTATTGAGTCAGTCTGATGTCAGGTACGAAATTATTTCCAAAGAGGCAATATAAGTCAAATTATTTAAGATGTCAGTAAGAGTAGGTATTAAATGGGATTTCCAGTGCATTAAAATCAGTCTCTTAACTTGCATGAATAGGATCTGTAGCCAATTGTGCTGGTATTTTGTTAGATTTATATTATTATTTGTAATTCCTAATAAGCACAGTTTAGGTTCAAATAGGATACTGCGATCAATAATTTCAGAAACTAAGTTATGAATAGTTTGCCATAAATTAGATATAGGTTTGCATGACCATAGTATATGTAGAAGATCACCATTTGGTGAGTCACATCGCCAGCACTTATTATTAGGTAGTAGACCTATACTGTATAAATGAGATGGTGTTTTATACCATAAGTGTAAAATTTAAATTGAATTAATCTACTACACATATCTTTAAAGGAGTCATGACAAAGTTTCCAGCATTTGTCCCAGTGGGAGTCTGATATATTTTCATTTAATATCCGATTCCATCTGTTTCTAGCGGGAAGGGATTGGTTCGCTAACGTATCCCTAATCTGTTTATAAATTTTACTAATTAAACCAGAGGGGGTATTAATCCACATATTAATGTATGAGGGAATTGATACCGACTTATTAATTTATTGAATGTTAGGGAGTATAGCAGTTCAAATCTGTAAATATTTCCAAAATTCTCTTTTAGGAACATTCCATTTTATTTGAAGATTACTAAAAGAGTTTACTGTATTGCCATTATTGATCAGGATATCGTTCAAGAATATGTTCTTATACATCCAAGATTTACAATATATTGGTTTGTTCTCTAGAAGGAATTTTGGATTACCCCAAATGAGAGTAAAAGATAGAGGGGAGGGATCAGATTTAAGCCAATTATGCATTCTGAACCAATAGTAAATAGACGCATTAATTATGGGATGCTTTTTTAGTTTAGGGATTAATGTAAAATAAATGAAACTATTAGGTATATGTCCTGGAGACAAGGATGCTTCCATGTCATACCATAATGGTACATTAGAATTAGGTTTAAAAAAACACTTAATAGTTTGTGAGGCTCTGAAAGCCCAAAGATAGGCTGCATACCATGGTAGTCCAAAGCCACCACGAGTCCAATGAGAACGTAATTTAATACAATTAAACCTTGGTATGTGACCTTCCCATAAAAAATTTCCTACAATTTTATCAATATTATTCAGAAGATGAGGAGAAATTTTAAGTGGGATACAAGCAAACAGATAGAGAATATTAGGTGTAATGTTCATTTTAATTGCAGATATTTTGCCAAATAGGGATAAATTCAGATTTTTCCATTTATCTAAATCTATTTTAATATCTGCAAGTAAGGGACATAGATTCATTTCCCATATCCTGTCTAAATCAATTAATATTTTTATCCCTAGGTAGGTGATGCCTTGTGGAGACCAGCGGAATCCAAGATGTTTATTCATAAGGGGTTTACAATGTTTATTTAGTGGTAATACTTCAGATTTTTGATAGTTAACTGTAAGTCGAAAGAGCCTGGAAAAAAAATAAGTATATTGTTGAGTGGTTGCCCTGATAGTTTTAAGTTTTCTAACAGGATAAGCATATCATCAGCATATGACAATGTTGTATATTGCGTGTGCCCAATAGAAATGCCCTTTATATCATTATTCTGTCTGAGAAAGGTGGCAAGCGTTTCGGGGTTATCATTTCTGATGACCAGAAAGTAGCTAAACAGTATGACAAGGCAGTAGGAAAGGCTAGCAGAATGCTCAGATGCATAGGGAGGGGTATCACCAGCTGGAAGAGGAAGGTAATTATGCCCCAGTATAGATTGCTGGTGAGACCCTGCCTCGAGTACTGTGTATAGTTCTGGAGGCCCCATCTCTGAAAGGACATAGACAGGGTGGAGGTGGTGCAAAGGAGGGCAACCAAAATGGTGCCGGGCCTGCATCAGAAGCCCTATGAAGAAAGGCTTAAGGATTTAAATATGTACTGCCTTGAAGACAAGAGGGAACAGGGGGATATGATAGAGACATTCAAATACCTCACAGGAAAAAAAACAAGGTACAGAAAGGTAGCATTTCCCCCCCCAAAAAAGATGCTCAAGGACAAGGGTCACAATATGAAGTCAGAGGGTGGGAGGCTCAGAGGAAACATGAGGAAGTACTTCTTCATGGAGAGGGTGGTGGATGCTTGGAACAGGCTCCCAGAGGAAGTGGTGGGGGCTAGAATGGTCACAGGATTTAAGAATGCATGGGATAGGCACAATGGAATCTTAAAAGAAAGAAGAGGGTGTAAGTCGGCATCCAAATAGGGTCTCCGGTGGCACTATTGGTAGGGAACTTAGGATAGACTAGGTGGGCCAAGTGATCCTTATCTACCAACAACTTCTATGTTTCTATCTTTTTAAAACTATTCATCACGGCAGAAATAAAACTTTATAAACACAAATCTTCTTTAAAAGCATTTTTCCACCTCAGAAGCATTTTTTTAACTTGATGTTTATTTCATTTATACCAAAGCAATGACATATAGCACATTCTCCTGTAAGACATCATATGTTTGTTTTACAAATGCATAGAATGTAACTCAGGTTATAAAGCCTATACAGCCTTATTTTAGGAAGTGAGGGTAATACCAAATATAGCAAAAAGATTTTAAAGTCTAATAAGCTACAGTCTACACAGGCTTTTAGGGATCAGGTCCAAATGTTTAAATAATAAAAATGGTAAAACTGAGCATCCAGTGACATCCACCCTTTTAGACCTCATCTTCACCAACAGGCCATGGAACATTTCCAAAGCCACTGTGCTCCAAGATGCTATCAGTGACCACTCCCCAGTGACCTGCTGGTGGTCAGGTAAATTACCCCATGCCCCCCCATAATCACCTGGCAGAGGCGACTGATAAGAGGAGGCTTAGAGAAGCTCAAAACCCACCTAGCTACCAGCAATTGGCTCCCCATCTACACCACGCAGTCTGTAGATCTGGCTCTCTCCCACTTTATAACCACTTTCAACACGGCCTGCAACATTTTTGCTCCCCTTTCCAAGCAAGTAGTGAAACCAGAACCACACCCTGGCTCACCACCTCACTACTTAACCAGCTCCAACATAGGGATAACCTATGGCTTAAGGTACTTGACTCCTAAGCGCCCAGGATAGACAACTCTCACCGTGAGGCCCTGCAACAAATGTACCTGGGCTCCAAGACAGGTGAAAGCCACTTACTACCACCATACCTCACCACCGCTTTGGGGAAGACGGTAAAAAATTTGGGAACAATATAAAGGAACTCAATGGTAAATCCCATTCACCCGTACTCCACCCAGCTTACAATGAATGAGGAGATCACCCAGGATCCTTCCTCTATCACCGAAGCCTTCAACTCTGCCTTCTCGGACCTCTCCCATATTTACCCCCTAACTATTTCCCACACTATCCCCCACCCTCCCACTGATACCTCGAGTAACAACAATATTATACCCTTTCGGCTGAGAGTTATTTCCTGCCTCGAGGCAAAACACTACATTTCTAAAGCTATTGCCAATACACGGCACAGCAATGATTCCCTAGATCTAAAACTCATTAGACTGACCCTGGATGTCACACTACCCCATCTCACTAAAATTCTCAACCTCTCTTTATGCCTAGGTCAGTTTCCCACAACCTGGAAAAGAGCCATAATCACTCCCATTCTGAAGAGTGGCGACCCCACCAACACAACCAACAATAGACCAATTTTGTTACTTCCTCCTCTCTCCAAGGCCCTGGAGAAAATAGTGTTGGACCAACTATCAGAACACCTGACTAAACACAACCTTCTCTGCCCGGAACAGCACGGATTCCGGTCCTGCCACAGCTCTTACTGAGCTCACCTCATTCATCCATGAGGCCCTCGACCAAGGATCTATAGCAGGGTCAATCTATGTGGATCTGACCAAGGCATTTGACACGGTCAGTCATGAGCTATTGCTTTATGTCCTTCCACAACTTAATGTGGTCTCAGAGGCTACTGCCTGGTTCAAGGACTACCTAACAGACCGGTCACAGCAAGTCAGGATAAATACCACCTTCTTCTCCTGTAAAACAGTTTCCTCAGGTGTCCCACAGGGGTCTATTCTTGGCCCTCTACTATTCACCCTCTTTTTAAACTCTCTCCCCAAGTCATGTAGCGGTAACCTGCTACTCTACGCTGATGATGCGGTAGTGTTTTGGAAACACCCACAGCCCAGCACCCTCCAACGAGCTCTTCAGGGTTTCCACCGCCTGATCATCAACTATCAAAAAACAAAATCCATGATCTTTGCACACCGACAAAGTCCACACAGCCAGTCAGTTCTCCTAATCGAAAACAAACAAGGCACCCCACTTGAACATGTTACATGTTTTAAATACCTGGGAATTACATTAGACACCTCCCTCTCCTACAATCATCATATACAACTTCTCTCCTCCGCTGTTAACACTAGAGTGGGTATCCTCTACAGACTAAAACACTGCTTACCCACCCAGGCCATGCAACTTGCGGTCACCTCTTCTATCCTCTCCCTAATAGACTACGGGGATAGTGATATACGGCTCTGTGGACTCTACAGACCTTCGTAGCATCAACACTGCTTTGAATAAAGCTTCCCACCTAGTCACCGGGTGTGACAGATTAACACATACCTGTGAACTCTATGCTCTGGCTGGTTGGCTAAACTTCCAAGGAAGACTTAAGTACCACTCCTGCGTTCTAGCAAAAAAGATCCATCTCTAGCTGGCGCCCATCGGCCTTCTCCCAATAGTCAGCATAGCCTCCCCCAGGTGTAACACTAGACTCGCAGCATCCTCCTCATTCCTGGTCCCCCACTGTAGAACATCCCTTGGGAAAGATCATTCCACTACCGTGCCCCTCTTTGGCTAAACACTCTACCCCCCCCATCTCTCAGACCCTTAGCCTCTCCCAATTCAAATCAGCCCTCAGAGTACAACTCCTGGAGTCAGAAAAATGTGACTGTGGCTAACTTCCTGCCCTCCTCTGGTATTTTCATACCCCCAATAAAATGACCAAGGTTCTCGATAGATCCCAAGAGTCAGCATCATTTACCTCTCTGACAAGGGTTATCCTGTATCGATGCCTACTACTACCACCAGTTAACTAAGATTATGCCTGGACTGCACTTGCAGTACTGTTTTATGAATGTCTACCTGTTTACTGTGCGTTCTCTGTATTTGTCTACCCTCCATCCTCTGTAACCGACGTGGAGCCTTTGCAAAAGAGTCTGTGACGCAAAGGATTGTAATTCTGATTGTATCCAATAAAATAAAATAAAATAAAAAAATATGTCCCCAAATCCCAAAAAGATAAGCAGGTTTCTCCAAACATTTTAAGCACTCATAGAAACAGACTTCACTTCCAAATAGTGTAAATCAGAAAATTAAGTGATCTCAGGGGAGCAACTAGCCCCTTTAGTTAACATTGTAAATATTCTTAAATTTCCCCTAAACATTTCAAACATTTAATGTCCCAAAAAAATAGTTAGTGAGATAGTCCCAGAATGAAATCATGTCTACTCATCAGAGTCTATTGGCTTTTGTGCCTCTGTGAATTCGCAGGCAATAGCTTCGGCCTTTTTCCCTGCTTCGACTGGGTCACTAAACTGGAAGTTATGACCTCCGTAATGGATATGGGGTCAAGCTGGCATCAGTAAAGAATAATTAACACCTAAACTTCTGAGCTGCGCTCGAACCGCATCAAATTTCTTTTGCCTTGCCCTGGTGGTGAAGGACAAATCTGGGAACAAGTGGACAGTGGCTCCGTTGTAGCTAAGACTTTCCACTGATCTAGCAGCTTGAAGGATGGCATCTCGGATGAGAGAACTTGTGGTCACCAACATCACTACTCTTGGGACCTTGCCACGCAGTCTGGTAGCCCTGGGGATGATCTGGAAAGCTTTGCAGAATTGTCCAGCAGTAACATCCCTGGGCAGTGTAAGTGCCTCCAGTAGCCAGGATTGCAAAAAAGCCAAGAGGTCTCCTTCCTTGCTACCTTCTGGGAGACCAATTATGTGCACATGTGATGCCCAATTTGAGTTTTCTAGAGCCTCCAGTCTATATCTCAGTTGTGCATTCTTCTGTACTAATTTAGATGTTGCAGCCATAGCCTGTGTTACTGTTTTCTCCACTGACGCTACGGTCTGAGTGACCACTTCTAACTTGGCATCCTGTTCCATGAATCACTAGAGAATTGATTCGACCTTTAGGTCGATCACCTGCATTGAGGCCTGTAAAGCTCTCCGTGGGGGCTCCGTGCCAGCAGTTGTCATTGAAGTAGTTGTGGCCTGTTCAACAGCCACCAATGAACTTTTATGACTGCTCCTGCTTGCTTTCTGGTTGCGGGCCATAGTAACATTCGATTTCAAACAATGCTGGCTGATGTATTCTCTTCCAGTGGCAGCAATAATTTCTCCCTATTTTGACTAAAAGAGGAAGTTTTATATGTTTTTATTCCAAATAAGTGCAGAGCTGCTGTAGTGTGCGTCTTGCCTGTAAGCTGCTTCGCAGCGCCCCCCTCAGAAGCATTTTAAACAACAGGCTACTTACTGTACCTGAAAAGTGATGGCCAGCACAAGACAAGAACATGGGACTGCAGAGGACATGACTGATACAGTGGGACTACTGCAGGACTGGGCTTTAATGTGTCATAAAATCCTAGGATGCTTTACATGAGTCGGGTCATGACCTTTGTAATGGAGCCAAGCAAGTTTTCACACCAGACTTAAGTACTGTACCTTCATTTACAGTTAAATCCTGATGAAATTAGGAGGGTGTAAGACAGGTAGTCACTGTTCATGCCTGCAGACTACACAGGTAAGCAGAATAAAAGGCTAAGGGGACCTTCCCTTTAAACAATACTGTAATACACAATAAGGTATGGTATATCATGGGATATCGTCACAACTCAGGTGCATTGTGTGCCTGAGAAGTGACAATATCCAATGATATATCACATCCTGGAGTGTATTATTGCTACTAAACAACAGATTTTGTCATGATGAAGGGACCATAAGTCCTGCTGGTTACATATTTTAAATATAGAATAATACCTGGGTGGGTGGGTGTAATCAGAATTTTACACACATATTCAAGGTGTGGGATGCTACATAAACCCCAAGGGTTTATAAAAGCCTCCCACACCAAGGGTATGTGTAAAATTCTGGTTTCACTCACACCCACCTACTGTATGTGTTATTTGATTTAATTACTGGTGATCATTTTTTTCCCTTTCAGCACAGTTCAGTTAGTGCAGCACTTAGCACTTCTGTCAGAGATAGACAGACAGACAGACACACACACATATGCACACACACTGCCTGTCCCTCCCTTTTATTTTTTCTTTTCTGTGTTTTTTTTTGTTTTTTTCTTACATTACAGTGCGAACCACATTCTGCAGAGTTCTGGTCCGTTGGCACAACTGCTGTGTGAAAGCCGTGCTTGAAGGGTATGAGTGGCAGGATCAACTAGATAGATTTTTTTTTCATTTTAAAAGCAGGACCAACTAGATAGATATTTAAAAATATTTAAAAAGTTACTTGCCTTCACAGTGTGAGGCAAAGCTTGAGTGCCGGTACCAGTACTCGGTAACAGAGACGCCATGTTGGGTAAGATGTTCAGCCCACCCACAGAGAGACTATACGCCAATTAGCTTTCTTCGGTGGCACTTGATTGACAGCTACTAATTACAACTGCCTGGTTGTAACCAAAAATATCGATCGGGCGGTTGTAACAGGAGATAAAAGTGCTGTTATCATACATAAAAAATGATTACCAGTAATTAAATATAGAATAAAGGATGGGGAGGTGTGTGATATGAGAATTTAATGTACACCCAAGGTGCGGGATGCTACATAAACCCTGAGGGGTTTATCAAAGCATCCCACACCTCGGGGGTGCATTAAATTTTCATATCACACTTCCCCATCTTTTATTTTATATAATTTCTAATGAGCAATTTTTTCCAGCCCTAGTGCTATACCCTGTGTAACAGACACACACACACACACACACACACACACACACACGCAACATGCACGCACACACACTCTCTTCCTTCTTGCTTGCAGGCTGAGGATTTTGTTGTTTTTTTGTTTTGTACCTTAGTATTTGGGATCCTGATTTTGATCCCTGTTCTATAGTGCTGTGACAGTGTATTCCTACTCCTAGTATTGCTAAAGGTGATGAACAGCAGGATCAACCAGATAAAGCTGTTTTTGGTTTTTAGTTTATTTGTTTAAAAAACACATTAAAGGCAGGATCAACCAGACAGGTAAATAACATTGTAGTAGTATGGTGTGGTGGCTCCTCGCTAACATACATACAGAGTCGCCATGTTTCAGGAACCATTTAGCCCACCCACAAACATGAGGAGAGTCAATGACAGAGTGCTCGATTCTGAGTGACAGAGCGCATGTTTGTCATAATAACCCTCGGGTTATTACGGCGAATATCAACTGGCTGAGCCAATCAAAAAAAATAGTTCGCCAGTTATTATTATACATTCATTGTTAATTTGGGCATGTGTTAAGTCTGTTTAAATGCTGGTGTGTATTATTTTGTGTATTTATTTTAAAATAATCCTATTTTTATCTCTAGAGTCCCATATTAATGTTGCTTTTTCCCCACACAGTGTTCATTTTTTAATTGCTTAACAATTCTGGAACCTAGTGATAGCAACTGAACTGAAGACTACAGCTAAGTGGAACCCAGTGACATCAGCTGAGCTGAGCTTTATTCAGACACAAGCCCTGAAAAATAAAACCCTTAAAGAGCTGCTGATGCCTCAAGGAAAACTTTGAAAAATATCATATTTAAGTACAATTCAGCTTGCATTCCATATATACATTCTATAGATTCCCCTCCCCATTATTTACTACTGAGGAAATTTGCATGAATACATGATCTTTATCCCTTAGAGTTCCCCAAGAGTTCATCTGCCTCTTTAGTTTACTCCCTACTTCAAGTCATAATCCTCTGTTGTGACATCACAATCTGTTGCCATGGGAGTAACTGTAATGTCACAAGCAGTGCATTACAACCTCAGGTAGGGAGAAAGCAACAGGAATAGATTAACTCTTCGGGAGCAAAGATCCTGTTTTCATGCAAATTACACCAGTAATACATAATGGGGAGGAGGAATACAGAATGAATGTGAAATAGAAGCTGAACTGTGTCTAAATATTATGTTTTGTTAAAGTTCTTCTGAAGACGTCAGCTGCTCTTTAATGTAACCATGATTGTCCCTCACAGACCCATTTAGGTGCTCTTCTAGGTGTGGTCAGAACACTCAGAACCCATGTGGCCCTTCTTAGTCAGACCCTCTAAAGACTCAGCCAGATTACCTTTGCCCTGACTGTTTTAGTTAAACCCAAACAGGCACTGAGTGCCCATTCTCTCCGATATGCCCAGTGTAGATGTATACTGGTCATTTTTTAATGCAGACATCTACCCTTGCTGAGTTAGTACCTATTTTGTCCCAGACTATTGTGGGAGCTTCCTATATGTCATTTCCTGGTACCCAGCATTGGAGCAATGCAGTCCCATAGAAGTTTCTGTGAGTTGGCCAGCAGTGGTGCACTTCAGTATGTGGCTTTTTTATTTGATTTACATTAACACTTCCCCCAGATGCAATGCAAATTGCTTAAATGGCTCTGAAAGACCCCACAAAATGGGGTATTTGTTATCCAGCCTGATGGTCAACTTGCAAAGAACAGACCCTGACTAACATAGGTCTTTTTCTGAAACAGGGCAAGCCCCACTGTTACTTAAGCAATAATTCATAACACGGTGTGGGTTATGCTGGTATTTACCCATAACTGGTGTGGCCTGGTCATGAGGCTGCAGGCTGAGTGACTAAACCACACCAGAAGTGGGTAAATACCAGCATAACCCAAACTCTAGAGTGGATTATTGAAATTATACAATGTCTAAAATAAAGAAATGGCAAAAATGTGAGGTGTGAAACTTTTAAATTTTTTTTTTTTAATGATGAAAATGGAAGAAATATGATTCATAGGAAAAAAATAGTTCCTGGCTTACATTGCTACTGATGAGGAAAACACTACTCGTATTGACTTGCCAGTAAGCTGCGACATAAAAAGTGTGAGTTTTAAACACAGACTGCAGCTTCCAATTGATCGAGCCACAAGAGCTAGAAGGGATTGTATGCTCTATTACACCTGATATAGAAGAAATACATCACACTACTGAACAAAATAGGGAAAATGTACCCGAGCCCATGTTGGCAGAAAGTGCTGTTGCCTGTGGCTGCAGGAACAAATTGTAGCTGATTGGGGCAGCTTTTGTGGTGGTTATGCTAGGATTTACCATGGCAGAAATGTGCCAGTCAGGCAATCAGATTATGCCATTCTCTGACCTCATTGTATAATCATGGTTTCCCAACTGGGTGATCGTTCCTGGTGCGCAGGTCTCTGGGATTCTGATGTCTAGTGACACCTCTATGTCTTCAAGCTCCCTCTCTTGTTCTTGGGTGGACTCTCAGATGCTGACTGGAGGTTCTGGTGACTCTTCCAGTCTTTCTTTTCTCAACTGTGGATGTCCTAGGTTGACCACACATACCAGCTCACAGAATCTTGGGCCACAGCAGCCCAACACTAGCTTTAGTGCCTGCTAGAGGACTTGAACCCACAGTCCTGGCTGCTGGTTTTCCGCACTGCCTCATCAGCATTGCCACTTTTGCTGGCTAGCATGCAAATTCCACTTCTTTCCTCACCAGGCTCAGCAGTTCCCTGCACCAGTTATCTCAGATGGGAGGTCTGTGTGGCACACTTCCACCTCTCTCTCTCACGCTGGAGAGCAAGATCTGTCCCCCAGATCTGCCAGCTTGTAGCCCAGACCCTCTTCTTTATAACAGCAGTTCAAGGGT
Source organism: Neoceratodus forsteri (assembly GCA_016271365.2). Classification (NCBI taxonomy): domain Eukaryota; kingdom Metazoa; phylum Chordata; order Ceratodontiformes; family Ceratodontidae; genus Neoceratodus; species Neoceratodus forsteri. The sequence goes on along the minus strand of CM057456.1, from coordinate 1,109,697,281 downwards.
AACTTACATTAGTTCAATCCACTGTCACTCTCAGACTGTGAGGTCCCATATAGTAGGTTCCAAAAAGACACCAGAGTTTGCTGTCTCACCTTTTCCCAGAGGTCTGCAGAGTGTCTTAGTGGGAAACGCAGTGATTGACTGTCCCCAGGCATCGAGCTGTCACAAGATGGTGGCTGTCATGTAGTCCTGGGAAACTGTTCTGGGATGCTGTTATTAGTGGGTTCTAACCTACCCTGCTTCTCCTGCACTGCACAATGGGAGTCCTGCAGGCTTGTCTCAGCAATCAGATAGCCTCTTATGTGGGGGGGGGGCTTACATTACATAGTGATGTGCAGTGACAACAATTTGAGTACAAATTTTATTAGCACTGTGACTGTGATGTGCTTGTGTTCCCAATAAGGCTTTACATGCATGATGATCCTGACGCTGACTGAAACAGTCTCCCATGGCAGATTTAGTCCAGATCTGCCTGTTGCATCCAGGCATACTTATGGATCTGACATGCAGTACATTCCATTCTGCCAGGTGGCATGAGATGGCAGAATGTTGCAGTTTGCAGCATGGCTATCCAAGCAATAGAAATGATTGTTTGGATATTGTTTTTGCTAATGGGATGCTATAGCAGCAGTGATGGAAATTGCTGCACCAGAAAACAGTAGAAGGAAACAGAGCACATTGGAAATGTATTATTTATTGTCTTTGGTAAAAAACACTCTTTTAGTTTGCTAATTTTTCATTGTAACCAACTTCAGGTTGGGTGCCACCGTAAGACCTGGGTTTCTGGCCAGTTCACCTCCTGATACAGGATGTTTTTTTTGGGGCCAAACCATATAAAAAGCCTGGGGCTCCAGGTTTCAAGGCTTCTTGTCAGTCCAGCCCTTCAGGGAGTGGCAAGCAGCTGAAGTGTGCAAGAGTAATGGAGGAGGAAGAAGAAGACCAAAGGTTTCCTGTCAGTTCACCCCTTTGGAGTGACATTGGACTCAACTGGTATAGACAAGACTATGTAGGAGAGAAAGGAGCCATCAACTTTGGAGAGAGAAGGATGGTTCTGCTCAGCTGCAGTTGACAATGCCATGGGTTTTCTAGTCTGATTTTACCTGGAACAGGCATGGATGTCTTGGGGGGGTGGAGTCATGGGTCAGAGACAGCTGCCTCACTTGCTACACCAGTCAACTGGCCACATACGCATCACCTTCTCTGCTGACCATGACAGCAACTCTCTTGATTTAATCAGGCAGCTGCATGGTTAGCCCTGCAACTGTGCCTAGCGAGGGTGTGAAACCTACTAATTTGATTCTGGGATTGTAGTCTCGAGGTAGCCTAACATGACTGCTTCACATAAAATTTGTTTAACAGGATTCATTTCTGGTGCCTATGAATTGGGTAAGAATCTGAAGGAAAGTGCCGAATTCTGTATTTGTGTAAAGCCACCTGTAGAGTGGCTGGTATATGACGGGATTTTAGTTCCCATCTATCTTTTTTCTATCAGTACTTTCTAGCTCCTGGTGTCCCTGTATAGTGGCTCTGTCCCAGCCCTGCAACGGATCCCTCTAGTGGCCTTATCGGTTATCCACTCCAGAGAGTGATCTGCCACCTGGGGGTCATGCAGGCTCTGCGTCGGAAGTCAGGCAGCCAGGAACATTTTCCTCTGTAGTTTTTGCCTCTGGGTTGTTGGTGTACATCTGCCATGTTCCCCCACATTCTGCTCCCCCCTCTGGCACTGCCACCTGGCCTCCTCCAGGTTGCAGTCATGTAGCGGGGCATATGTTCCCCCTCCCCAAGGGAGGAAAACAGTCCTCAGGATGCTCTATCCTCCCTCACCCAGCCAACCCCCAGTGACCCGAGTGCACTCCTGAACCCAATGTCACCAGCATTGTGGTAGGTAAGGTGTCCAGCACCTCAACCTTCCATACAACTGGGCCAGCTCCCATCTTTATTCTTTACAACAACATTCACCATCACTCCTCTTCTGGTTGGAACTGAGCACTGAGTTAAACAACGGTGTGATATTCCCCTCTTTGATCATCCTTCTACAAATTAAACTTCCCCAGCTGCTCCTACCTTTTCTTATAGCACAAATAAATTTAATCCCCTAACTATTTATTGCTCTGTGGTGTGGTCTGCGTCTTCTTTATCTCCAGAATATTCTGTGTATACTGTGGTGACCATAATGTTTCACAATATTTTAGATGCAGCCTCACTAATGCCCTATAAAGTGGGAATCATACTTCATGTGACCTGCATGTTGCCTCCTTTTTTTTTTTTGATAAGTCTATTTATTAAGGTTTCTCAACACATTACATCAGAGAAAGACAAAAAGAAACATATACTACTCACTACATTGGACAATAGACAAAGAGCAGAAAAAAAAACATCACTACTATTAAACATACAGATAGGATGACAAAAAAAAAACACGAATCCCTGGTTATTTCATTGTTACATTATCCCCAAAGGTTCAAAATATAATAACATAATCATAATATAAGAATACTGGGTTGATACAGTATTAGTAAATGTGACCAAGTGTGTGGATCCATTCCTAAGCCCTAGCACATTACCCCCTTCATTTTTCCTCTCTGCCACTTCACACCCTTCCACAGGGGGGCAAGAACCTCCAATTCCGCATTGTGCTTAATAAACCGGGAGGGCCCCGAGACCCATCAAAAGGAGGCCCGAATAGACAATTGTGCCAACGAAACGTCCCCTCCAGTTTGGATGGGGGGGACCCATATTCTGTCCAAAGAGTCTCAGTGCTCCAACGCATCCCAACCCGCACGGAGCATTATATTTTCAGAGATGCTCAGAGTCGCCAAGAACGGGGCCCATTCCCTCACAAACCTCTCCTCCCCCCCCTTACTACCCAAGTGAACCTCTCCAGGTCCAGTGACCATAAAACCAGTCTTCTCCAGTCTACCACTGTAGGCCCATTTCCAGTAACCCAAGTATTCTGAATGCAGTGCTTAGCCAGCACAAACACCACTCTGGCCCATCTAGGTAGTTCCTACCATTCTTCCTCTCCTGCTTTCCTTTTCACCCCAAACAAGCAGATCAAGGGATCATGGGACAAACGGCCCCCCATCCCCCTATTCACCTCCTGTACTATCTTCCCCCAAATCTTGACCAGGACTGGACATGACCAAAAGCAATGGTAGAAGGTGCCTAGGCCCCTACCACACCTCTTGCATATTGGTGATACCTCAGGACGTACCCGGTGTACCGCAGCTGGTGGCCAGTATACTCTGTGCAAGAATTTAAAGAAAGCTTCCTTAAATTTATTACATATCATAATTCCCTCAGGCATTCCCAATACCAGCTCCCAATTACTTTCAGATATGAGCAGACCCAAATCCCTCTCCCATAAAGCTTTTGTGGGGCCAGTCATATCTGACAAATTTAGCTTGCCTAGCTTGGTAACCTTCCCAATGAACCCTTTTACGTCCTTCCTGGCCTGGCAGAGCATTTGCTCTATTCTATTCGGGTGCAATCCCATACTCCTCCCCCCCCCCACTCAGCTCCCTGATATACGCCCTCATTTGGAGGTACCTATATAGGTGTGAAGTCCCCACTTTTATCTCTCCCCTAATCTTGTTGAACTCTCTCAACTCTCCTTTTTCCAGCAGGGTTCCCACACACACCACACCTCCTTTCTCCCATTCCAGAAACCCTCCATCCTCCACTCCGGGGATGAAAAAAGGATTTCTTACAATTGGGAGCAGGATTGTTTCCATCTGAGTGAGTCCTTCTCATCTCCAAGAGTGGCCCCAAGCCTCCAGCGTCTCCTGCACCAAGGGATTAACCTTCCCTATTCTTCTGTACGCCCACAGCCCCTTGCTATGTAAGTATGCCGATAATCTCCCGGGGACCCCATCTTGTTCCAGCCCCACCCAGCTAGCTACCTCCGACCTGTGAATCCAATCCCCTACGCTCCTAAGTTGTACCGACCTATAGTATGCACCCATGTCTGGAAAATTAAGCCCTCCCCTAGACCTATCCATCTTAAGTCTTGCCAGACTTATTCTGGGTTTCTTTCCCTGCCATATGAATTCAATTAACCCTTCTCCAACCTTTGACATCCTTCTGTATTAATCTCACCTGCAGCATTTGCATCGGGTATAATATCCGAGGCATAATATTCATTTTGATGAGATTAATCCTCCCAATTCAAGATATGGGCAGGTGTACCCACCTTTTCAAATCCGCCAGTATCCCCTTAATTAGTGGGTGATAGTTCAGACTGTATAATTCTTCCCACCTTTGCCCAATATGTAGCCCTAAATACTTAAAATCAGACTTAACCACCCTAAAACCTCTCTACTGCGCCTCCAGACTGATTTCAGGAAATCCCTTTATTTCAGACTTCTTGATATTGATCTTGTACCCAGAAAAGTCAGAACATTTTGCAATAATATCCATCAGGTGCCATGAGGATACCCCCGTTTCCCCTAAAAACAGAAGCATATCGTCAGCATAGAGTGCCACCTTATGTTCTTTCCCCTCTCCATCCCTTACTCCCACCACGCCCTCATGCTGACGTATCGCCAACGCCAGGGGTTCAATCGCTAGAGCGAACAATAGGGGCGAAAGCGGGCACCCTTGTCTAGTTCCTCTCCCTAATTCAAACTTTTCAAATAGACACCCGTTCATTATCACTCATGCACAGGGTTTCAAATACATAGCTTTGACCCACCCTATGAATGAATCCTCCAGACCAAACCGGTCCATTACCTTGAAGAGGTAATCCCATTCCACTCTATCGAATGCTTTCTCCGCATCCACCGAGAGCACCCCCTTCTGGGTTCCAGCTTGTCCCGCCCTCCAGATAACATTTAATAATCTCCGCACATTATGATAAGACTGCTGCCCCTTAATAACACCAGTCTGGTCTGGGTGGATTACGTCTGCTAGAAAGTTCTCCAACCTCAGGGCCAGTACTTTAGCCAGGATCTTCGTATCCACATTTAGGAGAGATATTGGCCGATAGGCCGAACACTCTGAACCCTACTGCCCACTTTTATGAATCAGACAAACATTGGCCTCGTAGCACGAGTCAGGCAATGTTGGAGCCTGTCCCTCCTCCACTCCCCCAAATAAATCCTTCAACACGTCTGCTACCGGTCCCCCCAAAATCCTGTAGCACTCAACAGGAAATCCATCTGGACTGCAGGCTTTCCACTCCTGAAGTTTCTGCATGGCCCTTAAGATTTCCTCCCATGATATAGGCCGGTTCAAGAACTCCTTCTGTTCATCTGACATCCTCGGTATAGGCACCCCGTCCAAAAATTCCAGGGTCTCCTTTTCCATTCCCGCTTGCTCTGCCCTGTATAATTTTTTATAAAAATTCACAAAACACCCTGCTATTTCCTTTGACCTGGTCATAACTTGCCCCCCTTCCCCTTTGATCTGCAGAATCCTAGTTGGACACCTTCCCCTTTCATCAATCTTACCAGCATGGAGCCGAGCTTATTGCCCCACTCAAAGATCCTTCTCTGACATCCAAACCACGCCTTCCCTGCTTCCTCTTTCAAAAGGGAATTTAGGGCTTCCCTAGCTGCTGTCAGCAACTTCTGGGCTTCCCCTTTTTCTCCTCCTCCTCCTCCTACCCTCTTTTCCAACTCCTTAACTTGCCTCTCCAGTTCTATCCTCTTATTTCTTTTCTGTTTCTTGATTTTACCTACATACGCCATGATGGCCCCTCTCATGTAGGCCTTACCTGCCTCCCAGAGGGTACTCTTGGGCACTTCTCCTGTATCATTTGTCTCTATATAATACTTCCATTGTTCTGCCAGATGTTCTTTAAATGCTCTGTCCCTGGCCAGGTACAAAGGGAACTTCCAGACTGCAGGACCTCTCACCCCCCTCCTCCTGAGATTCTCAGTACCACCATGGCATGATCTGAGATAATAATGGGACTGTGGCTAACCTCTTTTATTCTCCCCATCCAGCTCCTGGGTACGAATATATAATCCAATCGGGACCACGTTTTGTGAGGGTTGGAATAGAATGTGTACTCCCGCTCAATAGGATTAGCGGCCCTCCAGCAATCCACCATGTCGAGGTCCGCTATACCCACTTGCCACTGGCTCATGGCCTCTGTAACCCTCCCTTTCCCTTCAGAATGATCCATCCTCGCATCCATCACCCAATTAAAATCCCCCCCCCAAAATCAGACCAGGAAATTGTTCTTTAACAAACAAGCCAAGAAAAGAGGAATAAAACACCGGGTCATATACAGCCGGCGCATATATGCACCTGAACGTGAGCGTTTCACCTTGCCAGACCCCTGTGATAAAGACATATCTCCCTTCCCTGGGATCTCTCACAACCCTCTTTAGCTCGAACCCAGGTTTTATGCACACATTGCCACCCTCTTTGTGAGCTGAGAAGGAAGCCACAACACACTTCCCACCCAGTTCGCACCAGCTTGGTGTGCTCCAGATCTGTCAAATGGTCTCCTGTAGCATAGCCACTTGCGCCCCCCCTACGCCTCAATGCAGTCAAAAACGCAGTCCTCTTTACTGGGCTTACTATGCCTTTTACATTCCATGATATAACATTTAGATCCCCCATTTCACCTCAGAATAAATTTCATTTGTATGAGCATTCCTTTTTATCCCTATTTTGTAAGCACCAAGGGCACCCCAACTCTCACCAGCACACACATAACTTTCTCCTTGTATTCCACACACTAGGCCACCCTCCCATAAATGTAACCAGGAAACTGTCCTACAAATGCACACTATAAAACATACAACAATTTTAACATTCAAAACTATTCCACCCCCCCTTTTCCCTCTCCACCCCATCCCTCCCTCCCTTTCCTCCTCATCCTGTTGATTAACTTTCCTTATCCCACCCTCCATTACACTAATTGCTAACATAGTACAAGTGTATATTGAGAAGTATAACAAACAACAATATATATCCACCATTCTCTTCCACAGCTAAGATGCGTGTCCCCCCTGGCCCCCAGTCCCACCTTTGGGAGCTCCTCTATTCCTAAGATCCCCAGAGTGTTCTCTTCGGGTCGAAAACCTCTCCCCTCGTTGACCTTACCTCTGAAATTTCCCCTACCCTTCCCCGAGTCCCACCCATCCCCTGTCACTGCTAATACCCCCTTTCTACATACCCTATCTCTTTCCAACCTACCTCCTCCTTCCACTTCCACCACCCACTTTTCCTTCACATATCAAACCCCTTCATTACCCCCGACCCCTTCCCAAACCACTGAGCAGGGATAAGCCAAGTTTACTAGCACCTTCAGTCAGCAACCCCAGGGCAGGATCTCCTCGACACCTCCTTCCAAATTTACCCATTCCTCCCCTTCTCCTAGATCCCATCGGGCCCCTCCGCTGACACCTCTGAGGCTCAACTAACTAACCTAAGCTAGGCCAAGTAGAATATCCACTCCCTTCCTCTCAAAGTAGGTCCCCTATGCCTCTTATTCTCAGCACTGGCACATCCCCCACCCCCTCTCGCACCCATCTCGCTAACCTTTACCCTTCTCCTCCCCCTCCTATTGCACCCCCCCGAAAGTCATATCTCAGCAGTAACCGGCATCAAGCACCACGAACTCAGAGTCCAGTAGCCCGCATCCAGGAAGAGAGAAAGGCTCGAGGGGCTAGGCCGCGCCATCATAAACTCGCGCACAGCCCTCCCCCGCTCCTACCTTACAGGCCATATCCCACCTTGGCAGCTTTACAGTCTCTAGCCCACTGGGCTACCAGCAGTCCTGCCACAGTACAGCAAGCAGGAAGGAAGGGGGCACGCATCTCAGTTCCTTCTCTCAATTAATCGCCCCTTCCTATACCAGATTTCACGGCTCACAAGAAGCCTTTACGAATGTCCTCTTTTAATTAACAAAGCGCAACGGCGCCATTCCAAACAGTTTGAAATTCTAATGAAACGTGGAGGAACCAAATAATCCAAACCACCAACGAATTACAAAAGTCCACGAGGGTTTCTTCTGTTTTGCTTTCAACCGTGGGCCCTCTCCATGGTCACTCAGCTCACTCTCCTTTTCAGGCCCTTAACAAACTCTTCCGCCTTTTCAAGTTCCCAAAACAAATAGGTTGCTCCCTCATGTTTGATGCAAAGTGTGGCAGGGTAGGTCAAAAAGCTCTCGATCTTCAGGTTTCTCAATTGAATCATAACCCCATTAAAAGCTTTCCGCTTCTTTAGCAGTTGAGATGAATAATCTTGCGATAAGAACAGCCTATGATCTTCATAGGACAAGGAACCCCTGGACCTATACGCCTTCAATATCGCTTCTCGATCCTGAAAATTGTGAAACCTCATGATGATCTGGTGTGGAGGCTGATCCGCGGGAGGCCGCGGCACCACTGCCCGATGGGCTCATTCCAGTTTGACCCTGCCGTTCTTCATTTTCAGCCCCAGTAGCTCAGGAAGCACCTTACTGCAAAATTCTAGGGCATCACTCCCCTTCAGCCCCTCAGGAAGCCCTCTCAGGCGCAGATTCAGCCTACGATGATAGTTTTCCTGATAGTCGTAGGCCTCTTTAAACTCCTCCAGCTCCCTCGGTAGTCTGTGGACTTGCTCAGGTACTGTTAACACCTCGTCCTCCAACCTTGAAATCCTTTCCTCCGTCTCCACTAGCCGAGAGCTCTGGTGGGACTGTTGTTCCAACACCACTTGGAGTTTGCCTTCCAATTTGTTTTCCAGCTTGATGAGCCATGGCTCAAGGGCTGCAATTACCTGCCCAGTCAGCTCCTTGCCTAACGCTATCACTTCTGCTGCAGAAAGTGAGACTAGGCCCGAGTTCTCCCCTCCAGCTCCCGCCATTATCTTTTTGCTTGCTTTACCGGTCGAACGCTGGCTCTTAGAGGGCATAGGAGTCAGGTATTCATCCGTATTGGCATCCGACACTGATTACTACCTTTCAATTACTCCGGGGCAGAGAAACTCCTAATTTAATCTTTTAAAAACAATTTGACCCGGTGGAGCGAGCGGGAGACACATCTTCTCAGTTAGCTACTCATTAGCCCCCCCACTCCGTTGTCTCCTTTTAATGTGTCCCTCCCAGCTTGCAGTTAATGTAGCTCACTGTTGCCACACACTCTTGCAAGAATTTCAGTTTCCTATAAATACAGTCATACCCCAAAAGTCCCTTTCATGGTCTGTCTCTACTAGTTCTTTACCGTTGATTCTTATTTCCAGCAGGCAATTCACAGCTGGCTTTAGCAGAACTCAGTTACACATTTGAATTTGTGGACCTTGTATTTTTATGGCCAAATACATTCATCACCTTTTTGTTTCACAGATTCTCTCTTAATCTTACCATTTATCACTTCTTCTCCATGAGCCTCCCCTTTCTTCTTTCCCATATATATATATATATATATATATATATATCTCATTTTACCTCCCCTCTACACTAACTTTGTTTTTTTTTTCTCTTTTAGATATTTCCTGAAGAAGACCTAAGGTCGAAACATAGATTTATAACTCTATTTTCTATTTTCAGCGTGCATTTAATATAACCATTTTGTTTTGCTTTTAGACCACATGCTGACACAGCTCCTTGTTTTTGTTTTTTACACATGAAAATAGGCTTTTCGACCTTTAGACATTTATCTGTTCCATCTGCTTTTCCAGCTGTGTAGTCACAGTCATCTGCTGGTGACAACAGAGTCATTTCTGCATCAACAGGCTGTGACGTCACAGCAGAAAATCATGACTTCCAGGCAGGACAAGAATCAGGGACAGCAGTGTGAAGGAAAAATAACATGTTTTCCTGTGAAGTACTTTTGTAATAAAGAATGGAATGTGCAGAAATTGGTAACAGTGGCAGTCTGAGTCCTACTGATGCCAAATGGCAATGTTATGCAGAAAACTGGAAAATCACTTTCAGTTGCATTCTCTCACCTTGGGCTGGATCCAGGAACAAATACTGCTGTACATTCCATTGGTAATTGTCCCACCATTGATGGCTAAACTACTGCACATCTGATGCAGGATGTGGGTGCCCAGTAACAGTTCCAGGCTGAGTGCTGCCTTCTGTAGTGGACGCTGTGGTAGCTGTGTTTCAGTGTCAGGGACCACCAAGCTAATTTGCATATGCTCTGCATGGGAGCATGGCATATGGGGCAGGGTCGCTGGTGGACATGCAAGTGGTATTTAAGAAGAAAGTAATACCTACTTAAGTGTCCCCTGGCACCTGAAACACATCACATGCATACATACATACGAACATACGAAGAAATGAGCAGAAGAAGGCCATTTGGTCTATCAAGCCTGCTCATATTGCAGGGTCCACAGCTTGAGCCAATGTCCCTGCCCTCCCTCCCCACTCCTCCCATGCTCCCTACCCACAATTCTTACACTCCTCCATACCTATCCCAGCCTCTCTTAAAGCTGCCCACTGTCTTCAATGAGATGACCTCTTCCAGAAGGGCATTCCAAGTGTCCACCACCCTCTCTGTGAAGAAGTACTTTCTGACTTCCCTCCTAAACGTTCCACCCTCCAGCTTAAGACTGTGCCCCTTTGTGATATGGTTGCCACTCAGCTTAAAGAGACTCTCCTTATCTACCTTATTTATCCCTTTCAAGTACTTGAATGTCCCAATCATGCCCCCTCTCTTTCTTCTGTCTTCCAGGGAGTACATGTTCCGTGCCCTCAACCGGTCCTCATATACCTTGCCCTGCTGACCAGCTATCATCTTTGTAGCCCACCTCAGTACTTTCTCCAGTAGGTTAATGTCCTTTTTGAGGTATGGGCACCAGTAATGAACTCCATACTCTAGATGCGGCCTTACCAGTGACCAGTACAAGAGCAGTATAACCTCCTCCCCCTAGCTATACATCCCACCATCTTGTTTGCCTTTGCTGCTGCTTTCTTACGCTGCATTGAAGCTACCATCAACCCCAACTCTCCGAAACATCCAATGTGTGCCTGAAAGCAATGCCTGTGGTATGGGACAGAGTGCCTCAGACATCAGATACTCTACTCTGTTTTACTTACCCATCTTGCCCATGTCAGATATCCATCCTGCCACTGGGTGTATACATGGCAGCCCTCATGACCAGACACCCTGCAATTACCACATTGATGAGTCATCACAGGAGAATGCACAAAGCCCTTGATGGGCTCATGAATATTTATGAGTAGCATCAGCCCATGTCATGCTACTTCTACCACTGCATTTTACTGATGGGGACCAGCATGTACTGTACCTGTATGTGACAATATTACAGAAGCTCTTGGTTACCCTTACATATCAGAGCTTAGATAGATTTTCCTAAATCCTTGACTCATACCTAAATAGAACACTTTTCACTTGTCTACAACAAGTTCCATCTGACATCTATCTGCCTGGTACTCTAGCCATATTTATTTATGGATTTAGTTAAATTTTTTTGGTTTTTTTCTGTGGGTAAATGTTAGTGCTCATGAAAGGTGCTGGATTGTCAGCACTGGAACCAAAGTCCTCTGTTTATCCACATGACAGGTAGCACAGGTCATCACACTGCAAGCTTCCCGACACTGCCTTGCCAAAGTGCTGCAGCCCTACTATGGAGGGAACACCACGTAGGTGAGAGCGTAATGCAGACTCCATGCCCATTCAGTCCTTGGCCTCTCACGTGAGACTGCCAACAAGTGTGCCAATTAGTGCCAGTTGTGTTGGTGGTTTTGTGAAAGCAGGGAAGTTGTTGCACTCAAGAAAGTCACTCTAGTGAAAATGAAAAGTCCAACAGACCAAACAGGTAATTGATCAATGTCAAATTTATTGACTCACACTAGAGTGCAGGTAAAATGACCACTGTGGTCCAAAATTACCCTGGCGCTTTGCCATTACATCTTTGCCAGGGGGCCATTGTTGGTTTTGTGATGTGGACGCCTACCCACTGGGAACTGGACTGAGACCACCACAACACATTTCACATAGGCTACTGCACAGCCCTCAGGTTATAATGGCTTTTGACTACTACTGACCTGTGCTGGATTTGAACCTGTGACCTAGAGGTGAAAGGATCCTTAATCCATGACCAATCCACTGAGCCACCAATAATTAATCCTTTTTGTAACCTATGTGCTTCCTCCATAAGGACTAGTACCCTTTATATTTTTATATCATTCACATATTTAGTCATGCTACTTCTGCCTCCAAGTCTAACTCTTTTTTTGCTTATGTTTTATTCAGAGAGAAAAATAAAATAAATGAAATTACATATGGAAGATTGTCATCTTGAAAAACCTACATACATAAATCATTTAAATGAAAAAAATGCAAATAATTTTTTTTAGACTTTTGGAGGGTTAAAAGTATAACAACAAATAAAACATGTTTTATGAGGTCAATAATCAAATCAATTCATAATCTTATAGAGTCCCATTTTATGCTCCAGGTGCAAGCTATATTGTCCCATACTAAAAGAAAAATGTCTTCAATGATGTAACAACCTATCAGTACCTCCAAGCCAGTTCATGAGAATACAAAAAGAGAAGGAAACCAGGAAGAGACATTTTATCCAAAAAGTCCATAAATCCAAAGTCCCAGGTCTATGGTTGATCTATTTAAATAAAGTTATGAATCAAAAAGCTCAACACTTATTAATAATTCATTTCACAGAAACATACTGCGTACTGTCAGCATTATCTTCTTCCAGGTCTGAACCCAGATCTGTTGGGACAGCCACATGCTTTTTATAAAACTCCTGAGCTGCATCCACATCCAAAAATAAATAGGGCTGGATTTTCAAAGGCCCCCCAATTTGGTGCATTTGTGGAAAAACTTATGCAAGTGGGTCTGCACTTGCAGAGCCTCAGTTTTCCTGCATGCACCAGATTTTCAAACATGGGGCCATTTTGCAGTAGGCTCCATGTTTGTGGTAGCTTGAGGCTATTTTTGGTGCAATTGTGCCAACATGTTATGCCTGGTTGGACCAGGTATAAGATCTTCTGCAGCTGTGCCTGCCACCCGTGTGGAGCACGGGCTGAAAATAGGACTGCCTGCCAGTGTGGAGATTTTTTCCACATCAGCAGACTGTGGCTCGGGACTTAGTCCGATGGTCATTTTTGTCCATTTAAAAATCTGGCCAGTGCTCTTCACCTTGAAAGATGATGTTTAATTTTCCAGGTGATTGGAGTATTGTAGTCATTCCAGCATGGATAAACTCTAGTCGAATAGCCAAAAATCTCTTCCTTCATGCTGGGTAATCAGAAGTCAGGGTTTAGGTGCAGTTTCTCACCTTCATACATGGATCTCTTTTTCTTCCCGGCATGCTGCAGATATTGGTTACGAGAAGCAAGTGACTGTAAAGTGCAAAATGATATATCTAGCCTCAGAGCTGCCAGACTTAAGTGTCCTTGACTGCAGTCTGAATACAGATGCTAGGATCAAAGGGGGCTCTAGGGAAAACACTTTTGTTATCAAACTCTCCACTTCAGATTTCAGTCCCACTGTTGGAATCTCTGAGGATAAACCAATCAGCCTAAAATTTTTCAGCAACAAGGTGTTTTCTATTTTTTTCAGATTTGGATATGTTTGTGAGTTGTTCATGTAAGGAAGCATTAGCTGCACCCTCCGAAGTTAACATTCTCACTCATAGAGACTCAACATTTTTTTCAACATTTTCCACACGCTTCTGGCAAACTTTCATCTTGTCCTCAATCTGAGAACACCAAGCCAAAATGTCAGACAGTGAACCATAAACACTGATGAATGATGAAAGGGTCTTCTCCTGGAATTCCATTAGGAATGCCTGTATAGCCCATCTTCTTGAAGTTGGAACAAGTTGCTGCTTTGAAACAACTGAGAGCCATGTGGGAGACACTATATTGGACTAGAAATCTGCAACAAATCTCACTCTTGCTCAAATCTGAGGGAGGTGTACCTTACTTTAATTCTTACACATGGTATTCCTTTGTGTTTAATTATTTATTTAGTTTTTTAATCAAGAAGGGGATTTGCAAAACTGCTTCTGTTGTGAGTAACTTCAGAAGGATTGAAATACTGTATATTTGATTTTCCCTTGTGGGTAGCTGGATTGTCTACTAGTATTTTGTGACAGTTTGCATCAAACTATTTTTAAATAATTTACTGGTGGCTGAGGAGTTATAGCAAAGCTTGCAGTTTGTGTATTTGTAACCAGACAGAGCCTCAGGTGGGGGAGATTGTGTTCCCCTGATTGCTTTCAGAGCACAAAGTGTTGTACTGGGTCAGGGAGGCTTGCATCATATCCATTGTCAACCAGTTGTCCTGGGTGGAGTCTTCCAGAATTGATCAGATTACTATAAACTACTGGTGTGTTACAACTTCAGACAGAAGCCCATCTTCTTGAAACTGGAACAAGTTGCTGCTTTGGAAGAACTGAGAGCTGTGTGGGAGACACTATACTGGACTAGAAATCTGCAACAAATCTCACTCTTGCTCAGATCTGAGGGAGGTATACCTTACTTTAATTCTTACACTTGGTATTGCTTTGTGTTTAATTATTTAGTTTTTAATCAAGAAGGGGGTCTGCAAAACTGCTTATCTTGTGAGTAACTTCAGAAGGATTGAAATACTGCATATTTGGTTTCCCTTGTGGGTAGCGGGAATGTCTACTAGTATTCTGTGACAGTTTGCATCAAACTACTTTTAAATAATTTACTAATGGATGAGGTGTTGTCATAGCAAAGCCTGCAGTTTGTGTATTTGAAACCAGACAGAGCCTCAGGTGGGGGAGATTGTGCTCCTCTGATCATGGGTGTAGCCAGGCATACTCCAAGTACTCCATGGTGTGCAATTTTATTTAAGAGGATAGCAAATAGGCTCTGAACTGCTTCCTTTTTCCATGAAAACTAACAAAGAAAATGCTGAAACTTTCTGTAATTTTATTTTTAGGAGTTGAAACTAGAAGGACTGGTCACTAATACTGTCTTTGCATCCCAAGGACAATACAACTTTACAGACTCTGGGCTGGTATGTGGGTGTCTTAGGGAGCAATGCATGGCATTTGTATTTACCCATGCATGGCAACAACCATTGTCTTGAGATACAAAAGTTATTATTTATTGGGCCAAATGAGGCAACAAACACGGTCCTGGTGTACATTTTTATATTGTCTGGCTACATGGGGGGGGGTTAGCACACCTTAACAAGGTGGGGAGGTGCAGCAGTGAGTCTACTTGGTGTGCAGATCTGAAATCGCAGGCTACACCCCTGCCTCTGATTGCTTTCAGAGCATACAACACCAGGTTGTATTGGGTCAGGGGAGGCTTAGCTGTGTTGGGCTGAACTGACTGATTTTTCTCTGATATTTTTTTTGCTGGGTATTTTCTCTGTTAACTCTTTGAATAGGTTGTCTTGCTGAAAGGAAGGTCAACACTTGTCATAGTGGTGGGTCAGAGCTTGTAGCTGCTTGTTTTTGGAGGGCATGACTTAGGCCCAATCCCCCCTTCCCTCACCCAACCCCCCCCCTTGGTGTCATGTCCTTTATATCAGGGGTTCTGACATCATTTCCTCAACAGGGCAAGGGGCATACAACTGTTATATCATTACCAGCACAGCACACTGCATTGATGCTAAAAGTGCACACACTAACTATATATATATATATATATATATATATATATATAAAATTATACAGGATAAACTGGAAAGAAGACAGACGTGGGAAGCAGTGCAGCTGTGGGGCAGCAGTCTTCTGGGAGACTTTCTGGAGGCTGAGATGCTGCCCTATTTGCAGACAACTCTCTGCTCTGAGAGAGGAGGTTGCCTGTCTCCAGATCAAACTGGACAGGAGTACGGGAACCTTCCCCATCCGGTGAATACCAGGGCCACCACCTCTGCCTCACAGGTTCCAAGAATTAGAAGTGGTTGGACCACAGTAGGCTCAGGGAGGGTGAGGGTGGTGGAACAGAGGTGCATCCCTTCAGAGGTACTGCTCCACAATCCATACACCTTTCTGGTGGAGCATAGTTCCTCTTTGGAGGCACTCACAGTGGACACCAAGGAGGTTGCTGGCAACCGTCAGAAGGGAGGCCCACAGGAAGGTATCACAGGACACCACAGGGAAAGGCAGCAGCTCCTGGTGGGGGACTCAATTATTAGGGAGATAGAACTGGGGGGGCAGGGGAAAGTGAAGTAAGGTGCCTGCCTGGTGCCATGGCTTGGAGGGACAGGAAGTGAATTCTCAGGATCACGAGAGCAGCTGCATGGGAAACAGAGCTGGATATCATTGTCCACCTAGGGACAAATGACTTGGCTGGGAATGGGATTAGAGCAGTGCAGGAGGAGTTTGTGGAGTTGGGAAGGGGCCTTAGACAAGTAGCTCATACAGTATCCTTCTTGGAGGTGCTGTCTGTCTATGGCATGGGTGAGGCAAGGGTACTCCACACCATGTGATTCAATGAATGGTTGAAAAACTGGTGTGGAGCACAGGGTTTTGACTTCATTGGGGACTGGGGTTCCACCTGGAGGGATACCCACCTATACTGGCATGATGGTCTGCATCTGTCCGGGAAAGGAACCAGTCTCCTGGGTGATCAGTTTAAATGCTTCATTGGCAAACTTTTAAACTAGCCAGGGGTGGAGGCACTGATAAGAAGCAGGGAATTCACAGCTTACCGCTGCAAAACAGGGTACTTAGTAAGGTAAACACTAAAGTAGAAAGGTCAGTAGGAAGCAGGACTGGGGTAAATGGAGAAAGCAAAGTCAGCAAGGGCAGGGATGGGGCTACAAGAGGTAAAGCCATCAAAAAATGGAGAGTAATGAGTACCAATGCCCATAGTTTGGGTAACAAGCTTCCTGAACTAGTGGCCTTGATGAAAGAGGAACATCTGGATATCATGGCAGTCACAGAAACATGGTACACACAGAACCATGACTGGGATATAAACATATCAGGGTACACTATCTAAAGGAGGGACAGGGAGGATAAAAGAGGAGGAGGAGGAGTAGCTCTCTATATAAGGGAAGGAATCAAAGCAAAAGAACAAAAGGGTAAACAGGGAGGAGAGGAGGTACTATAGGTCAACTTGGAGACAGGCAATGGCACCACAATCCGCACAGGAGTTTTATGCAGACCTCCATTTCAGGGGGAAGAAATGGACAAGGAAATGATAGAAGGTATCCTTGGAATGGTAGAAAAAGGGGAGATATTGTTGATGGGGAGCTCAATATGCCAGATGTTAACTGGAGTGCATTTGTTGCAGCCACATCCAAAAGTGGGGTCATTCTAGATGCCCTACAGGGGGCATGCCTCAGATAGCTAGTATTGGAACCCACTAGGGAGGGAGGGAGCAATCTTAGACCTGGTACTCTCAAATGGAGATGGCGAGAGGAGCATAGATTTAGAAGTGGGTAGCCATCTGGGAACCAGTGACCACTGAACAGTATGGTTCATGATAAACACAGCAGTAGAGTCAAGTCACACAAAGATAAAGACCCTGGACTTTAGGAGGGCTGACTTTGTCAAAATTGGTGAGAGCCTAAGGAATGCACTAACAAATGTGCAGGAAGGAGGGTGGAAGAACAGTGGAGAATAATCAGAACTGCCATCACAGAGGCAACAAGCTTTTGTGTGAAGCAAATAAACAAAACAAAACAAAGTAAAAAAACAATATGGTTCTCAAAAGAGGTGGCAGGGAAGGTTAGGGAGAAAAAGATAGCATTCAGGAAGTACAAGGAATCACAGAAGGAGCAGGACAGAGAACTGTATCGGTTAAAGCAGAAGGAAGCGAGGAAGGCAGTCAAAATAGCAAAGGCCCAAACTGAGGAAAAGATAACCAGCTCAGTTAAGAAAGGGGATAAAACATTTTATAGGTATATCAGGGAGTGAAGGAAGACCAAGGAGGCAAGTGAGGCTTAATAAAGGGGAGGGGTGGGCAGAAGGTGACTGTGAAAAGCAGAGATACTAAACAAATATTTTGCTCAGTATTCACAAAAGAAGAGGGGGTACCTAAACCAAACAATAGAAACACTCTGGATAGGGGGGTTGATACCAGTCCATTCATAGAAGAAAGAGTTCTGAAAGAACTCTTAAAACTGAAGGTGGACAAAGCAATGGGGCCTGATGGGATTCATCCCAGAATTCTAAAAGAACTAAGGGTAGAACTAGTTACACAGCTGACTACCCTGTTTAACAAATCATGGAAGGATGGGGTGGTACCTGAGGACTGGAGGAGGGCGGATGTTATTCCACTTCACAAAAGTGGGTGCAGGGCAGAGGCAGGAAACTACAGACCTGTTAGTTTGACCTCAGTGATAGGGAAAATGATGAAATCACTTCTGAAGGAAAGAATTGTTGAGTACCCAGAGGCCAGCAGGGTACAGGACCCAAGGCAGCATGACTTCACAGTGGGACGGTCATGTCAGATGAATCTAATTGATTTCTTTGACTGGATGACCAAAGTGGTAGACCAGGGAGGGGCAGTGGACATGGCCTACCTAGACTTTAGCAAGGTATTTGACACAGTCCCACACAAAAGATTAATATATAAGTTAGCCAGCCTTGGAGTGGGTCCCAAGATGGTAGCCTGGGTAAAAAATTGGCTAGGCAACAGGACACAGAGGGTAATAGTAAACGGAGTCCACTCTGAAGAAACGGGGGTTACTAGCAGGGTACCATAGGGTTCAGTACTGGGACCGGTCCTCTTCAATGCCTTTATAAGTGACATTGTTGAGGGACTGGAAGGAAAAGTATATCTCTTTGCAGACAACACAAAGATCTGCAACAGGATTGATACACAAGGTGGGATGGAAAGGATGAGAATGGATTTGGCAAGGTTGGAGGAATTGTCAAATGTATGGCAGCTTAGATTCAACACAAAGAAATGCAAAGTAATGCACCTGGGAAACCAAAACCCAGGAGAAGAGTACACAATGGGGGGTGAGATACTAACAACAACAAAAATGGAAAGGGACCTGGGGGTAGTCATATCAGATGACCTAAAGGTGGGCAAGCAATGTGAGAAGGCAGTAAGGAGGGTTGGGGGATACTGGGATGCACAGGAAGAGGCATCGCCAGTAAAAAACAGGAAGTTGTTATCCCTCTGTACAGACAGTTGTTGATACCCCATCTGGAGTACTGTGTGCAGTTCTGGAGACCTTATCTCTGCAAGGACATAGGCAGGATGGAGGCTGTCCAGAGGAGGGTAACTAAAATGGTGCAGGGTCTGCACCAGAAGACATATGAAGAGAGACTAAAGGAGCTTAATATGTATATCCTCAAGGAAAGAAGAGAGAGAGGGGACATGATAGAAACTTTCAAGTACCTCAAGGGAATCAACAAAGTCCAAGAGGGTAGCATCTTTCAGAAAAAGAGGTGTGCAAGAACAAGGGGACACAATTTGAAGATAGAGTGGGGACGGCTCAGAGGTAATGTGAGGAAGTATTTTTTCATGGAGAGGGTTGTGGATGCATGGAAAGGCCTTCCTGAGGAGGTCCTGGAGTCAAAAACAGTGGAGGAATTCAAGAATGCATGGGACAGACATAAGGCAATTCTAGTGGGGGGTAGAAGGAAGTAGGCTGTTGATTATTTAAGATCTGCAGCTTATCCAGTAGGTAGGGAACTGGGCACACTAGGTGGGCCAAGCGGCCCTTATCTGCCGTGAAATTCTATGCTTCTATGTTTCTATGTTTCTAGTTGGAAGAGTCACCTTTGAAGGAGGTTTTAGCCAAGCACCTGGCTCTGGGTGTGCTGCTGCAGGGGAAGCCATTGCTTCGGCAGGTAAGGGAGAACCACTGTCCCCCTTTGGTGCAGTTACTTTCCCTGTCTTAAAGGAGATGCATTTTTCTATATTATGCAGTCTGCTCTCTGTCAACTCCTTAATCTTAATATGCATTCATGCCATTTTCTCACTCAAAAATATGACATTTTAACAGAAAACAAGTCATGGATCAGTGGAGCTCTAAAACATATGTGCAGTCTTCTCAATCTCACAAGTGCTCCCCCTCCAAGTCTAACTTATTTATAAATACATTGAGCAGGAGAGGCCCTACCATTGACCCCTGAGACACTTCACTTGTGACCTCCCTCTACTAAGATGCCCTACTTAGCACTATTATGACTTCCTGTTTTCCAGCCAAGTTAAAATCTACCTTGGTATGGTATGCTGTCCAAGGTTCTGTGCTTTTTGAATTTCATATCAGTCTAGCAGGTGCAACATTCACTAAAATGTCAACAATAGCTTAATCTGATTCAGTTTCAATTGGTTGGCATTTGTATCCCCCATTCCCCGAGACAAGGCTGAAAATAGGCAATATTGTCTAGTCCCATTTTCCCAGTCAGCAAAAACTAAATAAATAAATAAAAAAATACAATGCTGAAGCTTTGATAAAATCCAGATGTATGTTCTTGTTCTGTGTTATTCCACGTTGTCACTAGGTTAGTCACACCCACTGAGATGGACAAAACAAGGGATTGAATTCAGCTGTGGGCACACTTCAATCTCTGGTTCCATATTAGGGGTATTATCAGCCTTGACTTTAGTTCCGGCTTTGGGTGACTGGATCAAAATATTAGTAGATGATATAGCAGAGAATCCACCTGCATAGAGTCTAGCTCTATTACTGTGAATGACCACTTACTGCCAGGGGACTCCCTAGTACACCTGTGCAACTCCATGTAAGGTGTTTAACGGACAGCCTTGTGGCTATGTGGCCTGTGGCCATATGGTTGAAGCATTGGTCAGCAGTAATGGTGAGAAAATGTGAAAATTGGCAGCTTTGGTTTGGCTTCAAGTGGAATTCCCTGTCTTCAGTTTGGCTTCTTCATTTCAGCAAAAAGACACTTCAGTCCCTTGATGTGGAGGTTTAGCAGGCTATAAATAGGGTTAAGAGACAGTCCTCCCCCATCCTTTGCCCACTCTAGTCAATCTTGACCTCTTCCAATCTCCTTTAGTTTTTGCTCTGGTTCTCTCCCTGATTTAGATATTAAAGTAAAACATCTGTCCAATAATCAGAAAGACAAAGCCAGCACACTTACCAGTAATAATAAACATAAACCCTCTAATGATCATAAGCAAAAACACTGTAGTGGAGCTTGGTGACTCTCAACACCCTTTGCTATATACTGGGATTACATTGCCCTGCCACTGTTAAGATGTTCCTCCTTGGTCACATTTTCTGTAGGGTGGTGGTGTATCCTTATGCTTACGGTTTTGGATTTCTCTCAGATGATTGCACTTAGATGCTATGTATTACAGCTAAGATTTAGCTTTTTGTTTTTCAGAGTATAAGGTGTAAAAAACTTTCCATGCAATAGTAATATCAAATTTCAACACTAGTTTATTGGAAGTAGTTTTTGAATATCTTTAAATAAAAGAGTATACAAAGATACACATTCCACATTAGTTTAAAATATAGCTTAACGAAGGAAAAAATAAGACACTGCTCACCCAGAATATGTTTCAAATTCATGTTAGATATATTAATAAGCATGCTGGCAACTAATTAACATGCTCTGATGTTTCATGAGTCAGTAATCACTTCAAGGGGTGGCGGTCCTGAGAACATTAGCTGTGAGGAGATCATAATTTTCCTTAATGGCAATCAAACTAATCTCTGATGTTTGCAATTTTGACCGGGGGAAAGGTTACCGCCGGCCCATCTGGGCCTGAAATGTAAAGAATGGGTTGGGGGGCCTCTTCTGATTGGGATGCTCATTTGTAAACTGCAGTGAGTGTCTTGCAGTGCGGCAACACACCATATGCCTGGAACAATACCACATTGTGCTGTGCTGTGACTAGGTTGAAAATTAACTATTTATTTATTTAATCTTTTTGGGCAGGAAGACACACTGAGCTAATAATATATTGGCAGGTGCATCCTGGGGAGGGGAGAATAAACAACAGGGGAGACAGTACTCACACAATAGCACAATACCAGTTATATGCAGCACAAAACCTGGTTGCACCCCCTAAGGGCTAGATTTACAATTTTCATTGTACCTGTATTACAAGGGGACACCCTGTGTTATGCACCCACTTTGTGTTCGACGCTGTCAGCTTATAGTTCAATGGTGCATCCAGTTTCCAAATGTTTTGTGCCACTACCTATAGTGACTACAAATGAGGCCTCTGCTTTTATTGCTGGCCTTTCACATGTAAGGAGATTTAACAAGCTGAATGACGCAAAATGTAGCAAACATGTTGGTTCAGACAGTTTGACAAGTGCAGCAAAGTAACATCGTTTGCAGTCTTCATACATTCTTTCAGTAGTCCCAGTCTGTGAATCATTAGAGTTCTACTGTGCTGCTGAAGTGCTGTATTTTTAGGAAGTTCAAAGTTTGCCATTAACATTTCATTGAGCATTATTATGATTTGAGTCAACACTATCTAGTTTGCTTAATCTACAGAGCGAGGTTACTTCAAGAAGAGGCAGACTGAATTTAAAATCATTAAATACTTCACCTGTGTCCTTATAATCTCTGGAGCTCGTAGAATGAGCAATGGCCTTCAGCTCTTACCTCCATTACATTCCTGACCCTTCAAACATTTATGTGTTATATTATAATCAATACTGCACAAAAGCAGAGAAGTTTGCTCAGTAGCCTTATTACTAGTTTCCTCTTTACTCCACTAATGGGGCACATGTAGGCGAAGTTTCCCTAGGGGTGGAACAAGGTCAACAAATCTGCCTTGTGATGTTCTGCCTCCTTCTTAGAATTCATAGTCTGTCAGCGATTCTGACTTGCAGCAATAAAATGAATATGAGAATGCTGACACTGCAGTGTTGTGCTCTGTGTGACTAATTACTGTAATTAATATCAGAATGTTTTGACTGTTTAACAAAGCTAAGGGTATAGAAGCTATTTGCTTTGTTTAGCCTAGGTAACAATTCTTCTGCATCTCTAATAAAAATGAAATATTTTTAGCCCAGTTTTTTATATTCTGTTTCACTTTAGATTTTGCATTCCCTATTCATTTTTTCAAGCTTAATTTGATATCCTTCAATACTATTCTTTGTCTTGCTGGTTCAACTTGCCATTGGGAGTGGGTTCAAGTCCTGCACTAGGCAGCTGAGCTAATACCCAGCACTAATACTACAGTGCTGCTGGGGTGCTGTAATGTTGAGGTGCCATCCTTCATACAACATCTTGACTGAGACGCCTTTCTGTCCATCACCAGGAGCTGCCCAGCTGGAAGTGAAAGATACCATGGAATATTTTCAAAGAGTAGGGGAGTTATCTGCTGTGTCCTAGCCAACACTCCTGCCTCTCTTTTTGTACATATTTTTATATTTTGACTTACAATGTGCAAGGGGATAATAAACAGATTTACATTGTCACAAAAAATAATTTTCTTCAGACTATAATATTATATCATGATATTGTAATGCCAAAAATAACGTATTATAAAAATAATATCACCGTTAAGATTTTAACAACTCTGATTTCGTAACTGTTTGAGAAAGTATAACCAAAGGCATTTCAGATGAGGGGTGTGCAAAACTGGGGAATTTCTGATTCTGGTTTTTAGTTTTCTCAAATTACAGTCTCAGGAAACAACAACCAGGCACTCACCACACCAGAAAAAAAATGCATCATATGCTGATGAAGTATTTTTAATACACTGTTTTTTCCTCACAGTGATTTAGCAGGTGCAAATAGCACAATGAATATGGAGACTAACACATTAACTTTACTAATGAGCAATTATTTATTATGGTTGAAGTATACAGTACTGGGTTGGAGAAGACATGACAAACTTGCTTTGAAACATAGATCCAGTACTGTTGCCAACATAAAGTGCTCATATTCCAGCATCATGAGAACCCTTGGGTCTGTTTCCAATGTCAAAGACAACTTTTGTGTAAGTGTTACACCAGAGCTTGATCCTTGCTCTTCAAATGCAGCCCTA
Source organism: Neoceratodus forsteri (assembly GCA_016271365.2). NCBI lineage: Eukaryota > Metazoa > Chordata > Ceratodontiformes > Ceratodontidae > Neoceratodus > Neoceratodus forsteri. The sequence goes on along the minus strand of CM057456.1, from coordinate 1,109,673,475 downwards.
AATCTTAATTTGTGCATTAGAAGATGCATCAGTGTAATGCCTTGTGTTATTCAGAAGCAGTTATAACTTGCTTCCTTAAGTGATTACAGCAATTGATGTATATGTGGTATAAGATTCTACTGCCCAGGTGTGAGTATGAAATCCCCTATACCTATTGCATGGTCCATAGTGTACTGGTAGACTGCTTTGCATTGTCTCTGGAACCTCTGCAACACGTGAATGTGAAATTCCACCTGGTGGCAATTTCTTGTTTTAACTGGTGTAATGATAAGTTATTCCATGTTTGCTGATTTGGAATGTTACATGCTTTTGCAGAGTACCTGAAGTGTCCATATGTTTTGTGCAGCGCCCTGCATGTTCTGTACACTGAAGGCTTCGGTGGGGAAGTCAAGTTCCACAAGATTCAGTGCATGTGCAAAGCATGATACATGCACAAACTCCTTGCCCTTTAATGATTTTAGACTACTGGCTCCATTGTCTGAAACTACACATCCTCAGGAAAGCCATTAGGGGAAAGTTCTTCTGAGAACTGTTTCTTTAACTCATGTAAAATGTTTATACCACTGTAATTTTCTTTCTCAAAGCTCATAATACAGACAAAAGCTTGTTTTTGTGGACATTCTGGATCCCTGATAGTGTCAGAGGGTGTTGTAGAGGATGTACGTGTGACCCAGTCATGTAGTCTGCTGTTTGACTGCTTGCCCCCATATCTGTTGTTACATGTACTTTTATAACAGCCAATGATTGCAAGGCATTGTTCAACATCTGATGCAGTTCCCTATAAAGAGCTGGCAAAGCCTTTGTGGAAAAATATCTCTGTGATGGCAGCTGGTACTGAGGAGAAGAAATTTTCATAAGCTCCTGAAAACCAGAAGTGTCAGCCATAGAGAATGGACAAATGCCCAGTGTAATTATTGTAGCTATTGCTTTATTTAACTGCTAAGCAGCTGGATAACTTTGGTCATATTTGGTTATCCATTCAAATGCCTTGTGTATTGTTAACTGTTTCTGGGGTGCTGCTGGCACACAGATAAAGGCTGGCAGAGAAGGAGAAAGAGAAGTAGAAGAACTCTTTCTGTTTTTGGTTGTGGAATCTTCTGTTGCAGAAAAACAATTTACAAATAAAGGGGAAATCATTTTGGAGAAAGTCAAAATTCTGCTTGTCCCCTGGGTTTTGCATTGGAGATTGAAAAATGTACTTTTACCAGCCTATGTACCACAGTCAAACTCTGCAACATCTTCTGCATGTCACCTTGACTTACAATATCTAGACCACTGAAGTGAATGGATTTGCTGTAAGTGTCTTATTAAAGGGAAACATCCATGTCAGTATGTCCCACACCTGAGGGTGGGGCACTCCCTGATTAGTATTTTTGCCTGTTGTTGCAAAAATTCAGATATCTGCTTTTGAAGTAATTCTGTTTTATCTGGTTGATCCTGCCATCCCTCTCATCAGCATTTTTGAATGTAGCACTTCTAGCGATGTATCCATAATCACACGGCTGACGCCAGATCCAGGGAGCAGCCACAGGAGTAAGGATGGGGAAGCTCGTGGAAGGTACTATTATTGTTCATTTTTGCTGATTAGGGAGGTCTTGGTGATATATTGAGACCAAGTATAGACTGAAAGTTGACTGCCAGTCTATACTTGGTCTCGGTATAGCACCAAGACCTCTAAGTGACAAACCAGAGCTGGTAATAGCTCCATCCATGGGCTTACATTATACACACTCCTGCAGCTGCTTCCAAGCTCTGACATCAGCTATGGGCAATTGTGGGATGCATTCAAAATGCCAGCAGGAGGGATGGCAGGATCAACCAGATAAAACAGAATTACTTCAAAAGCAGGTACCCGAATTTTTGTTACACTGGTCAAAAATGCTATGTGGGTGGTGCCCCACACTGATATTGGGCATACTGATGTGGATGCTTCTCTTTAAGACTGCAGTGATTAGGCTGCTTGCCTATTTACCTCTACTAAATGAGACCTTACACATACAGCATAATTTTTTTATTGCTCCGGGCTCCCTCTCCCCAGGCTGGAGGGTTTGGCCCACCACCCCGCTTGCCCCCCCATGCCCGTGCTTACCCCCACTGGGCGGGGCTGCCAGGCAGGCATCCCCTCCCCAAGGAACATGGTCTCTTGCCTTGGCTTACCCCCCCAGGGTGGGGCCACAGCATTAGTCACAGTGGGAGTGGCGATGGAGGTGGGGGCCGTCATGAATAAAGCCAGACTTTTTTCCAATATTCTGAGATCCCAGTGTGTGGGGATGTGCAATTATGTCAGCATCTGCCCCATCCCCTAGCATGAGACGCTGGCAGTGGTGGTACCCCCAGCCTCTGCCAGAGGTCCTCATAGCACTGGACACTCTTCCCCCTTCCCCCTGGAGAAGGAGAGCAGTCCCTGGGATGCTCGATCCTTCTCCCCTGACTGTCCGTCCTACTCCTGAGTCCATCACTGAACCCAGCATGTCAGCACCGCAAAGGGATACCTTTCTGCTATGTCGGTGGGCTGGCTAAATACAGCATATTGCACACAGGCAGGTCTTTGGTTTATGGTGTAAAAAAAAAAACCTTCAAACTGCAGAGGATGCTTTTTTTGCCCAAGGCAGTTCAACTTCTGAATCATCTTGCATTTCTATGTTAATTACTATACTTTCCTTCATATGAGGTGTCTGACTGAGTGTGAGTAGCCGTTTCCTTAGCAGGGGAGACAGACATACCCTCCTTTGTACTATTACTTACCCCAGTTACCTTCCCTCCTGTGAACTTTCTGCAGTAAAGGGGAATGGGGGAGCAGCTGCAGGAGAAGTAAACTGTGAGTTGCACACTCGGGCAGACTTAATAGACCTATGGGCCTTTTTCTGCTGTTTGTATGTATGTTAGGTGTTTTAGTATAACCTCTTACAACAGGAGGTTCCTCTGAGTCCTCATTATTAGAGTCCTCACCATTATTCTCCACCTCATTTCCAGGAATGCACTTACTGCTGCTGCTATCCTAATGGTCTGAAGAACTCACAGAGGAATTAGAAAGAGCAGAATCTTGAAAAAGTGGTAAATCATACATGTGTACCTATTCTTTACTTTCCACTACGTATGAAGGCTGCAACTGCCATTGTTTTTTAAATAACTGTTCATTTGCCAAACCTACTCTCCTTACCTGCAGGTTCATTGACAAGCTTTGCTTGCTGCCTCTTGGTTTTCCTGTGTTTGAATGTGCATCACTTGCAGCAGCAGCAGCACACACAAGATGGGATATCCAACAATGAGGACTCAGATGAAGGCAAAGGTGCAATGGTGAAAGGTGATTCACCACCTGCAGTGGAAGAAGCCCTTCAGTTTGTGACAGTGTTTTTTTTCTTCCGAGTTGTTTTTTGTCCTGCCCTTACTGATGCTGGCAGCTTGTTTCACAGACTCATCCCTTCCATTTTAATATAGTTTAATAAATTGGATTCAATTAACAGCTGCTGAACAATTAAGCCAGCTCCCTTCCAAGAAAGGACCAAGTATCCTAAGTAACCCTGTGGAAAATAAAACTGGCAAGACAGAGTGTGAGTCAAGGGCAGGTGGCAACTGTCTAGCAAGACTACATGCTACAGGCTGCTCACCTGCCAGAGGGATATACTATCTCCCTGGAAAAGGCTTCACCTGTGATGCAAACCTATATCAATTCTGGTATAATTTATTTTAACTGGTCAGCAAAATGTAAATATTGCTGCTTGCATGCAGGGAACTGGCTGGTGCGAATACAAGCTATGGGCTACTCAACTGCCAAAGGGATACATCCTCAGTCCCAAAAAAGGGGTACAACAGTGACACAAGTCTGGTGCAGTTTATTTTTTATTGGATTACTGAAGAAAAATGTTCTGGCTTGCACATAGGTAACTGGTTAGTGACACTACAAGCTATGTGATATTCAACTGACAAAGGAATTTATCTTCCCCTTGAAAAAAAGACTCCACACATGATACTAGCCTATACCAAGTCTGTTACAATTTATTTTGATTGGGCAACAAAAAATATGTCTGCTTGCATGCAGGTAACTGGCTAGTGAGACTACAAGCTATAGGCTTCTTAACTGCCAGAGAGCTATGCAAGGCATACAACACTTGCTGCAAGTCTGGAGCAATTTACAGTTTTTTTACACTGGGCTACAATGGAAAATATTCTTGCTTGCACACGGGTAACTAAATTGTGGTTAGTAAGACTACAAGCTACAGTATGAGCTACTCAACTGACAGAGGGACACCCTCCTAAAACAAGCTCTGGCACAGCCACTATGACTGTAAATGCATTAACTAGGTAAGGGTGTTTCATGAGTTTAAACATAAACATGAATTGCTGTTGCATATGCTAACTGAATCAAAGTATGGTACATTGAGATAGGGCAGATATAAAAATAATGCCACTGTCTGTATTACAGTTACCTATATGTTTCACATTCTGTTCTGTGCACTGTTATAGTAATCAGCTCAACAGAACTGGGCTATCATATGCATGAAGGTACATTACCTTAATTGCAAACACTGCTGAAACAACTATTTGTTGTGACAAGGTGGAAGATAAACACAATGTTGAGACATGTTTTTGAAGACATTTGATGTGTTTAATTGATTTTTTTAGAGATTGTTATATAGTTCACACACAATAAGTATAATATAAAAGTGCATAAACCCAAATGTCAATGTAAATCTTACACATTTCATTACAACTTGTTCTCTTGAAGAAAAGATCTTATTGCACAAGGCCTAAAATTGGGTGTTAGGTAAAAGTAAACCATGGTAGGTGTTTTATTGAGGGTCTTGCATAGATTATCTTTTATTGCTGCTCCACCCCAGGTACACACAATATGAAAATCAACAACCCCTTGATATGAAACAACAGGAATTAGTCAGTACAAGGACAGAAACAAGTAGGATACTGAGTAAGTGGGTAGGCAAGCATGAGTATGGTAAGTCTCACTATTGTAATTCATTTTTTACAAATGCATCTGCACAGTTAACAATTTTTGTAAAAAAAAAATAATAACAATGGGAGTTATTCCACATATGTCCACAGGTGCCGCACATGCAGGTGAGGGATCTGAGGCCTGGATACAACAGTCTGCCCTGCTCCTGAGTCAGAAGATCATGGTGGAGAGGCTGAGTTACCGAGGGTTCCATCGATAGCTGTTGAAGCAGAGGGAACCAAATCTGATGAGGCCAAAGAGGGGCTATTAGAATCATGTGAGCCCCTTCTGCCTGTAGCTTTAGAAGAACCCTCTGAAGCACTGAGAAGGAAGGAAAGGCATACAAGAACCTCCCTGTCCAGCAAAGAGACAGCACGTCTCACCAGAAAACACCATGCCTGGGAAAAAGCGAGCAAAAATTGGGTAGTTTTGCATTGGATGGGGAGATGAAGAGGTCCATCTCTGGCCGACCCCACAGGTCAAATAAGCTTTCAACCTCCTCTTGATTTAGCTCCCACTCATGAGCCCTGAAAGTGGTGTGCCTGAGACTGTCTGCCAGGATGTTGCTGATGCCTGGCACATGGACAGCAGTCAGGTGGAGGTCATGCTGGGCTGCCCAATACCACACTCGCATTGCCTCCTGGCATAGAGGATATGAGCGAGTGCCTCCCTGTTTGTTCAGGTACCAGACCACAGACATATTATTGGTCTGAATCAGGAGTGTCCCCAGACATAGAAGAGGCTGCAAGGCCTAGAAGACATACAGTACTGCCCTTATTTCTAACATATTGATGTGTAGAGATGCTTCCAGCTGAGACCATGTTCCCTGGGTCTGATGGTCTCCTAGGTGGGCTCCCCAGCCTTGACATGAAGCATCCATTTTAAGCACCATGGTAGGAGCAGGGGGTTGAAAGGGAAACCCCCGTGGAGAGATTGGACAGCTCCTGCCACCAAATAAGATCCTTCTTTATGTACCCAGACACTAGGACCCTGTGGTTCAGGTTGTCCAGCCGCTGATCCCATTGGACACAAAGATACCAGTGGGTCACCCTCATATGCAGTCTGTCTAGAGGAACCATAGGGATTGCAGCTGCCATCAGCCTGAGAAGATGGAGGATTGACTGGGCTGTGGTCCAGCATAAGTTGGCCACTAATCTGGCGTGTTCCTGCAGGGTCTCTGCTCTGTCTGATGGGAGGAAGGCCCTGCCCTGGACCGTGTCCAGCACCACCCCGAATGAATTGTAGGTGCAGGGAGGGGAGATGTGGGACTTGGGATAGTTGACTGTTATTCCACATCTGGAAAAGAGGTGAAGGAGAGTGACTCCTTCAGATTGGTCTGTGATGGGGCTGATAGAATCCAATCATCCAGATACAGGCACAATTAGATCCCTCTGTGGCATAGGACCACAACTGCCACTACTAGGCACTTGGTAAAAACTCGAGGTGTTAAGGATAGGCCAAAAAGGGAGAGCCTTGAACTGATAATGTTCCCCCAGAACGCAAACCGAAGAAAGTGGCAGTGGGCCTGGAAGACAGGAATGTGCAGGTAAGCATCCTACATGTCCAGTGCACAAATCCAATGGCTCTTGTGGAGCAGGGGTAGAAGTCCCTGGATGATGCGCATGCAGAACCTCTTGTACTCGATGTACAGGTTGAGCATGCTGAGGTCCAAGATGGGTCTTAGGTCACCTGTCTTTTTAGGCACTAGGAAGAAATGGGAGCAGTACCCTCTTCCTATCTGTGTTGGAGCCATGGGCTCTATGGCTGACTTTTGCAGAAGAGCCTGGATCTTGTCCCCTATCAGAGACAGGTGCCTTGGAGGATAATGGGAGAGGCTTGGGGGGTGGTCTGGAGACCTGTCTAGGAACTCTATGGAGTGACCTCTTGCTATTAACTGAAGGAGTCAAGAGTCCATGGTTATGTCCTGTGATCCCAGAAGGTGGAGGGCAAATCTCTCCCCCACTGGTTCCCCTAGAGGATCTGGAGGAGGTGGGGGTTCCCCCATAAGTCAGATTGAGGGGAGGGAGTCAGCAGCTCCTCCAGGGGGCTTCAAGGACTTGGCAAGGGGAGTAGAGATTCCTGATGCTGGGTACCAGAATTTGGCCTGGCATTTGGCAGGGGCCTCTTTGGTCTGGCATCTCTGTTGCCAAATAAAAGGCTGTTTGCCCTTGTAACCCCCTCGGTACATGAAGCAGATATTGCAGATGGATTTACCTCAGTCCTGCAATTCAGTGATAATATCCTTTCTTAGCATCACCTCCATCCAGGATGGAGGTCTGGACATCTTGTGCCAGGCCAGAAATCCTGAGCTATGAATGTCATCTAATACAGGCAGCCGTGGCTGTGGTGTGAGAAACTGAGTCTACTGTGTCATAAGTGGCCCAGAAGGCATGATGACAGAAAATTTTAGCCATTCTCACTGTCTTGGCAATCTTGACCTTAAGCTTCTGGTCCTGGATAGCTTCTATCATTGACTCGCGTGAGGCCAGGGAAGATTTCTATTAGGAAACCATATGTGCCACATAATTAAAGGACCTTAGGTGGAGGAGGAATGGATCTTGCGACCAAAATTGTCCTGCTGCATAGACTCCTTACCAGGAGGAGTAATGCTCAAATGTTAGGTTTAGAGGACCGGTAGTGGGCAGTTGTGATAACAACTGAGTCTACATTAGGATGGCTAGTAAGGTGTGTGACCCCATCTGGAGGGGGTGGTACACCCTGTTTGCCTTTTTTGAAATAGTTGGAATGGAGGATGGCTGTTACCAGATAGTGGATGTCAGGTCTTCATGGGGCCTAGTTCAAGGCAGTATGGGCATAGGAGCTGTGTCAGTCATTTCTAGATGCTCCGCAAGCCTTTTCTGCTTTGGATCTTGTTCCTGGATAGCCCAGCTGCAGGCATTTTGTATAGTTATGAGGAGTTCTTCAAAGGAAGGGTCCTCTGGAGGGGACTTTGGTGACTGCTTAGGCTGAGGCTCTATAGGTGTATGCATACCAGAGTTGGAGGACAAGTCAGAATCAGAGTCAGAGTCCAAAGAGTGCTTGCTAGGGGTCTGAACCCTTTTTAGAGGAGTGTTCTGGATTTTATCCCTGACCTGGTGTCTAGAGGAGCCTTCTCCAGAAAGATGGGAATCTACAGAAGAGGCTTATCTAGGGGTCAGAAAGGAGACAGGAGTAGAGGCCACCACTGGTTCCTGATGATCAAGCTCCAAGGCTGGTTGAATCCTGTCCTCCTGAATCAGGGTCTGAAACACTGCCCGGATATCAGACTGAGGCTGTTGTAGAGGCAGAGGCTGAGGGGGAGGTGGTGGAGGAGGAGGCTGGTATAATGGATAGCCCAGCATCTGATATTGAGGGTATCCATGAGCCTGATAGAAGTTGGGAAAGCCAGAAGGAGTGTACCCTTAATTAGACATAGCTTGGCATCTGGTACCTCGGTACATAATGGGGTTGATGACCAGGCATTGGATACCCCAGCTTAGGGTACATTGGGTATTGGGGGGTGGATAGCCTGGAACATTGTCCATATGTCCAGCTGGAGGTGGAGCTGAAGGCCCAGCAGGAGGTGGGTCTGAAGGCCCAGCAAGAGGTCCAGAAGGACCAGGCATTGGCTCCATAGTGACATTGAAGGGGCTGGCACTGGTTCAGGCACAGGAATGTCTGGTACTGGAACATTCTATGCCTGGGGGCCTGATGGAAAGCCATCCAGCATTTGAGGAATGGCTGTAATGCCAGATATACCCTGACCCAGTGAAGGGTCACATGGTGAAAGGTCAATTGGCATCAGGGTGTGAGTAGAACCCAATGGAAGACCTGGCATCATCTGGGGAGCCGGAATCCAAGATGGTGGAACCTGGTTGTCCAAGGGGGCTTGGGTTGAGGAGGTCCCAATGGAACATCCCCGGAGGGATTAATAGTAGGCCCAGTGGAAAAATCAGGAAGAGACTGACCTGGCAAAGGAGAGGGAACCTCCAGATGAGTGCCCACCTCCAGCTCTTAATCTTCACGCAAGCCCGGAGGGTTTGGTTCCAGTGGGAGTGAGGAACTCTCAAAAGACTGTTGCATGTCCAGCAGCTGGCTCAACTCAATGTCAGGGGTTTACTGCAACCCTGACAGGAGAGCCCCAGCTGTCTGGTCCCCAGAGGAACCAGGGAGCAACTTATCAGAAATGGCAGTGCAGACATCAGAAGAACTAACGCCTGATGTATTGGCCTGGGCCATGCAGACAACAGTGGAGCTGGAGTCCAGTTTACCAGCTGTGACTGTGCACTCCTTGGTGGGGCTGGGGAGTGACTTATTGACTTGGCTGCTGGCAATAGACCCTGAAGAAGATATGGGCCTAAGGAGCACAATAGGGCTTCCATCGTTCAAGGAGAGCCCCGACTGCACCGTGAGTAAAGCAGGCAGGGAGGCCATGGTCGGATCCACCAGAGCAGCAGGAGACCTGGCAGTAGGGGTACTTACTGAAGTGGATGCCCCTCCAGTGTCAGTGTTGCCCAATGGTTGCTGCCAAGTGGATGGAGACCTATTCTGGTCTTGGTGCCTCTCCTTGTCCTTTTTCTTCTTTTTGGGTTCTGGTGCTGGAGAAGAAGATTTTTCCCACAGATTCTGCAGCTCCTTTTCCATCACAGCTAGGCACTTATCCAGCAAGTGGGCTTCAAGCTTTTCTGGTGCCTAATCCATGTGGCCTGGTTGAAGGATTGGCAGGGTGCACAATCCTTGACCCGGTGTTTGGGGCCTAGGCAGATCATGCAGTGGGAATGCTCGTTAGCATGCAGGATCTGGGTGCCACAGGACTTGCACTTCTTCACCCAACTGTTCATTATCCTGAATTGTACCTCCAACTATATCCCATGCTGTAAATTTGTCACTATTATTTATTTGTGTCCCCTTTCTTCTGTATATCTCTCAAGACCTCTGTATTAGACCTGTTTATGTTAGACCTGTTTATACTGTGTTTTACTATGTAATTGTTTGACCTGGTGTTCTCTTTTTATGCTAAACTAGATGTTTGTGTAAATGGGCATTTTTGCTCACAAACCTTTCAGTATAAAATGAAGACTGATTGATTAAAAACTGGACTGACAGACCTGAACCACAGCAGCTCTGTAAAAATCCAAACTGGCCATACTGGGTGCAACTTGCACAAATACTGCTGGCCCGGTCACTCTGGTTGCACTGTTCAGTATGACTTTTACATATCTGGTCCACTCCTGGAAGCCTGTTTTTCAACCCTTCCTTGACATGATTGAAAACAGAACCATCAGGACAAGACCAGATAGGTAAAAGCCAGACCAGATCATCTGGAGTGAGTGGATCAGCAATATTTGCACAAGCTGTGCTGAGTCCAGATTTTACAGCTCTGATCTGGGTCTCTTTTACCCATACCCCACTGCATGTGGCTTAGTGACATACATATGGATGCAGAGTCTAACCCTTTGAAGGTTGAAGTTTCAGAAACCATTATGCTAAAAATACCAAGACTCACTCCCCCACCCCAAGTCACACTTAGTCCTCTACCAAAGTCATGCTTAAATATTAGTGCCTCTACATCCACACCATTAAGCTTTTAATGCCATCATACCTCTTCTGCTGCCATGAGTTCCCCCATCCATGAAGTCCCATTCTGCTCATGGCAGCCCTCCCCAAATCAAGTAATTTTCCAGGGAGCAGCTCTTTATACCACATCAACTAAAGTACTGCCAAACTCCTTATTTTTAAACATTTTGTTGAGAAATTTTTGTTTCAGTATATCCATGGTCAGGAAAATTGAATTTATAACAGAAACCAAAGTCCCCATTTACCAGTTAATTTAATCACAATACAGCATGTTATGAACTGATCAGATTCTATGTGTAACCTAAGTCAAGCAAAAATTAGACACACACGCCTACCTATTTGCAAGTGAAGCAACTGTGGTTACTATCATTCAGTTGTAAACACCCATAGTCACAAATTGCAGGTTAAGAGCATTCAGTAGAATATAAACAGTAGCCCAGAACTGCCTGCCTGAGAAAATGAAGTTGGTGTATTATTTGGAAACAGCAAACACTGTGACTCTTGCTATGGAATGTCCTGCAAAGTAACAGAATGACTGTTCTTATGTGGTGGTGTCAAATGGCTTAATGAGGTGTTCATAGGGGCTTAGGGGAACAGCAGAGCTTATTTGTTATGCAGAAAGCTCCAGGAAGTGTTTAACTCATACTCCTTACAATAGCTCGCTATGATGGTGGTCACTCCCTTGACTTGGTCTTCCTCCTGGGGATCAAAACCTTTGATTTGGGGGTGGAACCTTTCAGATGGTCCGATCATTACACCATGGGATTCAGTTTTTTCACCCCCACTTTGTAGGCCTACCCCCGTGGAGATGGTCAGGTACAGCCCTTTGCGAGCTGTAAGCTCTGAGGGCCTTGTGGAGGTGCTTGACCTATCGGAGCTTCAGGGTCTGAGCAGTGATATGGATGCCTTGGTCTTGGCCTATAATAAGGCCATCTCCTCAGCTCTGGATATCATTGCCCCAGTCCATGTTTGCCCTCTCCCCTTCACCCTCGGTCCCAATGGTTTGATGGGACCTTGAAGGAGATGCGACGACAAGAACAAAGATTAGAGCATTGCTGGTGGAGATTCACCCTTGATGCTGACCATCTTAGACTGATGGAACATTACCAGGTCTATCATTCCACAATCTCTTGTAAGAAGGCAGAGTTCCTGTCTGGGGAGATTGCAGCTGCTCAGAACCAACCAGCTCAGCTCTTTCAAACTGTAGATAGACTGTGTAACCCAGTCTGCCAGCAAGTTTAAAGAGCCTTTTCACAAGTGGAATGTGAAGAGCTTTCTCGCTTCTTTGTGGCTAAGGTGGTTGACATCAGGGCATCACTCCCACCTACATCTTCTATGGGGGAAGCGATGGGATTGGCACCTGGTCACTGCCTCTAGTCCCTGCTGGAGTTCCTTTGACCGGCCAGAGTTCACTGATGTCATGTAGATTGTCCAGGGTATGTGCCCTACATGCTGTAGTTTGGATCTGGGCCTAACTTCCCTGATAAAGGGTTGTTGTGATGTTATCAGCCCGGTCCTAGCATGGATAGTCTGGTGCTCCTTGGAGACAGGTGAGTTTCCTAGCTCCCTGAAGCAGGCGGTGGTAACGCCCTTCCTGAAGAAAGCTTCTTTGGACCCAGACTACCATGCTAACTACAGACCAATCTCCAATCTTCCCTTTGTGGGGAAGTTGATTGAGAAAGTAGTGGCTGTACAACTGGAGAACCACTTGACCATCCATGACATCTACGAATCATTCCAGTCTGGTTTTCAAAAGAGGCATAGTACCAAGACTGCACTGGTTCGGGTGCTCAATGATCTCTTGATGGCAAGAGATCGAAAGAGCCATTCTATCTTGGTTCTTCTTGATCTCTCTTCAATGTTTGACACTGTGGACCATGGTATACTTCTCAAATGCCTGAGGTTCATCTGCGGACTGTCCTGTACAGTCCTCAGGTGGTTTAGATCGTTCCTCACTGGCAGAACTCAGAGGGTGGTGTCAGGGATAAATTCCTCTGGCCCAGTATTGCTGTCATGTGGGGTTCCTCAGGGGTCGGTGTTGTCTCCCATGTTGTTCTCAGTGTACATGCTGCCCCTCGGAGACATTATAAGAAGGTATGGGCTGAGGTTTCACTGCTATGCTTATGATACCCAGCTCTACCTATCTTTTGTGCTTAACCAGGCTAGAGCTCTCTCGGTATTTAGCAACTGCCTGACTGAAATGCAGAACTGGATGAATTCGAGCTGGCTGAGGTTGAACTCGGAGAAGACGGAGGTGATGGTTGTGGACCCAGGTCACACGATAGAGGGGGTGGGAGCTGGTTTGCCCTCAGGATTATTTCTGGGTGGCTCCCAGCTCCCAACCTCTGAACAGGTGTGGAACCTGGGGGTGATTTTTGATGACAGGCTCATGTTACGATCGCAGGTGTCAGCAGTTGTCAAATCAGCCTTTTACCATCTGAGGAACGTCTCCAGGAACAAGCACCTAGTTCCGTTCAGTGACTTGCCTACCTTGTCACCTCTGTGACTTCCCGCCTTCACTATTGCAACTCCCTTTATCTAGGGCTACTGGGGTTGATATCCACCGCTTGCAGCTCATGCAGAATGCTGCTCAATTCTCTACCCTATCCGCTTCAGGAGTGCACGTCTATGGAGAAATTTAAAAGTGCCTTAAATACCCATTTGTGGTTGTCAGCATTTTCTTATTGATGCTGTCTTAATGATGATGATTTAACATATTTTATGTATTAGTACTAATGTATTTGTGTTTTATTTATTGTTTTAAGAAGTCTACTATTAATGCATCTTGGTTTCAGAAAGGCGCAATAGAAATAAAGTATTATTATTATTATTATTATGTCTGTACTATCCATTGGTAATCTGACACAGAATGACTGCCAGAAGATAATGAGTTAACTTTCTGTGGGCTCAATTAACTCCTCAAGCCAGAGGGAAAATAGTGCTGTACAGCTTCCAATACACACACAGGCAGTGTAGTAATGAGGCTTCAGTGGAGGAATCTATTTATAACACTCTATCATGTTGTTTGGTAGCAAAAATGACATTAGCCCTTTTATGAATGCAAAATGCCTGCTGGGCTATGCCCACAGCCATAAAAACAGGCTGTGTTTTTATTTAATATAGCCCAATCAACTTCTCACTCCCATCACTTTGGAACACTATGCAAAGCTCATTAAAATTATCCTCACTTCCAAGCATTTTCACATTCAAAGTTCTAATAACAGATTATCTGAAGGAATCATGCAGCTGTTTCAGACGTCTATGATCCCTAAGCCCCTGGTGCCACTCCCAAATGCTACACCTAAGTATCTCATCCACCTCACATTCATAGCAACAGAAACCCAACACCTACAAGCCTAGCTCCCTTAATCCTGCTTGTCCCTGTCTATTCCCTACCACTAGCTCATTCTGGCCTCCCTCTTGGCTGCCTACTCTTTCACCCCCATTACTACCTTATTCCATTAATACCTCCTTACTTATTATCATTTAGGTATGAGCTCTTACTTAGCAGAGACTATCTGGGATTGTTGTCTCTTTTCACTCCTGTAAGCTTATCATTATGTACCTTTGCATGTTAATTATGTTGACTGGTATGTATAGATCTATATTGACCAACACCTACGCAATATTTTTTGCACCGCTGTCCATCATAACTGTAATTTATGAATTGTACTGTATTGTATTAATGCCCAGGACCACTTTGAAAATGAGCTTGCTCAATGGTGTTTATGCCTGGTTAAATAAAGTTAATTGATTGATTGATTAATATGAGTCACAAGCCTATGCAAAGTCTGGTAAAATGTATTTACTATAGAAACATATTTCTGCTTGCACCAGGTTCTGACTTGATACACTAAAAACTTGGGACTACTAAACTGCTGCAGGCAACTAGCCAAATGCTGATAGATGTGTGTATAGGGCAAGTAACATTTTCAGCCAGTTACCCCTTCTGGAGAAGGAATATTTCTATAAGTACATCTGATGAGCAGGTGGAAAAGTTTGTGGACTATTGGATTTTCCCAGGCACAAGCTGTACTGGTTAGAAACTGCAAATCCTAATTTTGACACATTCATTAGGTTATTGAAGAAAGTCCTGCTTATATTCAGGTAAATGGCTAGTGAGGCTACAATATGGGACCCAGAGTTTACCCAGTCATCCCTCTCCCCCTTGCAGACAGAAGATGTTCTCCAAATTTTGTTTTCCCAGTCCCTTGTTTGGCATCAGATTCATTTTTGTTTTATTGTTTTCCCTTTATTTAACTGCCAGGCCAGCACAAAGGGTCAGACTGACTCCACTGTTCCACACACAGAAGATGATCTGTGTCCTCCATTGCTCTCTTTTTTAATTTTTGTTTATATATTTTGCTGCTTTGCTCGCATGCTTTTCCTTTCCTCTGATTTTTTCCTGATTCCCACTGCATGTCCCAAACACCCTACTCTGACCTATAGGTCAAATCAAATCATTCTTTATTTATAAAAAGGTGCCTTTCTAAAACCAAAGTGCCTGTACAACATCTAATTAAAACACATCAATAAATAAACAATACAAAAAAGATTAAAACTAATAATAAATAAATACAACAGCGGCATTAAAAATCGGGAAATGCTGGGCTAAAAAGGTAGGATTTCAAGGCCTCCTTTAAACTTTGGATGGTCAGGCAATCTCATACCCGATGAGGTAGAGAATTCCACAGGGTTGGGGCCATAAAACTAAATGCCTTTGCCCCAGATGTCTGCAAACGGACCCTGGGAATCTCTAGCAATCCCTCATCCATGGATTGGAGAGGGTGGAGGGGACAGTAGGGGTGAAGAATATCTTGCAGGTAACCTGGTCCCTGGTCATGTAGGGCCTTATAGGTCAGCAAACTGACCTTGAAGGTGATCCACCACTGAACTGGCAGCCAGTGCAGTCTGCGGAGCACAGGCGTTATATGACTGGTCCTAGAGGTACCAGTCAATAGCCTGGCTGCCGCATTCTGTACCAGCTGCAGGTGGTGGATATCAACCCCCAGTAGCCCAAGGTAGAGGGCATTGCAGTAGTCAAGGTGTGAGGTAATGTAGGCATGGACCAAAGTTGTAAGATCATCAGGAGGAACCAGGTGCTTCAGCTGGGTGATATTCTTCAGATGGTAAAAAGAGGTTTTGACAACTGCTGACACCTGTGATTTAAGGGTCAAGAAGTTATCAAACATAACACACAGGTTTTGAACCCGGTCTGAGGTAATTAGCTGGATACCTCCAAGCCAAAGGCCCGAGGGTGAACCTGCCACAGTTTTTTCTGGGTTTAACCGCAGCCAGCTCACATTCATCCAGTCTTGGATCTCGGCAAGACAGCTGTTAAAGACCGAAACAGCATCATCCTGGCCAGGCACGAAAGGCATGTATAGCTGAGTATCATCTGCATAGCAATGAAAACTCATGCTGTACCGCCAAATAATCACTCCTAACAGCAGCATGTACACCGCAAAAAACATGGGCGCCAAGATGGAGCCCTGCAGCACCCCACAGGATAGGGAGAATGGAGCCGAGGAAAAGGTCCCAGACACCATCCTCTGAGTCCTATCCTCGAGCAAAGATTGAAACCATCTGAGGACCATCCCAGAAAGTCTACAGATGAACCACAGGTACTTCAACAGCACACCATGGTCTACGGTGTGAAATGCTGCAGAGAGATCTAGAAGGACTAAGATGGAACGGGTCTTTCGATCTCTCGTTATTAGGAGGTCATTTAGTACCCAAACAAGGGCTGTCTCGGTACTAAGTCTCTTCCTAAATCCGGACTGGAGAGAATCATAGACATTGTGGCTGGTCAAATTGTCATTCAGCTGTGACACAACCACCTTCTCAGTAACCTTACCCACAAAGGGCAGGTTAGAGACAAGCCTGTAAAGTGTTGGAAAACGTGAAACGTTGGTGTGTGTGCGTGTGTTATGGCATTGTTTGCACAGTGGCAATATTTTTGCTGCTACTACTATACCATGTATTTATAACACATTTTTGATATTTTCACTTTAATTTATAAGTGGATGTGCTCCTTTGAGTTGCCAGACTCTTTCCTCAGGTCTGTAGTTAGCCAGACAGTCCTGGTCCAAGGAGGGCTTTATAAGGAGGGGTCGAACCACAGCCTCCTTCAGAGGATCCAGAAAGATGCTCCTCTCCAAGGACATCCAGATTATCTCAGCAAGAACTGAGCCAATTTTATTCACACAGCCTACCAAAAGGTGCGTAGGGCCCAGGTTCAAATTACAGTTGGTTGGACGCAAAGACTGGATGACCATCACAATATCATTGATTGTGGGCTGGCCAAAGTCACACCATAAAAACTGGGTGTACAATATCTCCTGCCAACCACCACAACTCCCATTAGGGAGTGTCAGATCAATCTCAGCCCTGATTGTGGCAATCTTATCTGCTAAGAATTGAGCAATCTCCTCACACCGTTCTTGTGAAAAAGCAGTTCCAGGCTGAAGACAGATTGGATTGCACAATTTGTCCACAGTCCAGAAAAGCTGGGCTGGTCGATTCTGCACAGCAGCAGTTTCCCTGGACAGGAATTCTGCCTTCTTATGGGTAATTGCTGATTGATAAACCACATAGTGGTCCATCAAATTAAGTCTGACACCCTCCAGGCCTGATTTCTGCCAGCACCTCTCTAGCCTTTGTCCCACTCTCCTCAACTCCCTCAGAGCCTCATCAAATCAAGGAGACCTGGGGCATTGAGTGAGGGGGCAAACACGAACAGGAGCAATGGAATCCAGAGCCCCAGTCACCACATTATTATAGGCAAGTATCAGGTCCTCTGGATCCAAGCATTCATTTGGGACACCTGATAGGTCCAGCACCACCATCAGGCCATCAGGGGAAACACTGCTCAAAGGGCGGTACTGGACCATCTCCATGGGGGCAGGCCTACTAAGAGGGGCTAGGAAACTGAACCCAATGGTGTGATGGTCAGACCACCTGACCGGTTCCACCACCAAGTCGGATATCTCCAACCTCATGAGGAACATCCAGTCCAATGAATGACCACCGAGATGGGTCAAGGAGGAAATAACCTGTGTGAAGCCCAGTGAAATCATTAACTGGAGGAAGTCCTGACCAAACTGTGAGAGTTCATCATTGACCCAGGCATTGAAGTTCCCCAGGATAAGCCATCTGGGGAATCCCAATGTCAGGTTGACAATAAAGTCCATGACTTACCGTAGGAAAGCATTACCATCTCCTGGTGGATCGTAGATGAGAAGGATCCTGCACCCCTCACCCTTGCCCAGAATACATTCAAAGGAGTTGGTGGTCCCCTCTGGTACCTTCATCAGGTTCAGTTCTGATCTAAAACAGATGGCAACAACCCTGCCCCTATGATCCATCCTCAGGCGGTGTATCACTGAGTACCTGGCCAGAATTGCTGATGCCAAATTGGGACCAGCATTCTCATCCAGCCAGATCTTGGTGATGCAAGCTAGGTCAGATGATCCAACAAGATCTGCTATTGTAGCGGTCTAGTTCTTAATAGTTCTGTCATTGCACAACACCGCCCAAGTAGGATGAGTCACTGAGGAAGACCCTGTTACCTGCCTGCTATAAGCAGAGCCTTTGGGTATGGGAACCAGATAGGGAGAACCATTTTCCTGGACCCATTTCATCCCAGGGTGTCTCCTTGTCCCCAGTATCAAGGTCCCTTCTAGCAATTTCAAATCCTGTCTACCGGAACAGAATGATGCAATATCTTTCTCCTCTCCTCTTGCTGTAGAATGGTGCTAAATAAGCATGAAATAGACTTTTATACAGACTGTTGTGCATGCACATATCACCTCCTTGGTAGTCATCCTATCATGTGTTGTGCTGATCTGGGGGAGCACCAATAAGGGAGGGAGAACCCTGACCCAGCATCACCACCACTCTCCAGTCTCCCTCCCCAACAAGCCCAGGCCAGTGTCATCACATAAAGATGATCACCTTCCCCCCCAACAAGCCCAGGCCAGTGTCATCACATGAAGATGATCACCACAGCCACCCCCCAAAAAAGAGCCCCAATCTGAGCCAAAGTGGCTTGGCTTGAGGTTGATCTAAAACTGAGCTACCCAGGTATGGGTAGACTTGCCCCTTGAAGTTTCTGCACACCTTGACTTCAGATACTTGGAAACTGCTCAACATGGTTCTGCCTTTTTTAACTGCTATACATATAGGCCTGGATATTCAGACTGTGCCAGGCTGTGGCGCAAGCCTGGGCGCAGCGCAACTTAGCTGCGCAGGGGTGTTGACAGAGTGATATTCAATGGGGCTGCGCCATGGCACAGCAACATTGAATATCACACCCTGGCCACCTGCATGTGCATGGTGCAGTGGCACTGCACCAGTGCAAGTGGCCAGAGTGGAGCAGGGGGATGCGCTAGCACAAGTTCCGTTGAGTTAGGCGCAAATCCACGATATTCAAAAGTGCACATGCAAATGGGGCCATAATGCATGCAAGGTGCAAATGGGACCATTTGCATGGCATTATTGCCCCATTTGCATGCAGGTGCACCGATCCCCAGCGACTTGCGCCTGGCGCGCTGCCAGGCTGCAGCCGTCAGGGACCAACGCACCCTGCACAGCGTGGCAAAGTGCCCCACTGCCCAATCATGGGCATCTGTTAAAATAACAATTGTCCAATATCCCTGGTGGTCCAGTGGACCACTTGCAGCCCGATCACGGGCTTAAGTATAAAATAAAGCACGTCCTATATCCCTGGTAGTCCAGTGGACCGCTTGTACCCTGATCAAGGGCATCTGTTGAAATGAAACCGTCCAGTATCCCTGGTGATCCAGTGGACTGCTTGCAGCTCAGTCACGGGCATATGTAGGACATAATGCCACCAAAAACATCCCTGGTGGACTAGCGGTACCCCCTCCCCACCAGCCACGAGCCGCCACTGCCACCCCCGGTCAGTGGCGGGTGGCAGCTCCCCACCTGCTGCCCTACCACCTGCTGACTGACACTGTACAGTGGGCTGTACACCCATTGGTCCACAGCAGGCCAATGGGCGTGCAGCCTATGCCCGTACTACAGTTCAGATATGTGAATGGATCCATTCACTATCTGGACTGTGTAGTATGGTACGGGCTGCACACCCATTGGCTCATGCTGTGGACCAATGGGCATACAGCCTACTGTGCAGTGTCAGTCAGCAGGGGTGGGGTGGCGAGTGGTGGGAGCTGCCACCCACCGCTGGTCGGGGAACGGGCTGTGGGGCTCAGTGGTGGGTGAGGGGGTACCTCTAGTCCACCAGGGTTATTTTGGGTGGCATTATGTCCTACATATGCCTGCAATTGGGCTGCAAGCGGTCCACTGGACCACCAAGGATATTGGATGGTTTCATTTTAACAGATGCCCATGATCGGGCTGCAAGCAGTCTACTGGACCACCAGGAATATTGGATGTTACTATTATTCTATGTATGCCAGCGATTGGGCATGGGGGCACCACCATGAAGGTGCAACCAGAGCTCGGGTGGCCACCCACAGGTGGCAGCTGCCATGTTTCACCCTGCAATATGGCAGCTCACCTGTGGGTGGTAAGCCATTGTTCCTTTTTTTTTGGCTCACCTGTGTGCAGCACAAGTAGGGGCTGCGCATGCATGGGCTCAGCACATCCCAGGCTAAATATTGGGATGTGCGGAGTATGCATGGGCACGCCCCCCCACCTGCACTGCATACATTACTGATGCACTCCGCTGCATTGGGATTTGTGTCAGGCACAATCCCTGTTTGAATATCATGCCGGGGCACATCAGTGGGTTGTGCATGGTGCAACAGTGTTGCGCCATGCGCAACCCTTCTGAATATCTGGGCCATAGTTTTTATTTGCTGCATACCTGCAGACCAATGGCCTACTTTTTCAGTTACTTAGTATGGTCCTTTTTTGCAGTTGTAGTACCTAATGTGTACCTCATATAAAGTGGTTTATTCCTCTGCAGGGTTCCATCAGTACTTGCTTAGCAGAATGTACAGTATGTAATTTGTTTAGTCATCTTCTGCCAACCACCATACTTGTCACATGCATTACCTCACCTCAAGAAATTCTTTAATAGGCTGCCCCCCCGAGGAAGACCTACATGGGGTGTCCTTGTTGGTGTTGTGTTTTCACCAGTATTAATAAAATCCTGCATTTTCAGCTATGAGTGTCTACAGACCTTTTATTCACAAAACAGACCTATTTTTTAGCTGGTGAAACAGTGTAAGCATCCAGTTAGCCATACGTAGCTCAACGAGCCGAAGCGTTTTTTGAATTTGCTGCATTTAAATGTATCTTATGAAGAATGTGCTGCTCTGACCTGTCTGTCTGTTACCTGGGGTTTTAACCCCCAAGTGGCACCTGAACCATTACCACAGAGTGTGGTTCCCTCTTCTGTCTTCCAGTTCATCCTGGAGCCAGCAGCCATTGGTGTCTGCAGCCAGCATATGTTGTGATTCTGGTCCATCAGGAAGACTTACCGTACATGGTTGATGTGCTGGGGTGTCCTTGTTAGTGTTGTGTTTCACCAGCATTAACAAAATCCTGCATTTTCAGATATGAGTGTCTACAGACCTATTTTTTAGTTGGTGAAACACTATAAGCATCCAGTTTACTAATATGGAGCTGAGTGGACTGAAGCAGTTTTTACATTTGCTTCCTTTAATTGTATCCTATTGAGAGTGCACTGTTCTGACCATCCACTATACTTGTCACATGCATTACCTCACCCCAAGAAATTCTTTAATAGGCTAGCATTTATAAACCATACGTACCAGGGTATGACTATTCTGATGACAATGCCATCATCTTTCATTTTCTCCAATAGTGCTATTAGAAGTTCAGACATGAGGGGAGTGGAGCTAGCAGCTCAGGCATACAGACTTCATTTTACACAGCTCCTATCTGTAAATGCTAAATAGCTTTATATCGTATGCTCTTTGACATTGGATTGTGACTAAACTAATCCACCTGACTGTTTCACTGTTGTCCAGTAACTGGGATAAGTTTTGGAAATTTTTTACAATGGGAAAGTCCAGAAATACCATTTCAGGCTTTCAGGACTTTTTTAATCTGAAACCTACAGTTAAAGACTCCAGCAAAGTGACTGAGGCAGCAGGGACCAGTGAAGTAGTGAAAACCCTTATTTTACTCCATCAGACTATGCAGCAAATGGGCACGGGGTCATAATGTCATGGATGCCACCATGCACACCACAACCACATAGCAGCAAACAGCATGAAGACATGCGAGACCATTTTCCGTTTGTTTTGTGGTGGGCTTCACCCCCCCACACCTTCAGACTTATTATAATCAACTCTGAGGGGGTGTGGACTTAGGGGCAACCCCCCCACAAACAATAAAAGATTTCAAGTCGGAAATGAAACCCCATTCCCCATCCCCATTCACTGCACGGTCGGGTGCTCTAGCAACTCCAGCATGGGAGCAGCTTGACCGAGCACCCAACCAGCAGTGTTCCTAATCTCTTCCTCCTTCTTGGTGAGCATCAGGGGGTAGTGATACTTTTGTATCACTGTAATTCCCCTGATGCTTGAAATGCATATGTGCTAATCACAGTGCGGTCATGCTGTGCGCAGTTTTCTCTGCGTGGCTATCACGCGGTACCCAGCAAATGCACAAATCCATTGAGATGCTAAATTTTAAGTTTGGCAGTTCCTCCAACCATCTTCAGACTATTGAGCAATGGGTTGTAACCCATGGACTGGAAATTTTGGAGGTGGCTAATACCATGGGTAAGGCGCTCCCTATTTAAATGGGTCTTGTAAAGAAAAATGTGTTATTGTGCACAAGACTAGAGCATACTATAATGAAAGAAGTAGAAAGAGGGAAAGGGCCAACTAATTGGTTAAAAATATTTGGACATAACTATTCTGAGATGTATTGGATGAAGCAGCATAGACTTACTGAATTTAACATTGGGGTAATAAACTGTGATGGTTTAAATAATAATAATACAGAAAGTAATGGTTTAAATAACAATAATACAGAAATAAATAACATTTTGCAATACCTTAAGCAACACATGCTATGTATTGTCTTTCTCCAAGAAACATATGTAACAAAAGGGAACATAACAAAACTAAAAAATCCTTGGTCAATTCTATTTTTGGAGAGGAAGAACAACCGTAGAGGAGTAGCAGTTTTAATTGCTCAACATATTCATTTTAAGTTGGAAATGTCAATTACAGATAAAAGAGGGCCATTTTATTTTAGTTAAATGTAAGCTATTTGGAACAGAAATCATACTTGGATCTATATGCAGTCCATTTATAAATTACAACAATTTTTAAATACAGTTAATAAATAAATTATTTACTTTGGATGCTATAGATATCATCCTTGGAAATGATTTTAATGGCATAAAAGATGTAAAAATGGATTAGTCAGTACATGCCTCACAAATTGATATTAGAACATCCAGGGACCCGATTCCAAGATGAATGTTGCAACTCGCAGGTGTATGTGAGTTGTGACATTCGCCACTATGCCGGGGACCCTGCGCCCTATTCCAGAATAGGCAGGGTCCCTGGCACTTATGTCCTGCAACATACGGCAGCTACAGGGTTGTGCCACAGGAAGGGTGCAATGGACTTGGGTGCTGCATGCCGCTGATGGCAGGGTGCAGCCCCCTGGAACCCCCCCAGCCCCAAAGAGACCTGCAAGCCCCTGTGAGCCATAGGGGGGTCACCAGAGTGGCACAGGCTCAAGGATGGCACCAGCAAAATGTGAACCTGGGTGCCAGTTGGTGGCACCCCAGTATTGGGGGGTTGCACTGTAATGGGGGGTCCATGGGGCATGGCTGTGTGTGGGTCATGGCACTGCAGGGGGGCAACTGCTGTTTTGCCAGGACTAAAGCCCCTTAGACCAGCTAACAGCTGGTCTAACCCCAAAGTGCTGCAGTGGGTCTTGGAATTGCATAACTGGGTTATGGCAGTCGCCCTCTTGGAATAGGGTGTAGTTGCTGCCTTAACCCCCCCTTCTGCTATGCCATAGGGGCTGCAGCCGGTGGGTGTTCCCTTGGGTGCAGGCCGCCCACGCCATGGTGCAGGCCTCCTCTTGGAATCCCAATCAGCGTAACGCATGTCGCAAGTTGAGACTTGCACCATTGGGTTTGGTGCAAGTTGCCTTGCAACATTCGTAACCTGACTTGGAATTGTTCTCCCAGTGTATTTATTAGATTAATTAATAAATTAAACTTGATCGATACTTGAAGATGTATTAATACTTGCAAAAATGAATTCACATTTTACACTAAGGAATTCAATATATGTAGTACATTAAATTATTTACTCATGAATAAAACATTATTTAATAACACTAACAAAGCTAGAAGTCATGGTATTAGTGTAGCAGATCATGCTTTAGTCACTCTGGGCCCAATTCTAGAACAGGTCCAGAATGACGCAGGGGACTTGCAACACAGTGTTTGATACAAGTGCTTACTTGCATCAAATATGTAATTCCAGAAGCCAATGCAGCAAGTCCCCACTGCCACAAAGTTGGACCATCTACCTGATGGTCAAGTGTTGTGTCCATGGGTGGACCCTGGTAATGGGGCAGGTTGCCACAAAGCAGGTAGACTGTTGCAAATGTCAGTGCTTCTGGAATAGCACAGGGTTGCATCCCGGAGCCTTGAAGCATTTATGGGGCACTTTGTGGCAGATGCAGGGCTTGCCGCAAGTTCTGCATCCCCCTTCTGGAATCGGGCCCTGTGTCTCTCATTCCAACATGTGATAGGAAAGGGACAAATTATTGGAAGTTTATTAACAGCCTTTATTAAACTCAGAAATTATTTAAATCATGGAAGAATCTGTAACAGAATATTAGCTATTCAACAACAATAAAGAACAGAATATGCCTACAAAATGCGATGTGTTTAAAGCATACAATAGAAGGGTTATTTTATATTTTCAAGCAAACTATACAAAATAAAAAAGAACAATCAAATTCAACCAGAACAGAAAAATAAAGAACTATAAAGCAAAATTGGCTGCTGAAGGTCCAAAAGAATATCTTGCAAAATAATTACAAGGTAAAATTGCAAAGAAAAATGAAGACTGTATTTCCCAAGCAGAAAAAGAAATTAAGATGGTTTAAAATAACTTTTTTGGGGATAAGTCAGGAAAAATTCTAGCACACACATTGAGAATGTAAAGTGAATCTATACATATTGGTTGCATTCATAGTGAAGAGGGAGATACTGTCAATTCTGACATTGACATTGCAAAAGTTTTTGTCACATGTTTAAAAAATATAATAAAAATCAATCAATATGATTTAATGAATTAATATTAAGTCAACTCTATAGTATCTCAAATGGATATTGACAACATTTTTTAACAGAAGCAGAATTGTCTACATAGTCAAAACAATGAACAAAATCAAAACAATGAACAAAAAACTCATCACCTGGATGAGATGGCTATATGGCAGAATAATACTTAAATTATAGTCCCATTACCTTATTAAATTTAGATTATAAAATACTTTCTAAATTAATAATTAACCGAATTCAAGACCAAATTGCCTTGATAATACATAATCACCCAAGGGAATTTACTAAAGGGAGGTCTTTATTTGAAAGCTTAGAACTGGTTCAAACAATAACTGACTCCCTTGTACATGTGGAACAAAATAATACAGTAAATAATAAGCAGGTAAAGTATCGTAATTTTAATGCAGAAAATGAAGAGCTACTGATCACCCTAGACACTACAAATATGTTTGACCTGGTTAATTGGCAATTCATGACTTTTACTGCTTAGGAAAATAAGGTTTTCCTCCAATGACTTTGCAATTGGTGAAATATTATATTCAAGATCTTTAGCCAAATGAGTGTGCACTAGGATGTGGTGCCTAGAAACTACAAACCTGGATTTCCCAAAAAAGTTTCCAGCACACACAAACCACCAAAACAGGACACATCAAGTGAAGTTCAAGTCATGGATAAAAGGTTTAATCCATATTTTAATAAGTTAAAAACTTCCAAGCTCATAACAGGCATAATATAGCATCTAACATGTTTTGGATAATCACATCCTTCATTAGAGTCTATATTCAAGACCTGCAGCCATGTGTAAATTGAACAGTTATATATCTGATTTGATTATTCTTTCACATGGTGTAAGACAGGATTGCCTTCTGTCCCCTCAGTTATTCATTCTATGTGTAGAACCACTCTTAACGATCAATTGAACCAGTTTTCCATATTTTTAATAAAAACTTGAATTCACATGATTTCAAGTCCCTGCATTATGATTAGTGTTTCCTGAAAATGTCATGCTGTTTGGTTTTATGGTTTTCTTTAAACCAGTATCTGTTAATGTGATCTGCAGTAACTGAAAACAGTGAAGATTTTTCGGTCTCTATCAGTGAGGTCTACAGAGAGATGACATCATTTTGGTCTAGCCTGCTGCTTCAGCAGTTAAGTCCCTGATTGACTGAAGAAGTTGTCACACTTCCCAGTTGGAGCAGTCTGTAGAACTAATTGTTTGTTTGTTACTAACCCATCTGATTTGTGTTTAGAGTAGCTTAAAATCTATCCCACCCAGCTCCCCCCATTGTAAATGAATGCATGACTTTATTCACAATGTTGTGAATGGCTATTACAGTATACACTGCAAGCCCATTGGTCTACAGTGTAGACCAATGAGCTTGTAGCACATACTGTAAGCTGTCATTCGAGGCAGCCATTGAAGTATCACAGGTGGGTATGCTGCCTACCGGCAGACCGGGGAGACTGGGTGGGCTGGGGTCCTGTGTGGGTGGGGGGTGCCACTGGACTACCAGGGAAAGTATGAAAGGATATTTAGTGTGATCGGGGTTGCCGGATGGAGGGGAGGTTACCATTAGACCACCAGGGTATTTTGAACTGGGATTTCACATCGATGAGGGATACAGGCAGAGAGGGGGTACCACTAGACCACCAGAATGTTTCAAAATGGGATTACACATTGATTGGGGATACAGGCAGGGAGGGGAGTACCACTGGATCACCCAGGCAATATTATTTCACCATTATGGGTGATCGGGGTTAGGGAAGGGGAGGGGGTAACCACTGGACCACCAGGGATATTTAATATATGTTATTATGGGTGATCTAGGTTATGGGAGGGGAGGAGAGGGAGGAACCACTGGACCACCAGTGATATTAAAAATATGTTATTACAGGTGATCAGGGTTATGGGGGGGTACCACTAGACTACCAGGAAATGTGCAACAGTTAGTTCGGGTGATCGGTGGTATGGGATGGGAAGGGGCTACTACTGCAGTATCTGGTACTGGAATCACATGCTGTGTAGGGTGCCAGGCACATTTTGCTGGCCAGCCCTGCACAACACATGCAAATGGGACCATAATGACATGCAAATGACTCCATTTGCACCTTGCACGTATAATGGTCCATTTGCATATATGTGTCTGAATATCAGGAATTTGCACACAACATATCTCTGATGCACTGGTGCATTTCCCATTCCTGGTATTCAGACCTGTCTGTCTGCCATGGGCATTTTGTGGTATATTCAGATGAGATGTGCCATGGCACATCTCCTTTGAATATATCCCCTTGTTGCTCCAGCGCAACTCAATTGTGCTGCACAACCACCTGCACCATTGCCAGGTGCAATTTTGAATATCGGGCCCTTGTGTTTATGCAGAGAATGTCCTATTATTATTATTAGCTAATCCATAAAACTTCTGGCCATTCCTTTTGTTAGAAATAGATACATTCTCAAAATGTCTCAGGTCATTAGTTAAGAACCAAAATTAAACTAAAGTACTGCCCATCACTAACATAGACAACCTCACAATTCAAACCCTATATCCATTACAAATAGAAAATGAAATGAAATTCTTGGTGAATTACATTGTTCAATAGTCTGGAAAAAAGAACTGCATGTAATATTAAAAATACTCGTAATACAGTCAAACTTCTTCTGGATAACTGGGAGAAGCTCTTACTCTCCCATTGCAGGAGAATAGAAATGCTTAAGATGATGTTCTTACCCCACTTAATATTTCTGTGCCAAGCTTTGATAGGTTCAACACTGTATCTTTGATTTGACAAATTCAAGCACGTCATGCTGAAGTTATTGTGGATCAGAAAATCCCCTAGGATTGCTTGAGCTAAAATAATTTTACCTAGAAAAGGCGGGGTCTTGGTGTGTGGCCCATCTCAGGAGCTATGTACCTTTAAGAGAGTCTATCAACCATTAGGTTGTGGCAGTTTTCAATGCCCTTGGAGGACTGGGTCAGCTGGCCTGACTTGGCATTCCAAAGGGGAGGAATCAGTCATCTGTGCTGAAGAGAAGGGACAGTTGAGTTGGAGAGGGTGGGAGATGTGTGACTGGCACACAGTGTCGGTTCCCTCTGGTCTGAAGTTTATCTGTAAATCCTGGCATTGAGAAAGTACTTGTCTGTGGCAGCTGCTGTTGAATAAAAGCCTCGATAGGGGGGTGTCACCTCTTTAGCAGGAGGAAAAGAATTGAAGACAAAAGCTGAGATCTTTCCCAGAGAAAGTTGATGTAGGGAAGATCTGTGAACAAAGGATCTGAGGTGATTTTCGCTCTGTTTCTCATCTAAAGTGACTTGGTCTGGCATCAAGCAGTGTCCTCCCTCCTCAAGTGAGGACAAGTGACTCTGAATTTGCAAAATTCTAGTCAGAAAGTGGGAGTTTGCCTCAGAATGTAAAAGTGGGCTGGTATTGCCCTAAAAAGGTCTGGATATTGCCAGATAGCACCAGATATATGTACCTGGTAGATGATGTGTGACAATTTAAGTCATGTCTGTGAGAAAAGTGTACAGAAATAGACACTTTGGGAAGTCAGAGTTTATTCAGAAGTCCATGACAGGATCCAGTAGTACTGTACAACCATTAGCACTGGAACTGTGAAATCTTAGAAGTTTAAGTGAATGGGAAAAATGGGTTAGGACATGCCCAGGGAGTTCTCACCTGTGCTGCCTAGAGTGATGGATTCTGAAAACTTCAAAATGTGAAATGAATTGAGACTGTGCTAGCTGACTCATGTGAATGGGAGTGACAAGAGGTTTTAGCATCAGTGTCTGTGAGCTCATGCGAGGAGGAATAAAGGATCCTGTTTTCTTCGTAAACCCCTGTTCGAAAATTTGCCTTTGTTCTATATTCAGGATCTGCTAACCTCTTACTTTGCATCTCCGATATCCCTGCCATGTGCCAGTGGAGCCCCAGAGGTTGTTTCTGGCTTGAGAGGTGAAGTAAGTGCAGTTGGTATTTTTGGTGCGAGTCCCCTCTCTGAAAATGTTATGCAGTCATCAGCTATACCCCTAGACCAGGGAGATGAGCTAACACATATTCACATTTGTGGTGAGATCTTTACTGACTCAAAGGAGCTTGATAGATTGTTGCTCAAATTAGACAAGCATTTGTTAATGTTGAATGTTTTCTGCTTGCATTGCTTTTGTATCGGGTCTTGCTTGTACATATTCTTACTATATATTTACCCAGGCTAGACCAGATGGAATGCAATATCTCATTTTCAGTGGTGTACTGCTTTTACACATTTTTAGATTATATTCACCCAGGATATGCCAGCTGAGAGCCAATATCTAATTTTCAGTGGGCTCCCACATTTTGACCCCAAATTTCATACAGTCTTTTTATGACTTGACGTTATAATCAAGACAAGTGGAATTTTTCAAATCCCATCTGAAAGGTGATTTCACAGTGCGACTGTGAAAACAAGCTTTTGGAGGGGATTTGAAAAATTGATAGCTGTCATGTTCAGGAGATAGGGTAACACAAGGGATACATTGAACAGAATACTTATGTATTCCTGAAATTCAGTCTCCCGACCTACACTATACCGAAGTTGGGAGACCAAATTTCTCAATCCCGATGGGGACTTGTGTTGTATGGTGGGCTTTGCCCCCCTCACCCCCGTAACTAATATGACCAACTCTGGGGGCAGACCTTGGAGTTGATAGTAAAGTTACGGGGTGCAAAAAACATTTTTTAAAATATTATCCTACTGGGAACAGATCCCTGTCAGCCTGCTGGCCAAGCTGCAGGGGCATTAATGCTCCACACCACAGAGCTGCTTGGCCAGCTCCTCGCTCCACCACCCTCACAAGGTTATGTCAGGCAGAACCATGTTCCGTGGGCATAGCCTAGCATTTCGCTGGGAGAAATACAATTTCACCCAGTGAAATGCAATTTCACTTTTGGACAACCATGTCGGGCATCCCTCGTTTTGGGATACCGAAGCCGGGCCCATGAGTGTCAGGACCCTCAACTTTGGTATCCTGATAGGATACTTATTGAACATTAGGGGACAAAATCTGCAAGAATAAAGTTACAATTAAACGTTGGAACAATTCAATATTTCTTCATAACTTAGTTGTTTTTTCACATTTTGACCCAAAATGTTCAACATAGATTTTTTTTTTTTGCCACTCCTTCTGAACATGACAGGTGCATTTATGAAATAGTGTCTGAAACTTCATTTTGCTCCAGAAGTGTAAAAACACATTTTGGCCAGGATTTGAAAAATGACAGCTGTTGCATTCATGAGGTGGTATGTAAAAATAGCTTTGCTGAAAATCTGGGGTAAAAATATTGAACATTTCCAAAATTATGAGCATGCATTGACAATTTCAAGGTTTGTTCATAACTTTGTTGTTTTTTAATATTTTCACCCCAGATTTTCCACATAGCCTTCTTATGATTCCACATCATGAACAAGGGCAGAAAAAGTTTTCAAATCCTGCCCAAAAGGTGGTTTTGCACCACAAGTGTGAAAACACATTTTGGCCAGGATTTAAAAAATTACAGCTTTCACGTTCATGAGGTGGTGGAAAGAAATGGCTATGATGAAAATGTGGGATCAAAATATTGAAAATTACTAAAGTCACGAGTGTGTGTGTGTTGAAAAATTTCAGTGTTCACTCATAACTTTGTTGTTTTTAAATATTTTGATCCCAGATTTTCAACACAACCTTCTTACATTCCCACCTCATGAATAGGGTTGTCTCATTTTGAAGAGGCAAAAAATGGACACTAAACCACACCCTAAACTCCACCCCAATCCACACCCATTTTCACGACTGATCATGCCTTACTTTTCCTCCACAGCCATTTGCTAGGGCTGTGGATGGAACCGACAGCCCTTCTGGGATAAATCAGACTGTAGCTCTAAATTGGCTTCTCATGGAACTCCCTTTTTGGACTTTTGGAAGCATTCCTCCCCAGCTGCACAATAGTGCACCCCGCCGATTGTTGCTATTTGCTGCTCTATGTTAAAGGCATCTGAAGGGGGGGTGTTACTGTATTGTACCTCAGAACTTTGCAGGATATTAACAAAAAAACCTTTTTAAATTGCTGTTTTTATCATCTGTCCAGCTCAGTCTAATATATTTATTCTATTTCTTTCAGCAACCTAGGGATTAACTCATTATATGTTGTCTGGCAGTTCCTGAAACTTATAGTCAGACCACAGTGTTTGATTAGGCAGGCAGTATAGCGCAGTGGTCTAAGGCTCTGAACTGCAAATTTGGTGACATCCAGCAGACCTGACCTGGGTCTGAATCCCACAGCTTCCACTTGCATACTGTGTGACCCTGAGCAAGTCACTTAACCTCCTTGTGCTCCCAGATCGCTCCTGTAAAAAAGCTTCCAGCTTAGTGTGCTATACCTGGTTAAAACAACTAAATAAAAAAAAAAAAAAATTACAGACTTTGCAACTGCAGTTGTTAGCTATCTTATTCCTATGGGCAGGACAGGTTGCACACACACACACACACGTGACTAAGCAGCACTACATGTTACCAACAAGAAAATAACTTTGGTCATTTGGTAGCTCTTCACAGCCCTATCAACTCTGGGTCACATCTGGGGTGTGGGAGATAAGACTTTACACTTCATTGGCAGTATCCTGTCTTTTTTGAACTGATGGGGAAGGGGATTGTCACTGTCTATAATCACAGACTTCAGTTTTAGGGAATGTAACCACTGAGTCAAGCTCATTTGTAATGAAGTCCCTTCTAAAAGTCCTGCGTTCCTCAGGGTGGGTTTCTTTTTTGGATTTGTTGCTTAAAGCAGCAGTATTTGATTTATGTCTGTTCCTGATTTGAGGCTGTATGCAGCGTACACCAACCTCTAATATTTAAACTGTGGCCTTTTAAAGATAAATGAATATAAGCATTTAAAGACTTTTTTTTGTTTTATTCTTTGGTATCCGAGTATGGCCCACTAGGCACAGGTGCCTGTTTTCTGGGGCTACCTGGGAGCACTGAGGAGGTTAAGTGACTTGCTCAGGGTCACATAGTATGCAAGTGGAGGTTGTGGGAATCAGACTCAGGTTTGTGTGTTGGCTGTACCAAGCTCTTTACTCTAATCTCTAAGGCTATATTGACAGCCCAAGACTTGACTGGCGTATTCCTTGGTTATTGCATGGCTCTAGAATCTATGTACTGGAGTTTAATGTTTGTTTACAATTTATAAATGTAATTTAATAAATAAATATATTTTGTCCTTTGGTAACCAGGAAAGGCAAACTAGGCACAGGTGCTTGTTTCTAGGAACAACGGGGAGGTTAAGTGACTTAATCAGAACCACACAGTATGGAAATGGAGGTTGTGGGAATCAAACCCATGTCTGAATGCTGGATGTACAAAGCTCATTTACAGCTCATTACTCTAACCTCTAGGCTATACTGCCAGGCCCATAAATAGTGAACAATTTAGACTGGGCTGTTAATGTCTCAAAGGAGAACTGCCTTGAAATGACAGACATGCAGTTTTGTAGAAGTAGATGTTATTTTTTAAAATATTAATTCTCATTTTGTTACTGCTTAATCTTAACTAGCCTTTTGGTAAATCCACAGAGTGTTTCTGATTCACACACTGCTGGCATTGTCCATTTTAGAACAGTAAGATCTTGTCAAGAGCTTACATTGTTGGTACAATGCATCTGTGTTCTAATTTATAATTCTTAGGTTCATGGGGACATAAACAACATCATACAATTCTCAGATGTCACTTTGCAGCAGTGTGTAACCCATAAATATCCAATGGGTTAACTAAAAGGCCAGCAAAAATAGGGCAGAAACAGAAGGGGGCCCACTATATGAAAAAAAGCTTCTACAGGAAACATTACTCACAAGTTCAGTGTAGTTCTCCTTTAACTAAACTTATAGGAAATCACAGGTATTTTATTTAAATGGTAAGGAACTCCATCCTGGACATTTCCTGTAGCACCATAGACCATTTTTAACTGATGTATGTGGCAATACATGATTACAGTAAAAGACTATGCAAAACTATCTTGCTTATGTTATCATATACAGTTTGTAAACCATTGTTTGCATATTTTACAGGTAACATTGTCAATATGGTACAGTTTTATCTCTCTTTTTTAAATTGCACTGCTGTTTTCTGTACAATTGGATGGTGTTTTATTGCTGTTTAATAGGATAAATTTTCTTTGTGGCTCACTCTTTTAAGTTTAAAAAACAAGTTGGAACTGTTATACATGAGCTGAACCCTTAATATTACATACTAAATATTCTGATATGGCATAAAGGTATTTTTAAAATGACTATCATGGTCATAAATGTGCATTTACTGTATATAAAAACCTGGCTTGGAAAAAGTACACTTTATAATGCAACAAGTGCCCTTTTTATCTTTGGCACCCCCACCTTTTACACTCTTCCAGTGCCCCTGACTAAATAAAATTTAAAGAGGACCGATTTAGCAGCATGCCAGCGTTTGATGATTCTGACTAAACAGCACTACATGGAACCAACAAGAAAACAACTTTGGTCATTTGGTAGCTCTTCACAGCCATATCAACTTTGGCTAGAGTTTGTTATGTCAGTGAAGATTTTAATGGAACAGTAAAAGCCAACACTTAAAGCAGCAGCTTGGCGAGCTTGTCAGCACAGTGGTAGCACTCAAGCAATAAGGCATGACAGGGAGGGCATTATAGTGGGATAACAGCCCACCTTGGGTGGGTTGAAGCACGAGGCGAAGCCGAGTGCTTCCACCACCCAAGAAGGGCCGTTATCCCACCATATTGCCCTCCATGGAGTGCCTTATTGCAATTATGAAATGAGTCCTTGCTACTAAATGGCACACAGTATTTAAAAATTATTTTAGGATTACTACATTTAGAAACAAATATAAAAAAATGTAAATTAAAAGTCTAAGGCAGAAAAACAGTCCAGTCTGAACCCTGCATTTTGGTTTTCCTGAGTGCCAGTAGGTGGCACCATTGCTGCATGAAGCAGCACTAAGAGATCAGCAGGACAGGCAGTAACTGCAGCTGTTAGCCTGTCCTGGACGAGGAATGGGACACTAGTATACTGTCAGTGTGGAGTCAGGGCAGGCTGCAGTGGGATCAGGGCAGAGCAGGCAAATGTAAAAGATGCCAGTGAGTTTGTAAAAAAAAAGGAAAAAATGGTGATCGGCGACTGTTGTTGTAGCGTGCGTGAGACACAGACGCAGCCACGCACTTACTGTGCTTCATGACAAGAAAACTTACAAAATAGGAAAAGCTGTTTGTGAGATGGGACCCCCCAAAATGTGTGAGACTGGGGAGAAAAGAGCTGGGAATTTACCTCAGATCTGTTCTGAGCGGCAACAAAGGGTGTGTATACTTACAGGTAGGTAATGGAGACAAGCAGTTATGCTTTTTTGTGATCATCTATGTGGGGCAGCGCGATGATGGTTGAGGTGGACGGCTCAAATGCTGTGTGCTGAGCCTGTTGCTCTGGGAGTACTTTCAGCCGGACTGTTGTGCTGGAATAACAGCCTGGCTGAAACTACCTCCCAACCAATCAGTACTCAGCATTGTTAGTATCCATTTCATAATACTGCTCATGACACCAGTGACTCACATTCAGGACGAGCATGAGTTGTCAGGGGCTGGCAGGAGGAAGGAAGACTGCACATCCCAGAGGATGCTCTCCTCTTCCAGAGAGGGAGGACAGTCAGCTCTGCCACGATACTGCCAACCAGGTGACAACAGGTGGCAGTGCAGTTGGAGTGGTTTGTAGGTCGGAGGACATCAGCAGGTGCTGCACCATGCAAGCTTTCTTGTGTGCATGCTTGGCATACCCTTATGGTGTCCTGAAGAAATGGGGAGCAAAAAGCAAAAATTCCCCGGTGGCAGGATAAAGATGACCTTGCCCACAGGCCCTGCACCTGGCTACTTGGGCCCTGCCTCCCAGAACCAGATCCATGTGTGGCTGGGGTAATGGGGGGCCCCTGCCACCCATGACAGAGGGGGAAGCTCTGGAGGAACACAGGATGGCAGGTAAGTCCCAGGGGATGTCAGAACGACATGGCTGGGGTGAGCTAGAGCAAGACGGAGGCTGACTGGTGAAGGGGAGAAAAAAAGCAGCAGCTCAACAAAAATATTAACATGCTGTACCTGATAAATTAGCTTTTCTAGGTTCTTCCTATTTATTAAAGGAGAACTTCTGGTACACATAAAACAGCTACCACTACACAAATAGGGGCTTCAGTACCCTGATCCCCCCTGCAGGCACAATATTTAAATGGGTACATACCTGATCCCTTGTAAAATCTGCAAATACTCTTTTAGCAGGCAGATATGTACTGCTATGCCTGGTCTCACCCCCCCCAATCACGCTGCTAAGAATGCAATATCATGATACACCGCTGCCCCTTCCTGTATTGTGCCCTATGTACCGGGATTTAATAATGTGTATACATAGCATTTAGGCAAAATCTTTGCAAATGGAGCAGGGCATAGGAGATATGGATATTATTCAATCTCTACATAGGGCACAATACAGGAAGGGGGAGTGGCGTGTCATGATATCGTGTTGTTAGCAGTGCAATCTCAGGGGACAAGCCCATGCATGGCAATAAATGCCTTCTCGCTAAGAGAGGATTTGCAGATTTTACAAGAGACCAAGTAGATAGATAGCTAGATAGATATTTTATTTATTAAACGCCTATTTCAAAGACTCTAGGCTTTTTACAATTCAATACAATAACACATGATTAAAACACCACCAGTATTCGCATACAATGCCTAAAACACTCTTAAATATATCAATCTATCAGTCAAAATACTTAACATTCAGCATAATCAGAAAAAGCCAGCTGGAATGAATATGTTTTTAGGCCCTTTTTAAAGGCTTCCACCGAGACAGCACTCCTCAAATAATCAGGTAAGGAGTTCCACAGGGTTGGTGCGGGCCACAGAGAATGCCCTGTCCCTGGAATGTAGCAACCTCATTCTGGGAACCCTGAGGAGCCCTCCTTCAGTAGAACAAAGTTCCCAGGGTGGACAGTAGGGGACAAGGAGACCATGCACATAGGTAGGTCCCCTTCCATGTAGGGTTTTATAGGTAAGGAGCCCTATCTTAAAGACAATCCTCCACCTGACTGGTAGCCAGTGAAGACTACTGAGAACAGGGGTAATATGTTCACATTTTCTTGCCCCTGTCAATAATCTTGCTGAAACATTCTGCACCAGCTGCAGTCTGTAGAGGTTGCCTCCAGATAACCCTAGGTACAGGCATTACAGTAGTCCAACCTGGAAGTAATGAAGGCATGCACTAGTGTGGTCAGGTCCCCAGGCAGGATCAGGGATCGGGTTCAGGTGATGTTCTTAAAATGGTAAAACCCACTCCTGATGATTGCCGACATCTGGGCATCATCAGTCAAGCCATCGTCAAGAATAAAGCCCAAATTCCTTACCTGTCTAGAGGGTACCAGAGGGATACCCTCCAACACTAGCCCAGAGGGCAGCTCCTCACACCCTCCTCCTCCATGATGACCCGGAACCCCAACCAGTACCTCTGTCTTGTCTGGGTTCAGTCTAAGACAGTTTTGAGCCATCCATGCCTGGATCTCCTCGAGGCAGCTGTTAAACATGGAAACTGACACATGGCTCTCAGGTGCACAGGACAGATACAGCTGGGTATCATCTGCATAACAGTGAAAACCCAGCCCGTACCACCTGATAATGTCCCCCAATGGCAGCATATACACCTGGAACAACAAGGCCGACAAGACCAAACCTTGTGGAACTCCACAGCACAGAGGCTTCTGGGAAGATGAGGCTAATCCCATTGTCACCCTTCGCACTCTGCCTATTAGGTATGACCTGAACCATTTGATGATCTTCCTGGACAGGCCACACCAAAACTGCAGGCGGTCAAGCAGCACCTCATGGTCCACAGTGTCAAATGCCGCCAATAGGTCAAGGAAAACCAAAATGGTATGATCCCTCCTATCCCTTGCCATCAGGAGGTCATTCAGCACCCATACCTGTGCAGTGTCCATGCTATGCCCCACCCAGAACCCAGACTGGAATGGCTCATAGGAAGAGGAGGAGGTGAGATGACTCTCAAGCAGAACAGCCACCACTTTCTCAATAACCTTCTCTAAAAATGAGAAGTAGGAGACTGGCCTGTAGTTGCCAAGACAGTATGGGTTCAAGGAAGGTTTTTCTCAAAAGTGGTCTCACCAAGGCCTCTTTCAAAGCTGATGGAAAGACCCCACTCCTCAAGGAACTCCAGACAATCTCAGCAATCACAGAACTCACCAGGTCCAAAACATCCAACTAAAAGTCAGGTTGGTCCTGGGTCAAGATCACAATCGGTAGGTCATAGCTATAGCTTCACGATTATCCCCACCACCTTATCCACCCCAACCAGCTCAAACTCATCCCAGACAGGAGGAGTGTCTCGGCACAACTCAGGTGGACCACCTAATCCCTTTTGAGAGCCATCCAAGAAGACCCTGGACCTGATGGAGAACACCTTGTCGGTGAAGAACAGAGCCAGCTCTTTGCACCTAGTGCTAGAACCTGTTCCCCCCACATGGAGACCGTATGAGTATGGGCACATTTAAACACATTTAAATGAGGATTATGCCTGCAAGGGGAAATCAGGGTACTGAAACTCCAATTTGTGCAGCAGTGACTGCTTTATGTGTACCAGAAGTTCTCCTTTAATGTATTTAGTTAGTTTGTGAAATTGTTTTACCAGATAAGCATACATTGATAAAGGAAATCTCATTTATGAATATGATCGGGGGGACATGTGATAAATACTGTAAATAGTAAACAATGATACATGAAAAACAAAGTGTTTGTTTTGTATAGAGTAATGTGTACTTAACATATTTTTTTGTGAATCCAGTTCCTTTTCACGTCCACAATACTATTTTGAAGCCAAAAGAAGTGATCAAACTTTTTCCTAGAGGAAAAAACTAATAAAAAAATGAATTTAAAACATTTAAAAATGTGAATAAAAAGTACATTAAAAAGCTAATTTAAAACACTTAAAAATGTTTAAATTTTGTTAGAGATAGGAAAGTTTACGAGCAAATGAAAGTGGAATATAACTGAATCTTTTACTGTTACAAAAGGTACTGTAGGTTGATACTTTTGCCCAGCTTTGCTGCTGTGCTACTTTAAGATGCAATGTGGAAAAGAGCAGGTTAAATATCTGCTAGTGGTCTTAAATGGCTATACTTTACACCTGCCAGGCTGACTGATTTTACAAAGAAAGGGCTACTGCATATTGACAACAGATCTTGTTTGTAACTTGGCCATACAGCTGAAACAATGAATGGCATGACAAAATCTGTTTCAAAAGTATGTGACCATCCGAAATGGCTCAAAAACTTGACTGTAACTGAGCAAAATGAGATTATTGGATAGGGACCATGAAAACCTGATTACCAGGTAAAAAAACTGACAGGTGGCAACCCTACTCATGAACATGGGCTGGAGAAAATGTTTAAATCCTGCCCGACAGGTGGTTGCGCGCAGTAATCATGAAATGACCTTTTATGATAGATTTACATAATTTTACCACTGTTATTCATAAGGTGAGGTCCCCAAAAGGCCATGTTGAAAATTTTGGGGAAAAATATTTAAAAATGACAAAGTCATGAGGACAGGTCAAAACCTATCGAAAGACATTGTACCACATACTGATTCCCTCAGTTCCCGGTCCAGGGTTAAAGAATGAAGATGTGTTTCTGGTCCAGAGATAATTATGCAATGGACCCCTGTAGGTAGGTAAGGGATGTGGATGTGAATGGGAGGGTCGGGTGGGGGAGGGTAATGGTGGTGATGGGCCAGCGGTGGCAACAGACAACAATGGACATTTTCCTTTTTTACAGGGTGTATAAAAATAAGAATAAAAAAAAAGACTATGAGGGATGGTTTTCTTTATTTCAGGTACTGACACTGGGGACTGGGCACCTCAGTGTCAATGTTATATTTGGTAGTACCGGGGGTGGGCTCCTTGGTGTTGCACAATCAAAATGGGTGGGGTGCATTGTACTAACTGGCACCTAGGATTGGGTACCCCAGTGTCAGAAAATTAAGAAGGAAGGGTGGGAGGAATTGAGGGATGGGTTTCTTTTTTTCAGGTACTGACACTGGGGATTGGGTTCCCCAGTGTAGGTGTTATGTTTGGCAGCACTGGGGGTGGGCTTCCCGGTGTTGCACAATGAAAATGGGTGAGTGGGGGATAATAGCTGGCACCAAGGTTTGGGTACCACAGTGTCAGAAAATTAATTAGGAAGGGGTGGGAGGGATTCAGGTTTGTCTTTCTTTATTTCAGGGACTTACACTGGGGATTGGGCACCCAGTGTTCATGTTATGTTTGGTGGCACTGAGGATGGGCTCCCCGGTGTTGCAGAGTAAAAATGGGTGAGGTGTTCTAGCTGGCACCAGGGACTGGGCATCTCAGTGTCATGAAATTAAGAAGGAAGGGGGGAGGGATTGTTTTTGTGTTGGGGGACTGCGGTAGTCAATCATGACGCTGATCAGCTCTGCTTGCTGTGCAGCATTATGTAAATGAAAGGAAAGAGTTGCCTATGATTTGGATGGCTCTTTTCTTTAAGCTACACAAAGTTTCCAGCAAGATTAGAATAGTGTCATGATCAGTCTGGCTGATGATCGCTGTGACACTGTCGAGCCCCTTGCAGACTCCCCTGCATTGGACTGACAGTGATACACCTCTCAAAATCTACTATCATACCAATATGCACACTTAGCACAAGGACAGACATAAAAAGGTGTTTCAGGAAGGGGCTAAGCATAGGTACTTATGATTAGGCAACTGGGGTTGGGAGTATAACTGTGCAGAGGGCTACAACTAAGAGTAGAGGACTGTGACATTTCTGGGGTACCCTGAGTCCTGGGACTGTAAGAGAGGAGGATAAGGAATGCAGGAGGGTGGCAAGAGAGTCATGGGGGAAGGCCTAATGTGCAGCAATGGCTGTGGAGTGGTCATTTCCAGAGGGGGGCCTCTGGAGGTATAGGTGCTGCCCAGTGTGCAGTACTGTAGGTTTGAAGTACTTAATGTAGAACCACTTGCAGTGAGGATTGAAGGAAATATTTATCATGGCAGGACCAGGTTTGTGCAGATGGCTGCTGCTTCACTTTCTCCAATTGACTTCAAGGGTCTGTACTGGTGGTTGAAAGTAGTCAGCACGGGTAGAGGAGAAGAGTGGTTCCTAAGGCTAATGACAGGGATTCTGTGATAGTGACAGGAAACTGGCTTGCTCATCTGGGCAGTTCAGTTCACCCAATGTCTGTCTACATAGAGCTGGAACCCGTTACCTCACAGACAACCAGGACTGCCCCTACAATAGTACCTAAGAAGGTATCAGTGGCCAAGAGCAAGACAGAGAAATGGAAAGTACTAGTAATTGGGAGCAGCATCATAAGGGGGATGGAGGGGGTGTTGTATGGACAGATTTAGATAGCTGGGTTAGAATTTTAAACTTGCAGCAACATCAGTAACATTTTCTAAGGTACCGCCTTGTTCAAGAGCAAGGCTAGGTTCTCTTAATCACACACTTCAGTGCCTGGTTGAAGCAGTAGTGTAGGAAAAAGGGATTTGTCTGGGTGGGGACTGTGGTCAGTTCTAGAGGAGAAAGAGGCTATGCAAGTGAATGGCTTCCACCCTACTGCAGAGGAGATCAAGGTGATGGGCCAAATGTTTAATGCCTTTATCACAGGCCATTTAAATTAAGGGTGGAGGTTACAGCTGAGGATAACTGGGGCATAGTACCAGCCAAGGGAGGCCAGGCATTACTCCTCCATCTAGAGGAAACATGCAGGGTACTAGTGGGGAAGAGGGAGTAACAAGTAATGGGGCAGTTGCGGCTGAGGGTTTCTGGGAGTAAAGGTGGGCAGGTGAGGGGACACCTCATACTCTATTGGAAGGTGGTTAGCTTAAATGACAGGAGTCACTGGGAAATAAGATGGGGACAGGTAGACATCATAGCAATCATGGAAAAATAGGCAACACTTAATCATGATTGGGTCCTATCAGTCCCAGGTTTTGCCATCTTCAAGAAAGATAGGGTTATAGAGAAAGGAGGTTGCTTTGTATACCAAGAATGGTATCAAAGTAGCAGAGGAAAAATCAATAGGCAAGGAAAGGAGTCGAATCAACTTGGGTGTCGCTAGTAGAAGAAAAGGGTAGGAATTGTGGATTTGGGGTGGTAAACAGGCCCACAAACCAAACACAGGAAGGGACAAAGTCCTTGTGAGGGATGTTAAGAAGGACATAAAACTGGCCAGCCTATCAGCTCAGTGATAGGGCTACCACTTGCAATGTCAGTGTGCCGAGTTCAGGAACAAGCTTGGATCATTAGGAGAGATGGGAGGGAGGAGCATTCCAGCAGATACTCTTTTTCTGTGGGTGGGAGAGCACATGCCACTATCATACTGCCAACTGGGTGACCACAGATGGTAGTGCAGTGGTAGCACAGTGGGGAGGGCATATGTCACTTAGGTTCCACTTGAATATGTGCACAGGCTTGAAAACCCTGGTGAGCCAGTATCCCAAAGAGTGGGGACTCTGAAAAAGGAAACTGTGTCTGTCTTGTAAAGAGATGATTCCAGGCACGCAAGGTCCCAGACCCCAATAACTGTCATTGGGAAATCCTGCCTCCATTAGCAAGAGGAGGAAGGAGGTTAGATCTGGCATGGCCAAACCCTGCGACAGAGGCCAAGCCCTTGGGACTGAAAGATGCACCAGGTAAGTGACAGGGACACTATTAGGGATGCTGGCTGAGTCCATCCCAGGGGCAGGAGGCTGAGGCATGGGGGACACAATTTGAATTATATAAAAAAGATAGCAGTAGAACTGGGATGTAATCCTGGTAGAAGACTGGACTCTACCAGATGTTCAAGTGACACTGTCAACCCCCTTCAGCCTCAAAGTGTCCCTAGTTTAAAAAGCATGTGTCATAATTGCTCACATTTTGTGGAGATGGTTGATGCAGCTGGGAGTTTGATTCTGATAATTTTTTTTTAAGTGAAAACAGACTGCCCACCACTATGGTGCTACCACACAAAAACATGTTTGTTTATATTGCTTGATCAACTCCCACTACATCTTCTCTGTACTTGGGAATGCTCCCATCACAGTCTAGCCATTCACTATGCAGTAGGGGTAAAGGATACAATGCATCATGATTCATGAGTAACTGAACTGTTTGGGGTGTTCCTAATGTTCAGGAAGTATGCAGTAGGCGTAGAGCAAGGATTTGAAATAAAATAAGGTTGGGTAGAACTATACCATTTGCATGCATTTCAGTTCGACTAAGAAAGAAGGCAGATAAAACAACCAGCAACATCAATAAATTTTAAAGAAGGTAAAAATCATTAAATGTGGGTTTTTAACTAGACATAATGTGATGCTGAAAAGGTTGAGTGTCCCTTTAACTGAAGTATACCAGGGTAAGAAGTGCCAGAAGCCAAACCTTATTGGATATCCTTCAGTACAATTTCTTCTACCATAATTTGTCAGAACCAACCAGGGACGGTGCATTACTGGCTAAAACAGAGAGTTTGGTGCACAGCCTCCCCTTATGTCAAATATTTTAAATGATACATTTCCTTTATGCCTGAATTTGCTAATTACTTATTTTATCTCAATGGGGAGTGGGGGTCTCTTGATATTCACTTCAGAGCCCTTATGTGAGTTATGCCAACCCTCCAAATGCCATGGTGTATTTCACATTTGCTGGGCTCCTATTCTAAAATATAACTGCCTGAGTTGGCTTCCTTTAAAAATTAGGTGCACTGCCCAAACTGACTTCCTTTAAATAGGGTACATTCACCAAC
This sequence comes from Neoceratodus forsteri, assembly GCA_016271365.2. Taxonomy (NCBI): domain Eukaryota; kingdom Metazoa; phylum Chordata; order Ceratodontiformes; family Ceratodontidae; genus Neoceratodus; species Neoceratodus forsteri. The sequence goes on along the minus strand of CM057456.1, from coordinate 1,109,630,837 downwards.
CTATGCACAGGTGATTGATTGTGGGGAAGAAATAAATGTTCAAGCCCACTTCAAACGTTTACTTCTGTGCATCTGTGTTTGTTTTACTTTCTTTTTTCTTGTAGCCTTTTTACATAAAGTTTCGTGCATTTTGAGATATATCAGTTCATCTCTTCTTCAGGGACAATAGGCTAAAAATAAATAATATGAAATTGCACTTAGAATATAAGCATGTATTTCAGTCAAATTAACTGATTATTTTAAGGTTCAAAACAATGTAAGTGGATTACTCTCCCATTTACCTTGTATTGTTGGCACAGGTATGTATGAAACAATGTGCTTTTATATTTTCACTTCTGTGTCTATCTGTTAAATATTCAAAAAATAAAAAGAGCATTTTCAATGCACTCATTTGTTTTACTTCTTTTCTATCTATACTTTTCTTCAAGTTTGTCCCACTTTCTATTTCATTTTTGACTCACTCCTCCTAATTTCCTCCTCTGTCCCCCTACTCCACAATATCCTCCCTAGTCTGGTAGCCCTACTCCTATTTTTCTCCCAGCACTACCATATCTACCTGGTATAGACTATTAGAAAGTGTTCAATCTCCTCAGTGTTACACCCACTTCAATTTGTACTGGACTGTTGTTGTTTTGAATTTACCTTTTATTCGTACCTTCCTATAATACCCACTCTGCAACTGTACTATAATTAGTGTATTCTTGTGCTTGTATTGTGTCCTTGCTCCTCAGAAATTGTCAATTTTTTTGTACCTTATTCATTGTACTATCACTGCCTCTAATGTTTTGTTTCTGTAACCTCCAGGGTCGTGCCTGAAAATAGTCATTGCTATGGCTAGTGCTCCTTACCTGGTTAACAAAAACCAAATAAAAGAAATAAATTTCTGTTTAAATTTCTAATAAGTCATCAACAATACAGTTATAAAAGAGGTTTGTATCCTCTGTTATATTTGTGTAACATCATATTCATTTTCTTGCTTAAGAAAGTATTAAGTGAAAATTGCAAATGAAGGAGGGGGAGTGTGACCACTAGCACCAAGGATTTTATTTAATTACAGTACATGCTGGCGATTGGGGGGCACTATCACCAGGGATTTTATTTAGTACAGTATGGGCTGGCAATTGAGGGGGCACTACCACAGGTATTTTATTTAATACAGTGCAGGCTGATGATTGGAAGGGGAGATCACTAGCACCAGGATTTTTCTTTTATGACACCATGGACTGGTGATTGAAGGAGGGGAGCCACTACCACCAGGGATTTTATTTATGATAGTATGGGCTGGTGACTGGGTGGGGGACACCACTATCACAAGGGACATCTACACAGCTCTGGGACTGGGTAATTGGGGGGGGGGGCATTCTAAGCTAATCTGCCTCACTACTCATACAAATGAGCCCATAATAGGCATGCAAATGGCCTGTTAGCACCTTACATGCTCAATGGACTCATTTGCAAGGGTCCATTTAAATATTGCAGATAGCTCTCTTTCGCTCTGTATTCTGGTAGTATAATTTGGGATCCATGTTGGAGCAGTGCTGCTTGACTTAGTGCTGCACCTACAGTACATGGCTCTATATTCATTCGAATAGCACCAGCATGCTATTCAACTGAATATAGCATCCTTGGGCTCTGGGGCAATTGCAAGGTGCAGCACAAAGTTTTGCACTCCACTTTGCGCTATTTCAAACACTGGGCCCCAGAAATCCAAAACCATGGTTGTGGATGTTAGAAGGATGGATTATGGGAAGATGAGGAACACCTTTGAGGCCAGATTTGGAGGAGTTTGAAGGAGCAACTGGGATAGTACCTGACTCAATTATTTGGTATATTGTACCTGCCATTAGCACTCGTTATGTGCTTTGTTCCAATATACTGGTAGATTTCTTCAGGCACTAATTTGCTTCTGGAGCAAACATTTTGCAAGCATAAACAGGAATCTTTGACTATCCAGCTCATATAGTTTACTTTTTGGAAAATATTATATTATATTTGTTTTACCTTATTATCAGGTGCTAGGCTGGTTGATCTTATCATATTTGTCTATCTTTGCCTGCAATGACTAATCCTAATTTCTTTTCTCAGCATTGTTTTAATGCTGTTAAGTTAGGTGGGTCTTGCTCTGTTAATTTGTTATATGCTTTTGATGTGATCCTAGTTCAGTTTTTCTGTTTGTCTATCCATTCCTGAAACAAAGTCATATTCGATTTAGTTAGAGAGGTTCCTAATATTGTAGAATAATGAGATCTAAACTGTTGGTATCTAAAACATTTTTGGTTAGCTTTTGAAATAGCATTAAATAATTTTCCTAATATAAATCCACTTATTTCATTATTCCTTTGTTTGACCAGGCTTTAGAATATTTGCTTCTTTGATGGAGCTCCTTCCAAGTTATAATTGATAGATATGGTAACTCTCTGAGTTTCCTTTGTTTTTTATGGTAAAATAACCGTGCTCCAATAGAAATGTGAGTAAAGGAGTTTACAATCTCTGCTAGTTTTTGGAATTTGTTAAGTTAACAAACAGTACTATATTTGGTGAACTGTTTTTTGCTTTGTTTTGATTCATGGTAGGCCCATAGGGTATGCCACCCTAACAGTGTCATTTCTATGGCAACATGTATCGATATCGACTACAGTGCCATGCTGCCATAGAGGTACTGCAGGAAGAGGGCAACCACTTCTCCCGACTTGCACCCTCTCCCCGAACTAACTCCGACCTGGAGTTAGAATTCTTTGGGGGGTGCGGGGGGTTCAGTGGGCTTTGCCCCCAGTGTAAAAAATATTCTTGAACAGTGAAGCTGCATGCCAACTGCAACTTGTGGTCACCATAAAGCTCATCACTGTAATGCCAGTTGTGATCTTTTTTGTTGCGCTGGCATATACAACCCAGCCCTTGGTCACAATGTTTTTGGTGAAAATGCAGAGACAGCTTGTAAATTCTTGCTGTGCATAGCACAGTGGGATCACAGTGTCCTAAGTGCCACTAATTGGCTCTGCAACCTCATAGCCACGCTCTTTAGTACTGTAATGAATAACGGAGCCCTTGTACCTAACAGTCTTCCTGTTCTAAGCCTCTGGGACACTACTAGAAACTAGGTGCTGCATCTAAACTAAGTTATCCAGTGTGAAAAATTCTAATAAATAAACTACTGTATATTAGTGTAGCCTCACTAATTAATAGAGATGTCAAAACTAGTTCTAAAAAGATTTGAACCATAGAACTTGAACACCAGAAGGCTCACAGCACCTGTTTTAACTTAAGTATTTCACCTCAGCCAGCAATACGCCTAACTGCAGACATCCTCCACTAGTACTATTCTAACCCAGTTCAGTCCTCTTGGCGGTGCTCCTCCTCATCATCATGGGTGGGTGTGACAATGGATGGTGAGGCAATGGTGGGGGGATAATTAAAGTAAAAGGAAGGTGGTGATGGTGCCTGCCTGAGAGGGAGTCTGGAGGGGTCAATTTGCAATGTCAGTTTGTTTAGGTACACTTCAAAACAGCTATCAAATCTTCTATACAGTGTATAGTATTACAGTGGCATGGTAGTGCTACTACAGTTAAGGTTGAGTAGGTTGCTTAATGTTAAACCTCTAACTTTGTACCTTTTTTTATATTTACTATGCTTTATGGGTTCCAGATCTCCCTGGAGCTTAGCCTCCGACTCCCCCAAACACCATCCACCCCTGGGACTGCCTCAGAGTGTTCTCCGCCAAGGCTTACCCCTCTACATGGGACTGTCAGGCATTCCTGATCCCCCCAGCCAAAGAGTTGGGCTGGACCAACTGATACTCTTGCTCAGTCACTGGCTGAGCATCCTCAAAAGGCTGTGCAGAGCTGGAGGGATGGGATGCTATTAATGGAGCTGACAGCTGGATTTTTCAATTATGGCTCCTAGGGAGGCATGGTGTGCAATGACATAGGGTGCTATGTGCAATGGCTGGCATGCCTCCCTGGCAGCTTTGGCTCCAGCAGCTGTATTCCCCTGGTCACCAATGGGAATTGATCACATGTCTGTTGAACCCCCCTCCCCAGGTGGAGGAGGAGTGCAGTCCTGAGGATGCTCAATCCTCCTGCCCCTGGCTGGTCCTCTGATGTCCCAAGACCATTCTCAAACCTGGGGTACTGGCATCACAGATGGAAATCCAACCTCAGTGCCAGTGGGCCAGCAATTGTGCACCTTAATAGCTTCACCTGTTCAACAGAATTGCACAGAACTTGCATGTGTGGTCTGGGGAAAAGGTCTGTTGGCTTGGCAAGTTTTGTTCTGGACAAATGTGTGGATTTTGAGACATAGTGCATTTTTAGGAAAAATCATGTTTTGTCATTGCCTACAGCCCAGATGGCTTGGAATTTTGTTATGAAATTTTCAGGGTAGAAGGGGCTTGCTCTAGAATGATGCCTTTCATTGGTTTGGTGAACAAAAAATATTAATTCATTCCTGAGTTATAAGGATTTGAAATTTCAGTTCTGAGCATGCCCAGTAGGGAGTTTTGGATAAATGTTTGATACGAAAGAAGAATTTGGCCATATGAAAGAGGATTCCTCTTTTGTGAGGGCAAATTTCTCTTTCATGAGAAAAAAAATTCTTCTTTTGTGTGCCAGACATATTATTTTCATTTGTTTTCAAAAACAAATTGTTTCAAAACCCATGAAAATGATGCCCTTTATGCACACAAGCAGATGACTCTAGGCAAATGTGACCTGTTTGGGTTTATTATGGACTTACGTTTTTGAAAAAAATTCCTTGAAATGTGGTTTTGGGACATCCCAAAATTCTTCTTTTATGAGCTGATTTTCTTTTTTCATGAGGCTGCTGAAAGTGAAATAGAATCATACGAAAGAAGAATTGACTCTCATGAAAAAAGATTTTGGACTTTTTTTTTCATATTCTTTTTTTGTGAGAAGTTCTCTTCTTTTGTGAGATAATGAAAATCTCACAAAAGAGAATGCCTACTCATGAAAGAAGATTATGGACTTTGTTTTTTTTTCACATTCTTCTTCCCTGAAAAGGCATCTTCTTTCATGAGCGCATGAAAATCCCACGAAAGTGGATGCCTTTGTCACAAAAGAGGATTTTGGACTTTGTTTTTTTTTCCACATTGCAACTTTAACAAGCTGTAACTCCATCAGTCTTTGGAGTTAAGGGACTATCTACATATCAAAAAAAGGTCTAAATGAGTAGTACAATACCCACACATAATACCCCCCACACAAATTCATGAGGTATGCACAGCACTCCAAAATTACCTTCCAACTTCAGCGTGGTGTGGAATCCACAGTTCAAGTCTGATTCAAGTGAGGCCCCACCTGGAGTACAATGTACAGTTCTGGAGACCATACCTACATAAGGACATAGACAGGGTAGAGAAGGTTCAGAGGAGGGCAACAAAGATGGTGCATGGATTGCATCACAAGTCCTATGAAGACAGGTTGAAGGTAGGTGGTATCACTTCAGTTGGGGGAACATCTCATGACTCATGAGTTGTATGATCCCTTCCAGTCAGCTTTTTGGGCCAGACATAGCACTGAAACTGCGTTAGTTCGGGTGCAAAATGACCTCCTCAGGGCTAGAGATCGGGGGGACAAGACAATTCTTGTTCTCCTTGATCTCTCCTCAGCATTTGATACTGTGGACCATTGTGTGTTGCTTTTCCACCTGAGGGAGTTTTGTGGACTCACTGGTATTGTCATCAAATGGTTTGAGTCATTTCTTACTAACAGGAGGCAGCAGGTTGTAATGGGTAATTTCTCATCCGCACCCTGCCTCCTTTCATGTGGAGTCCCTCAGGGTTTGGTATTGGCCCCAATGTTGTTTGCAGTATATATGCTGCCCCTGGGGGGGGGGATCATTAGGAGGTATGGTTTGAGTTTTCATTGCTATGCTGATGATACTCAACTATACCTATCCTTTGCCCCAGGAACATCAAATGCAGTCGATGTGCTGAATATCTGTCTGGCTGAGATAAATGACTGGATGTCCTCCAGCTGGCTGTGACTGAACCCTAACAAGACTGAGGTACTGGTAGTGGAGTCGAACAGAGCTCATGATGGGATGGCCTCTGATTCTGTGACTGGCCTTGTGCTAGGAGCTGTGTCATTGATGGCCTCCCCATGGGTGCAAAATCTTGGTGTGATCTTTGACAGGAACCTGTCCATGGAGGCTCAGATATCCTCTGTGGTTCATTCCTGTTTTTTCCATCTTAGAAATATCACCAGGATTAAGCCCCTTGTTCCGGCTCTGGACCTCCCTACTTTGATACATGTCTTAGTCACCTCTAGGCTTGACTACTGTAATGCCCTCTATCTCAGGGTCTCTAGAAGTTCTCTTCACAGACTGCAGCTAGTGCAAAACGCTGCTGCCCGCCTTTTGTCCGGACAAAGTAAATTTTGTCATATCACTCCAGTATTGCGCGAATTGCACTGGCTGCCTGTCAGGTGGAGAGTACTGTTCAAGGTGGGTTTTCTTACCTATAAGACCCTACATGGACAGGGCTCTGGTTACCTGTCTGATCTTCTGGTACCATCCACCTCTGTCCGAAATCTCCGCTCCTCTAGTGATGGCCTCCTTAAAGTTCCGAGAGCAAGATTAAAATCTGCAGGGGATCGAGCATTTGGAGTTGCTGCTCCCACTTTCTGGAACTCGTTACCATTTGAAGTGAGAGAGACCCTCACTGTAGAGGCCTTTAAGAGTCATCTAAAGACCTTCTTATTTATGCAAGCTTTTGGGGATTAAGTTTTTTATGTGTATTATATTTTAATGTAATGTATACGGTATGACATACTGTACAGTTTCGGTGTGGTGCCCAGAGCCTGTGGGATTGGGCGTCTTTTTAAATAAATTTGACTTTGACTTTGACTTTACTCCCTGGAGGAGAGGAGGGAGAGAGGGGATATGATAGAGACATACAAGTATTTTACAAGGAGGAACAGGGTGCAGGAATACACTATTTTTAAGCAAAAAAGATGTTCTAGGACTAGAGGGCATGGGATGAAGTTGGAGGGGAGGACGATTCAGAGGAAACGTGAGGAAGAATTTCTTCACAGAACAGGTGGTGGACAAGTGGAACGCCCTGCCAGAGGAAGTGGTGGGAGCTGAAACAATCACGGGATTTAAGAATGCATGGGATAGACATAAAGGAATTCTAGAGGTCGGGGTAAGGGGCAACAGACTTCTAGGAAAACATAAACTGAACTTCCAAGCTCAAATGGGCAGACTGGGTGGGCTATAGGCCCTTATCTGCCAACACTGTCTATGTATCTATGTATGTATCTATGATTACCATACAAAACACATCACCTATGTAGCTTCTCCTCCACTACAAGCATACCATGTTACTAACCAAACTGACAAAAATTGACCAACTCATGCCTAAAAAAACCCCAAGCACATTTTTGTCCATATAAAATCAACCACCATGAGTTAAGATGAACAGGTTACACATTTTTTTTTCAGCAAGCTCAATAAAAGAAAATTAGAATGAAGCAGATAACTAATTTTCCAGATTGCCCCAATTACCTTAAGTGTACTCCAGCAAGCTATTTCTATCCCCAAGTCAAAAACTTCTTTCTTACCCTAACCTGTCAACCTATTTCTAACAATAAGTCAGGAGCATATTTCTAACCCTAACCCAGCAATGTATTTCTAAACCTTAATCCATAAGAGATGTCAACTATAGACACAGGAAGAACATGAAAATAAAAAAATGGAAATTCCTATAGGAAAGCCATATAAAGCTTTTAATAAGTCATACCTCTGTCAGTCTTTGGAGTTTAAGGACAATTTATATATTAGAAAAAGGACTCAATAGGTTCTAAATGACCAAGACATAATATCCCCCACAAGTTCATGGGGTATACACAGCACTCCAAAATTACCTCCGAACTTCACCATGGTGTCAAATCCACAATTCAAGTCTGATAAACATCACACACATATATAAAATGTGTATCTCCTATTGCACTACAACCACACCAAGTTTCAGACTAAACCAACAAAAATTTATCAATGCCTAAAAAAAAAAGTTTTGTCCATGTAAAATCATCTGCCAAGAGTTAAGATGAACAGTTTATGTATTTTATCTTTGAAGCAAGCCTGATAAATGAAAATTAGAGCAAAACAGATAAATTGTTTCCAGAATGCCCCAGTTCTGTTACGAGAAATCCAACATGCTATTTCTATCCATAAGTTAAAAACAGCTTTCTTACCCTAACCCACCAACATATTTCTTTTTTTATATAATCTTTTTATTAAGATTTCAAATACAAACATGACAATAAATCACAAAACACAAAACAACTACAACTAATGCATTTATTTCCAGCATTACATCCACATGTGCACATATATTAGTTCATTCTTATAATAGTCACTCTTTAAAAGTTAAGCAAGTGTCTCATCAGTATTATCTAGTCCAGTCCTATAGCGGACATTATATAAATGTGACAGAGCATTTCCAAGGGTACCCCGGGGCAGTCCTCATGGGGCCCCCTGGATCCATTGCAGCCCTCCTAGCATAGGGGTCCACCATAGTTAGGATATTTATCAGTATCCTAAGCCCTTGCACATGACCTGAGTTTCTTCAGGGGATAAAGTGTCCAGAAAGGGCTCTCAAGTCCAGTAAAAATGCTCCCCCCCACACTTAACTATGAGTGTGAGCTTTTCTAATGCTAAAGTCTGAATGGCTAAACTATGCCACTAGCTTACCATTGGCATTGTATTCGACACCCATGAATTCTGAATATAGTGGCAGACTAAGATAAGTAGAACCCTGGACCACCTTGGAAGAGGAGTACAACCTTCCCAACCCAGGTCCTCAATACAAAATAAGCCCAAAATGGGGACCACTAGGAACTGCTTTCCCATCATCTTCCCCAGCTGTGATAGTACATCCCCCCAAAAAGCCTGGAGGGCTAAGCAAGGCCAGAAACAATGATAATATGAGCCCACTTCTACCCCACATCTCCCACACAGAGGGGACACTGTTGGGTTATATTTTTGGACAATCTGGGGCAGGCACTACAATCAATGGATACATTTAAAATAGGACTCCTTGAACTTATTACTGACCAAGACTCCCATGTGTAATGTCAGCAATAGCCTCTAGTTGTCCTCCCCTATCTGTAGCCCCATGTTCCTTTCCCAAAGCTGTCTAGTCTTCTGCATGAGGTCTGGGAAGAAGGTCTTCTCAGCTTGAGCTGCCTTAAAGATAAGGCCCCTCACATCCCTTCTGGCACTGTATATTAATTGCTCCCCCTGTCCTAGAGGGGAGGCTATGTTGTGCTGTTGCCCCATTTCCCATGTATATGCCCTTACCCACAGATATCTGTAAAAATTGGGTCATCCTAGGTCTAGGCTTCTCTGCACATCCTTAAAGGAACACAGTCCCTCCTTTCTGTACAGATTCCCAATACTGCAGTCCCTCCTCACTTCCCACTCCTGAAAGCCAGGGTCCTCCAACCCTGGCAAGAAAAAGGGGTTCCTAGCCATGGGGAGCAGCAATGTCTCCTTCTCGGCATTTCCTCCATTATGGAGAAGATATCCCCATCCCTCCAGTACCACCATCACCATAGTATTAATTTGTCCTAAGCTCATGTATGCTCTATGTCCTCTCCCAGCAAGATAGACAGACAGTCATCCTGGGCATCCCAGTTGCTCCAGGTCAACACAGCTCACCACCAATGGATGGTTCACCCAGTCCTGTATGTAGTGGTGCTGTATCACCGAATAGTAGTTATGGAGGTCTGGGAAGTTCAAGCCCCCTTCATCTGTACTAGCCTTGAGGTGCTGCAGACATGCCCTAGGTCTTTTACCCTGTCAAATGAAGGTTGTGAATGCTGCCTCTATTCTCTTAATATTCAGCCTCTTCAGGCCAACATGCAGCATCTGCATAATGTAGAGAACCCTGGGTAGAATGTTCATTTTAATTAAGTTAATCCTACCCAGCCACGATATGGGCAAGATCTTCAGTGGCATAGCTCTGCTTCTATCTTCTTTTTAATGAGCATATAGTTAAGCTCCTATAAGGATAAAATACCTTTCCCTACCTGTATGCTCAAATAGGTAAAGGACCGGGTTACTTCTTTCAGCCCCATGCCTCTGCCTGTCTTATTCCTCCCTTCCCCTGCAAGTAGAGCAATTCTGACTTCCCCCAAATTGATTTTATACCCTGAGAATTGCACGAGCAATGCTATAAGGTGAAGTAAGGGGGCACTGAAACCTGCAGCTCCCTGACAAAGAGCAGCATATCATTTGCATATAGCATGATTTTATGCATACAGCCCAATGCCCCAGTCACCCCCACCACCTCCTGGCTCTGCTGGATGGCCACTGCCAGAGGCTCCAATGCCAGTGTGAACAGCAGAGGGAAGAGGGAGCAACCCTGCCTAGTTCCCCTGTGGAGAGAAAATTTATCTGAAAGTGAGCCATTAACCAAGAGCTGCACCCAAAGTGATTTGTACATTGCCCGGACCATCCCCACAAACTCCTCCCCCAAACCAAACTGGGTCAAGATCTCAAACAGATAATCCCACTCAATACAGTCAACCACCTTTTTTGGCGTCTGTGGAGAGTATGCATGTATCCCCTGCACCCGGGAGGCCCCCCATACCACATGTAACGCAACCGGCAGACATTATGATATGAGAGGCACCCGGTCTAGTCTGGGTGGATTAAATCCAGCAGAAGTTGATCCAGCCCATTGACTAAGACATTTGCTAATATTTTTAGGTCACAATTCAACAGGGATATGGGCTGATATGGTACACAATCTCCTGGATCCTTTCCTGGCTTAGGGATGAGATGTATCATTGCATCAGAGCATCAAACCAGGACTGCCCTCTCCTCCACCTCTAAATTCCTGAATATGCCACACAAGAGGCCCACCAACTGGTCTGCCATATGTTTATAATATTCTGCAGTAAACCCATCAGGCCCACTGGCTTTCCCCACCCGTAGTCTCTGGATCACTCTATGGATCTCCTCTTTGGAGACAGGTGTACCCAATTTAGCCCTCTGTGCCTCAGACACCCTAGGCAAAGTCAGTTGGTTCAATAAGTCCTTGGTGAGGTCCAATGTACCCACACACTCCACCAAGTACAATTGCTGATAGAATCATTTACACTGGTCTCCAATCTGTTTTTTAATACATAGGAGGGTCCCCTTCTCATCTTTATACTGGTGATCAATGTCTGCCCCCTCCCTTCTCACATCAGCTTGACTAGGAGAGGTCCAGGTTTATTAACTCATTTGAATATTTGTTTCCTGCAAAAGAACCAGGACTTTTTTGCCTCCCCATCAGTAAGGCATTTAGGGTGTCCCTTGTTGTCTCAGATAGTTTCTTCACCTCCCCAGTCTCTCCTCCTGCTACCCTCCTCTCCAAGTCCTGGAGTTAACTTTCCAAGTCCATCTGTGCTTCCTGTCTCTGTTTTGTATATTTGCCTACAATACCAATGATTGCCCTTCTCATATAAGCTTTACCAGCATCCCAGATCATATCTTTACTAGTAGGGGTGTCTGCATTAGTGGACCAGTAACACCAACATATTTCTAACCATAATGCAGGAACGCATTTGTAATCCTCACCCAGCAATGTATTTCTAACCCTAACGCCCTAAGAAATACCAACTGAAAATAGACATAGAAAATATTAAAATAAAAAAATTAAAATTCCCATAGGATAGCATTGCAAATTTAACAAGCCATAACTCCATCAGTCTTTGCAGTTAAGGGATAATCTAGATATAAAAAAGGTCCTAATCAGTACTACAAGAGTAACACACAATAACCCCCCCCCCGCAAATTCATGGGGTATGCACAACACCCTAAAATTACCTCCTAGCCACAGCATGGTGCCAAATCCACAATTCTAGTCCAATAATCATAACAAAAATATATGAAACTTATATCTCATCTTGTACTGCAACTATACCAAGTTTCAGGCCAAACTGACAACAACTGACTGACATATGCCTAAAAAACCTAATACAGTTTTGCCTGTATAAAAGCAACCACCAGGAGTTAGGATGAACAGTTTATGTATTTTTTTCCTTTGATGTGAGCCTGACAAAAGAAAATTAAAATGAAGCAGATAAATTGCTTCACAGATTGCTCCAATTTCCTTATATGTAATCCAACAAGATATGCGCATCACTAAATCAAAAACAGCTTCCTTACCCTAATCTGCCAATATTCTCTAAAAATACCACCAACAGCTTAATCTGGTTCAAGGTCAGTTGGCATTCCCACCCCCCCCCGGGTCATGCCTGAAAATAAGCAGGAATTGTCTAGTGCACTTACCTGGTCGACAAAAGCTAAATAAATAAAATAAAAATAAATAAATATATTTCTAACCATAAGTCAGGAGCATATTTGTAACCCTAACCCAGCAATGTATTTCTAACCCTAGCTCCCTAAGAAATACTAACTGAAAATAGACATAGGAAGAACGTACAATTAAAAAATTAAAACTCCCATCGGATAACATTGCAAATTTAACAAGCTGCAACTCCATCGGTCTTCACAGTTAAGGGATAATCTTTATATAAAAAAGGTCCTAATCAGTACTACAATACTAACACACAATACCCACCCCACAAATTCATGGGGTGTGCTTGGCACCATAAAATTATCTCCCAAACTCAGCATTCTGCAAAATCCACAATTCAAGTCCAAGAATCATATAAAATATATCAAATGTGCATCTCCTCTTATATTATAAAATAATACCAAGTTTCAGACCAAACCAACAAAAATTGACTGACTTATGCCTAAAGATCCCCAAACACATTTTTGTCCATATAAAATCAACCGCTGTGAGTTAAGAGGAACAGTTTATATGTTTTTGCCTTTGAAGCAAACCCAATAAAAGAAAATCAGAATAAAGCAGACAAATCACTTTCCAGATTGCCCCAATTCCCTTAAGTGTAATATGGCAAGATATTTCTACCCTAAGTCAGAAACATCTTTTTTACCTTAACGTGGTAGCATATTTCTAACCTTAAGTCAGGTACAGATTTCTAACGCTTACCCTGCAACATATTTCTTTTTTTGTTCTCTCTCCCTTCCAGTCAGTCCTCCTTCTAAGTGCCCAGCTCCATCACCACATCTACTGGGACTTATCTGCCAACCTTCTTCCCCTAGGGCTTGCCCCCTCTGGCAGGGTCAGCAGGGTTTCTCAAGTCCCACTGCAGAATGGATCCAGTTCAGGTCGCCATGCTCAGCTGGTCCGGGGCCTGCAGGTGCTTGTCAAAATCCTGCCACTGGATTTTTCCTCCTCTTCTGGTTTTCAGCCCCTTGGAGACATTATGTACAATATAGACATGACATGAAATGATATCATGGTGCACGCCATATGCTCCCGTGTGATGTGTACTGACTTCTGCCACACCTCTTGACCTTGTTGGCCCAGGTTGCCTTTCACCCTGCTTCAGCCAGGGGCCACACAAGCTTTGGGCTCTGCTCACTCTGCCCCCAAAGGAGTAGAGCAGTTGTTTAGATGCTCAGTCCTCCTCCTCCTCCCCCCAGCCAGCCCTCTGCCAGCCCAGATTAGCTTCTGAACTCAGGTGATTGGTGTCACATGCAGTAGCGCTACCACTGCACCAATGGGCTGTCATGGCAATGTATTTCTAACTCTAAGTTCTTAAGAAATACCAACTGAAAATAGACATAGAAATAACATAAAAACATTAACATAGAAACATAGAAACATAGACTTTGTCGGCAAATAAGGACCGCTTGGCCCACCCAGTCTGCCCATTTCCCTACCTACTGGATAAGCTGCAGATCCTAGTTAACCAGCAGCCTACTTCTTCTTACCCCCACCCCCCAGAATTGCCTTATGACTGTCCCATGCATGCTTGAATTCCACCACTGATTTTGACTCCACAACCTCCTCCGGAAGGCCGTTCCATGCATCCACAACCCTCTCTGTGAAAAAATACTTCCTTAAATTACCTCTGAGCCCCCCCTCTATCTTCAAATTGTGCCCTCTTGTTCTTGCACACCTCTTTTTTTGAAAGATGCTACCCTCTTGGACTTTGTTGATTCCCTTGAGGTACTTGAAAGTTTCTATCATGTCCCCCCTCTCCCTCCTTTCCTCAAGGCTATACATATTAAGCTCCTTAAGTCTCTCTTCATATGTCTTCCGGTGCAGACCCTGCACCATTTTAGTGCCCTCCTCTGGACAGCTTCCATCCTGTATATGTCTTTGCTGGAGATTGGGTCTCCAGAACTGCACAGTACTCAGATGGGGTCTCACCAGCTGTCTGTACAGAGGGATAATAACTTCCTGTTTTCTACTGGTGATGCCTCTCCTATGCATCCCAGTAACCCCCAGCCCTCCTTGCTGCCTCTCACATTGCATTGCTTGCCCACCTTTAGGTCATCTGATATGACTACCCCAGGTCCCTTTCCATTTTTGTTGTTGTTAGTATCTCACCCCCCATTGTGTACTCTTCCCTTGGGTTTTTGTTTCCCAGGTGCATTACCTTGCACTTCTTAGCATTGAATCTAAGCTGCCATACATTTGACCATTCCTCTAACCTTGCCAAGTCCCTTCTCATCCTTTCCCCTGGGATAGCATTGCAATTCTAATAAGCTGTAACTCAATAATTTGTTGGTGTTAAAGGACAATCTATATATCAGAGTAAAGGCCTCACTGTGTGCTACAAGAGCAACACATAAAATCCTCCACAAATTTATGGGGCATGCATAGCACCCCAAAATTGCCTTCAAACTTTACCATGGTGCCAAATCCACAATTCAAGTCCAATACTCATCACAAATGCTTAAAATGTGTTTCTCATCTTGGACTACAATCATACCAAGTTTCAGATCAAACCGACAACATATGACTGACGTGCCTAAAAAAACAAAATACAGTTTTGCCTGTATAAAAGTTACAGTTTATGCATTTTTTTCATTTGATGTGAGCCTGACAAAAGAAAATTAGTACAAAGCAGATAAATTGCTTTACAGATTGCTCCAATTCCCTTTCATGTATTCCAACAAGATATTTGTATCCCTAAGTCAAAAACAGCTTTCTTACCCTAACCCACCAACATATTTCTAACCATAAGTCATGATCATGTTTGTAACCCTAATCCAGCAACATATTTCTAACCCTAACTTCCTAAGAAATACCAACTGAAAATAGACATAGAAAGAACATAGAAAGAGCTGGACAGCTCTACTATATCACCAAATTTAATGAAGCCTGCAACATCTTTGCCCCAATGAGTAAACATAAATTAAAAGGCACCCACAATTCATGAATTCCCCCCACTCTGCTAATCCACATGACCACCACAGATCACCTAAGGCAAAGAACCAAGGCCACTGACAAATGAGTAGACATTAAGAATTACAAATCAGTTAGAAATGTCTGCACCCATGAGGTCAGACTAGCTAAAATACAGTACTTCAAAGACTGCCTCACAAACTCATGAGGAGATGGTAGAAAATTTTTGGATAACCTAAAGGACCATAAGTAAATCTAACAAAACCTCACCCTCCTATGCTGGCCTGTCGGCACAGCGGTGGGATTTCTGCTTTCGATGCCGGTGACCCAGGTTCGGGAATGGATCCGGGTCATTGGAGGGCCGGCCAGGGGAGAAGGATTGAGCATCCCAAGACTGCTCTCCTTCTCCAGGGAAGGGGGGGACTGAGTGTTCAGTGCAGTGGCAGCACCCTGTGGAGGCTGGGTTCACCACTATGTACTGACGTCAGTTAGAATTCTGGGGCGGGGCGGATGCCTGGTCATCACCGCATATCCCAACCCCTGCTTACAGGGGGAAAATTCAGGTGAGGCCTCCATCTCTATGAAGCCTCCCTGGGCTTCAATTAGCCTCCATTGCTGGCTCTCCCAGCTAGTTGCTGGTTCTGTGGGCTAGTTAAGAGGGGACCAGTCCCGCAGCCCCGCCCTCCGGGGGGGAAAACCAGGGGGTGACTGGTAGAGTGACGGCAGTGACGGTAGGTGGAAGTCTGGGGGCCATGACCAGGGCAGAGCCTGATGGAGACCCTGCCAAGAAAAGTATAATAAAAAACCAAACAAAAACAAAAAAACCCTCACCCTCCATGCTAATAGTGAACAGGGAAATTACACAAGACCATAAAACTATAACCAGCACATTTAACATGGCATCCTCTGATCTCAGTGACATACTGCCACCAGACTTCATTGATATGACCGAGGATAATGCAAAAGATGTTGTGACCACCAACAGTAGTTCCCCTGCTGGACCCCCCCTTCTGTTTCAAGGTAGTCTCCCGGTCCAATGCCAAAATATATCTCCTGTGGGCACTAGGCAAATCCAGACACAGCAATGACACCTTGGACCTAAACCTAATTGCCCTTACTCTGGATGAAGTATTACTGCTACTAATAAAACTCTTGAACCTATCCCTCATGCTGGGACAATTTCTCCAGGGATGGAAAGCTGTGGTAGTCACCCCAGTCCAAAAAAGTGGTGACTGAGCTCTCCACACCAGTTACTGGCCCATATCAATCTTACCCCCCTCTTCAAGGCCATAGAACATTGTTTCAGACCAGCTGACTGACTATCTTGACAAGTATAAAATCCAATGCTCCCAACAGCATGGTTACCAGAAGGCACACTGTACCACCACTACACTACTGGAGTACTCCAGTTTCCTTCATGGGGCACTAGACAGTAGTCATCTAGTGGGGGCAATACACATTGACCTCACTAAAGCCTTCAATACAGTTGATCACAATACACTGCTAAACAAACTCCACTCCACTCCACTGGCCTCTCAGCTGAAGCCTTGGAGTTGTTCAAAAGCTACCTCAGCAACAGAACACAGCGGGTAAAGATTAAGAATACCCTTTCCAATAGTAGTCAGGTGTGCATAGGGGTGCCTCAAGGGTCAGTTCTGGGCCCACTATTATTCAAAATGCAAAGGGTCCGAGGGTAATTACAAATTTTCTTAGTACAGTATGAGGTGGTGCTTGGTCGTTAGTGGTAAAAGTGCCAGAGAAAATGTTTGTATGACTACTTTGGCTAAAAATAGCCCAATACAAGTTATTCTTTCAGGTTCTTTTTTCATTTTATTCAGATAACATGGCCCCAATGTTTTGCTATATTCGGCTTCTTCTGGGGAACTGTAATCAATTGATGAATCTAATTTTTAATATACATTTTAATCACTTTTTAGCAATCATTTCTCATATGAAACATTTGATCTATTATTGCTCCTGGCTTCTCATAACAATCACTGTGAGCTTCCTATAACATCCCATACATTTAAATTATATTTTTTGTATTAAAGTTCACTTTATATTAACATTCAGATTTGCTGGCTAGTTCCACTAGCTTACAGTATTCAAGTGTGCCCAAAAGGCTACCTACTTTTTATCTGGGCTTCTGCCTCTATGGCTGCCACATGCCTAGTTTTCTTTCTGTCTTGTATCACCTTGTGTTGAAACATATTACAATAATTCCCTGCAACATTTATTTCTTTTTCTTCAAGTACTATAACTCTATATATTAACAAATTTCTTACTGTAATATGTATCATCTCTTCTCTGACATGTTGTTCTACCAAAGTTAATTCACTATTTATTCAGGAATCTCCTTGCATTTCCTACATTTTTGCTCTTTACTTATCTCTATTGCATGATTTTCTGATCCTCCACCTTTTCTCACATGTACACTTTAAGCTTATTTTTTATTCTTAACCCTATCGATGCAGCAAGATTTTATCCTGTATTTCTAAAGGCCCTCTTTCTTCTGCCTTTTAGAATATTATTTCTTCTATTATTACAATACAGACACTGTCCCTTTAAGAAAAAACTCATTAAACTCTTACTTCAGAAAGTTTGTGCTTTTCAGAAACTGATATCCTATGCCTTTTGGTTTATTTTCTTTAGTCTAGTGTCGCAAAAACATGAAAAGGTGGTTATCAAGTGTTTTCTTGATTAAACTGTAGTTTTTACATTTCTAGATTCTTTTACGTTCTTGCTTACTTTCACCACCGTTCCTGATACACTCTGTTGGTATTCGTTACATAATGGCACCTGTTAGAGAAAGACATTAACTTTAAAATATTGTACATAGTTATCTGCTGTTAAACATTTGCTTAGTTCTTTTCAAAATACTGCTCAGATATGTGTCACCCAAATGTGCATGACTGTAAGAGGATGTCTAAAGATAAATGAGTTAATGAAGTGGGAACTAAATTAATAAATATCCTTAAGAGACACTTTCTTGCTCCAACAAATGGAAGAATTAAGGGAGATGAATCTGTTGATTTTACACACCTAGGGCCATATGGGCCTACTGTCCTGGATTTTTTATTTTGGAATGGTAACATGAATGTCTGGGACATATGTCTCATAGATAAAAGGGCTGACAGTGATCACTTTCCTCTTCAAGTTAATATAAAATTGCATACCAATCAAACTATAACACAAGGTAAATCTCAGACAGAAATTAGGAATGGTAATATAGTTAATAGAAAGCTTCTAAACTATGCTATTGTCAAACAAGCAATGGAGGTTTTGCTTGATTCCCTATTGTACCTAATTTCTAGAAAAGTACAAATTAATACTGAAATGCATGATGCTTTAGATGAAATTAGAAAACTATTAATTACAGAAAGGCGCAGTAAGAATTTCATAGAAACCTGGTTTGACAAAGATTGTCAAAAAGAGAAAAAAGAGCTTAATACATTAATCAGGTCCTACAGATACTGTAAAGAAAATAAAACATACAAGGAACTAAATCAGAAAATATCCAAGTATAAGATTGTATTGAAGGAAAAGCAGAAGGAATGGCAAGAAAAACAATGGAGAAGAATGTTGACAATTATTGAAAATAATGATTCACAATCATACCAGTTGATGGTTGCTAAAAGAACCAATAATTATAAGTATGAAATAGACAACCATATCACTAATGATGTTTGGATAACATACTACACCACTATATTCTATGATCCAGGCATCATAGAGGTTAGCAATAGGGAATTAGTAAATATGGGATTTTTTGAGCCAGTGAGTTTTAGTGATGTGTATTTTGTCATTCATACTCTAAAAAAAACAGAAAGCTGCTGGACCAGCTGAAGTCTATCTGACTCTGACCTCTCAATGTGTATCTGTTCTGGTATATTATTTTAATCAATGTTGTCAGAATCTTAATTTTCTGCTTTCCTGGAAGGGATCATTAATTATTTCAATATTTAAGAAAGGTGATAAACGTGATCCTAAAATGTATAGACCAATCTCCCTTTTAGATGCCACGGGGAAAATCTTTACAAAGATAATCTTAGATAAGACTACAGAAGCAACTTATAACTTTGGGGGGGCTGTCAGAATTTCAAGTGGGCTTTCACTCTGGACATAGTGCAGTGGACAATTGTTACATATTAAGACATCCTTATGAAAAACATGTCAGACTACGTAAGCAAAAACATCACGTGGTATATGTGGATTTCAGTTCAGCTTTTGATACTATTTTATGTAACTTACTTTGGGAACTAATAAAAGAAAAGGGGATATCAGTAGCTCTAATAGCCATTATTAGGAAACTTTATACCAATACATGGGCCCACATTTGGCAGGGCAGCCTAGGAAATCATTCAGATAAGTTTTCAACAAAAAGAGGGGAAAGGTAGGGATGTGTCCTTGCCCCCCAGCTATTTTGTATATACACTGACAAATTATTAAATCAGTTAAATAACTCGGTCACAGATTCTCCTAAGATTTTAACAAAAAACTGCGGGGTATTTCCTATACAGACAATCTGGTAGTTATATTACTCACTCAGTCTGGGTTAATGGCAAAAATAAAAATATTGCAAACATATGCTAGTAAATATAATTTAATCATAACTGAGATAAAAACACAAGCAATGATTTTTGGTAAAACATATAGGGATAAGGTGTGAGCAGTAAGGGGTACTAAACTGAATATTGTCTCAAATTACACATATTTCGGTTTACACATTTCTAGTAGTGGTAGCTGGAGCCAGCATAAACAAAAATGGTAACTAAGGCCAAGCAGACTGCAACTTCACTTCAGATGTTTAACAGGAAATATGGCGGTAATTCCATCAAACCACTTCTTAGAGCCATAAAAGCCAAATATTATGCACACATTTTACATGGAGCAGAAATCTGGGATAGTAAGTATTTCAATACAGTAGACATTCTACTTAATAAACTTTTCAAGGCGAGTTTAGGGCTAAGTTATTCCACATCCACAGCAGTTATTTGAGCAGAATTGGTACTATCAAGTTTAAAAACACTTTTTCTGAGTAGAAAAGTGAATTGTTGGATTAAATATTTGCACCTCAATAAAGATAGATTGCCCTGAATGTGTTTAAGGGAAACGTATGACTGGTTTAATTCAGATTTGGTCGGATCACATTGGCTCAATTCTGTCTAAAGTATTTGAAGGGAAGCAGATCTGTTTTTTTTGGAAAATTTATATAATAAAAGGATAACAATCAGTTTAAGTTACCAAACATTTGTAACACAAAGACGCTGGAACACTATGCTCAGCAAGATTTATAAGTTATAATAAGATTGTCCATTGTGCCATGGCTATGGCAAAACAATGTTATTATATATATATATATATATATATATATATATGTATATATATTTTAGTATTATAGACCATACCTAGATGTTCTAGCAGACCCTGATCTTAGGAAATCATACATCAAATATTGATTGGAAAAGTTTCCTAGTAAAGTTCTACATGCTAGATATAGTGGAGATTATACTGCTCAAGCAAAGTGCTGTACTTGTAATAATCCAGGTGAGGAAAATTTGGAACATGTTATGTTTGACTGTTCCTGGTATCAATCATTAAGAAGAAAATGGCTAGATCTGTTATGGAACACTATCCAGACAGCAAATCAGCAAAGTCTTTTAAGTACAGCATTTACTACATAGGATGAATTATTCATCAAAAAAGTGGCTGGCTACCTTTATCGCTATTTGGCAGACTCTTGATGAATGAGAAGTGAGTAATGATGTAGCTCACAAGCTTTAGAGTGTTTAAATCTTTGAAAGATTTGCTGAATTTGGTATTTTTGCGTATGAAATAGAAATGCTTAAAGAAGGTTTTTTACCTGCAAAGTTAAGTTAACACTGCAAAGAAACACACAATGTGTGAAATTAGAATTAAGAATTGCATATGAGATTTGGTATGAAACTGAATGAGGGCTCTGACCTTAAGGGCTGACAGTGTCATATTTGATTACAGGAACTGAGTCAGGCATGGTTATATGGATCCACTGAGCCAAGAATAAGCCAGGAATATATTTTTACACAGGTTTGTTCCCACCTATTGTGTGAATATATAACTCTTACAGTTACATTTATTATTCAATATTAAGAATTCATGTGAGACAGCAGTATTAAAATTATGCTTTAATTTACTGCATTTTTTTCAGCCTGTAAATTAAGCTACTCTTTAGTCTGATGAAGGGACTAGGTGGTCCTGAAATGTAACAGTTTTTGTAATATTTGAAAGAGAGCCAGAAAAAAGTAAATTGAGGCTGATTCCATATGAAAAGTTTGTGAGAATGGAAAATTCATGAATGTGGAAGCAAAAGTGGACTGAAAAAATTACTTTGGAGAAGTTAATGCAACATTATAAAATTAACACCAACTTAAAAGAAGTCTGTCTCCTATATTTGGGGGTTGAGGACCACACTTCTGTCATAAATCTGGCTACCTTTATGCCATTAAAAGGATATAGGTCAAAAATGGAAAAACAATATGAATTTACTTACGTGCACTTTATCTGTCAGTGATGTATTAAAGGAATGTA
Source organism: Neoceratodus forsteri (assembly GCA_016271365.2). NCBI lineage: Eukaryota > Metazoa > Chordata > Ceratodontiformes > Ceratodontidae > Neoceratodus > Neoceratodus forsteri. The sequence continues at coordinate 1,109,609,029 of CM057456.1, read as the reverse complement.
ATTATCTATGTATTTTTATATGATGTTTTAAAAATGTTGGTTATGTATATGATTGTAAAGGTCTGTTTGACCGATCGATAAACTTTTTCTACTACTACCTGCTCTAATAACAATGCTTAAACATCTTAATTGAATGTTCATCTTCTGTTGTGTTCTGCTTCCTGGTTCCTACTGAAGTGGCAGCAAGAGAGCACCATGAGCCCTCCTCTCTTATACCTGTGTGAAGTCACATTCTGATTGAGTTAGCAAGTGCTGCCAAGCAGTGCTGTTGCTAGGCAACTGCTTTTCCACATATGAGCTGGTGGCATTCTGTGTAGTAATACTGTCTCATAATATCTTTACTATAACTTTCAATGTTTTCCATTCGACTATGCTGTACTCAGCTCTTGAATCTGTTAGTTTTTCTGTTGATATCTTTGTTAAGCATGCCTGCTACTTCAAAAATTATATGTCATGCCAGCCCAGTGGTGCTGAGGGTTGAGCTGCTGGATACCATGGTACACACAAAACCATGACTGGGACATAAACATACCAGGATACACTGTCTACAGGAGGGACAGGGAGGGTAAAAGAGGAGGAGGAGTAGTTCTTTACAAAAGGGAAGGAATAAAAGCAACAGAACAAAAGGGTAAACAGAGAGGAGATGAAGCACTGTGGGTAAATTTGGAGACAGGCAATGGCACCACAATACGCACAGGGGTTGTATACAGACCCCCTTCTCAGGGGGAGGAAATGGACAGGAAATGATAGAAAGTATACTTAGAATGGCAGAAAAAGGGGAGATATTGCTGATGGGTGATCTGAATATGCCAGATGTTAACTGGAGTGCAGTTGCAGCTGCCACTTTGAAGAGTGCAGTTATTCTAGATGCCCTACAGGGGGCATGCCTTAGACAACTAGTACTGGAGCCCACTTGAGAGGGAGCAATATTAGACTTGATTCTCTCAAACGAAGATGGAGAGGATTACAGATGTAGAAGTGGGTAGCCATCTGGGAACTAGCGACCATCGAACAGTATGGTTCACAATAAACACAGCAATAGAGTCAAGCCATACAAAGACAAAAGTACTGGACTTTAGGAGGGCTGACTTTGCCAAAATAGGTGAGTGCCTAAGGAATGCACTAGCAAATGGGCAGGAAGGAGGGGTGGAAGAACAATGGGGAATAATAAAAACTGCCATCACAGAGGTAACAAGCCTTTGTGTGAAGCAAATAAACAAAACAAGACGATGTAAGAAACCACTATGGTTCTCAAAAGGAAGTGGCAGTGAAGGTTCAAGAGAAGAAAGCATTCAGGAAGTACAAGGAATCTAGAAGAAGCAGGACAGAGAACTGTATCAGTTAAAGCAAAAGGAGGCTGGGAAGGCAGTCAGAACAGCAAAGGCCCAAACCGAGGAAAAGATAGCCAACTCAGTTAAGAAGGGATGAAACCTTTTATAGGTACATCAGGGCGAAGGAAGACCAAGGGAGGGATAGTGAGGCTTAATAAAGGGAGGAGGGTGGGCAGATGGAGACTGTGAAAGGCAGAGATACTAAACAAATATTTTTGCTCAGTATTTACAAAGGAAGGGGAGGTACATAAAACAAACAGTAGTAACACGCTGGATACAGAAGTTGATACCGGCCCATTTACAGAAGAAAGGGTTCTGAAAGAACTCTTAAAACTGAAGGTGGACAAAGCAATGGGGCTGATGGATTCATCCCAGAATTCTAAAAGAACTAAGGGTAGAACTAGTGACACCACTGACTACCCTTTAATAAATCATGGGAGGATGGGGTGGTACCCGAGGACTGGAGGAGGGCAGATGTGATTCCCTTTACAAAAGTGGGAGCAAGGCAGAAGCAGGAAACTATAGACCTGTTAGTTTAACCTCAGTGATAGGGAAAATGATGGAATCACTTCTAAAGGAAAAAATTGTCGCATATCTAGAGGCCAGAGGGGCACAGGACCCTAGGCAGCAAGGATTCACAGTGGGAAGGTCATGCCAGATGAATCTGATAGATTTCTTTGACTAGGTGACCAAAGTAGTAGATCAGGGAGGGGCTGTGGACATGGCCTACCTAGACTTTAGCAAGGCATTTGACACAGTCCCACACAAAAGATTAATATACAAGTTAGCCAGCCTGGGAGTGGGTCCCAAGATGACAGCCTGGGTAAAGAATTGGCTGGAGAATAGGACACAGAGAGTAATAGTAAATGGAGTCCACTCTGAAGAAAGGAGGGTTACTAGTGGGGTACCGCAGGGTTCAGTATTAAGACCGGTCCTCTTCAATGTCTTTATAAGCGACATTGCAGAAGGACTGGAAGGAAAAGTATGTCTCTTTGCAGATGACACTAAGATCTGCAACAGAGTTGATGCACAGGGTGGGGTGGAAAGGATGAGAAGGGACTTGGCAAGGTTAGAGGAATGGTCAAATGTATGGCAGCTTAGATTCAATGCTAAGAGTGCAAGGTAATGCACCTGGGAAACAAAACCCAGGGAAGAGTACACAATGGGGGTGAGATACTAACAACAACAAAAATGGAGAGGACCTGGGGGTAGTCATATCAGATGACCTAAAGATGGGCAAGCAATGTGAGAGGGCAGCAAGGAGGGCTGGGGGATACTGGGATGCATAGGGAGGCATCACCAGTAGAAAACAGGAAGTTATTATCCCTCTGTACAGACAGCTGGTGAGACCCCATCTGAGTACTGTGTGCAGTTCTGGAGACCAATCTCCACAAAGACATAGACAGGATGGAAGCTGTCCAGAGGAGGGCAACTAAAATGGTGCAGGGTCTGCACCGGAAGACATATGAAGAGAGACTTAAGAAGCTTAATATGTATGGCCTCGAGGAAAGGAGGGAGAGGGGGGACATGATAGAAACTTTCAAGTACCTCAAGGGAATCAACAAAGTCCAAGAGGGTAGCATCTTTCAAAAAAAGAGGTGTGCAAGAACAAGAGGGCACAATTTGAAGATAATGGGGGGCAGCTCAGAGGTAATTTAAGGAAGTATTTTTTCACAGAGAGGGTTGTGGATGCATGGAATGGCCTTCCGGAGGAGGTTGTGGAGTCAAAATCAGTGGTGGAATTCAAGCATGCATGGGATAGTCATAAGGCAGTTCTGGGGGTGGGGTAGGAAGAAGTAGGCTGCTGGTTAACTAGGATCTGCAGCTTATCCAGTAGGTAGGGAAATGGGCAGACTGGGTGGGCCAAGCAGTCCTTATCTGCCGTCAAATTCTATGTTTCTATGTTTACCACACCTCGTGCCACGCTAGCGACCCAGATTTGGGAATGAGCCTGAACCACCGTGGGTCAGCAGGGGAGAGAGAGAGGATAGAGCATCTGGGGGATTGCTCTCATCTCTCGGGGAGGGATCCAAGGGTAGCCCAGCACAGCAGCGGCCCCCAGTGGAGACTGGTGGTGCTGTGACACTCAGGGGCTCAGAAGCGAGGGGTAGACATTGGAAGCTGCCTTCCGGACATAGCTGGGAGCACCCACGTTGGGGGCTGGGCAGCATTACACGTCCAACATTGAGGGCATAAAAACATCCAGAAATACTCCTCTGGCTTGGATAGGTAATGGCCCTGCCAGTGCCACTGCCACACGCCCAACTCTGGTTCCTGGTCACTGCCCCCTGTGGCTTCTCCAGGTTGCCATCCCCTGACCTGGGAAACCGTGACAAAATTGAAGATGTAGGGGAACACAGCGGGTGATAGAGTGAGTTGGAGAGTGTAGTGGCCCGAGCGAGTTCTCAGCCGGAGGGCCAGAAAAATAGTTGTAAAAAAAAAAAATTTCTGTGTCATTAGTGTTTTTTTGTATGTGATTTTGCTAACACTCTGAGTCCATTTTTGATGCTTCTGGCCATCCCGTCTTCTTTATTATTCCATATTCTGTTTTAATGGGTCTCTTAGGTCCTCAGTTTGTATATTTGGTTCTCATACTTCTGTTTCCTCTCATGCATTCTTCACTTGGGGGGGGGGTATTGTGTGTGTAGGGGGAATGTTGGGTTTTAACTAGGAATCTTTTTTCTTGCTCTCTCCAGCATGCCTTACCAAAGATACGCAAAGATCAGCATAATCCACCAGGGAGGCCTATTGTATCAGGTATAGACTCAGTATTGGAATCATTGTCAAAATATGTAGACTACCACACACACCTGCTGAATCCAGATATTCCAACCTATATCAGGGACACAACACACACACTAGAGATGATAAAAGAGCTGAACACCAAAGAATCATCAGAAATATAACCTTGGTCACAATAGATGTTAAGGATCTGTACACCTCAATCCCGCATGATGAAGGGATAGCGTGACTTAGGGACCTATTAAACACTAGACCACCAGAACAGAGACCCAAGATGGCACTATTAACAGAGATGGCTAAAATGGTCTTAGAGAACAACTACTTCAAATTTGAGAAACAGTTTTATGGCCACTTGAAGGGAACAGCTATGGGGAGCACAATGGCACCTGGATATGCCAATGCCTACAGTATATGTATGCATTTGAGCAGAAACACATACTACAAACAACACAAGATGGAAATATGTATAGAGAACACATGGTGTTCTAGAAATATTTTATTGATAATGTACTCCTACTGTGGAAAGGGGAAGGTGAAACCCTGAAAGAATTCTTGGAGTATATTGACGCATTGTCTCTGGGAAATTGTCTGTAGATGACAGTAAATTGCACCAGGTGTGTCCAGCAGCAAACTGAGTTGGCAGCAGCAGTGTTCCTGTATGTTCATGGTATGCCTGGAGATGTCAGCTGTATAAGTTAAAATAACTTGCCAGCCATTCATTGTCACCTTTATTAAATCAATCCTAGGGTTACTACACTTTGTATTGTACTCCTTCTCTGATTGGCTGGTAAGGGTATGGGTCCCATAGGAAAAATCATTGAAAAGTGCACGTGAAGTTCAGCATGCTCCTTTCTAGTTACTTGCAGTTCGAGACAAGGAGCTGATTTGTGTTTTGCCAAGAATTCAGCATTTGGCATCGGCTTCCCAGTCCAGAACATTATATTTCTTTTGTCCAAAGTATGTACTTTTTTCTGCTCGCCCTATTTTCTACAAATGTGGTGCTTTTCACGTACATTTTGTCCTGTTTTGGAGAGCTGGTCACTGAGAAGCCGTCAAAACCTTAAGTTGTGCTTCTTTGTTAAAGTTGCTCTCCAAGTTCAACTGGTGGGCTGCATTTCTTTATTTTCATTTTTTATTACTTTGCATGCCTTTTCATTTTTTTATTTGTTGTTCTGTGGTGAGATCCTTACTTTGCTGGATGAGTCTTATGGGGTCATGGGACTAGAATGGAGAACGCCAAACGCTGCACGCCCCTCCCAAATGCAGCCTGTCTTATTTGTTTGCCTTTTGCTATATTGCTACTTTTTTGGGGGGATTCTGTCTCGAGATAGCATTTGAGAGAGCAGCATGGTTGGGTTGGTTTTGGGTTCAAGTACAGAGAAACGCTGCTTGCCTAAACCCAAATGCCTTCTCTCACTGGCTGAAATGACCAAGTATGTACAATTGCACCCCTCACAAGTGTTGGGTCCTGAAATGCCTGTGACGATGTTGTGGGTCATGGATGCCAGGTTTGTTTTTCTAAGGGTATGGGCGCTTTGCATGCTTTGCTTTTCAGAGCATGTTTTCTAATGCTGGGTCTCAGAGGGTGGGTTCACTGGAAAGCCTATTATGTGAGGGTTTGGGTTCCAGAGGTTGGGGAGAACTACTTGGCACTGGGTGGTCCATATTGTGTATTGTGCGATGGTAGCTGGTATTGGAGTGTGGTGTCGGGGGACACTGTACACTAGGTAGTGCATTGCATGTGATAATGCCAGATGTTTGGGGGTGCTTAGAGGGTGGCAGGGATCCATCACACTCTGGCAGCTCACGCCAACCCTCTAAGACATGGCACCATCAAATAAAAAGATTCATTGGTGGCTGAGGGATCACTACCACCCTCCAAGAGACCAGGGAATCTATTCTGTGTTATGGTGCATGCAGTGGGAGGGTGTGGGCAGCCACTGCCCACCAGGTAATGCATGTTGTTTGATGGTGCCCAATGATACACAGCACCATCATACAAAAAAACATTGCATGGTGTCTGGAGCCTCACTACCACCCTCAAAGATAAAAGGGGAATTAATTTTGTGTTATGGTACCAGTAGTTGGATGATGTGGACAACTACTGGATGCCAGGGAATGTTGTTTGGTGCTGGCTGATGGAGTGTGGGGGAGTATCCCCCTCGACACCACAAAATTATGTTCGGATGATGGAGCACCAGGCACCATTATACAGCATTGATTGGGAGAACACTGTACACCAGGGAATCCATTTTGTGGGATGGTGTCATGTGTTTGATGGTGGGGGCAGGTCTCTGATACTATGGACTCCATTTTGTGAGATGGTGATGAGTCTCTGAGGGTGGTGGGGAGCCTCCAGACAACAGGCAATGCTGTATGTTGGACGATGGCTGGTGATGCAAGGCCCAGAAACATCCCAAAAACAGTGGTACCTGCTGTCTGGGTGCCCACCCACTCTCTGAGACTTGACACCAGTGCACAGAGTGGTTTCCATGGTGTCTGAGTCCTCCTCCCCACAGTCAAACACCTGGCACCATTTTGCAACATGGATTCCCTGGGGTCCAGTGGTACCCACACCTACACCAGTGTGTTGGGTGGAGGGTGTTTTGGTTGATAGTGCTGGTTATTTTGGGGCAACTGTGCAAAACAGAATGCTGTTTAGTCATTGTCTTGGGGTTTGGGGTGGATGGGATGCGGGAATGGAGAGTGTACAAAATGGAATGACTTTTTGTGATGCTGCTGGGTCTTGCGGGGGGGCAGGACCACTGAACACCAGGGAAAGGTATTTCTGTTATGGTGCCATGTACCATAGGGTGGGGAGACCACTGTACACCAGGGAGTTTATTTTGTGGGATGATATCATGTGTTTGACGGTGGGGGGCAGGTCCCTGACACTATGGACTCCATGTTTTGAGATGGTGATTAGTCTCTGAGGGTGGTGGAGAGCCCCCGGGCAACAGGTAATGCTGTTTGTGGGATTGTGGCTGGTGATGCAAGGCCTAGCACCATCCAACAAACAGCAGTACCTGCTGTCTGGGTGCCCACCCACCCTCCAAGACTTGACACCAGTGCACAAAATGGTTTCCATGGTGTCTGAGTCCCCCTCCCATAGTGAAACACATGGCACCATTATGCAACATGGATTCCCCGAGTCTCATGGTCTCCAGTCTGCAGCTGGGTGTTTCTGAAAGTGATATCATAAACATAATGCCATTTTGTGTTGTTGGAAAATGTTTTTTGTGATGGTGCTGGCTGGAATGTGTGGGGTTTTTCAGTATGTTTGTGATGTGTGGCAGGCTTAGGCATATGTCATAGGGATGGGTGGTGGATACAGGTTATATTGCTTGTTTATGTTTTAAAGGTGGGGGCCTTGATGAGTCATGTCCACAGTGCAAAGATATGGTTGTGTGTTTTTATTACAGACGAGAGCGAGGGACCACTCCGAGATCGAGAGACCACTCCGAGACTGAGAGACCATTCTGAGATCAAGAGACCACTCTGAGATCGAGAGGCCCAAGAGACAGCTCTGAGATCCAGAGGCCTGAGAGACCGCTTCGAGACTGAGTGACCTGAGAGACCACTCTGAGATTGAGAGACCCAAGAGAGCGCTCCGAGATCGAGAGACCCAAGAGACTGCTTTGAGATCAAGAGACCTGAGAGATTGCTCAGAGATTGAGAGACCGCTCAGAGATCGAGAGACCTGAGAGACCACTCCGAGATCAAGAGAGCGCCTCCCCAAGAGCACAAAAGCACCACCCCGAGAGACAGCTGCTCTGAGATCCTGAGATTGAGCGCACACCTTGGTAACTACCAAAGATCAACACCGGAAAGATAGAGAACATCTACAATAATAACCTGCTAGATCCATTTGATAGTGCCAGTGACAATGAGGGGGATGAACTTCATGGTTTTGATGATTCAGACATCGAGGTGGATTTGGTACATATGCCTTTGATTACACTGGACAGTGATGACAATGATTTCATTGATGAAGATGATCTGCCCCTGGCTATGCTGCAGTGGAAGAGGCACTTAACGGAGAGCGAAGAGGAGGATGATGTGCCACTGGCCAAGCTACAGCGGCAGAGGAATGACATGGACAGCAAAGATGATCTTCCTTTGGCTACACTGCAGTGTGTGAGTACCCAAATTGAAGTTGATTATGCTCAACAACATGAAATTGATGATGTGGAACAACAGGAGTAACCTTTGACACATCTGGATGCGGTTCACAATGAAGGATGGACAAGTCGCGTAGAGCAGGTGCATGTTGAGGATTTCAAGGAGCCAGTGGGTCTCACCACAGTGATGAGTGCAAAGAAGGCTCCCTTGGATTTCATGAACCTTACATTTCCTCCAATACTTTATGAAGTGATTGCCGAGGGAGACAAACCAATACAGTGCCCGTAAGCGGGTAGAAGCAAACAAAGTTGATCACCAATGGACTCCAGTAATGGCGTGCGACATAAAAGCTTTACTTGGAATGTGACTGTACATGTCTGTTATTAAGGTGCCACACTACTGCATGTACTGGGGGAAGCACCATCTCTACAGACATTTACCAATCTCAAAGTTAATGACCCATGAGCGTTATGAGAAGATTATGCAGTATCTGCACGCCAGTGACAGCTCGCTAAATCCACCAAGTGGATCGGAAGAGCATGACAAGCTACATCACGTACGACCAATTATTGACCATATTCTCAAGATGTGTAAGAGGGAGTACAACCTACACTGAGAAGTGTCAGTTGGTGAGGCAATGGTAGACTTTAGAGGACGACTGTCATTCAAGCAATACATGTGATGTAAGCCACAACGATATGGAATAAAGGTATGGGTCGTTGCAGATCCTCATAATGGATATGTGTCGGACTTCCAAGTGTACATGGGAAAGGTTGCTGTCACTGTGGAAGTGGGCCTTGCAGAGGGGGTTGTGAAAGACCTGACTAAGGATCTGCGTGGCAAAAGGAACCATGTATATTTTGACAATTACTTCACTTCGGGTCACCTGGCAAAAGAACTATTGAACATTGGCTTGTACTCATGTGATACAATGCGCACCAACAGGATTGGATGGCCTGCAGAACTTCACAAATTATCAATGAAGAAGAAAGCTTGTGGCCATTATGAACAGAGACAGAATGGTTCACTTGTTGCCACAGCGTGGAAAGATAACCATCCTGTTTTCTTGTGCTCAATGAACCATGACCCTACCTCACCAGCAATGTCTGTGCCCAGGAGACAAAGAGATAGGACTCTTGTATCAGTTGCATGTCTGGACGTACTGCAGCAGTATAACATGCACATGAATGGCATGGATGTTGCCGAACAGCATCGGGGTCGGTACTCCTGTGCTAGAAAATCAAAGAAGTGATGGATATACCTTTTCAGTTTTTTGTGAGACATGGCATTGGCAAATGCTTTTACTCTGTTCCAAGAGAGTGTGAATCATGTTCAGTGACTGAAGAATGGAAGGGTGAACAAGCACAGGCAACTGAATTCCTGCATGCTATTCTCGGAGAATCTGTTGGAAGGATATACCCATAGGAAACATAGTGCCTTACTTGATGTAATCGAGCAGAATCCAACTTGTACTCGACTACACTACCCAGAGAAAGGGAAGAAGGGGAGGTGCAGAAATTGTGCGCAGAAAAATAAATGTGCCGAACCATCATATACATGCAGCACGTGCATAAATACCTGGAGATTTCTCCACAACTTAACTGAATTAGAGGCATGGACTACTCAATATAACCCTGACATTCTATGTCTCTCTGAAACCTGGTTAAAACCCTCCACAACTGATCACCTGTGTATGTTACCCAACTATAATATACTTTGGCAAGATAGGTCGACATCCAAGCATGGTGGCGGTGTTGCCATCCTCTTTAAAGCTCACCTATCTCTTCACTGTAATGTCTCTCTCTCCCTTTCTCACTGTGAAGCCATTCATGCTACACTAAAATTAGGCTCAAAGAAACTCCACATAGTGTGTGCCTACAACCCCCCTGTTGGGGGTATCACTGGACTCAAGGAACAATTATCCCAGGTGAGCTCTGCTGTTGGTCACAATGAGGTCCTTATTTTGGGTGATCTAAATTTAAACTGGGCTAATAAAGTAAACCAGTCCTTGCACACTATGGTACATGGCCACAACCTCCACCAATTAATCTCAGAGCCAACTAGGTTTATGGCCCACCACGTTCTAGTTTTCTAATTGACTGGGCTCTCACTAATCATCCTAATAGTATAGTCTAGTCTCTGCTGGCATTCTGGCAGATGCTGTAAGTGATCACTCTCCAATCTTCTGCATCTGGTGTGCTGCCAGACAACCATCTCCGCCTCACAAACTTATCACCTTCCGTAACCTGGCCAATCTTAATCAGACACATTTTTTGTTTGACCTCTCAATGATTGACTGGTCTCCTATCTTTGCCTCCTATGATACTCGAGTAGCCTTTTAATATTTCCTTACAAGGTTTGGATGCCTACAGGACATCGGTGCCCCTAGAGTCACTCGCTGCATATGGGGTACACAGACAAAGTGGCTTACTAAGGCCCTTCTTACTCAACTTAGAACTAGGGATAAAAGTTGGCAGCGCTTTAAGGTCACAGGGCTACAAGCGGATTTTAATGACTATAGGTCTAAGAAAAATTCCTGTAAAAGGAATATTCGTCTAGCAAAAAGCTCCTTCTGTAAGGACTTGTTAATGAAATCTGCTGGTGACTGTAAGAAATTCTGGTCAGTCATAAAAACTCTCCTTGGGAAAAACAATACTTCTACCACAAATGACATGCTGATGAACAACACTCATTGTAATAATCCAGTGACCATAGCTAATGCACTAAACGATCATTTCTCAGATCTATCGAGTTTTCCGGCCTCCTTCTCCCCTTGTCCCTCTACTTACAGTTCTTCTGACATGGATCTGGCTCTCTCTCATCCATCTTTCCAGCTTCGGACCATCACGAGATAAGAAGTCCTAAGGTTACTACTATCCATCTCTGACAGCACTAGTACTGGTGCAGATGGTCTGGAACCAATACTACTGAAATTGCCGCTCCTCTTATTGCCTCCCCTCTTACGAAAATCTTTAACTTATCTATATGTCAGGGTTTTGTTCCTAGCATCTGGAAGATGGCCAGAATCACTCCCATACTTAAGAAAGGTGATCCTCAAATCATGTCTAACTATCAACCTGTTTCCATACTCCCGGTGCTTGGAAAAATCCTGGAAAAACAGTTGCAACCCAAACCACAGAGTACCTCCAGAAGTATAACCTCCTTCCTGTTTCTCAGCATGGCTTCCTCAAAGGCCATAGTACTACCACTGCCATCCTAAAACTTACAAATGATATCTATGGTGCAATGGAATCCGTCTCTTTGACAGGTGCTCTCTTTATTGACTTAACTAAGGCGTTCAACCTTGTAAACCACACCCTCCTCCTTGCTAAACTTCAGTCGTTTGGTTTCTCCACTGACAGTTGCCTGGTTCAAGTACTACTTATCCAACCGGACGCAAGCTGTCTCCTTCAACTCAGCCCTGTCCAATACTTCTCCCATACATATGGGAGTTCCTCAAGGCTCCATACTTGGTCCGTTACTGTTTTCTATTTTTATAAATCTCCTCCCATCGTGTACACCTGATTGCTCTTCCTTGTTGTATGCGGACAACCTTGTAATCTATCGTAGTGGAAGTAACATCACGGACATAAACCACTCACTTACTAGTGACTTCTTAAATATTCAATCCTACCTAATAGAAAACAATTTTGTTCTTAATACCAGCAAAACTCACTCTATGCTTTTCAGCTCCCCAGCTAGACTTAAATCTAATCGGAATTCCTTTCAGATTTTGTGTGCTGATGGTTCCCCGGTAGTTAGCACTAGTTCCTTTAAATACCTGGGTATCCTCCTTGATGAATCCTTGGACTTTGACCTCCATGTCACCACCACCTGCAAATCGGTCAATGCAAAAATTGGAGGTGCATACCGTACTAGCTATGCTCTTACACCATCTGCTCGGCTTGCAGTGGCTCAAGATCTATTGCTCCTGGCCCTTGTTTATGGCTCAGTCATGTACCTTGGAGCATCAAAGACCTCCCTACATAAATGAGACACCACCTATAATAACATCTGCCATTATGCCTCTCGATCTCCACGTTTTAAACATCACTGTCGCTGTATGTGGACCTAAAATGGCCCAACCCTTCTGCCCACCGGCGACTGGCCTTTGGCTCCCTATTAGATGGTATAACAAAATCAGGTCTCCCTAATTCCCTCACCACCTTGCTACACCCCTTAACCCCCTCCTACAGACTTCGATCTAGTGACAATGCCCTCCTCTCTATGCCCAGATGTAAAACTTCTATGGGTACATGGGCTTTATCCTACTCAGCCCCTAAGTATTGGAATTCTATCCCTCCAGAAATTCGCCTTGCTACTACCTCCATGCTGGTTTCAAGAAATGACTGTGAACACCTGCTGGCCTCAAATCCTTGCTTATGCTTCCATCCACCCTGATCCCTTTAATCCTTACACCTTGTTCTTTCCCTTCTCTTTTCCTCCCATCTCCTCCTCTCCCCATCCTTTCTTTCTCTCTATATTTGGCCATGTACTGGGAATTACTAGTGTACTTGTCAGCCAGTTCCAGTACAAACTTGCTATCACTTGTTTTATTTTTTCATTATGGTACTGTTTACATTTTTCTGATATTACCTTACTCTGTTTCGGCTAATTGTCAATTGTTTGTATTGCACTATATTCCATTGTGTTATCTCTTCCTTGTGCTGCGTCACATTGTACAGTTTGTGTATTTTTTTGTATTTTTTGTTCTCACTTGTAGTCTCCCGGGTCGTGCCTGAAAATAGGCATCTCTATGTCTAGTGCACTCACCCGGTTACCAAAAGCAAATAAATAAATAAAGTACACCTCTGCATCAATTGCTTTCCTGAGTATCACAAGTACAGATAAAGAGGCTCAAACTGGTGACACAAGAAAAGACTTACCCCCAGTAGTTCCTCTGCAGCTTCTCTGATTGTACAGTGAGTGTGCGAGTTCGAGAGCCCAGAGTGTGTTGAGTTCAAGAGCCCAGAGTGTGCGAGTTTGAGAGACCAGAGAGTGCGAGTTTGAGAGACCAGAGTGTGTGAGTTCGAGAGACCAGAGTGTGTGACTTCGAGACACTGTTGTGCATGATTTTGAGAGACCAGAGTGTGCAACTTCGAGAGACCAGGGTGGTGCGACTTCGAGAGACCAGGTTGTGTGACTTCGATAGACCATTGTACGTGATTTTGAGAGACCAGAGTGTGCAACTTCAAGAGACCTGAGTGTGCGACTTTGAGAGACCAGAATGTGCAAGTTCGAGAGACCAGAGTGTGCAACTTTGAGAGGCCATTGTGCGTGATGTCGACTGCGTGGTTGGTTGAAGTAAAGTCCTGGAGGGGGCAAAAGAAGAACGGAAGACACCAAATACACCATGTTCTAATAACATGCAATACAGCATATCACCTACAGCTAGAGCAGCTGTCATGGATGGAGTGATGATACATGCAGAGGTGGTAGGAGATGCATAGTAGAGCAGGACAAGGAAATGGCAGCGGAGAGGAGCAGCTGACTTGAAGAATGATGCAATTACAGAAGCGAGAAACTGTAGATGAAATGGTCTGGTGGCAGGGAGGTGGTGCTGCAACAATCGGGAGGTGAAAACACAGCATATGTAATCTAAAAGTTGTACATATAGGTATTGCTACTGATTTGTGAAATAAAAACTTTGTGGATTGAGACAAAAAAAGGTGAAAGAGACCCAGTGTCCAGGACATGAAATGGATTGTTGTGCATTGTTGGTGAAACTCTGGCCTGTTGGTGTTTCAGAGGTAAAGCAGTGACATGCCAGTCATTGAATGGGCTGCAACAAATGAAAATTCAAAATACTGAGCTAAAAGAGGTCTGGTAAGTGAGAGTAAGGGAACAAGAGACGGAAACATTACTTAGGAGTTCCCGGGTGGTGATATACAGTTGGCGTCAGGATTACACCTGTCGCTGGCCACCCACTACAGCATTTGTGAGTGTACTGACACAGTGGAGCAGCCACTTGGTGGCTCTGCGGGCAATGTCTTGACTGAGTGATCACAGCGATGATGTGGTGGTGTGGTGGCAGAGGTTGATGTGTCAGCTGGCAGACTGAGAACTGTTGTAACAAAATATTATCAGAGTACAGGGCTATAATGATCAAAAGGAATGGGGAAAAAACCTCAGGAATAAAAAGTGGCAAGTGACTATTCCAGTGTGCCCTTTTTTGTCTCCATTACCTATTTCAGTATAATTTATGCGGAGTATAGGTTTTAGCTCAGTATTTTTTATTTTCATTTGGCCTCCACATTGACTGTTCTGTGTTTTACGCAGTCCTTCATGCTGTCAGTTGTGCATGACATCAACTGTTTGGTTGAAGCAAAGTCCTGAAGGGCTGCAAAACAACAACAGAAGACACCAAGTAGATCACATTATGATGACATGCAAGAAGGCGTATTGCCTACTGCTAGAGTGGATGCCATGGATGGAGTGATGAGATGCACACAGAGGTGGTGGCCCCACAACTATCTGGAGGTGGTGGCCTGACAGGAGCACAACAAGGAAAGAGCACAGGATTGCAGAAGACAAGAAATTTGCAACTGATAACTACAGAAGCACAACTGGATGGGGTGACAGTGACTACCAAAGACTTTGTGACAGTAGCGAGATTATGAATGATACCATTAGAAATGTCTGAAACAGACAATGAATTATGCACATCAATATAGATATCTTACACAGACAACAGACGAGAGGATGGAACTATTTTTTTTCATCACAGGGAACCACAGACAACAGGGGAGAGGTAGAACTTTTTTGTTTTTTTATAAAAAAAAATGACACAGACAATAGAGGAGAGGATGGAGCTACTTTATTTACAGAAGGATGACACAGACAGCAGAAGAGAGGTTGAAATTACACCAGATAAGAATGTAGAAATCTTTTCAGTGCGATCATCATGGGATGCCATCTGAAAAGGTAAGAAAAACATCACTTTGGTGATTGTAATAATTTTGTTGCTGACGTTCTATGTTCTATATGCCAAGACTTGTGGCCGTTATGCCAAATACCATGGGTGCCACCATGCACATGCTTGTATGTGTTGTGATGCTATGCCCACAAAGTGTGCAACACTGCTCATTATTATTACATGTGCATGTTGTGTGAGAGATTGTGCAGCTGTGTACCTCATATTTGTGATGATGCTGTGTTGTTGAATGTCTTTGCATATGTTGATGGCACATTGTGTGTGTATGGTTGGATACAAATGATAGAAAGGCTAATATATATATATATATATTAGAGGCAAAAAACTCCATTTAATGCATCAGTTAGGGTTGTTCCACAGTGACAAAGGTGAGGAAATTCGATGTTAGGGCTGAAACCCCCTTTTGCACCCCTCCAGCCCACCCCCCAACTGGAATCGGGGTGCGCATTGGGGTCATCAGCCCTAACTGTCACCCCATCACATGTGGAAAGAAGCTGAGGAATAGGAGAATGGGGTGACAATTAGGACTGATGACTAATCGCACCCCGATTCCAGTTGGGGGGGTGGGCTGGAGGGGTGCAAAGGGGGTTTCAGCCCCAACATCGAATTTCCTCACTTTTTTCGCTGTGGAACAACCCTAACTGATGCATTAAATGGAGTTTTTTGCCTCTAATTTCCCTTCTTTTTGAGAATGATAACGAGAAATAGTGAATGTACTGCGGCGGCGGGATCAGGGCCCCACGCTCCCACCACATGATGTCTTGTCACATAGTAACATTGTGCCCGCAAATGCAAGTCGTAATGCGCATGGTGATGCAAAGCAAAACAGAAAGAGAAACAGTACTGTAGACAGAAATGTTAAAAACAACGCAAACGCAACCGCAAATAAAAACAAAAAGGGTAACGCACATGGTGGCGTAAACGTGAACGGTAAGTGAAACGGGTACGGAACCACAAGCAGAAACGGTAATGGTAACAGTAATGTAAGTGCACAGGCTGGTTTTCACCAAAAGCTGTATACAGAAAGACAGTGAGTACAAAGAATGTATGCAAAATAATGACTCTCAGAACACAAAAATGAGGACTTGGAATAGTAAATTGCTTATATCTCAGTAACCGTATGACATAGAAAAAAAATTTGAAAGTCATATGAATTATCACTGTCCTGGCTAGTTCTCAAGGGCTAAGAATTTTTTTGACGAAAAGTCTGTATCTCGCACCGTTTTCAAGTTACGGGCCCTGAAAGGCGCGCAAACGCTGAAATGTTATCCTATGGGAAAAAAACAGAAGTTTGGAGTGCCATAAATTTGCCTCCCTGTAATATTTTTCACCAAACCACTGAAAGGCACATCTGTGGGATGTTGGCTGTGTTCTTTACAAATTTCAGCCCAAAAGAACAAACCGTTATTTTGCAGCAGAGCGCCAAACGATTGCTGCAATGCGTCATACGCCGTAATGTTATCCTATGGGAAAAAGCGTCAATTTTGGAGTACCGTAACCTTGTCACTGTGTAATATTTTTTCAACAAAACACTGAAAGACACATCTGTGAGATGTCGGCTTCGTTCTCTCCAAATTTCAGCCCAAAACACCAAACCGTTCTTTTGCAGCAGGGTGCCAAAGAATTACTGTTATTTTGGGCATAGTGTTGCAAAGTAGTGTCGTGATTTGCGAAAGCTTTTGCAAAAATTTGTGACACTTTCATGAGTGCAACACTACTTTGCGAAAGTACTTTTTCCAGAAATCTGAAAAACATTTTTAGGGTGTTTTACCCCAAAATAAGGACATAGCTAGCATCCTCAGGGCCTGACTAGGTGAATACAAAAAGAATTAGGTTGCTAGAGGGTCTCAATTTTAAATGCCAAGCATTTTTCTGATCACTAACTGAAAACAAAATGGTGGATTTGCTACAGTAAAAGGGCCATTTGCGACAGTAGAAAGTGCATTTGCAACACTGTCAAACTTTTTGTTAACTTTTCCCATTGACTTATAATGGGAAATTGTTTTTTGAATAACTTTTGAACCGTTTAATATTTTTTCACGAAATCTTCAAAAGGCACATTGAGGACCCCGTACGATGTTCCCTTGAAGGTTTTGCTGGTCGCGACAAACCGTATGACACCTGTGGTGCTACCATAGAATTCCAGAAAAGCTTAAATGGACGAGCAGATCACGCTTAACTCCGCAGCCGTATATCCAACCAGTACAAAACTTTGCAGACCCCAAGGTGTATGGGTCTTGATCACGTATTCCAAATTTCAGGCAAATGTGTCAAACAGTTGCAAAGTTATTAAGGTGCAAAATTTTGGGTTTAACATGTAAATGGCTCCTCAACCCTAACCATAGTGGCACTACCATGCCACTATTATATATATGTATATTAGAGGCAAAAAACTCAGTTTAATGCATTAGTTAGGGTTGTTCCACAGTGACAAAAGTGAGGAAATTCAGTGTTAGGGTTGAAAACCCCCCTTGGACCCCCCGCTCACCGCCCCAACTGGCATTGGGGTTGCGTTGGAAGTCAGCCCTAACTCTCACCTCATACCAACAGTGTAAAGCAGCAGAAGTATAGGAGAATGGGGTGAGAGTTAGACCGACAACCCCAATGCGCACTCCCAATGCCGTTGGGGGTGGGCGGGTCCAAGGGGTTTTCAACCCTAACACCGAATTTCCTCATGTTTGTCGCTTTGGAACAACCCTAAATAATGCATTAAATGGAGTTTTTTGCCTCTAATTTCCCTTCTTTTTGAGAATGATAACGAGAAATAGGCCCCGTGCTTCCGCCATGTAACGGGCTCCGAGCTCCCGCCACATGATGTCTTGTGGCATAGTAACAGGAACAGCAATGCAAACAGAAGTGCTAACAGTGGCGCACATGGTAATGCAAGCACGAATGAGAACAGAAAGGGTAATGCACACGGTGGCGTAGATGGGAACGGTCTGCCACATGATGTGTTGTCACATAGTAACGTGATGCCTGCAAACGGAAATGTCAATGGGCATGGTGATGCAAAGTGAAACAGAAAGAGAAACAGTACTGTAGACACAAATGGCAAAAAATAACAGAAACGCAAGCGCAAATGAAAACGCAAAGGATAACACACATGGTGGCGTAGTCGTCAACGGTAAGCGAAACGGCTACGGAACCACAAGCGGAAAGGGCAACGGTAACAGTAATGTAAGCGCACAGGCTGGTTTTCCCCAAAACTTGCATAGAGAAAGACAGTGAGTACAAAGAATGTAGGCATAATAATGGGTATCGGAGCAGAAAATGAGAACTTGGAGTACTAAATAGGTTATATCTCAGGAACCGTACAACGTAGAAAAAAAATTTAAAAGTCATATGATTTACGACTGTCCTGGCTAGTTTTGTTCTTAGCTCTTGTTAGGGGGCTAAGCATTTTTCTGATGAAAAGTCCGTATCTCGCACCGTTTCCAAGATACGGGCCCTGAAAGGCGCGGCGAATGCCGTAATGTTATCCTATGGGAAAAAAGAGAAGTTCGGAGTCCCATAATTTTGCCTCCCTGTAATATTTTTTCACCAAACCACTGAAAGACACATCTGTGGGTTGTTAGCTGTCTTCTCTCCAAATTTCAGGAAAAAAGACAAAACCGTTATTTTGCAGCAGGGTGCCAAAGGATTCCTGTAATGCGTCGGGCGCCGTAATGTTATCCTATGGGAAAAAATGTCAACTTTGGAGTGCTGTAACTTTGCCGCCATGTAATATTTTTTCAACACAACACTGAAAGGCACATCTGTCAGATATCAGCTCCGTTCCCTCCAAATTTCAGCCCAAAACTCCCAACCGTTTTTTTGCTGTGGGGTGCCAAAGAATTGCTGTCATTTCACCACAGACTAGAAAAGTACTGTCGCAATTTGAGAAAGCTTTCGCAAAAATTTGCAACACTTTCATGAGCACGAAAGTACTTTGAAAAGTACTTTTTCCAGAAATTTTAAAAACATATTTCTGGGGTGTTTTACCCCAAAATAAAGACATGGCTAGCATCCTCAGGCTCCGACTAGGTGAATACAAAAAGAATTAGGTTGCTAGAGGGTCCCAAATGTAAATGGCAAGCATTTTTCTGATCACTAACTGAAAAC
Source organism: Neoceratodus forsteri (assembly GCA_016271365.2). Taxonomy (NCBI): domain Eukaryota; kingdom Metazoa; phylum Chordata; order Ceratodontiformes; family Ceratodontidae; genus Neoceratodus; species Neoceratodus forsteri. Next base: position 1,109,589,799 of record CM057456.1, on the reverse strand, counting down.
AAGATGGTGAATTTGTGAAAGTAAGAGGGCCGTTTGCGAAAGTAAAAATGCATTTGCGACACTGTCGAACTTTTTAACTTTTCCCATTAACTTATAATGGGACATTGTTTTTTGAATAACTTTTGAACCGTTTAATATTTTTTCATGAAATCTTTGAAAGGCACATTGGGGATCCCAGCCACACATTCCCTGAAGATTTTGGGCCGGTCGTCCTAACCGTGCGACCTGTAGGCACGACCATAGAATTCCAGAAAAAGCGTAAATGCATGAACAGATCATGCTTAATAACTCCACAGTCATGTATCTAACTGGTATGAAACTTGGCAGATCCCAAGGCATATGGTTCTTGATCATGCATTCCAAATTTCAGGCAAATCTGTCAAACAGTTGCAAAGTTATTAAGATGCAAAAGTTTGGGTTTAACATGGCTCCTCAACCCTAACTATGGTAGCACTACCGTGCTACCATAATATATATATATTAGAGGCAAAAAACTCTGTTTAATGCGTTAGTTAGGGTTGTTCCACAGTGACAAAGTGAGGAAATTCTGTTGTTGAAAACTTTGCCCACCCTCAACTGGCATTGGGTGTGATTAATCGTTAGCCCTAACTCTCACCCCATCACATGAGTAAAGCAGCAGAAGTATAGGAGAATGGGGAGAGTTAGGACCGACGACACCTATGCACACCCCAATGCTGGTTGGGGGTGGGCAGGGGTCCAAGGGGGGTTTCAACCCTAGCTAATTTCCTCACTTTTGTCGCTGTGGAACAACCCTAACTAATGCATTAAATGGAGTTTTTGCCCTAACTTCCTCTTTTGAGAATGATAACGAGAAATAGTGAATGTAATGCAGCGGCGGGAGGAGCCCCATGCTCCCGCCACGTGATGTCTTGAGGCATAGTAACAGGAACAGCAACGCAAACAGAAGCGCTAACAGTGGTGCACATGGTAACGCAAGCGTGAATGAGAACAGAAAAGGTAACGCACACGGTGGCGTAGACGGGAACGGTCTGCCACATGATGTGTTGTCACATAGTAACATGGTGCCTGCAAACGGAAATTTTAATGGGCATGGTGATGCAAACTAAAACAGAAAGAGAAACAGCACTGTAGGCACAAATGGCAAAAAATAACAGAAATGCAACCGAAAATGAAAACGCCAAGGATAACGCACACGGTGGCGCAAACGTCAACGGTAAGTGAAACGGGTACGGAACCGCAAGCAGAAAGGGCAACAGCAACAGTAATGTAAGCGCACAGGCTGGTTTTCCCCAAAACCTGCATAGAGAAAGACAGTAAGTACAAATAATGTATGCATAATAATGAGTATCGGAGCAGAAAATGAGAACTTGGAATACTAAATAGGTTATATCTCAGGAACCGTATGACGTAGAAAAAAAATTTAAAAGTCATATTATTTACAACTGTCCTGGCTAATTTTTTACTTAGACCCTGGTTGGGGGGGCTAAGAAATTTTCTGACGAAAAGTCCGTATCTCGCACTGTTTCCGAGATACGGGCCCTGAAAGGTGCGGCGAACGCCATAATGTTATCCTATGGGAAAAAAAGAGAAGTTCGGAGTGCCATAACTTTTCCTCCCTGTAATATTTTTTCACCAAACCACTGAAAGGCACATCTGTGGGCTGTTGGCTGTCTTCCCTCCATATTTCAGGAAAAAAGACAAAACCGTTATTTTGCAGCACGAATCCAAAGGATTTCTGTAATGCGTCGGGCGCCGTAATGTTATCCTATGGGAAAAACCATCAACTTTGGAGTATCGTAACTTTGCCACTGTGTAATATTTTTTCAATACAACACAGAAAGGCACATCTGTGAGATGTCGGCTCCGTTCCCTCCAAATTTTAGCCCAAAACTCCCAACGGTTCTTTTGCAGCGCAGTGCCAAAGAATTGCTGTCACTTTCCACAGATGGAAAACTACTGTATAATTCTTGGCTTCATAGTTCGACACTTTCGTGAGAACTGAAAGTAATTTGCAAAAATACTTTTTCCAGAAATTTGAAAACATATTTCTGGGGCGTTTTACCACAAAATAAAGACATGGCAAGCATCCTCAGGGTCCGACTAGGTGAATACAAAAGAATTAGGTTGCTAGAGGGTCCCAAATTTAAATGCCAACCATTTTTCTGATCACCAACTGAAAACAAAATGGCTGATTTGTGAAAGTAACAGGCCCATTTGCGAAAGTAAAAATGCATTTGCGACACTGTCGAACTTTTTCTTAACTTTTCCCATTGACTTATAATGGGAAATTGTTTTTTGAATAACTTTTGAACCGTTTAATATTTTTTCACCAAATCTTCAAAAGGCACATTGGGGACCCTGGCCACACATTCCCTGAAGATTTTGGGCTGGTTGCGCAAACCATACGACCTGTACGCACGACTGTAGAATTCCAGAAAAAGCATAAACGCGTGCGCAAATCACGCTTAATAACTCCACAGCTGTGTATCCAACTGGTACAAAACTTGGCAGATGCCAAGGCCTATGGTTCTTGATCATGTATTCCAAATTTCAGCCAAATCTGTCATACAGTTGCAAAGTTATTAAGGTGCAAAGTTTTGGGGTTTAACATAGAAATGGCTCCTCAACCCTAACTATGGTAGCACTACCGTGCTACCATAATATGTGTGTATATATATATATATATATTTGCTCTTTATCACCAGAGTACTTCACTGAGGGAATACATGATGGCTTGGTGTGTGATGCAGAATATATCTGAATGAGTGGCAAGTGAGCTTGGGGAATATCACAAGTGGTAGAATGTAGCATTGCCATGAGTGATGGTTCCCTGAACTCACTTGCCACAAGTGCAAATATGTTCTGTATCATATACAATAGGACTGTTTTGTGCTGTTCTTTTGTCTGATGATGAAATCACAGTGTGATATTGAGAGTTTTCACACTGCACACTTTAGGGGCTACGAGCATTTGTTTATGGTATGGTGTGTATGGCTGAAATGTGTCTATATCAAGAGTCAAGTCACCTAAACAGATTGAATAAAATGCACTTTTTTGGCATTTCAGCAAGTATAAAAAAGAGTACTGGTTACAATTGACTGCATAGCACCGTTGGAAAGGTAAGCAGGTTGACTAAAATGGGGAAAAATTATGTTTCATACTACTGAAATAGCAGTTTTCTTTACAAGCAAATTATTAAAACTACATCTAATGTCTGGATGCTTAATTTGGTGTTGAAATGTTTCATATTTCCCAACAAAAAAAGGCTTACGGTGCATTTTTAGTGAAATAAAAATATATATTTTTTGCTGTTTTGACCTGCGTGGAAAAAAACCCTAAATTACCTATTATTATTTGCAAACCACCATTGGAAAGGCAATTTAGAGCTGAATAGCTTGTTCGCTGACATTTTGTGTGTATCATGTATACTTTAGGAGTTATTTGCATTTGTTTATGGCATGGTATGTATGGCTGACATTTTGGCCATCAAGAACCATCTAGGCACTTTGAAGAAAACACACATGCTGGTTATCTCAGCCAGTATAAAACAAAAACTGAATTGCACATAATTGATTGCATAGCACCGTTGGAAAGACAATTTTGTGCTGAACAACTTTGCCACTGATAAATTGTGTGTATCATGTATACTTTAGGAGTTATACGCATTTGTTTATGGTATGGTGGGTATGGTTCAGATTTGTCCCTCAAACCTCACCAAAGCACCTTGACTAAAATTTGGAAAAATTATGTTTTATACTAAAGAAATAGCTGTTTTTTTAACAAACGAATTATTAAAACTACATCTATAGTCTGGATGCTTAATTTGGTGTTGATATGTTACATATTTCCAGACAAAAAAGGCTTATGGTGCATTCTTTAGTGGAAAATATATTTTTTTTGCTGTTTTGACCAGCATAGAATAAAAACTGAATGACCTATTATTACTTGCATACCCCCATTGGAAAGGTAATTTTATGCTGAACAATTTTGCCACTCATACTTTGTGTCTAGCTCTTATGATTTTTGAGCTACTAGCATTTGTTTGTGGCATCCTGATTATGGCTTGATTTTGCTTAGAAGGCCCAGTATTCACTGTTAACAATATACAGGAGACAAGTGCTGCAACTTCAGAGAGCTTCTGTGGAACCTAAAATTCATAGCCTCACAGAGTAAGGAGAGCACTGACACTTTAGACAACACGGTAATGAAAAGAGGGCATTTCTTAGTAACAAAGATTTATCGCAAGGACACAGACAGAAGCATAACATTGCATGCTAATAGCTTCCATCCTAAAAAATTGAAGTAAAGTATCCCTTACTCTCAGTTGTTGAGAACTAAGTGTAACTGTAGCACAAATAAAGACTTCAAGAAAGAACAGGTGGTGACAGTGAACAGATTTAAAGCAAGAGGGGTGCACACACCACGTTCTAAAAACAGCTGTGGACAGGGTTTTGAAACTTATCAGAACAGAAGCATTGACTAAAAAGTAAAAAAATCAGCAGAGGCAAAAAAGCTAACATTTAGCACTACGCATTGTGCTGAAATGCCTCAAATAAAAAAGATTATCCTGGATAGCTGTCAGTGTTACAGTCTCACCTTTCAACAGAGGCACTTTTTAGTAATAAACCATTTGTCATATCCAAAAAAGCACCCACGATTAAAGATAAAATAGTAAAAACAGAACACCAAATAGAAAAACAAAAACAGACACAGTTGCTATCAGGACCTTTAAAAGATGACATGTTCACCTGCAAAAGATGTGTAGCCTGTGGTAACACTAGCAGAAAAGAGATATTTAAACATCCATATACAACAAAGAATACATAAAAAAGGACACATAGACTGTAACTTGACAGGCATGATATACCTATTGCAGTGCCCTTGTGGCCACTGTATGTAGGAATGACCCAGAGGGAGCTAAAGAAACAGATTTTGGAGCACAAAAGCAGAATCAGGCAAAAAGATGAGAACTCATCAGTGGCACAACACTTTAATGAGAGGGGCCACACAGTGAGGCAGCTCAGATTCTGGGGATTGGAGTTAGTGCAAGAGCCAGGCAGAGGTGGTGACATAAGAAAAGTGCTGGAGAGAAGGGAAACCTGGTGGATTTATGAAGTAGTAACATTTAAAGCACTATGGGGCCTCAATGAGGAAATAAATTGGCAGGCATGCTGGTAAGAACAAGAAAAAAAGATTCCTAGTTAAAGGCCAGCATCCCACCACAATATCCCCACCCCCCAGTTGAAGAATGCATGAGAGGAAACAGATGTATGAGAACCAAATATACAAACTGAGGACCTAAGAGACCCATTAAAACAGAATATGGAATAATAAAGAAGAAGGGATGGCCAGAAACATCGGAAATGGACTCAGAGAGTTAGCAAAATCACATACAAAAAACACTAATGACATAGAATTTTGAAGTAGCAGGCATGCTTAACAAAGATAACAACAGAAAAACAGATTCAAGAATTGAGTACAGCATAGTCAAATGGAAAACACTGAAAGTTATAGTAAAGATATTATGAGCCAGTATTACTACACAGAATGCCACCAGCTCGTATACATATGTGGAAAAGCAGTTGCCTAGCAACAGCGCTGCTTAGCAATGCTTGCTGACTCAATCAGCATGTGACTCCACACAAGTAAAAAAGAGGAGGGCTCACTGTGCTCTCTTGCTGCCACTCCAGTAGGAACCAGGAAGCAGAACACTACAGAAGCTGAACATTCAAGTAAGAGAAAAGCATTGTTATCAGAGCAGTGTTTTGAAAAGAACTAAGCAAATGTTAAACAGCAGATAACTATGTACAATATTTTAAAGTGAATGTCTTTCTCTAACAGATGCCATTATATAATGAATACCAAAAGAGTACATCAGGAATAGTGGTGAAAGTAAGCAAGAACTTAAAACAATCTACAAATGTAAAAACTACAATTCAATCAAGGAAACACTCGATAACCACCTTTTTTATGTTTTTTAATTGCTAGACTAAAGAAAAAAAAAGGCATAAGGTACCAGTTTCTGAAAAGCACAAACAAGCATTCTGAAATAAGAGCTTAATGAGTTTTTTTCTTAAAGGGACCATGTCTATATTGTAATAATAGAAGAAATAGTATTCTAAAATGCCGAAGAAAGAGGGCCTTTAGAAATACAGGATAACATCCTGATGCATCAATAAGGTTAAGAATAAAAAATAAAAGCTTAAAGTGTACATGTGAAAAAAGGTGGAGGATCAGAAAATCATGCAGTAGATACGTAAAGAGCAGAAATGTGTGAAATGCAAGTAGATTCCCAAATAAGTAGTGAAATAGAGTATTTTTGTAGAACAACATGTCAGAGAAAAGAAGATACATATTACAGAAAGAATTGTGTTAATATATAGAGTTATAGTACTTGAAGAAAGAGAAAAAATGTTGCAGGGAATGACTTCACTTTTGTAATATGTTTCAACACAAGGTAATACAAGAAAGAAAACTAGGCATGTGGCAGCCATAGAGGCAGAAGCCCAGATAAAAAAGTAGGTAGCCTTTTGGGCACACTTGAATAATGTAAGCTAGTGGAACTAGCCAGCAAATGTGAATGTTAATATGAAGTGAGCATAAATACAAAAAATATAATTTAAATGTATGGGATGTTACAGAAAGCTCACAGTGATTGTTATGAGAAGCCAGGAGCAATAATAGATATTATTTTCCTTATGAGATATGATTGATAAAAAATTACTAAACTGTATATTAAAATATGATTTATGAATTGATTACAGTTCCCCAGAAGAAGCCGAACATGGTGAAGTGTTGGGGCCATGTTATCTGAATAAAATGAAAAAAGAACCTGAAAGAATAACTTTTGTGTTGGGCTATTTGTAGCCAGAGCGGTTGTACAAACATTTTCTCTCCCACTATTATTCAGCCTGTTTCTCGACTGAAGTCATTCACATATTTGGGACTGTCTAGTACAGTATGCCCTGCAAGCCCATTGGTCCACACTATGGACCAATGGGCTTACAGCCCATACTGTACCTGTCATTCAGTGGTTGGGGCAGTTTGCAGGTGGGATGCGCCACCCACCCATGATGGGGGCAGGGTGGGCAAGGGTTCTTCTGTGGGTGGGAGGGTGCGGGGTGCCACTGGATCACCAGGGTATTGATCTGTAGAGATGTGCCACGATTGCGGCAATGGGTGGGGGCGGTGCCACTAGACCACCAGGGATGGTCATATATACATCTATCTGGGAATTGGGGACTCGGGTGGGAGGGAGGTCACTAGACTACCAGGGAATATACATACACTGCTGTACCGTGATCGGGACTAGGGGTGGGTGGTACCACTGGACTACCAGGGCTTTTGTATGGTATTACCCTGTAATCATGGCAATGGGAGGGAGTGGGTGCCACTAGACTACCAGGGATCTGACTACAGGCATTTATGGGCGATCAAGGACATGGGAGGGAGGGGGGTACCACTAGCCTACTGGGGGGTATGTGTGCTTGTGGATGGTGTTCTGGGTGGGCGGGTGGCCTCCCACAGCTGGCGGCTGCTGTGTTACGCCCTGCAACACAGCAGCCCACCTGTGGGTGGCCAGGACTTGTTACCACTCTTCCGCAGCTCAACTTTGAGCACTCCCATGTGGTGCACTGCAGGGCTACGCCACCTTATGCACTGCACATCCCAGGCTGAATATCTGGATGTGCTACATATGCATGGGCGCACCCCTGCATCTGCGCTGCATACCATTACATTATGCCCCGGCGCATCTGGATTTGCACAGCACCTGTCAGCCCTTTCAATATCCCACTGGGGCACAATGCGGGGTTGCACTGGTGCAACCCTGTTGCGTCAGGCGCAACCCCTTTGAATATCTGAGCATTAATGTATTTTATTTCTTTGGAGCAAGCCCAGAAAATGAAAATTAGAAGGAAGCAAATAAATTTTATTTATTTATTTATGTATTTATTTAAGAGTTTCACCAGGAAGGGCACACTGAACAACAAGTTGCTCATCTTACGGTGCATCCTGGGGGAAGTGGGAGTTGGAATAGACACACAATTAACCTACTGCAACAATGATAACCTTAAAATATACATAGCATTTCATGTAGGAGAGTAACAGTCAGCAACTATTACATACTGTAGTAGTTTGTATCATCATATAGGAGAGTAACAATAAGTAATAGAGCAACAGCACTACAATTAAGATTTTGGTTTAGGAATACACGGTGGACAGGGACCACAAATGCAATAGATAGGGTAAAAATTGAGTACTAGTGATGCAGCAAGGAGAGGTCAGTTACAGTTGCAGCTTACTGAGAGGAAATTCTGCAAGGCAGAGGAAATGGATGGGGGGAGGAGGAGTGGTGAATTTGAGGGGAAGGGGTGAGTTCCACAGTTTAGGGAAGTGATGTGAGAAGGCAGCTTGGCCAACAGAAGGCATATGGTGAGGGATACCTAAGGAACGGGAGTCATACTGTAGGACCTAAGTGAATGGGTGGGGGAAGGGGGGACAGTTGAAGAGCTGAGACAGCGAGTGAGCCAAACTAAAATTTGGAGATTAATTTAGCACAGTGAAGGAGACATCTATTTTCTAGTGAGGGGAAAGCCAGAGAGTTAACAGTGGTGAATAAGAGGAAGAGCATCCAAAGTAAAGCAGCAGAAGGAGTTGAAGAGGGTATCTAATCTGGCCAGGGATGTCTTGGGAGTGGCACTGTAGACTACATCATGTCCAATCACTTCCCAGATTGCCTGACTTATGTTAACCCTGCTTAGAGCAGCTGAGAATCTCATAAAACAAGAAGGTGGGCTCACAAAACAACATTTTGCATTTAGTAGTTTCCACAATCTTTTTTTGTTACCCAACAATTTTGTTTAATGAACCATCACAAAGCAAGACTGGTGGCTCAGTCTGCTTCTGCAGCCTGATGTCTGCATATATAGAGACATGGAAGCACAGGGACTCTTCTGTTTGATGGTCATTGGTGACACTCTGCTTACTGTGCTGTGTAGCCTTGTGATTGTTTATCCCAGATCCATAACATTTTGGACTTATTTTTTACCAGAATCTTGCTTTGTGACAAGACAGGTGACAGCAACTTCCTCTTTGTAGTACTCAAACCACTCCTTGTACACCCCAGTATGCCCACTAGGCCTCCCAAGTGTCTCGTCACAATGTCTGGCCAGCTTTAACTTATCAAATATCACTACACCAGGTTTCTCTGGTGCTTGGTGCTTGTCAATAATACTGCCGCTCTGGCCACCCTCCCCTCCACTAAGCAAAGTCCATTTACCACCACCCTCTGTGTGCTATCCCTAACCAATTCCTTACCCAGCTTAGCACATTTTCACCCAGTCACGAAGGTGGTAAACTTTCAGAGCAATGTTGTTTTCACTACAAATAAAGACATTAAGCAGTAAATTTAAGTTAAAAAATAAAATGTTTCATATAATTTTTTTGAAATCTGTTATTTTACACACAGAAAAATGAAAAATCTGGTAAAGAAAAAAAGGAAATTAGATAAAATGTTATATATAATTAAAAAAAGACTTAGTATATATAAATTAAAAATATTTATTTTCATCTAAACAAATTGCAGCACATCTAAACAAATCATTATTTTTCTTTTTTTCTTTTTGCAAAAGTCCTTTTCAAAACATTTTTTCTGAAAATGTTTTTAAGAACAGTCTCTATATCCGATGGGGAGACACCCACCCTGTGATATAATGATGAGGGTGTGTGACTGGCTTCCTGAAGGATGTTGGAAGTAGAAGCTGCTGCAAGGCAATATCTGACTGGGATGGCTCAAACTGGTGGTTCAGACTCCCCCTCTTCTCCTTCACTGACCTGAAGAGGGGACTCTATAGAAGGATCAGTTTCTTTCCGATGTTCCGATGAGGAACATTCATGCACACGGTGAAGGCCTAGTCTTCCTGTTAATGCAATAAGCGATTGGTCTCACACAGCTCCTCTACTACCTGACACATTATTTCCTGTGTGGTCGCCTGAGCAGCAATGTAGTCATCAAAACATTGTCAAAACTTGACAATATTTTGACTAGGGACCACAATGCTGCTCAGGAGAGCACACATGGCCTCAAGTCTGTTACTCAAGTCTCTCATGATGGTACATGGTGCTGAGTATTTAATTTGTGTATCCATTACCATCATGAGAGACTTGGCAAGAGTTTTAATGCTTTTGATCAGGTGGCAGAGATACTGCTTGCCGCTAGCATATTTGCTTCTTTATGTTCTAAAACAGAAAAGAACAGACAGGAAATAAGTACAGTAAATACATTATAGCGTATGGAGTTGTTATGCTGCAGTAGCTATGTCATCACAGCTGTTATGCTGCACTAGCTATGTCACTACTGCAGCATAACAACTTGGAATGCTGCCACATTGTTGCTTTCCTCAATCCAGTTAAGCTGTAAACTGCTGTTTTTTTTAAACTTGAAATTGCAGAAATATCTGCAGCACACTGTGTCAGTTAAAAAAAAATAAAATGTTAAAATTTCTATTCTCTGTTGTCTTCTCCAGCTGGTTTTGTGTGATTTTCTATGCTGTGACTGCCCATACACTATAAAAGATTGTGTATGAGCAGTCATACACAAACAAGGAAATTCTTGCATCTTGAGGTTCCCTTGGTAACAGAGTACCTCTCGAGCTGCGCTCTTGAGGTCATCTGTTACCAAGGTAACCTCTCGATACAAGAATATCCTTGTTATGTATGACTGCTCATACACAATCCGCTGTGTTATTTCTACATTATCACAGCTGTCATTGGTTCCTTTGGATGAGGTTCTGAAACATAAAAGAAAAGGAAGGAAACAACTATAGTATACAGTATACATTGCTAGTTGTATATTGCAACTGTCATTACTTCCTGTGGATACATGTATTTACCTCTGAATAGAAGCAGTATGATTAAAGCCATGTACAATGCTATAGAGTTACAGGCTTAACGCATTTTTTTTTACTGCAGATATGGCATTTTTTATGTGAAGTAACAGTACATTGATTTGATTGACCTGTGAATAGGAATATTTTTAAGGGAATGTACTATGTTAAAGAGTTACAAGTATTAACCTTATCTTGAATACAGCTGTAACTGTTTTTGTAAAGCAACACACATTTATACTATATTACAGGGTATGCTACAAATCAGAATAATTACTCAGTAGTGCATTTTATAGACATTGTTACCTTATGTGAAGGATACCATCACCACTACTTTTTAAGATTATAAATGCAAGAAACTGTTCTGCACGGCAGTAATGCTGGAAAAAAAGAAAATAGTCCCTTGTAGTCTTTGTTTTTTTTAAATGACATGTACATAAGAGAATGGTCCATCGCTGATCTGACCCCCCTAAACCTCACCTTCCCGGCCCTGACCCCCCACTCAGCACCCATCACCCATCACCAACACTACCCCACACATATACACTCACTCACTCACTCACTCACTCACCTGAACATGTTCTATGGTGTAGCTCGACTCTCCAATCAGACATGTCTTGCTGGAACCAGTGACTGCAATATGAGAAAATAAGGTAAATCCAGTATAATGTATTTCAATGGGAGTTGCCATTTTATTCATACTGTAATTTTGTCATTTTTTAATATTTTTACACCACATTTTCAGCATGGCCTTTTTGGGACCCCAACTCATGAACAAGGTAGGTGACATTTTCCAAATTCTGCCCAAAAGGTAATTTCATGGTCGCTGTATGAAATCACTTTTTAGGTTGGATTTGAAAATGCTCACTTATCAGGTTCATGAGGAGGGATCATAAGAAGGCTATTTTGAAAATTTTGTGTCAAAATATTAAAAACACGAAAAAACTATGAGCATACATTGAAATTTACTTTTGGTAATTTTCAATATTTTGATCTTGAATTTTCAGCATAGTCATTTTTTAATACCACCTCATGAACATGACAGCTGTTGTTTTTCTAATCCTAGCCAAAATGTGTTTTCACACCTGTGGTGCAAAATTACATTTTGGCAGGGATTAAATTTGTTGCAAAAATATGGTAAAATGACCAAGTTCTGAATGTACATTGGAATTTTCAACATTTACTCATACTGTAAGTTTGCTAACTTTTAATATTTTGAAACCAGACTTTCAACATAGCCTTTTTCACTCCCATGATGCACATGACAGGTGTATTTATTTATTTTTAATTTTTTATTAAGTACTAGGATTACAAATACCTTTGAACCAGGGGCTCTTTTACAAATGTTCCACATCAAATACAGATAAAGGTACAGGCAGGAATAGCAAAGTCAAATACAATAATCATAAGCCACACAAGAGGAAACATTAGACACGGGAGGGTGATAGGGTGGAGAACAGGAGTATAGAACCAAAAAGGAAAAGGTGGAGACACACAAGAGGTGGAGTACGACTACAATGTAGGTGGTGGAATGTCTTTGTCAATAGTTGCTAAGTGCTAGGATGAGTTAGGTGTGCAGTTTGAGTGGTGGGGAGGGGCAGGAGAGAAGAGGGGACAAGGATGAGTGAAGGGAGGGGTGAGGTAGGGTGAGAGGGAGATGAGAGAGTGGAGGAGGCCTAAGGATGGTGAACAGAGGGGATTCCAGGTGGAGGGATCCATAAGAAGGACAAGGGCAGGAAAGGTAAGACAAGGAGATAGGGGGAGGGGAGGGGATGGGGAGGACTAGGGGATTGCAAAGGAGAGGAGAATGGGCACATTAGGGGTTATAGGTTACAGTTACACTTGCTGAGGTTTGTGGGGTGCTGAAACAGTTTACTTTTAAATGGGCATAGTTTATTCTCAGTAGAAACTTCAGGGAGGAGACCATTAATCAGGGATGAGGCCCTGAAGTAGAAGGCACGTTGACCCAGGGAGGTCCTGCAGAAAGGTACCTGGTAGGAGGAATTGAGTACTTCATGTGGGCCTTGTACTGGGGGAGGGCTGCATTAAGGTGTGAGTTGCAGGTGGGGTGAGGCAGAGACAGATTTTCTTTGCCAGTAGGCAAGCCTGGTAAGCTAGTCTCCCTTGTAGATTGAGCCAGTTGGTTAGGTTGTAGAGATCACAAGTGCATGTTCTCCTATCAGCACCTGTAAGAAGTCTACTGCACTTGTTCAGTGCTATCCTTACTCTTTTTAGCATAGTATCTGGTGCAGATCCATAGAAAACTAAACTGTAGTCCACTAAAGACAGTATGGAGCTGGTGGTGGCTGTTCGCATGGCTTCAGGGGTAAAACAGTGTCAATGGTGATAGAGGATCCCCAGTCTTGAGTTATAGATTTAGATATGAGGCTAGCATGCAAGCTATTGGAGATGGAGCAGTCTAAGGTAATTCCTAGGTATTTGAATTCAAGGACCTGATCAAGTGGTAGCTGTAGTTTGTTGTATATTGTTAGACTAGTAGTTCTGAACTTGCTCTGGGAGTTAGCAAACAGCACAGCCTTGGTTTGTTTTTGTAATTCAATAGCAATTTATGTTGCTCAAACCAGGTTTTGGTAAGACTGAAATAGTTTTGGAGGTCACGGGTGAGAGGGACTGGGTCAGTATGAGTAGAAAAAATGACAGTATCATCCATGTAAAGTAAGATCTTATAGTCACAGGCTGCTGGGAGGTTATTGAGGAAGAGGCTGAAAAGCAGAGGGCCAAGTATGGAACCTTGGGGAACACCAGAGTGAACAGCGAGGCTGCAGAAGAGTGTGTCACCAATCTTAACACATTGGCTCCTATCCCTGAGGTGGCTGCTGAACTAGTCAGTGACATCAAGTGAGAGCTCTAGGGAAGAAAGGGAGTGCAGGAGAAGTTGGTGATTGACAGTATCAAAGGCCTTTGTCAGGTCAATGTATACCACTCCAAGAAGTTGTCCTGCATCCAAGGCCCTATGAATGTGGCTCATGAATTCAAGCAAGGTGGTGGTAGTGCTATGAGCTTTTCTAAAGCCATGTTGCTGTGGACACTGTAGCTGGTATATTTCCAGGTGTTTGGAAAGTTGGTCTGCAACAATACGTTCTAGCACCTTTGAAAGTGGAGGCAGGATAGAAATGGGGTGATAGCTGGTATGGAGGGATCTACCACCACTTTTATGAACTGGAGTGACAACAGTTGATTTCCAGAGCTGGGGGAACTGTTTGAGGGTTAGTGATAGGTTTATGAGTTTGGTGACCTCAAGGGAGAGAGAGAGAGAGAGAGAGAGAGAGAGAGAGAGAGAGAAGTTTTGGGTCTAGGGTATCACTGCTGGAGCTGGCTGTACTTAGGACCTTTGAAGGTATTTTCTTGCTACTGCAGGGGATGCTGTCCTGAAATAAAAGGGGGGTATTGGCATTGTCTGGAGGTGAGGTTCTTTTGTTTAGGGGTGACGAGATTGAGGCACTGAAGAAGTTAGAGGGGAGGACAGTGCTTAGTTCTGTGAATGTGACATTAAAAGTGTCAGTGATAGTTTTGTGATCTTGGATAGCATTGCTGTTGACCTTGAGCATGGAAGAGGGGATTTATTAGGTTTCCCTGTGAGGCTTTTGACATTGTCCAAGAAGGATGCGCCATTACCCCAGGTGTTTGCAAGCTCATGTTTGTAAAATTTGCATTTGGCTTTATGAACTGCCTGGGTGCACTGGTTCCTGGCAGCTTTGTAGCGCTGTTGGTCACTTTGTTGCCTGGTTACCATGGCAAGATGCCAGAGATTGTCCCACGCTTTCATCAGTGTGATTAGCTAAGGGGTAATCCAGAGGTTAGTGGTTCCTCTTCTTTCACATTTCTTGATGGGGGCATAGAGGTTGCAGACCTCGTTGAACTTAACAATGAAGTAATTGAGGGCGAGGTCAATGCTGAACATTGAGTCAAGGGGTGACCAACTGATCTGGGTCAGAGAGGTGAGGAATTGGGAAATTATTCCTTTGTTTAGGATATGATGGTAGCAAAATAAAGCCTTTGGTTTAGGAGCCCTAGTTGATCATTGACAGATAACTGGTTAATGATCATAGATGGCAATGAACCAACAATAGGCATAAAGAAGTGTCCGATTGAAGGAATAGACACTGGTCACTTCACAGAGGAAAGGGTCCTGGAGGAAATAGACAAGTTAAAGGTAGATTAAGCTGTGGGTCCAGATGTGATATGCCCAAGAATACTGAAAGAACTAGGGAGGGAACTGGCAGCCCCCTTAGCAGTGCTCTTCAAAAAATCATTAAGAAGCGGAGAGGTGCCGGAGGATTGGAAGAGTACAACAGTAGTACCACTCCACAAGAGTGGAAGCAAGGAACAGCCAGGTAACTACCATATGGTTAGTCTAACATCAGTCATGGAAAAACTGATGGAGTCCCTGCTGAAGAAAAGAATCATAGCTTTTTTGGAGCAAACTGGTCAGTTCGACAAAAATCAACACAGTTTCACATCAGGGAGGTCCTGCCAGACAAACCTGGTTGTTTTTTTTCAATTGGGTCACCAAAACAGTGGATCAGGGTGGGGCAGTGAATGTGGTTTACCTGGACTTCAGCAAAGCTTTTGACTCTGTTCCACACAGGAGACTATAAAAAAACAGGAGAACATGGAAATTGGGCCTGAGGTTATAAACTGAGTCAGAAACTGGTTACATGGGAGAACTCAAAGAGTATTAGTAAATGGCACTCTGTCTGTGGAGGTGAGGGTGACTAGCGGGGTCCCACAGGGCTCAGTTCTGGTGCCTATCTTCAACATATCCATCAGCAACATTGCAGATGAACTGGAAGGGAAAGGTGTGCCTGTTTGTAGATGACACCAAAACTGGCTACAGGATAGACACAACAGAGGGATAGCAAAGCTGGAAGCTGATCTCTGAAAACTGGAGGAGTGATCCAAGACCTGGCAATTGAAATTCAGTGCCAAAAAATGCAAGGTCATGCACCTGGGAAAGCGTAACCCTCCAAAACTGTACTCAGTGGGAGGGGAGCAGCTGGTGGCTACCAGGCAGGAGCGAGACCTGGGGGTGATCATATCAGATGACCTCAAGGTCAGTAGACCATGTGAAAAGGCAGCACTAAAGGCTAGTGGTATCCTGAGATGCACTGGGAGGGGCATCACGAGAAGAAGGCATGAAGTAATCATGCCCCTGTATCGGTCCCTGGTCAGACCTCACCTGGAGTACTGTGTCCAATTCTGGAGGCAACACCTCAGGAAGGACATAGATAGGCTGAAGATGGTACAGAGAAGAGCAACAAAGATGGTGCAGGGTGTGCATTAGAAACCGTATGAGGCAAGACTGAATGACCTCAAGTTAAACTCCCTAGAACATTGCAGGAATTGTGGGGACATGATAGAAACATTAAGATACCTTAAAGACAACAGGGTGCATGTGCAGAACCTCTTTCAGGTAAAGAACTACAGCAGGACTAGAGGGCACAACCTTCGACTTAAGGGAGGAAAGTTCAGAAGCAATACAAGGAAATTCTTCTTCACAGAGCGTGTTGTGGAACCATGGAATAGTATGCCGGAGGGGCTGGTGGGAGCCAAGACAGTGGGGGAATTCAGTTCAGTTCAGTTCTTTGTTCAGTCTTATAAAATGATTATTACAAAACACAAGTTTACAAAAGACATACATATAAACATAGACTTAACAGACAGTCACATAGATGTAGATTGGGTTTGGATTCTCAAAAAGCCATTATGAAGCAGATAATGTTCAACTGCAAAACATGCCCACTGTGCAAATTCTCAAATAAAATTGCTTAAAATTCAATGTTCAAATCTAGCTTATACTCCCCCCCCCCCTTAATTTTCCTGGTAAGCAATAAATATTTCCCCACTCCATGAATTATGACTTGATCCTCCATTGTAAGTACAGTAGGACTGTAATTATCTCAGTCTCATTCCTAGATAATCTAGAATCCATTATAGGTTGTAGCCATCTTTTCCTGATTTTGTTGTACCATGGATATTTTATTAGAACATGGGCAAGGTCTTCTCTTTCATTTAAGTTACAGTTGCACAAGGTACCAGTTATATCATAAACGTTCTTATTTAAGGCATCCCTAGACCTGGATTCGAACAATTTGAGTCTAAATCTAGTGAAGATTTTCCACATATTTTGATCTTCCAGAATATCAAGATAATATCTAAATCCTTGTTTATTATAATTTTGTGCATACCACTTTGCACACTTGGAAGCTCCTATACATGCCAGGTCTATGTCTTTGTAATATTGGATGATTCTATTTTTAATGTAGGATCTATACTGAAAGCTGATACCAGTGCCTTCCCATCTATATTCCATGAGGAAGGTCAAACAGATAACTCTTAAGAGTCTAAGTGTGAGAACCAGCAACTGTTTTTTAACTTTCTTGAATGCCATGCTTCTTTTTCTATATAACATTGTTTTGTCCATCTATCATTAGGAAGGCTCAATAATCTAATCCAATAATTGATAAATCTAGAGTCAGCCCAAGCTTGTAATCTTGTTATTTCTAATTCTGCTCTTATAAAGTATGCTGGGGGTGACTTTTGACAGCCTAGAACATTCTGTAATAATAATATTACTGGCTTTTCCAATTTGAATTTGACACGTCCAACATATTTCTGTGCCATACGAAGACTGGGCATTGAATTTGGCTTGAAGCACGTATAATAGAGGCCTAATAGACTGGCCACTGTATAGGTAATTGAATTTTGCTAAGGCACCCACCGTTTTTTTTGTTTTAGAAATAGTGTGGTCAAAATGCGATTTCCATGATCTGCTATTAGTATAGGTAATGCCCAAATAGATGTATTTGCTAACTACTTCAAGCTTGTTATGTTTTATCTTCCATACATATTTAGATGTCCTAGCACCCATAATCAAGACTTTGGATTTCTCTAAATTTGTTCTTGAAGATAGAGAATCTGAAATTTTAGATAATAAATCCAGCTTCTTTTGGAGGCCTGAAACAGTTAGGGCACATAAAACCAGATCATCGTCGTATGCAAGAGAGGAACATGTGTGAATGCCAATTTGGTTTTTTTTGGGAGGGGGTCAGAATTACACTCCTGAAGTTCTTTAAGAAGACTGTCTAAGTAAATGCAGAATAAACGTGCTAAAATACAGCCTTGTCATACTCCTTTGCTAGTAAGGGTATAATTGGTTTCTGAATTAATTTGGGCCCAGGTATTAGAATATAACATTCTTATACTATTAACAAGAACCAGAGAAATACCCGTTTTCAGCATAACATCCCTTAGAAAAGTTCTATTTATTGTATTGAAAGCTGAACTGCAATCAATAAATGCTAAATATGATTTCTGTTTTCTAATTTTGACATATTTTTCAGTTAGATAGGAAAGTGTATGGCAGTTGTCTATAGTGGAATGGTTTTCACGTAAACCTGCTTGGGTGGGGGCCAAACCTCCAAGCACATTGATTTCTTCAATTAATCTACTCAATAGGATTTTGGCATAAATCTTGCCCAAAATATCTAACAAACTAATAGGTCTATACATAGAAGGGTCATCCTTCGGTCCTTTCTTATAGATTGGAACGATTATTGATCCTGACCAAGAGTGCAGGATATAGTTATTTAGCATACATTCATTAATAAATACCACCAAAGCATCTGCCCATTCCTTGACTAAACATAAATAGACTTCTCCAGGAACTTTATCTGGACCGGGAACCTTATTTCTTTTCAAATTATTTATTGCAAGTACTACTTCTTGTTTGATTATAAGGCTATGGTTGGAATTTATCTTTTAGCTCCACATTTTTCCAAGAGGAATCCAAACTTGAGTCATACAGTATCTTATTATAAAATTCAGTCCATATTTTTAGATCAATTTGATGTACCAGGTCATTGGTCTAGCCTTTACAGCCTTTTGCTACCATGAGCCAAAAGGTCTAGGAATCATTCCTGTCAATGACTGCTATCATCTCCCCCCATGGGAGCTCCTGATATGACCTCCTTTTTTTTTTTTTGTTTTAAGAGCAGCTTGTAATTTCTTTTAGTTTCTTTTATTTTTCTAATGTTGGCTTGGTCCATTTTTTTTTGCTTTTCTTATTACATTTCTCAATTGAGTTTTTAAAGTTCTACAGTCTTTATTGAACCATCCAGTGGGAGTTTTATTTTAATATTTTTTCCCGCCACAAACTGGTTTATATAAGTGTTGCTCCAGCTCAGAAAAAAAAAATCAATAATTCCTCATTCATTAAGTTAGGGCCATTGTTTACACTAATCTAAGAGTTTACAAAAACAGTAACCTGACTTGCTATATGGGCTTCCAAAGATGTAGTCTATTCTAATTTCTTAGAGTATCTGACTGCCAACCTATCAGATTCTAGTACCAGCTTCATTTTTGCTCCTGCACCTTCTGTATCTTTGTATATGATAACAGGGAAATGATCACTTTCTATTCTAGAGTCAATTGTTAAATCTTCCCAGTAGTCAGGTTGGCCTCACCATAAAAAAAAAAAAATTCAATACAGATGCTCATTTGTTAGTAAAATAGGTAGGGGAGCCTTGTTTATCTCCTGAAGTTCTACCATTCAAGGGGAAAAGTAAATTATCATTCATGAGTTTAATTAATCTATGGCCATTAGAGTTATATTTGGGATCACTCAAGACGCTCTTATTTCTGCCAGAATCTGGTATCTGGGGGAATTCAGGTGGTCATGAGACAGACACTGTGGGATACACAAACAGGCAGCTAAGTAGGGGGGTAGGAAGCCAAGGGCAGACTCGATGGATCGTATGGTCCCCATCTGCTGACAATAAGTGCCATGTAAGGACTTGGGTGTTGAGGATTCTGTTTGTGTGTATAGCAAGAGTCAGGTCAGGAAGGGTGCTAGCCCTAGTTTATAGTTGAGCTGTGTAATTTTTTAAATCCTGGACAATAAGTAATTTCTCACTTGTGGTGTGAAATGACGTTTTGGTCAACATACCAGAAATGCCATATGTCATGTTTATAATGACAGTCATAAAATTACCATCTTAAAAATGTTGGATCTCTGCAACTCGTGGGTAGCAGAGGGCCCTGTGGATTGGCTGAGAGATGGACTCTTTGCTCTGTGCATCTGTGTCTGTGGCCACATGGAAGCTCAGGGCCCAGAGGGCACTGTGATTCTGCAGCCCACCAGACAGCCCCAGGAATTCTTGACATCCGTTACTGCAGAGTCTTCCCATGGTGCAGGGCCCAGGGTGGCCTGCATGACTGCATCTGTTCATGCAGGTCTTGATTCCACTATTTCAAAAATAAAGGAAATTCCTTGCAAAAAAACTGCCTTGATGCACCAGTTAGGGCTCAACCTAACACACCAAAGGTAAGGGGTGCTGTGGAGCCCTCACAAGATGGCCTCATTGTACTAAGGCTTAGCAGATTTATTTTATATTTGATGCTTTAAAACCTTCTTTTTCAGCTAGACTTTCAACTCTTTTTACTTCCTGAGGTACTGGAAGGTCTCAAGATCACAATGGGGAAATCTCATCAAGAGAAAAATCAAAATGAAGGAGCTGCCAGTAAGACCACACCCACCAGCCAAACCCAACACTGTTACTGAGAAAACCTGCCCTCATCCTAGCTTAGCCAGGAACACTAGTAATCTGATAATCTTCCTTCAGTCTATGGGTACAGCCCCCCAACCCCACTTCTCCCACCTTCCCAATCAGTCTATCAATGGACCTCTCGTGGTCTTCAGGGGAGAGCCGCCCCTAGAATCATCCAAGACATAACCTAAATCCTCTTACAATAGCTTTGTTTTCCACTGTTTGCCTAAAATTCTCATGTACTACTCTTTAACTGCCTAATGTGCTGAACCCTGTAACAACTGTATTTGTTCTGAATCTGTAACTACTGTATTTGTGTCTTGTATTTTTGTCCACCCTGACATGGGACCTTTGTAAAAGAGCTCATGCTCAAAGGTCTTCCGATTTGTACAAATAAACAAATAAATAAATAAGAATGCTCCTCCAACCGTGGCCACATGGTCAGCAGAAAGGAAACCAGTGACTGCAGTAGAGAATCCTGGGGAAGAAACTTTACAGACCTTAGGAATTAAAATCAATAGACTGATTTCCACACTCTTGAGCCTGCCAGATAAGTTTGATACGCTCACAAATAGGGTAGTGGTGTTGGAAACATCTGTGGATGCTGTTAAAACTGAATCTCAAGAAGCTACCAAGAGGTCAGATGCTGCCATGGGAGCCATGATGACCATACTAAAAGAAAACCACCATCTCTGCTCCTGATTGGAAATGCTTGAAAACCAAGCCAGATTGTTGCATATCAGAATTGTTGCATATCAGAATTATTGGAATGCCGGAAGGCTCAGAAGGAGATCAATTGGTGCTGTTCCTGATAGATTAGCATTTCCAACAATTTGGTGATGAGGTTTAAAATCACCTGATTAGGGGAAAAGGGGAAATTGTTTAACCAAGAGAGGCACACTAAGCTGAAACTTGTTTCCAGGTGTGACCTGGGAACAAAAGGAAGTTAAGTGACTTGCTCAGGGTCACACAGTAAGCAAGTGGGGGCTGTGGGATTCAAACCCAGGTCTCCAGGTTTGCAGCTCAGATCCTTAAATCGCTGCGCTATACTGCCTGCTGATTATACTGCAGAAAGCTTACAGAATAACTACTAGAAGGAAGCAGGATAACCAGGACACTCCTTGTTTTGTCATTGCTGTTACTGATGGCATTGGAACTAGAGACTATGTTCTGGCTCTTGCCCAACGTAAACAAACTCTCTCTTGCAAGATGAGCAAAGGGTCCAACTTTTCCCCAATCTCAGTTTAACTACTAGTCAGAAATGGAAGTGTTTTGATGGGGTCCAAGCCATGTTAAGAGAAGCCGCCATACCTCACGGGATCATGTTCCCCGCCATGCTGTGTATTTCCCCCAAGGAAATATTTTTCTCTTCAACGATCCTGCGGATGCCCTGAAGTGGGCTTATAAGCATGAACTCCATCAGCCCAATCATGAAGAATTAGGGGACTCCCAATCAGAAGAGGTTGCTTGATTTAATGAGATAGCTGAGAGGGTTCTCTTCTTAGTTTCTTCTTCAGTCACACAGCTGAAAAGCCTCAAAACTGGCAATATTCATCTTTGTTACTCTCCATTGTGCCTTTGGATTTAAACACCTCAAGCAGTCATGTCTAACTCACTAGGTGGGTTGGTACAATTGCTGAGACTTACCTGACTTGAATTTATTAAAATTATCTCTCCCCTTACTCCCTAGTTTGTTGTGGGTGAGTGAGTCTTCATGTTCTGCTGTTAGGTTTAGTTTTAAACTTTGAAGATTTCCATACTGTTGTGACAAACTTTAAATAAGAAACTAGTCTAAATATTAGGGCCTGGATATTCAAAGGTGCTGCACCTGGTGCAACCCTGCATTGTGCCCTGGTGGGATATTGAAAGGGCTGCCAGACACAGCGCAATTCCCAATGTGCCAGGGCGCAGTGTAATTGTATGCGGCGCAGATGCA
Source organism: Neoceratodus forsteri (assembly GCA_016271365.2). Taxonomy (NCBI): domain Eukaryota; kingdom Metazoa; phylum Chordata; order Ceratodontiformes; family Ceratodontidae; genus Neoceratodus; species Neoceratodus forsteri. The sequence goes on along the minus strand of CM057456.1, from coordinate 1,109,567,426 downwards.
GGCGACATGCCCATGCATATGTGGCACATCCCGATATTCAGCCCGGGATGTGTGGCACATATGCTGGTGCAACCCTGCAGTGTGCCACACAGGGGGGCTCAAAGTTGAACCCAGAAAAGAGGGAACAAATCACAGCCACCCACAGGCAGGCTGCTGTATTGCATAGCGAAATACGGCGGCCGCCAGATGTGGGTGGCCACTCCCCCACCCAGAACACCATCAGTGAGCACCCGCAAACCCCTGGTGGTCTAGAGTTCCCTCCTCCAACCCGATCCACTGAGAAATATAAGTAAGACTGTCCCTGATGGTCTAGTGAAACCTCCCCCACCTGTTGCTGCTATCGCTGTACAGCTCCCTCAAAGAATTCCATGGTGATCTAGTGGCACCCCCACTCCTCCCACCCACGCCAAACTCCTTGCCCACCCCACTTCCCCCATTGGTGGGTGGCTGCAACCTGCCATACGCCCAGCCACCCACTGTTGCAAGGTACAGTGGGCTGTAAGCCCGTTGGTCCCCAGTGTGGACCAATGGGCTTGCAGGGCATACTGTGCTAGACAGAACAAACATGTGATGAATCATTCACATATTCGGGACTGTCTAGTACAGTATGCCCCTGTAAGCCCGTTGGTCCACACTGGGACCAATGGTACAGCCCATCCTGTCACCTATCTGCAGCTGGGCAGTATGCGGTGGGATGCAGCTGCCCACCAATGATGGGGGGAGGAGTGGGCAAGGGGTCTGAAGTGGGGAGGGTGGGGAAGCCACTTGACCACCATTGAATTCTTTGAGGGAGCTGTACCATGGATTGCGGCAATGGGCAGTGGGTTCCACTAGACCACCAGGGATGGTCTGTCTTACAGTTAATGGGGATGGTGGGAGGGACCACTAGACCACCAGGGATCAGTCATATACACATCTAAGGGGTGGGGACTCGGGGCCACTAGACTCCAGGGATGTCTATGGTTGTATGCTCTGGCGCTCACGGCTTGGGGTGGGATGCCCAGGATCCACACTGCATCGTCATGCTGTGCAGGGTGCCAGGCACAAGTCACAGGACGTGCAAATGGGGCCATTTGCACCTTGCATATTTTATGGCCCCATTTGCATGCCCCCTGCTGAATAACATGGGTGATGCACCTAGTGCAACTGCACTTGCACTGACACATTCCCGTGCTCCCTATCTGTGGCTTGCATCGGCACAGTGCCACTGCGCCATGTGCAGTAGATGCGCCGACCTTGCCATATTCAATGGTGCTGTGCCATGGTGCATCACTGTTGAATATCACCTGGTCCTGGCCCCGGCACATCCCAGCTGTGCTGCGCTCAGTCTTGCGCCACTGCCCGGCGCAGTCTGAATATCTGGGTCTAGGTGCCTGAAATTTTATTTCCTATTTAGATTCACAATGTAGCCATGAATTACAGCTGATTTTACACAGACAGTGTGCAATTTCATTTAAAACATGGTGTCCATTTTCCTCCATGGATCGAAGGACATGGACTGAGATTGATTTTCCTTTGTTTACTTATTGGTTTATAGCCATGCAGCTCATGGACTTCTTTAACACAGCGGACTAGTCCTGTCATTTTATGACTTATTAAACTTACTTTTTATCAATGCCCTCCTATGCTGTATCTTTATGATACATGGTATTTCATTATGGTCAGTATTAAGAGGAGTGTGTCCCTCAATGTTTTATACATGTTTTCTTATGCTCTGTGTCAGGTATTATACTGTATGTGTACTGAATATGCAAAAAACATAAAGTTAAAAAAAAACACATAAGTAGCAGGGAAATGTGGCTTTAGGCTTTTCAATATTCACAAGAAAAAAAACTGCACCAAACTAAGCACTTTGCTTACCAGCAGATTTTTAATGCAGTGCAGTACACAGAATGAAATAAAACTCCAAAGTCCAGCTCTTCTGAGAAACAACTATCAATGTTACAGGCCCTGACCAGTTTTGTGCAAACGCACTTCCTCAGGGAGGCTGATCCCACACCTTGACAGCACTTTTACAGTGGCAACAATTTCAAGGAAAACTACACCCTCTTATCATGCAAATTTTATTTGTTTCCAGGTCAACAGACAACTCTTTTCTTGCAGCTGTTATTGCTATACGTGTTTGCTTTAGTTTGTTTTCACTGTTCATGGTAGCCCCCTGTGACTACCCTGGCAGTTTCCATTTTATGGTTGTTAAAATCTCATTGACCACAAGAGTTGCATTAGCATATGAGAAAATTATGTCACATCACCCATTTATATCAGATATCTCTATGCTGAAAGAACAGACATCCTGCAAAAACTCTCTGGAAACATATACATTGAATGCAGTTTAAAGGGAAAAACCCTGCACTACAATTTATAATGTTTGCAAAGTTATCTGAAGGTATATGTGGCATTTCACACCTTCCTGCCACTTGTTTCTTTGAAGTCTAATGAAGCAGACAGGCATACTGTAGTCTAAAGGTCTTATGTTCTCATATGCTAATGCAGCACTCAGGGACAATGAGAGTTCAACAACCAGCAAATGGAGATCCCAGGATAGTTACAGTGCCTAGTAGGAAGTGTGAAAACAAACTAAAGCAATTGCATACCTCTCCAACAGCTACATGAAAAGAGTTGCCCATTGACATGGAAACAAATAAAATGTACAAGATATGAGGATGTAGCTTTTCTTTAAAGATATAGTGCATAAAAAATAGGGAGTGAATGCATGAATATGGCCAAACTAGCCACAGTTATATGTAAAGTAAGGTACAAAACCACACATAAAAAAAAAAACAGAAATAAAATTCAATATCATTTCATCAGCTGTAAGTCTCTGGTAGAGTTAATTGGTGTACTGAGGCATCCATAATTTGTCTGTGCACCATATAGTCCTAAATGTGAGATTAAGAGACAAGGGGTCACAGAAACCACGGGGTACTCAAGTTTGCAAGTCTATTCCAATTCATATTGCAGTACTTTCTCATGGGAGGTCACAGTGGTCATCTACAGTCTGATATGCTCATTGTAAAAATGAATTTTCTTATTCAATGCAGAATTCCTCTTTCGTATCATACAGCATGCTCAGAAACAATTTTTTCACATTTTTTAATTACAATAACTTAAACAGCTTTTTTGTTTTTTCACCAGACTAGCAAAAGGCACATCTGTGGGGTAGTCCCTTTCTGTCCAGAAAATTTCATACCAAACAAAAAAATCCTCTGGGCTGTAGGCAAGATCAAAGGAAATCCCAGCAAGGCCAATGAGTAAAAATGTTTTTTCACATCTTTGTAACTTGGAAAGCACACATCCAACTGGAATAAAACTTGCCAGATTAAGAGATTTACATCACAGAAAGGAGCTTACCAAATTTTGTGCAAATCTGTTTGACGGTTGCAAAGTTATTAAAGTGCAAAATGTTGAGTTTAACATTGAAGTGCCTACTCACTACTCAACCCTAACTATAGGGTGCGACTGCACATACACATACATCATATATATTATATATATATATATATATATATATGTGTGTGTGTGTATATGTGTGTGTATGTATATACAGTATATATGCATATGTATATTGTATATGTGTATTTGTATGTGTATATGTGTGTGTGTGTGTGTGTGTGTGTGTGTGTGTGTGTGTGTATATATATATATATAATCTATGGCAAAAAAAAACTCTGTTTTAATGCTAGTTAGGGCTGTTCCACAGTGACAAAAGCAAGGAAATTTGGTGTGGGTTGAAAACCTCCCTTATACCCACGCCCACACCCCAACCGGCATCGGGTTCCCATTGGGGTTGCCGGCCATAGCTCTCACCCCATACATGTGTAAAAGCAGAGGTACAGGAGAATGGGGTGAGATTGGGACCGACAACCCAATGCGCACTCGATGCCGCCGCCGGTAGTGGGCGGGGTCCAAAGGGGCTTTCAACCCTAACACTGAATTTCCTACTTTGTCACTGTGGAACAACCCTAACTAATGCTTTAAAGGAGTTTTTGGCTCTAATTTCTCTTCTTTGAGAATGATAATGAAAATAGTGGATGTGATGTATGTATGAGGGCCCACGCCCCGCCACGTGATGTCTTGTCACATAGTAACACGGTGCCCGTAAATGGTAATGTGCATGGTGACATGAAGCAAAACAGAAAGAGAAACAGTACTGTAGACATAAATGGTAAAATAATGCAAACGCAAGCTCAAATGAAAACGCAGTGGGTACTAATATGGTGGCATAGATGGGAATGGTAAGGTGAAACAGGTACAGAAATCATAGCGGAAGCAGTAACGGTAACAGTAATGTAAGCGCACAGGTTGGTTTTCCCCAAAAGCTGCATAGAGAAAGACAGTGAGTACAAAGAATGTATGCATAATAATGGGTCCTGGAGCAGAAAATGAGGAGTTGTAATACTAAATTGCTTATATCTCAGGAACCGTACGACGTAGAAAAAAAATTTAAAAGTCGTATGATTAACGACTTTCCTGGCTAGTTTTGTACTTAGCCCCAGTGGGTGGCTAAGAGTTTTTCTGATGAAAAGTCCATATCTCGCACCGTTTCCGAGATACGGACCGTGAAAGGTGCGTCGAACGCCGCAATGTTATCCTATGGGAAAAAAAGAAAAGTTCAGAGTGCCATAACTTTGGCTCCCTGTAATATTTTTTTCACCAAACTACTGAAAGGCACATCTGTGGGATGTTGGCTTTCTTCCCTCCAAATTTCAGCCAAAAAGACCAAACCGTTATTTTGCAGCAGGGTGCCAAAGGATTCCTGTAATGTGGCGGATGCCGTTATGTTATCCTATGGGAAAAAGCAGCATCAACTTTGGAGCTCCGTAACTTTGCCACCCTGTAATATTTTTTCACCTAACCACTGAAAGGCACATCTGTAAGATGTTGACTGCGTTCCCTCCAAATTTCAGCCCAAAAGACCAAACCATTCTTTTGCAGCAGGGTGCCAAAGAATTGCTGTCATTTCCCACAGCCTGGAAAAGTACTGTTGAACTTTATATAAAGCTTTAAATTCATTCGACAGTCATGCGTGTGAAAGTACTTTGCGAAAGTACTTTTTCCATAAATTTGAAAAGCATATTTCTGGGGTGTTTTACCCCAAAATAAAGACATGCCTAGCATCTTCAGTGTCCGACTAGGTGAATACAAAAATAATTAGGTTGCTAGAGGGTCCCAAATTTAAATGCCAAACATTTTTCTGTGACCAACTGAAAACAAAATGGTGGATTTGTGACAGTAAAAGGGCCATTTGTGAAAGTAAAAACTGCATTTGCGACACTGTCGAAGTTTTTAACTTTTCCCATTGACTTATAATGGGAACTTTTTTTTTTTAATAACTTTTGAACCGTCTAATATTTTTTCATGAAATCTTCAAAAGGCACATCGGGGACCCCGGCCACATGTTCCCTGAAGATTTTGGACCGATCGCGCAAACCATGTGACCTGTAGAGACGACCACAGAATTCCAAAAAAGCATAAACGTGTGAGCAGATCATGCTTAATAACTCCGAAGCCGTATATCCAAACAGTATGAATGTTGGCAGATCCCAATATATATTGCTATTGATCATGTATTCCAAATTTCAGGCAAATCCATTGAACGGTTGCAAAGTTAAGGTGCAAAATTGTAGGTTTAACATGTAAATGGCTCCTCAACACTCACTATGGTAGCACTACTGTGCTACCATAATATATATATATATATATATATATATATATATATATATATACACACACACACACACACACACACACAATGGTGAGCTGTGAGATAAATTATTTACAGTTATCTACACAAGTGCTGTTTGACCTCGGGTAACCTCATGAGTGGTGTAAGCCACGAGTGAGATGTCCAAGGTCAAACAGCATGAGTGTAAATAAATCATTTATCTGACAGCTCACCATTATATATTTCATTTATGCACTAGTAATGCTTTCTGTCCATGCAGGGAGATTTGCTTTTGATTGTTTTATCTTTTTTTGCATACGTCTGTCAAAAAAGTGAACAAAAAATTGCATTTTCTGCTCCTTTTTGCTAATTATAAAAATATCTATAAGGTATCTATGAATGAGATATCACTCATTTTGTAGATAATTGTGTGCTGCTCAACTTCCATGCTCACAGCACTATGCTATCTGTTTTCATTTTAAGGTTATTTGCATTTGAATACATTTAGTACTGGTACTGAGGCTGAGCATTCTAAATAAGTTCTGGAGTGATTGTGACATATCTACTATGTGTATAAATCTATGATGATGTGTCTACTATGTGTATAAATATAACATTTTGAATTTATCACATAGTAGCTCAGATTTATCACATAGGATTTATGTCCATGCCTATCTGCATAAATATATATATATATATATATATATATATACACATACACACACACACACACACACACCAAAATCCAGTGGGTAATTTCCCAAAGATCTGTTCATGAAAGGCACTCTGTTAAGGAATAGTGTCCATTTGCGTCCTCTGTAGCAAGCAGATCCACTTGTATAGGATTGTTTGAGAGCTTTTCGTGTAATCTCTGTGGGTTCTGCTCAGCTCAGCTCTGAACTCTGTCTCTTGCCATAACTTTTTAATATCCTGGTTGTTTAGTCTCTATCAGATATTAAGGTGTAAAATGGCAGTTTGCTGACTTGAGCACATTGGGGAAGTTTGTGGCTATAGGCTAGATGAGCCAAGACATACTTCTGCAAAGTGATAATCTATAGTTACACAGCTATGGTTCATGCCTCAAGTGCATGGTCCATCTTGCCTTTTAGCTTTAAGACCATGTTTCTTTTTAATCTTACCCTAACTTGTCTCAAGCATGTATGCATGCACCCGTGCACACACACACACACACACACACACACACACACACACGCTGCACATACACAGAAAATTAGCAGAGATACATAATCAGAAACACATGAATCCTAACACTTCCTAACACTCGAATAGGGTCTGTCACTTGTACAGTGCGGAACTATTTTTCTGCCAGTAAAACTGATACATGCAGAGCAATTTGTACCCTATGTAAACAAAATGTGAGTGGCGCTAAAGTTGATTCATGTCTCGGCACTACAGCTCTCAAACACCATCTGAAAACACATTCAGTATTGCTTGTTCAGCCAAAAATCATGTCCACCACCTCCCAGATCACAAAACAGAAGGATGAGGATGTAAAAATGGATAGTGAATTTTGTGAACTTGATGCTGACAGAACCATTGACTGCTCTAGGATCACCATTCTACCATTACTCAGTGCCAGCCCTAGGATCACCATTCTACCATTACCACTAGTTGCACGTGCAGTGATGGCACTGAATATATAAATCCAAGACCCCAATGTCCATCTTGTTACTGAAGTAAAATGTCTAATAAACCAATAGGGACATGTTGTAAGTAGCTAGCATTGTCTCAGACATTTGAGAGAAAGAATATTTTTAACAAAAGTAATCCAAAAGTCTTCATCTTTAGTTCTAAAATTGATGAAATGCTAGCCGGAGCTCTTCTCCCATACTTTCTAGTAGATCATGAGGATTTTAGAGAGGTCATGAAACTTGCAGAGTCTCGTTACAATGTTCCTGATCTAAGGTACTTTGCCCTTGTTAAAATGCAAAACATACAGTATATAAGGCATTAAGAGCAACAGTGATGGATTTCCGGTGACGTTGTGCTTCCTGGCGCATCTTAGATAAGGAGCTCCCGCAGTGATCGACATAAAACCTCCAAATTTCAGCTTTTTTAATAAAAACTAAACTATCCAAATCGCACGGAGGACTCAAATATGCTGTGAGCAAGGGATCGATCTAAAATAAAACCATTTACAACGCCGGATGAAGAGAGATTGTCAGTGGGTGGCTTAGAAAGTGAGGGCTCCCTGGCCTCATCGGCCTTACACTGTAGCGCAGCTACTTGCAGTCATGTCCCAACAGACATCCTTCAATGACACATGGCACAGATGTTAGCTGAGCCTTGGGATTTTTGAAAAGAAATGAGATCCTCTATCTCGGGCCTTCGCACCGACTTTACTAAATTGGAGAAACGGCAAGAATCCACTGAGGCACAGGTCATGGAAATGGATGGCAGGGTGAATAGTACTGAGAGCTATTGTGTAACTACATCACAGCATAAAACAGCTCCAAGACAGGGCTGAAGATGCGGAGAGCAGGACTCACCACAATAACATCCGAATTGCTCTGCATACCTGAAGGAGCTGAGGGCTTGGATATCATTCAATTCATCCAGAACACCCTCCATGGAGTGCTTACCCTCCCACCACACTACTCCCTGGAGTTCGAGCATGTCCATCACACCCTAGGCCAAAAACTAGCCCCTGGAGCATGGCCGAGAGTGATTTTAGCCAAATTCCTTCGATTTCAGGAAAAGGAAAGTGTGCTGCATGCAGCGTGGAAGAAGGGGGTGGTACTCCTTAACAACCAGCGGTTGTATTTCGAAAATGATTTCGCCCCGGAGGTTATGTTGAGACGGAGGGCCTACATCCCCATAATGAAAGTGCTCAAAGGCGCAGGCATTTGATTCAGGACTCCATACCCAGCGAAAATGACAATTTACTTTAAAGATGGTACCCTCACCTTCAATTCAGCGACTGCAGCAATGGTGGTCCTAAAATCTAGAAAGATAGACGTCCCCAGCAGAGACCCAGAGCCGACGCAGCTGGCCCCTCCATTGCAGCAAGACTGTCTCAGAAGATGTGGAGTGGTGGCAAATGCGATGCAGGTCGTCGTCAGGGAACAGAGGCAATACTGGACATTATGAGCACCTTGAAGGCATGACAATCCACCCCTGTCCCTGACCGTTTGGAATCCTTGGATGCCCCCCCATGAGACTAGAGCCGGCTGTCTTGAACAGCAGGTATTCTCCCTGTAACAGACACTACTAATATAAATATACTACTGTCTGATTAATCTGCTGGGGCTGGAGCTGGGGGGGGTTCTTGGGGTGCAACCCGCACTGGTATAACAGTATAAATTGCAGTTCTGGGGGTCCGTGGGGCCTTGTAAGTCTGTTGCTTCTTGCCAGTCTGGAGTGGCTGGTGCTCGGCCCTCACCCTTCCCTTGCTTTCCTGAAACTGCCTTGAGAGCGGGCGTGCACACCAGAGTGCCTTTCTTTACCTCCCTCTGTATTTCCTGCTTCTCTCTCCTTCCTCCTGGGTCTTTGTTCCTGCAGGGATTTCCAGACAGGGGAACTGTAGATGGGGCTTGCTCCCCAAGGGGGGAGGAGGATGTGGGGCACAACGTCTATGCTGCTCGATGACCTGGCTTGCCCCTTGGAGGTGGGCTTGGTGCTATTCGTTGCAGCGCACATGCTCACCAGGCCTAGGAGAGACTAGCGTGGAGAGTGGCACCGATTACAGTAAAGGCCCTACTCTTAAGGGATGAGGTGCGTTCCACATTGCTAAACATTTTCCCATGTCTAGAGCCGGCTGTCTTGAACAGCAAGTATTCTCTCTGTAACAGACACTACTAATATAAATATACTACTGTCTGATTAATCTGCTGGGACTGGAACCGGGGGGGAGGGGGGTTTTGGGGAGCAACCCACACTGGTATAACAATATAAATTGCAGTTCTGGGGGTCCGTGGGGCCTTGTATGTCTGTTGCTTCTTGCCAGTCAGGAATGGCTGGTGCTTGGCCCTCACCCTCCCCTTGCTTCCCTGAAGCTGCCTTGAGAGTGGGCATGAGCACCACCGAGTGCCTTTCTTTACCTCCCTCGGTGTTTCCTGCTTATCTCTCCCTCCTCTTGGGTCTTTGTTCCCGCAGGGATTTCCAGACCAGGAAACTGTAGATGGGACTTGCTCCTTGTGGGGGGGGTGTGCGGGGCACAACGTCGATGCTGTTTGATGACCTAGCTTGGCCCTTGGAGGTAGGCTTAGTGCTATGCGTTGCAACGCACATGCTTGCTAGGCCTAGGAGAGACTAGCGTGGAGAGTGGCACCGATTAGAGTGAAGGCCCTGCCCTTATGGGATGAGGTGAGCTCCGTGTTGCTAAGCATGTTCCCATGTCTCGAGATTGGAGTGTGCGGGACCTGCTGCGGCATAATCTCTGGTGTTTCATGTCACTGGTTCTGTCTGGGAGTGGGGAGGTGGGCCTTCCGCTCCAAAGCAAGAGTGTTGGGGACAGCGAGACACCTCTGACTCTCATATTCCCGCCTTTATTCTTCTCTTTCTCTGGATCACTCTGGGTCCAGCTGGGGGGGAGGGATGAATTCAGACATGGGCATGCTGCAGCGTGCACTGTCCTGCCCCCCCATCAGTTGAACTACACATTTGCATCCCAATTTTAATATGAACAGTCGGTGTGCTGCTCATGGTTAAGTATTCCATTACAGCCATCTACTGGGATCCGAGTTAAGTGATCAAATTGGGAGGTGGGGGGTTGGGCGATTGGTCCACTGCTCTTCAGCAATCGACCTGGCCTCTCGACTGAGGGCACTACTGTGAGCTGTATATATCCTTGCTGATAATGGATAATTACAAGCTATGGAAATGGGAGTAGGCTGATGTGTGCTGTCTCCTCACCACAGGGGGCCTGGGTTGGTTGGGCCTTGGGGATCAGTGTGGCTGGGTTCGGGCTGGATGGAGGTGCCAATTTTCTGACTCCTCTGTCCTCCCTCCTCTGCCCCCCCCACAGGAGCTGCAATGTCTGTGCTGTTGGAGTGCCACTTAATTGCATAGGTTAATTACTCCTCATCCCCTGCCAGAGTGGAATTATTAGACCTAACTATTCAAGATAATGACAGTGGAGGGCTTTGCTTTATCCTTGCCTGCTGGGTGGAACTGGGATTTCGGAGATACGGGTGGTTCTGGCCCTCTCCCTCCTAGCTGGGAGCCCTAGCGAGGATCCTTGCTTAAGGCTAACCTTTATCCATTACACCTTATCAAAGGTTGATCACCACCTCTCCAAATGGCATCTTGTATTTTTCCCCTTGTTTCATTTTTTTTCTTCTCCCCTGTACCCTATTTAGACACTGTAGGTGTCTGGAGGACCCCCATCAAGGGAAGACTCCTCCTTGGAAGGAGATTTCTTTCTTCAGGGTATAGAAATGACCCTGCTCCATGGAAGCACTAGTTTCTGTTGCACCGACGATGTGGCCCAGTTGGCCGCATGTTGGAACCTGTTACTAGTTAGGTTTTTAATACTAGTAAATGTTGACTCTCTGTTACAAGTTAACTTCTTTCAAGAAGTACCTGTTGTAAAAGGATTATATGAATGTCAAATCTGTTATTGTTTTAATATTCTAGTCAACTGTTACTATGTAATGGGATCAAGAAAACCTCTGACTGAGGACCCCCGAGATGATCTGATTGTTCTGGGGAAGGGGCGGGGACCCCTTGGCAGCGTCTCACCCCAGCTCAGCTCATGACCACTATGCATTTGAAACTTTTATCCCATAATATAAATGGCTTAACCTCCCCAGTCAAGAGATCCAGAGTCCTAACATACCTGAGGAAGAGTAGATCTAATCTGATCTACCTGCAAGAAACCCACCTAAGCTCTACAGAACATGCCAAGTTGGCACGGCTAAGTCATGGTTTTACTCCTCTAGTGGTAGTGGCAGACGTAGAGGAGTGGCAATTATAATACCCTCACACACCCCCTTTAATCCAGGACTGTGATGGGCTGACCCTGAGGGTAGACTTATTATTGTGCAGAGCATGATTGGTGCTAGGCAGGTTACCCTGGCGAATGTGGATTTCCCCCCGGGCCTCCCTGTCCCCCAACTGAAAACACTCCTGGATAAAATAGTCCAAATGACCAGAGGGACTCTTCTGGTGGCAGGAGATTTTAACCTCCCTCCAGATGCTGTTCTGGACTCCTCCAACCCACACCCCCCAAGGCAAACAGCTAACCAAAAACTCTTCAAGAGATTTACACAGGAGGTGGGATGGTGCAATGTTTGGCGCCACGCACACCCTCAAGCACAGAACTATTCCCACTACTCTTCAGTGCATCGCACCTATTTGCACATAGACCAAACCTATACCCAAATTGAGAACCTAAGCATATTACAGGATGCATGGATGGGTGACATAGCCCTCTCTGATCATGCCCCCTTGATTACCACCTGGGACATGGGACTACAACCCAAAAATACCCGATGGAAACTTAACCCTTATTATCTCTGGTCCAAGCAATTTCAAGAATACCTTCTAGACAAAATTAAGGAAATCATGGGGAACAATCCCCTGGAAGAATCTACCCCTGCAATACACTGGGACACAGTGAAATCTGTCCTACGTGGACATATAATTCAGCACACAGCGGAACTAAACAAACAAAGAAGGGAGCAGCAGACTAAATTAGAGGACACATTACACTTTTTACAAATGGCTCATAAACAAGGGGATACTTCAGTCTTCCCCCAATTACAACAAACCAAGTCAGACCTTGATCACTTAGCCTTACAACAAACAGAGATTGCTTTAACTTTCCTGAGACAAAGATACTATGAAGTAGGACCTACAGCAACAAGGTTATTAGCCTACCAGATCCGAAAACAAAAGTCCTCAGTTATAACCACTATCAGACACCCTACCCACGGCCATCTTCAAACTAAGGTGCACGACATTATGGAGGCATTCACTTCCTACTACTCCACTTTATATACTCCAGAACAATCTCCTACTGCCCAGCAACTAGATCAGTATCTCCACCCTATTACCATGCCTACACTCTCGGACCCACAGAGGGAAATCCTGACCAATCCGATTACAGAAAATGAGCTGACCGCTGCCTTAGCCAGAGCGAAAACCTTAAAGGCCCCTGGACCGGATGGATATGGAATAGAGTTCTACAGGGCAACTAGATACCAGGTTCACCATAAACTTTTGAGACTATTCAGTTCTATCCTGCAGGGAGACTTGCCCCCACCCTCATGGTCATACATGACCATCTCAATAATCCCTAAACCAGGAAACTCCCCCCAACTCTGTAGCTCCTACAGACCAATTTCAGTTCTAAATGCTGACTACAAACTATTTATGTCTATCCTGGCTCACCACCTAGATTCTTTTCTCCCCCAAAATATAGATAGAGACCAAACTGGCTTTGTGAGTACCCAATCCACCACTGATAATATTAAGCGCACCCTCCATTTGAACCATAAGATGCATTCTACTAACACCCCCTCAGTCTTAATCAGCCTTGATGCCGAAAAGGCGTTCAATAGGGTGGCTTGGCCATTCTGGGTCTGGTTCTTCACAAAATTGGGATCCCCCAACCCTAATTAAGGTCATACAAAATATATACGCCACCCCCCAGGCCTGTGTAAAGATAGATGGACATCATTCTGGGTATTTCCAGCTAGGTAGAGGGACCAGACAAGGCTGTCCTCTCTCCCCACTCTTATTCACTTTATTCATAGAACCCCTCGCACAGTATAATGGGACTCACAACATCTCACCGGAGTCATCTTGGGGGGCACAGAGCACTGAGTTGCTTTGTATGCTGATGATGTGCTACTTTAGCTCCTGAACCCGGAAAAATCACTCCCAGCAATAAGGCAACTTTTGGACGAGTTCGGACAGGTGTCTGGATACCAGCTTAACCTTTCCAAAACTGAGATCCTCATATTGCACTACTTCCCGTCCTCCAACGTACACAACCTATTTCACTGCAACTGAGCCCTGACTAAACTGAGATAGCTAGGTATCCAACTATCCCAATCTCCAGCAGAGTACTATAAAAATAACTATGCCCCCCTTCACCTCTCAACTTAAAACTGACTTGGCTACTTGGAACACACGGCCACTAAGCCTCTCCACAAGAATAGAGCTAATTACGAATGGTAGTACTCCCTAGGGCCCTTTACTTATTTCAGAACGTTCCCATTCCCCTTATGGATAAAACATTCTGGATATGGAACCGCTCCATTTCCAGATTCATTTGGGCAGGGCAGAGACCTAGAGCTCGCCTTAAGGTGCTCACTCTGCTAAGATTGGAAGGGGGGGGCTTGCACTTCCCAATCTCTGGCTTTATTATACTGTCATGCTGCACTGCTTACACACTTGATGGCGAGGCAGAATGGCATAAGTAGCCCGCACTGGGCAGAAATTGAAATGTTTCTTATTAGTAATAGGGACTACTTTGGGAAAATATATGGTCAACACCACGAATCTCCTCCTCCCAACCTTACGAATCCATGGATAATTTACTATCTAAATGCTTGGAGAACTATAAGGAGTTTACAACATCTAGAGCCCTTTTTACCTCTTATATGACCCATAGCAAACATAGACCAGTTCATTCCTAACAGAATGGATCATGGGTTCTTAGTGTGGGAAAGACTGGGCTTGCTATACCTCTCACAGGTCACAACTCTGGGGAATGTGGGACCCTTTATTGAAATTCAAACCCAATACAATCTACCACGCAGGGACTTTTATAGACTTTTACAACTTCACCACTACTATGAATCCCTGCCTGTCTCTGCTCGAATGCCTGCTCAGATACCCCCAGATCAACCTTCAAATCTGCCTGAATAATTCCCATGAGCAAAGACACTTACTTTCAGCTTACTACCACTCCCAAAAAGCTCAACAACTAACTATTACTGATAATGTTAGACTCCAATGGCAAGAGGAGTTAGAGCACCCCATTACCGCTGAGGAATGGCAGAAAGCATACCAATATGTTGCTAAGGTAACCAGCTCCCATCAGTGGCGTGAATATGCATGGAAAAACCTTATTGGATATTTCAGAACCCCTATAATCACTAGTCACTATGCCCATTCTGGATTAGCAGCCTGCTGGCATCAATGCAGAGAGGTCAGAGCGACCCATTCACATATTATGTGGACCTGCCCTAAACTTCAAACCTTTATAATAGCACTTCAGGCTAACCTGTGAGAACTCTTTGGTCCACAATTTCAATTAACTGGGGAAATATATCTTGTACTATTAATCCCTAGAGAACTAAGAAAACCATCTATTAGATACATCCTCCTCCTCCTGCTCCTCATGGCGGCCAAGAAGGCCATTACAAAAGTATGGTTAACCACAAAAATCCCAACCATCCAAGATTGGTGGCAGATCACTAAACAGATATACTATATGGAGCAGATAACACATAACCTAAATGACCAAAGAGATCAATTTAATTCCAGATGGTCCCGATGGCAGCTATATTACATGTACAAGATGACTCCTTTATCCCCTGAATCTCACTACTGGGGGAAAGAATCTCCTAAAATAGTTATAGTCACTCAGAGCTCTTCTAGACCCCCACATTTGACTATCTGCCTACTCCTTCCTCCCTACTCCTACCTTCCAGTGTAAATTCCCCCTCCCCTCCTGTAAAGCTGGGTTGGGACACTGCAGGGACGGACACTCATGAGTTGTCCTCCCTCCCTCCCCCCTTCACCACCCCCCCCAAGTAGAGTGGTTGGTGGACACAAGATATTCTTTCACATGTAAGAGTATTGAATAGGTCACTAACTAATAGGAATCTCAGTTTAAGCTATGGACCAGTTGATTTTCTCTACTCAATATTAATTGACATCGATAGACCTCTCATAATGAACATGGAGTGTTATGATCTTCATCTCTTTTTTATCTGATTTATTAAAGTTAATATAATAGAGACCTCTGTCATAAAGCTAAAAACCTACTATATCAATGCTTTCTGGAATTGATTCCATAATCATATGTAAAATCTGAATGCCGTAAACAGTCTGATATGTCAACTATGTATGTTAAAAGCTCAATAAAAATGAAATTATAAAAAAGAGCAACAGTGATGCTTGCATTTAATAATTCAGAGGGTGAGTTTATTCATGTCATGACAGATATGTGGATCAGCAGTCAGAATATATATTAGTATGTCCTCCAGAGCCACTCAATGCTGGATAAGCATGGTTTCACACATGTTCTGCTTGAGAGAGAACAGTGAAGCTGAGCTGTTCTGGCTCAAGCAGAACTCAAGTGAAACCACTCTTATCCAGCAATGAGTGGCTCTGGGGGATATATTAATATATTATAGGTCCTGTAACCAAGTAACATAACCTATGTTATGCTGACAAGAAGTGTCTTTTGGCATGTTTTTTAAAGATCTTAGTGCCTGAATTAATGTACTCACTGCTGTGTGACTGAGTGTTACTTGACCATGGGTGCCAGACAGTGCTTCGGCAGATTCTTCTTCTTCTTCTTTTTTTTTTTTTCATCTTTCTTGCAGCTGATCATAAAATTAAAAACTGTGTCAGCACTGTGTTAAAATCAGTGGCCCATCATAAGTCTTTTAAACACTGCTGGGAATATGGAGCATTATCAGATAGTTAATGAAAAAAAACATACACAGTTAAAAGAAATGACAGTGTCCCTTTAAAGTACTTCCTGGCAGAGGATGTCCTTTCTCACCCATTCAACAAGAAGCACTCTACAACCAGCATTTACTGTAACCCTTCATTTGTGTTTATGAACATCCTGATTTCCGCACTCTGTGATAGAAGAACCCAGTTTCCACTCCCAGATAATTTCATATTTACTGAGCCATGAAGTAAGTCTATCTGACGAACTAATCTACTGAAATAGCTGTTGAGACATGGCATCAATTGCTATTTCATGGATGCAAGTTACTTTATCAATCGAGCAAATTGTGTTACAATTAACTAACCCCATTAAATGTTATGTTGTTACATATGTTTTTTAAAATTATTTATTTTAGTTTTTTTATTCTGTGGAGAGTAGGTGCTTAACAGCAATCTGCGGTTTGGTGATAGCAGTTACTTTTTGAAACTGAGGGGGAACAAAATAATGTGTTTTACGAACTTCGATTTCAGAGTGTTCAGAAAGATTTTACATAGCTTGTGAAACACTTTTTGCTATATAAGAGTGTTTCACAAGCTATGTAAAGAAAGAAGCTGATTGGATAATATGTGAGAAAGGACCTATAATATATACTATATGTCCGTTACTGCTCATTCTCATTGGGTCAGTGTTTTTGCGCTGCTTCAAAAACACTCCAAAAGATGGTGCTGCTGCATATAAAGAAGTTTGGGCAAAGTCATAACTTGAAATATGTTCCAAGAACTAAATGAGCACCTTAATGACTGGATTTATTCTTATGGTCTAAAATGTGGCTGTATAGTAAGTGTCAATAGATCCAGCATGTTGAAATCAGTACAGAATAGAGGGTTCATGTATCCTTCCTGCTTTGCACAATGCTTGTATTTAACTGTCAGTGGGTTTGTGAACAATGAAACACAAGTTGATGGTATGATTGCCATTTGCAAGAAAAATTGTAACTCACTTTTCTCATTCAACCAAGGTTGTATGGATAGTATCTGAATTGCAAAAGAAATACAGTCTGACCCACTAAAAGCTGATTTAAAATATTTCTACTTGGTGGAATTCAACCCTTTATGTGCTGCAGTGCTTCTTGGAACAAAAACAAGCTGTACACAAATACTGCTTGAATTACATTATTGGTGATAGCATTGTGCTTTTCTTGATGCAGTGTAAGTTAATGGAGACAGTGTGCTGCACTCTAACTCCTTTAAGACAGCTACAAGGGACTTGCCTGCAAAATGTGTCACTCAGAGTCGGGGTATCCCACTTATAATGCTGATTACACATCATCTGAGAGTTCTGACTCCACAGCTAGAAACGGACAGATCTGAAGAAGAGAAACCATGTCAGCAGTATCGTGGACATCTTGTAAAGAGAAGTCTGAACACTTCCCAAAAGATGACAAATTAGTTGCAATTACCAAATTAAATCACTATATAGTTGCAACTCTCTTAGATCCCAGGTCCAAGGCTAAACATTTTCCAAAAAGAGATAATGTAGAGCACTACACTTGTTATCAAGGCCCTGGCTAATGTTATTATAAAATTATAATAATCACCAACTTGATGATATTCTGCTGGATTACAACAAGGCCTTTGACAAAGTCCCTCATGGTAACCTTATTAAAAAAATGAAATACTTGAGTTTTTCCTGCCAACTAGTCGATTGGATTAGTGCATGGTTGACCAACAGATCTCAGAGAGTTATCCTAAATGACTGCTTCTCTGACCCAGGTGCAGTTACTAATGGGGTTCTGCAGGGCTCGGTGTTGGGCCCAGTTCTGTTCAACATCTATATTAGCGATATGCAAATATCCACTAAAAACTGGCTGTCTAAATTTGCAGATGGTTCAAAGCTGGGGGTCCTGTAAATATCCAATCAGATTTTGACTCACTCAAATCAGACTTACAGTTGGTTGAAAAATGGGCTATTGACAACATGATGGAATTTAACCTTGAAAAATGTGCAGTTTTGCACTTCGGGACTTATAACCCCCAAAACGAATATTACATTAATAATACATTGTTGAAATCCACCAATTTGGAAAGGGACCTGGGTATACTAGTTAATTCAAAATTTACATCAGTTGACCACTGTATGAAAGTGGCCAACTCAACCAATGGGTTGCTTAGGCAAATTCAGCGTTCCTTTGTTACTAAAACTGAACAATGTATAATAACTCTGTATAGAACTTGTGTCAGACCCTTTATTGACTATGGGTCCCCCTTTTGGAACCCTTACCTAAAGTCTGATATTGACCAACTGGAAAGAATACAAAAACGTGCAACCAGGATGATCCCTAGATTAGCCAATAGGCCCTATCAATCTAGACTTACTCTGACAGGTTTACACTCTTTGCAGGGTAGAAGAATCAGAGGAGACCTACTTTTAACATATAAATTACAAAACAACCCTGATCTTATGATAAAATGTGGACTCGTTCCTGCTTCTAGGCGAATTGTTCCTAGATGTCACACCAGGCAACTTATTGTGCCAAAGGCAAGAACCAATCACAGATTCAACTTCTTCTCATTGAGGGCACCTAGATTATGGAATAAACTACCACAGGAATTAATAGATACTGGCAATATTGAAGCATTTAAAAAGGGCCTTGATAACTGGTTAATCCAGAATCACTTATGTAAATTGTTCCCACACAGTGTGAGGGAAAATCTAGATGGGCCTCAGCCTTCTTTTCTCAAAAAAACCTAGTAAACCTAGTACACATTTCTGTTAGAGGAGTTGCAGTAGTCACAGGACTCAAACACAGACATATATATTAGCTTCTCATCTTCACAACATGCAGGTTCATCTTCACAAACAGATACAGGACAGCAAAAGTTATCAAATGTGAGCAGTTTTTCCACATCTCCCAGGTTCACTCCTGGTAGCAATCTAAATCTGTGAGCAAAACCTTTTGTAAATCGCTGCCGTACCAAGTTACATCGATTCTTTTTCTGAGCATTTTCTTTCCATCGTGGTAGACAATTAACCTACAAGAACCACTTATTCCTATTGATGCATGTCTTTTTGAATAATGGAGATCAAAAAAGTTAATATGGCCTGAACTATACAATGAAGCCTTTAAATGTATTAGTTATCCTTCAATAAGTGTCTCTTCAGAATGCATGTTTAGTACAGCTGGCAATATTGTGAGAGACATAGAAACATAGACAATGATGGCAGAAAAAAAAACAGTGGTTAGTCCTATGTGCCTGAGTTCCATATTTAGCCCTGGGACCTACTGTCCCTACAGGGTCCTAGCCCTCCCTATCCTCTACCCATTCTCCTTGATCCTGCCTCCCTAAGCAACCACTATACCCTTCATTCTGTTCAAACCATGCTTAAAACCACAAATGTTTTTTGCACCCACCATCTCAGTTGGCAGACTATTACACAGCTCCAATACTCTTTCTGTAAAATAGTGCTTCCTTATGTCCCTCCTGAACCCCCCTCCTGTTAGTTTCCACTCATGTCCACATGACTGTGAACTAGTATTCAAGATAAATAGTTCCCACAGTTCACCTTGTTAATTCTTTAGGAATTTGAAGGTTTCTATCATATCTCCCCTCTCCCTTCAGGTCTCTAGTGAGTACATGTTCAGTGCCTTGAGGTGCTCCTCATAAGAGCTGCCCTGGTGGCCCTGAATTATTTTTGTTACTCTGTGTTTCATCATCTCCAGCCTATCCCTATTCTTCCTGAAGTGAAGATTCCAGAACTGTGCACAGTACTCCAGGTATGGCCTCAGTAAGTATCTATATAGGGGAAGTATTAACTCTCCCTTTCTGCTATCAAAACCCCTCCTGATACATCCCATCATCCTAGTTGCCTTGCTATATGCCTTGCTGCATTGACTTGGTTGCTTTAGGGAGTCACTGATGATAACTCCAAGGTCTCGTTCCTAAGCTGTAGTGCTAAGTCTCACCCCTCCCATCTAGTACTCCGTCCTGGGATTCTTGTTCCCTAGGTGTACTACCTTGCACTTTTTGGTGTTGAATTTTAATTGCCAAACCTTAGAACATCCACCTAGCTTTTGTAAGTCTTCCTGCATTTCCTTTATTCCCTCATTACCATCTGCCCTCCCACAGAGCTTAGTGTAATCTGCAAAGAAACACAACCTGCCCCGGATTTCCTCACCAGTGTCACTGATGAACATTTTGAAGAGGACTGGACCCAGGACAGATCCCTCTGGTACCTGCTCATGACCTCCCACTCTTCTGATTTAACCCTGTTGACCAAAACCCTCTGCTGCCTCCCCATTAACCAGTTACCTACCCAGTTTAGTATGACCTTAGCCACACCCAGGGCCTCCATCTTTTTCAGCAAGCATCTGTGAAGTACTGAGTCAAAAGCCTTGCTGAAGCCAAAGTAGAGCAAATTTACAGTGCTGCCCCTATCTAATTCCCTCATCTCCCAGTCAAAGAAAACTATCAGGTTAGTCTGACAAGACTTCCCTTACAGAAAGTCATGCTGATTACTGTCCTGGAGACCGTTGCTCTCCAAGTAGTCCACAAGATCCTCTTTGAACTGTGACTCCATAAGCTTCCCTACAATAGAGGTTAGACTGACAGGTCTGTAGTTCCCTGCTTGTTACTTGTTCCCCCCCTCACTTATGAAGCTGAACTACATCCACCACTCTGCAGTTCTTTGGAACTACCACCATGCTTAGCCAGCGGTTCAGCCAGTTCTGCTGCCAATTCCCTTAGTATCTTCGGATGCAACCAGTATCATCCTGGGGCTTTATCTATCTTTAAGGCTGCCAGACCTTTCAGGATCCTTTCACTTGCAAATATTGGCTGCCTCATCCCCCGAATCCACTTAGTGGCTGCTTTGATGTCATTCTCTGGCAAGGGCCCACTGTCCTCCCTAGTGAAAACTGAGCAAAAGTGATTAAGGATGGAGGCCTTTTAGACCTCCTTTATCACCCTGCCTTCTTCAGCTAGCCTTATTATACCCCCTCCTTTCTTGCTTTTTCCTAATATATCTGAAGAACTGTTTTTCTCCATTGATCCCCTTCGTAATATGCAGCTCTGTCTGCTTTTGCCTCCATGACCGTGCTCTTTTCCTTAGTATTTTTCAATAAATGTTCTCCTCATTCTTCCTTCCCCTGCTTTTCTTTATACTTGTAGAAGTTCTTTTTCTTGGCCCTCACTGCTTCCCTTCCCTTTGCTGAGAACCATAATGGTCTTTTGAACCTGTTCTCTTTGGTTACCATTCTCATGCATACCTTAGAAGCCTTGAGAGTGGCCCCCCTAATTGCCCCATCTCTCTTCCACCCCATCTATGTTATCCACCCCTACTAACTTATCCCTGTTCAGTTCCCTCAGCCTATTGAAGTCCGCCCTTCTATAATCAAGGACTTCAGTTCTTGATTGCAGTTTACCGCTTCTCAATTATGGTTTACCAGTTTGAACCAAACAGAGTTATGGTTGCTGCTCCCCAGTGGCTACCCTACTCCCACAGTTCCTACCACCTCTGAGTTGGTAAGTGCCACATCAAGAATTGTGGTCTGCCTAGTGGGTTCCTTAACTAGCTGTACCAGTAGGTGTCACAAACCCACTCAGCAGGTCAGCCCTCTACTCCTAAAGTGTCAACCTCCAAGTGCAGTCTGGTGAACAGTTAACAGAGCAAGGTAACCCTCTTGTCTGTTTTTGTAGATTCGAATCAACCTTTGGTCTCAAGTTCTAGAGGGATTCAAACTGCGAACCTCTTGTTAGCATACCCAATGTACAGGCTCAGATAATTCTGTCTTCAGGGGGCCAGATATCTTTGCCTATGGGCACCTAACCAGGTATACAGAAATTAACCCTTAAAAACTGTAATAAAAGACCTCAGATTTAAAACGCTTACCTTTTTCCAGTTTGGTATCACCATTCAAGCTTATGCATAGTGTCTGCTTTAACCATATATACTCTACTTGTAAAGGAAAGAAATCAAAGACAGACCAAGTAAGCTCTAAAAATAGTTTTACTACAATTGATAAAAATATGTAACACACAAAATACAGAACTATTACATCACAAGACATACAAATCTCTTAAACAAAACAGGTTTTAACAGTACAATTCCTACTACAGTACTTAGAATTACCTCTTTCTCTAAATACCTGCTTAAAGTGTTCACATATGTTTCTTTGTCAGAGTCTAGATAAGTGTCTCTCAAGGAAAACAAAATAATGTTTAAAAGCTGTTTTTCCCCAACTTTTTGCATGAGGTCACCTAGCTCCTCCCTGTCAGTATATACATATATATATTATGGTAGCACGGTAGTGCTACCATAGTTAGGGTTGAGGAGCCATTTACATGTTAAACCCCAAATTTTGCACCTTAATAACTTTGCAACCGTTTGCCGGATTTGCCTGAAATTTGGAATACACGATCAAGACCCATATGCCTTGGGATCTGCCAAGGTTTGTACCAGTCGGATACATGGCTGTGGAGTTAAGCGTGATCTGCGCGTGCGTTTGCGCTTTTTCTGGAATTATAGGGTCGCACCTACAGGTGGCACGGTTTGTGCAACCGGCCCGAAATCTTCAGGGAACATGCGGCCAGGGTCCCCAATATGCCTTTCAAAGATTTCATGAAAAAATGTTAAATGGTTCAAAAGTTATTCAAAAAACAATTTCCCATTATAAGTCAATGGGAAAAGTTAACAAAAAGTTCCGACAGTGTCGCAAATGCATTTTTACTTTCGCAAATGGCCCTCTTACTTTTGCAAATCTGCCATGTTGTTTTCAGTTAGCGATCATAAAAATGCTTGGCATTTAAATTTGGGACCCTCTAGCAACCTAATTATTTTTGTATTCACCTAGTCGGACCCTGAGGATGCTAGCCATGTCTTTATTTTGGGGTAAAACACCCCAGAAATGTTTTTAAAATTTCTGGAAAAAGTACTTTTGTGCTCACAAAAGTGTAACAAATTTTTGTGAAAGCTTTCGCAAATTGAGACAGTATTTTTCTAGTCTGTGGGAAAATGACAGCAATTCTTTGGCACTCCACTGCAAAAGAACGGTTTGGAGTTTTGGGATGAAATTTGGAGGGAACACAGCCGACATCTCACAGATGTGCCTTTCAGTGTTTTGTTGAAAAAATATTATGCAGCGGCAAAGTTATGGTACTCCAAAGTTTATGCTTTTTCCTATAGGATAACATTACGGCGTACGATGCATTGCAGCAATCGTTTGGCGCCCTGCTGCAAAATAACGGTTTGGTCTTTTGGGCTGAAATTTACAGGGAACACAGGAAAGATCCCACAGATGTGCCTTTCAGTGGTTTGGTGAAACAATATTACAGGAAGGCAAATTTATGGCAGTCTGAACTTCTGTTTTTTTCCCATAGGATAACATTATGGCGTTTGCCACGCCTTTCAGGGCCCGTATCTCAAAAACGGTGCGAGATACAGACTTTTTGTCAAAAACTTCTTAGCCCCCCAATGGGCACTAAATACAAAACTAGCCAGGAAAGTGATAATTCATATGACTTTAAAAAATGTTTTCTGTGTCATACGGTTACTGAGATATAAGCAATTTACTATTCCAAGTCCTCATTTTTGTGTTCCGAGAGTCATTATTTTGCATACATTCTTTCTACTCACTGTCTTTCTCTATACAGCTTTTGGGTAAAACCAGCTTATGCGCTTGCATTACTATTACCATTACCATTTCTGCTTGCGGTTCCGTACCCTTTTCACTTACTGTTCATGTTTATGCCACCATGTGTGTTACCCTTTGTGTTTTCATTTGCGGTTGCGTTTGCGTTGTTTTTAACATTTCTGTCTACAGTACTGTTTCTCTTTCTGTTTCACTTTGTGTCACCATGTGCATTATGATTTGCGTTTGTGGGCACTATGTTACTATGTGACAAGACATCGCACTCCCGCCGCCGTATTACATTCACTATTTCTCATTATCATTCTCAAAAAGAAGGGAAATTAGAGGCAAAAAACTCAGTTTAATGCATCAGTTAGGGTTGTTGCACAGCGACGAAAGTGAGGAAATTCGATGTTGGGGTTGAAACCCCTTTGCCACCAGCCCACCCCCACGATGGAATTAGGGTGCGCATTGGGGTAATCGGTCCTAACTGTCACCCCATTCTCCTATTCCTCAGCTTCTTTCACATGTGATGGGGACACTTACGGCCGATGACCCCAATGCACACCCTGATTCCATTTGGGGGTGGGCTGAGGCAAAAGGAGTTTCAACCCCACATTGAATTC
Source organism: Neoceratodus forsteri (assembly GCA_016271365.2). Lineage (NCBI taxonomy): Eukaryota > Metazoa > Chordata > Ceratodontiformes > Ceratodontidae > Neoceratodus > Neoceratodus forsteri. The sequence continues at coordinate 1,109,542,905 of CM057456.1, read as the reverse complement.
CTCATTTCACTGTGGAACAAACCCTAACTGATGCATTAAATGGAGTTTTTTGCCTCTAATATATATATACATATATATATATATATATATTATGGTAGCACGGTAGTGCTACCATAGTTAGGGTTGAGGAGCCATTTCTATGTTAAACCCCAAAACTTTGCACCTTAATAACTTTGCAACCGTTTGACGGATTTGGCTGAAATTTGGAATACAAGATCAAGAACTATAGGCCTTGGCACTTGCCAAGTTTCATACCAGATGGATACATGGCTGTGGAGTTATTAAGCATGATTTGTGCACACGTTTATGCCTTTTCTGGAATTCTATGGTTGCGCGTACAGGTCGCACGGTTTGCGCGACCATCCCGAAATCTTCAGGGAATGTGCAGCCAGGGTCCCCAATGTGCCTTTCAAAGATTTGGTGAAAAAATATTAAACGGTTCAAAAGTTATTCAAAAAACAATTTCCCATTATAAGTCAATGGGAAAAGTTAACAAAAAGTTCGACAGTGTCGCAAATGCATTTTTACTTTCACAAATGGGCCTGTTACTTTTGCAAATCAGCCATTTTGTTTTCAGTTGGTGATCAGAAAAATGGTTGGCATTTAAATTTGGGACCCTCTAGCAACCTAATTATTTTTGTATTCACCTAGTCGGACCCCGAGGATGCTTGCCATGTCTTTATTTTGTGGTAAAACACCCCAGAAATATGTTTTTCAAATTTCTGGAAAAAGTACTTCACAAATTACTTTCGTGCTCATGAAAGTGTCGAACTTTTGTGAAAGCTTTCACAAATTGCGACAGTAGTTTTCTACCTGTGGGAAAGTGACAGCGATTCTTTGGCACTGCGCTGCAAAAGAACGGTTGGGAGTTTTGGGCTGAAATTTGAAGGGAACGCATCCGACATCTCACAGATGTGCCTTTCAGTGTTGTATTGAAAAAATATTACACGGTGGTAAAGTTACGGCACTCCAAAGTTGACAGTTTTTCCCATAGGATAACATTACGGCGCCAGACGCATTACAGGAATCCTTTGGCTCCCTGCTGCAAAATAACGGTTTAGTCTTTTTCCTGAAATTTGGAGGAAGACAGCCAACAGCCCACAGATGCCCTCGGGGGTTTTGTGAAAAAATATTACAGGAGGCAAAGTTATGGTATCGAACTTCTCTTTTTCCCATAGATAACATTACGGCATTCGCCACACCTTTTAGGCCCGTATCTCGAAACGAAAGTAGATAATGGACTTTCATCGGAAAAATGCTTAGTCTAAAAGCAAAATTAACTAGGACAGTTGTAAATAATATGAGTTTTAAATTTTTTTTCTATGTCGTACGGTTCCTGAGATATAACCTATTTAGTATTCCAAGTCCTCATTTTCTGATCTGCTATCCATTATTATGCATATATTCTTTGTACTCACTGTCTTTCTCTATGCAGCTTTTGGGGAAAACCAGCCTGTGTGCTTGCATTACTGTTACTGTTGCCCTTTCTCCTTGTGGTCCCATACCTGTTTCACTTACTGTTGACGTCTGCGCCACCATGTGCGTTATCCTTGGCGTTTTCATTTCCGGTTGCATTTCTGTTATTTTTGCCATTTGTGTCTACAGTACTGTTTCTCTGTCTATTTTAGTTTGCGTCACCATGCCCATTGAAATTTCCGTTTGCAGGCACCATGTTACTATGTGATAACACATCACGTGGCAGACCGTTCCCGTCTACACCACCGTGTGCTTTACCCTTTCTGTTCTCATTCGCACTTATGTTACCATGTGCGCCACTGTTAGCGCTTCTGTTTGCGTTGCTGTTCCTGTTACTATGCCTCAAGACATCACCACATTCACTATTTCATTATCATTCCTCAAAAATATGGGAGATTAGAGGCAAAATCTCAGCCATCGCACAGTTAGGTTGTCGACAGCAAAAGCGAGGAGTTCTGTCAGCAGCTGAGGTTTTCGATTTCCTGCTCACTTCATTAACCGGCATTGGGGTGCATTGGTGTCGTCGGTCCCAACTCTTGCTCCCCATTATCCTATACTTCATGCTGCTCACGTGATGGGTGAGAGTTAGGCTGATGACCCCAATGCACACCCCAATGCCAGTTGGGGGGTGGGCAGGGGTCCATGGGTTTTCAACCCTAACAGTGAATTTCCTCACTTTTGTCACTGTGGAACAACCCTAACTAATGCATTAAATGGAGTTTTTTGCCTCTAATATATATATATATATATATATATATATATTATATCATGTAGCACGGCAGTGCTACCATAGTTAGGGTTGAGGAGCCATTTACATATTAAACCCAAAATTTTGCACCTTAATAACTTTGCAACCATTTGACAGATTTGCCGGAAATTTGGAATACGTGATCAAAACCCATACGCCTTGAGATCTGCTAAGTTTTGTACTGGTCGGATACACGGCTGCGGAGTTATTAAGCATGATCTGCGCGTGCGTTTACACTTTTTCTGGAATTCTATGGTCGCGCCTACAGGTCGTACAGTTTACGCGACCAGCCTGAAATCTTCAGGAAACGTGCGGCTAGGGTCCTCGATGTGCCTTTCAAAGATTTCATGAAAAAACATTAAACGGTTCAAAAGTTATTCAAAAAACAATTTCTCATTATAAGTCAATGGGAAAAGTTAACAAAAAGTTCGACCGTGTCGTAATGCATTTTTACTTTCACAAATGGCCTCTTTACTTTTGCAATCCACCATCTTGTTTTCAGTTAGTGATCAGAAAATGCTTGCATTTAAATTTGGGACCTCTAGCAACCTAATTCTTTTTTGTATTCACCTAGTCGATTCTAAGGATGCTAGCTATGTCTTTATTTTAGGGTAAAACACCCCAGAAATATGTTTTTCAAATTTCTGAAGAAGTACTTTCTGCAAGTACTTTTGTGCTTCATGAAAGTGTCGCAAATTTTTGTGAAAGCTTAAATTGCAACAGTACTTTTCTAGTCTGTGGAATAAGAGCACCCTTGGCACTCCGCTGCAAAAGAATGGTTTGGAGTTTTGGGCTGAAAATTGGAGAGAACGCAGCCGACATCTCATAGATGTGCCTTTCAGTGTTTCATTGAAAAAAATATTACACAGATGCAAAGTTATGGTACTCCAAAGTTGATGCTTTTTCCCATAGGATAACATTACGGTGTACGATGTATTGCAGCAATCGTTTGGCGCCCTGCTGCAAAACAATGGTTTGGTCTTTTGGGCTGAAATTTGCAGGGAACACTGCCAACATCCCACAGATGTGCCTTTCAGTGGTTTGGTGAAACAATATTACAGGGAGGCAAAGTTATGGCAGTGTGAATTTCTGTTTTTTTCCCATAGGATAACATTATGGCGTTCGCCGCACCTTTGAGGGCCTGTATCTCGAAAATGGTGCTAGATACGGACTTTTTGTCAAAAAATTTCTTAGCCCCCTAACAAGACCTAAGTACAAAACTAGCCAGGAAAGTGATAATTCATATGACTTTAAAATTTTTTTTCTGTGTCATATGGTTACTGAGATATAAGCAATTTACTATTCCAAGTCCTCATTTTGTGTTCTCAGAGTCATTATTTTGCATATATTCTTTGTACTCACTGTCTTTCTCTATACAGCTTTTGGGGAAAACCAGCCTGTGCACTTACATTACTGTTACCATTACAGTTTCCGCTAGGTTCTGGCACTGCTTCACTTACCTGTTCACGTTTACGCCATCATGTGCGTTACCCTTTTTGTTTTCATTTGCGGTTGTGTTTGCATTGTTTTTAACATTTCTGTCTACAGTACTGTTTCTCTTTCTGTTTTGCTTTGCGTCACCATGCACATTACGATTTGCGTTTGCGGGCACAATGTTACTATGTGACAAGACATCACGTGGCGCTCCCGCCACCGCATTACATTCACTATTTCTCATTATCATTCTCAAAAAGAAGGGAAATTAGAGGCAAAAAACTCCATTTAATGCATCAGTGAGGGTTGTTCCACAGTGACAAAGCGAAATTTGATGTTAGGGTTGAAGCTCCTTTGCACCCTTCCTGCCCACCCCCCAAATGGAATCGGGGTGTGCATTGGGGTCATTGGTCCTAACTGTCACCCCATTCTCCTATTCCTCAGCTTCTTTCCACATGTGATGGGGTGACACTTAGGGCCGATGACCCCAATGCGCACCCCGATTCCATTTGGGGGGTTGGGCTGGAGGGATGCAAACGGGGTTTCAACCCTAACATCGAATTTCCTCACTTTTGTCACCATGGAACAACCCTAACTGATGCATTAAATGGAGTTTTTTTGCCTGTAATATATATATTATGGTAGCACGGCAGTGCTACCATAGTTAGGGTTGAGGAGCCATTTACATGTTAAAAACAAAATTTTGCACCTTAATAACTTTGAAACTGTTTGACAGATTTGCCTGAAATGTGGAATACATGATAAAGACCCATGTGCCTTGGGATCTGCCAAGTTTCGTACTGGTTGGATTCACAGCTGCGGAGTTATTAAGTGTAATCTGCGAGGGTGTTTACGCTTTTTCTGGAATTCTACGGTGGCGCCTACAGGTCGCACGGTTTGCACGACTGGCCCAAAATCTTCAGGGAACATGTAGCTGGGGTCCCTGATGTGCCTTTCAAAGATTTCATGAAAAAATATTAAACTGTTCAAAAGTTATTCAAAAAACAATTTCCAATTATAAGTCAATGGGAAAAGTTAACAAAAAGTTCAACAGTGTCACAAATGCACTTTTTTACTGTCGCAAATGGCCCTTTTACTGTCACAAATCCACCATTTTGTTTTCAGTTAGTGATCAGAAAAATGCTTGGCATTTAAAATTGAGACCCTCTAGCAACCTAATTCATTTTGTATTCACCTAGTCGGGCCCTGAGGATGCTAGCCATGTCTTTATTTTGGGGTAAAACACCCCAGAATTATGTTTTCCAGATTTCTGGAAAAATACTTTCCCAAAGTAGTGTTGCACTCACGAAAGTGTCGCAAATTTTTGCGAAAGCTTTCGCAGATCACGACACTACTTTGCAACACTATGCTCAAAATAACAGTAATTCTTTGGCAGCCCTCTGCAAAAGAACGGTTTGGTGTTCTGGGCTGAAATTTGGAGGGAATGCAGACGACATCTCACAGATGTGCCTTTCAGTGTTTTGTTGAAAAAATATTATATGGCGGCAAAGTTACAGTACTCCAAAGTTGACGCTTTTTCCCATAGGATAACATTACGGCATATGATGCATTGCAGCAATCGTTTGGTGCCCTGCTGCAAAATAATGGTTTGGTCTTTTGGGCTGAAATTTGCAGGAAACACAGCCAACATCCCATAGATGTGCCTTTGAGTGGCTTGGTGAAAAAATATTACAGGGAGGCAAAGTTATGGCAGTGTGAACTTCTGTTTTTTCCCATAGGATAACATTATGGCGTTCGCCGCACCTTTGAGGGCCTGTATCTCGAAAATGGTGCTAGATACGGACTTTTTGTCAAAAAATTTCTTAGCCCCCTAACAAGACCTAAGTACAAAACTAGCCAGGAAAGTGATAATTCATATGACTTTTAAATTTTTTTTCTGTGTCATATGGTTACTGAGATATAAGCAATTTACTATTCCAAGTCCTCATTTTTGTGTTCTCAGAGTCATTATTTTGCATATATTCTTTGTACTCACTGTCTTTCTCTATACAGCTTTTGGGGAAAACCAGCCTGTGCACTTACATTACTGTTACCATTACAGTTTCCGCTTGTGGTTCCGGGTTCTTTCACTTACTGCTCACTGTGCTACGCCACCAAAGGCATTACTTTTTGTTTTCATTTGGCGGTTGTGTTTGCATTGTTTTTAACATTTCTGTCTACAGTACTGTTTCTCTTTCTGTTTTGCTTTGCGTCACCATGCACATTACGATTTGCGTTTGCGGGCACAATGTTACTATGTGACAAGACATCACGTGGCGCTCCCGCCACCGCATTACATTCACTATTTCTCATTATCATTCTCAAAAAGAAGGGAAATTAGAGGCAAAAAACTCCATTTAATGCATCAGTTAGGGTTGTTCCACAGTGACAAAAGCGAGGAAATTTGATGTTAGGGTTGAAGCTCCCTTTGCACCCCTCCTGCCCACCCCCCAAATGGAATCGGGGTGTGCATTGGGGTCATTGGTCCTAACTGTCACCCCATTCTCCTATTCTCAGCTTCTTTCCATGTGATGGGGTGACACTTAGGGCGATGACCCCAATGCGCACCGATTCCATTTGGGGTTGGGCTGAGGGATGCAAACGGGGTTTCAACCCTAACATCGAATTTCCTCACTTTTGTCACCATGGAACAACCCTAACTGATGCATTAAATGGAGTTTTTTTGCCTGTAATATATATATTATGGTAGCACGGCAGTGCTACCATAGTTAGGGTTGAGGAGCCATTTACATGTTAAAAACAAAATTTTGCACCTTAATAACTTTGAAACTGTTTGACAGATTTGCCTGAAATGTGGAATACATGATAAAGACCCATGTGCCTTGGGATCTGCCAAGTTTCGTACTGGTTGGATTCACAGCTGCGGAGTTATTAAGTGTAATCTGCGAGGGTGTTTACGCTTTTTCTGGAATTCTACGGTGGCTCCTACAGGTCGCACGGTTTGCACGACTGGCCCAAAATCTTCAGGGAACATGTAGCTGGGGTCCCTGATGTGCCTTTCAAAGATTTCATGAAAAAATATTAAACTGTTCAAAAGTTATTCAAAAAACAATTTCCAATTATAAGTCAATGGGAAAAGTTAACAAAAAGTTCAACAGTGTCACAAATGCACTTTTTACTGTCGCAAATGGCCCTTTTACTGTCACAAATCCACCATTTTGTTTTCAGTTAGTGATCAGAAAAATGCTTGGCATTTAAAATTGAGACCCTCTAGCAACCTAATTCATTTTGTATTCACCTAGTCGGGCCCTGAGGATGCTAGCCATGTCTTTATTTTGGGGTAAAACACCCCAGAATTATGTTTTCCAGATTTCTGGAAAAGTACTTTCCCAAAGTAGTGTTGCACTCACGAAAGTGTCGCAAATTTTTGTGAAAGCTTTCGCAGATCACGACACTACTTTGCAACACTATGCTCAAAATAACAGTAATTCTTTGGCAGCCCTCTGCAAAAGAACGGTTTGGTGTTCTGGGCTGAAATTTGGAGGGAATGCAGACGACATCTCACAGATGTGCCTTTCAGTGTTTTGTTGAAAAAATATTATATGGCGGCAAAGTTACAGTACTCCAAAGTTGACGCTTTTTCCCATAGGATAACATTACGGCATATGATGCATTGCAGCAATCGTTTGGTGCCCTGCTGCAAAATAATGGTTTGGTCTTTTGGATTGAAATTTGCAGGAAACACAGCCAACATCCCATAGATGTGCCTTTGAGTGGCTTGGTGAAAAAATATTACAGGGAGGCAAAGTTATGGCAGTGTGAACTTCTGTTTTTTCCCATAGGATAACTTTTCGGCGTTTGCCGTGCCTTTCAGGGCCCATATCTCGTAAACGGTGCGAGATACGGACTTTTTGTTGAAAAATTTCTTAGCCCCCTAACAGGAGTTAGATACAAAACTATCCAGGAAAGTTATAATTCATATGACTTTTAAATTTTGTTTCTATGTCCTACGGTTACTGAGATATAAGCAATTTACTATTCCAAGTCCTCATTTTTGTGTTCCGACAGTCATTATTTTGCATACATTCTTTCTACTCACTGTCTTTCTCTATACAGCTTTTGGGTAAAACCAGCCTGTGCACTTACATTACTGTTACCATTACCATTTCTGCTTGTGGTTCCGTACCTATTTCACTTACCGTTCACGTTTACGCCACCATGTGCATTACCCTTTGTGTTTTCATTTGCGGTTGCGTTTGCGTTGTTTTTAACATTTCTGTCTACAGTACTGTTTCTCTTTCTGTTTTGCTTTGTCACCATGAGCATTATGATTTGCGTTCGTGGGCACAATGTTACTATGTGACAAGACATCACGTGGCGCCGCCGCATTACATTTACTATTTCTCATTATCATTCTCAAAAAGAAGGGAAATTAGAGGCAAAAAACTTCATTTAATGCATCAGTTAGGGTTGTTCCACAGCGACAAATGTGAGGAAATTCAGTGTTAGGGTTGAAAACCCTAACTCCGAATTCACCTTCCTCAGCACCACACACACACAGACACACACACAGACATGCAAGTACGGGGGAGGACCAAGGCAACACGACCAATGACAGACAACCAGCAGCAGGTGACAGAAATAACAAACAATTGTCTAAATGTACTACAAGACATTCCCACCCACCTGACCAGGTACTGCATGCTCAGTGGAGATCAACAGCAAAACTGAGGCCATGTACACCAAACCTACACATCCCTGATTGCAGCTGCACACAATGTACCACACTTAGTAGTTGCATGGCCTTACCTACCGATGCCCCACACCACACCACACCACACCTGGTACTGTGCCTTTAGTCAATATAAATGCTGAAGGTGTATGATCACAGTTGTAGAAAGGTTTTAACACTAGTGAGTACACATTAATTAAGAGAACTACATAAATTAGCTACAAGACACAGCCATGGTCAAGATAAAAGTAGTGTTGCATTTAGTATGTGATTTACATAGTAGTACATTTACTGCAACTGTTTACTCATGATAGAGACGCTGATGTAAACATATGGAAAAGCATTGGCTGTACAACGCTGTGAAATTCCTACTGCCAGTATCAGATGCACTCTTACTGATGAAGGTGTACTGCTGATGTAAATACATATACCTTCAGTGTGTTTGAATACTAAAGATGCAGTAAGTATTCTTTGTAAGAAACAGTGTAATTGCATGGATCAGGCCAAGCAACTTCTAAATATCGTAGCACTACTGAGCCAACAATGACGTAGCTGTATCCGAGATGTCTATAGGATAAATTTTCCTGTAGGCACTTACTGAGTATGTTGTGCAATCAGGGATGTGTACGTTTGGTGTACATGGCCTCAGTTTTGCTGTTGATCTCCACTGAGTATGCAGTACCTGTTCAGGTGGGTGGGGATGTCTTGTAGTACATTTAGACAATTGTTTGTTATTTCTGTCACCTGCTGCTGGTTGTCTGTCATTGGTCGTGTTGACTTGGTCCTCCCCCGTACTTGCATGTGTGTGCGTGTGTGTGTCTGTGTGTGTGTGTGGTGTTGAGGAGGGTGAATTCGGAGTTAGGGTTTTCAACCCTAACACCGAATTTCCTCACTTTTGTCACTGTGGAACAACCCTAACTGATGCATTAAACTGAGTTTTTTTGCCTGTAATATATATATATATAAATATATATATATATATATATATATATATATATATAAAATATATCTATATAAAACAGGATGTCTTTTCCAAGTATTAAATTCTGCAACCTCAGCATAACTCATGTTCTTCAAATGACTCTCTTTGATCTATGATCAGTTTCCTCTCTCACACAGACATCAAGGAACATTTATAACTTCACACCCATGTGTAATAATCTGAGTTTCCCTCCAAATGTCATAAAATGGATATGACCTTCCCTCTTAGCAACTGCAGCTATAATTAACTCAGACAAACAGGAGATCCTTGATTAAGGCCTGGTCTGTAATTAGCTCATGGCTTTCATCTTTTAGCAGAGACCTGGGGTTGAGTGAGATTATTCCAAGAGCACCAGATATCTCAGCAGAGACAATCAGTAATACATTTTTATATTTAAAAAAAAATGATACAGCACTCAGATTTGGCTGTCCACGTCACAATCCTCCCCATCTAGACTGAATTTGGGGGCTCTATCCCCTGCATGGGATGAGCTTCCCAAATAGGTTCACTCCTCATAGACCCTAGACAGCCCATCAGAGTTCTAATTTTTGGCTCCAGCCCTATGTAATATTGTCATATCATACTCTTGCAAGGCAAGACTCCATCTCAGCAATCTACTATTGTTCTTTCCCATCTGTGTCAGCCAAACTAGAGAGTTGTAGTCAGTCAGCACCACAAAATGCTGCCCATATAAGTATGGCTCTAATTTCTTTAGGGCCCACACTATGGCAAGACACTCCTTTTCCACCATGGAGTATGCTGGCTCCCTGGGAAGTAACTTCCTACTCAGGTATTCTACTGGGTGATCTGTCCCTTGGCTGGATGTCTGACTCAGTACTGCTCCAATACCCACATCAGAGGCATCAGTCTGAACTATAAAGGTTTTGCTATAGTCGGGACTTGTCAAAACAGGAGCACTGCACAGTGCCTCCTTTAGTTGGTAAAGGCTTTCTCACAGGCTGGGTCCCAGGTAATTTTCTAGGGCATCCTTTCCTTATATCAGGTCAGATAGGGGATCAGCCAGGGCACTGTAATTGGGTACAAATTTTCTGTAGTACCCTGCTGTCTCTAGAAAACTCCTCACCTGCTTCTGTGTTTCTGGTCTGGGCCATGCCTGGATTACCTCTATCTTTATTTGGTTAGGATGGAGCTGTCCCCAGCCAACCACATACCCAAGGTAAGCCACTTCTCCCATGGCCACCTGGCATTTCTCGGCTTTGATAATGAGCCTGGTCCTTTGTATCTTCCCAGCTGGTACTAAAGATGGCAATGTCATCCAGGTACACCATGGCGTACTCCTCAGCACCATTAAACACCTGGTTCACTAACCTTTGGAAAGTGGCCGAGGCGTTCTTCATCCCAAAAGGCATTACTTTAAACTCAAATAAGCCTATCAGAGTGATGAAGGCTGACCTCTCCCTAGCTCTGTCTGTCAACTCTACCTGCCAATACCCCTTTGTCAGGTCAATGGTCGTAAGGTAGGTCGCCCCCCAACTTGTCCAGAAGTTCTTCCGTCCGGGGCACCGGGTGGGTGTCTGACTTCATGACTGCATTCAGTCCATGATAGTCCACACAGAAATGAGTAGAGCCATCTGGCTTGGGCACAAGGACTACAGGTGAGGCCCAGGGGCTGTGGGATCCCTGGATTACTCCTAAATCCAGCATCTCCTCCACTTCCCTCCTAATGTACTTTTGGACCACCTCTGACACCTGATATGCTGTCTGCTGTATGGGCATCTGTGTTACTGTCTCCACATCATGTGTCACTAAGGGGGTTAGTCCAGGCTTGGCACTAAACAATGGGGCAAAGTCTGCTAAAATCTCCCTTACTAGCTGGATCTGGTCCGAGGCCAGCTGGGGAGACAATTTTACTGCCTCCACAGAGGACTCCTGCTTACTTTCTTCCAGCAAATCCAGAAGGGGGTCTTCTTCATCCGTCCCCTCTTATTTGCACATGGCTTCATCATGTTGACATGGTACATCCTTTTTGTCTGTCTTCGGTCAGGTAACTCCACAATGTAGTTCACGTCATTTACCTTTCTAACCACTTTGTATGGCCCTGCCCACTCAGCTTGCAGCTGGTCTTTCTGGATACAACACTTGGAACTGGCTGTCCACGTCACAGTAGGCAGTCTTGGAACACATCCAGCAAGGCCTGATGTCTATTGCTTCTGGCCACTGGAACATCCCAGTCAGTGCCTAGCAGGTTCAGATCACCCATCACCACTACTTCCCCCTTTGCTACCCCTCTGTCAAGTTCTTCCCTCAACCCTCTGTTCCTTTTCACTTGCCCTGGAGGTCTATAGATCACCCTCAAGCCAGTTTCTTGCCTGAGGCTACCATAAATTGCACATGCAGCAACTCTGTCTCATTACTACCCCTAATGCACCTTCCTTCCACCACCTCAATGCCATCCTCGACAAAAGGGTTGCTCGTCCACCTCTACCTGTTCTTCTATCCCTCCTGAACACTTAATACCTTGGGACAATGAGCTCCCAGTTGTTATTTTCCAAAGCCCACATTTCTGTGATGGCCACAAGGTCCACCTTAGTCCACAAGGTCTATCTTAGTGTATGCCATCAGCATCTGGAGCTCACTGATTTTGTTACCTAGGCTGCTGGCATTAAGGCATAGCCCTTTCCATTTGACCCCTGATCCTGCTTTGCTACTACCCTTGTGCTTTCCTTGTGCTCTAATCACCTTGTTATTCTTGATGCTTGTGCCATCTGCATTCCCCCTCTCTAATGTCTCTTCACCTAGCTCAGTTAGGGCTAAAGCTGCCTTTGTACCCACTGTGCTGCTACAAGCCCCCAGATGTGGGGGAGTACTAGCTAGTATCCTCTTCCTCTCACCAGCAACTGTGACTCTCCTAGATGCCATCTGCCCTGCAGTCAGTTTAAATATCCATTATACAATGGCAAGAAAAAATCCTGGACTCTGATTGGTCAGTCTTGGGGCTGGACCTGTGATGTTAATCAGTACAACATCACAGGTCTTCTCTCAGCCTCACTGTGAATCTGCAGATGAGCATTTTATGGCTGAGCATTTGATTGATTGTATCAACTTCTCTTAAGAAGCAAAAAATATTTTTCCACACAAAAACATCTTTAAAATTATTTTTTTTATTCTGTATAGCAACAAGCCATTGTATAATAGCAATAATGCCTCCAGGGTGTGTGTCGTTTGGGATAACGTCACTCCTCAGTCGTTGGATGCACTCGGCCTGTGGCCTCATGCCCAGCCACCTGAGACATGACGTTATCCCAGCACGACACACACCCTGTCGGGCATTATTGCTTAAATATAGATGTCCAAGTCTGCTCCAGCACACAGGCTCCCTCTCTCTTGTTAGGTGAGGTCCAGCACCCTTGAAGAGTGTTGTGTCCTAGAAGTCCCCCAATCCCCCCTCAAATTGGTACCCTTTTCCTGACATCATCCCTTCAGCCATCCATTAAAATCCTCTATTACATCATTCCTTATCCTGTCCTGCTTCTTCTTCCTGCCCCAGACACCAGAAACAGATTGCTGCCAGAAAATGTACAGACGCTAGCATTCATTAAAGACATTAACATTCATTAAAGTTAATAAGGCAAAATGTTTATATCCCTACAAAAGTATTCCAACTGCTGATCCTGCTCAAGTGACTGATGTTATAGATGAAGACAATTCAGATGGTAGATGGTAAATGCTGTGTGACTTAAAAAAAGCAACTTTAAAGAACAGAATTTAAAAAATGATGGTGTCTAATTGTTTAGTTCTAGTACTATGGACCATATCCACAAAAGACTTTCACCATTTGTGTCTAATGGCGAACTGTTTTGTTGATAGGGCCCAAAGTCAACAATTTCTTTACAAGAAAAGTTAGCATTCTGTGGTATTAAATGGCATTAAAGGGGCACTGTCAACCCTTTTGTATCATACAGTATTATTTACAGTTGAAAACTCACATTTTTTATTGCTTACCTTCTCTAAAATTCATTGATGTTGCTTGTTTTATTTGCTTCCTTTCATAGTAGAACTGAAATGTATGGTAATAGTGTAATTATACCCAACCTTATTTTGTTTCAACTCTTACCTTGATCAACTCTAATTGCATACTTCCCAAAAAATACAAACACCCCAAATAGTGCAGCCATTCATGATGCAATAGTCTTGTCTCCTCCCACTGCATCATGAGTGGCTAGACTGTGTGGGGGTATTCCCAACCAGGAAAGATCAAGTGGAAGGTGATCAAGGAATGCAAACAAACATGTTTTTGTGTGGTAACACCAGTATGGAAGGCAGTGTGTTTGTCACTTTTAAAAAGAAAAAAGGAGCCAGACTCAAACAATTAACTACATCAACAATTTTACAGAATGTGACCAGTCATAAAATGTGTCTTTTAAACTAAGGGACAATGTGTGGCCTATGGGGATTGTTAGTGTCCCTTTAACATCACATGCCAACTGCTGCAGCTACCTTAAATGTTACCTCAGTTATTACATGATGAGAAAAAATCTCTTTTGTTTATATGGACTGCATTCTACTTATATAGCAGCTGATACAGTATCTTATAAAGTTGTATGTACTAGTGTTGTTTGCCAACAAGAATGACTTATGTGTTTTGTTATTTAAATGTCTAATGACTGACTGCACTTATGAATATAATATGTGCACCAGTTCCATGAGCTGTGGCTGAAGTACCTTGGCTTTGTTACTTATGCCAAGTTTGAAACATAGTAACTTCAAGTTACTTATTTAAAAGTGACAGCAGCAAGTAGCTGAGGTTAGCTAATGTTGGTTAATACTTTCTTACATACTTCATTGAAGAATGTTGATGAAGATATAAGTGAATAAACAAATGTAGTTACATATTTGTTTGCACTCAGGATATCTGATGCAGCTACAGCAGGAAAACTTTTAATGTATGGATGGGTGGGGGGGGGCTGTGTTAGCACATATAAGTGGTTGGGTTTAGCAAGCAGAAGAAACCACAGATGAACCTAGCTACAGTCATGTTAAAGTCATGCATGAACATCTCACTCTCCCCTTTCACTATTATCCTCACTATTGGTAACCCAATAGAAAAACAAATAGGGTTCGAGTTCCTAAAGTTCTAAAAAAGGTTAGAACTATATAACTTTTTCAAAAGTTCTTGACTAGAACCGGAATCCAAAATTTCAGCAGGTTCTGATGATCCTTCTAATTGTACCAGTAACCCTATCCAGACACATCACAGTACTATTACACAAGTGTGTGCAGGTTGGTTGGCCCCATCCAACTCATGTTTCAGTTTCACAACCAGTTTTGACTTTTGCCTGGGATCCAGAAATGTGGACATACCACTCTCTCCTAACAGCAAACTATATCCTTCTGAAAATTAATTTTTTTGACTGACATTTACATATGGTACAGGTAAAGCTATCTTTGAATATTTTATGCAATTTCACATTTCATTTCTACAACGGCATTGAAATTGTATTATCTTCTATACATCTCGGCTTTGATTTAAATTGTCTTATGCATTAGTGTATTTCATTCTCAGAAATCTTAATAAAACTTTGCTTGCTTAAAAATATGAGCTGACCTTTAATAAACTGCTCTAACGTAATACTGGATCTGAAGCTTCCATTCGACCAAAGACATTGTTAGAGCAGCTGCTGATTTGGAGCCATATTTTATGCAGCTACATTTGATTAAATAGAACAGAGGGTACTGGGAAGGATGCTCACTCATTAAATAAAGACTCCACATAAGCAGAATGAAAAACAATCGCCAATTGTTTTGCAGTGCAGTGTGCCATTATTTTGTCTAGAGGCATACATTTGGGTGAAGGACCTTTTTATCACAACTTGCACACATACTGAAGATGCATCAATGTGAGAAGTCATGCAAAGTGCAGATGAAGCAAAAGATTATAAATCAGAGGAACAGGTCAAACTTTCAGTTTGTCTTTTCATTTCAGTGCCTTAGGAATTGCTACCATAAGGCAATGCTTTTTGTATTTTTTTTAAATTCATAAGGAAATTCACCAATTATGAAAGCAGAATTAAAATGCACCTCTTCTTTGGGGAAATAGTTAAAGGTTGCTCTTTCCAGTGTTAATGGCATGCATGCAGTAAAACTGAAACGGATGGTTGAGCAAAGTAATGGACCCTATAAAATGTAGGGGTCCCTTACATTTAGATATGGGAATTTCAGGGAGAGAATCAGGCAAAGTTTGCACTGGTGCAGATCTATCAAACCAGTTCCATGACATGAAGTTAAAAAACTTAAACAACATTATGGTCTGCAGCTAAATCAAGTCCTCACACTATCTGTATGACAAGCCCATACCCATGTTACAAAACTTTTAGCCTAAGAATTTAAACAACTTGCTTAGTGCAAGAGATAGTAATAGTACTTTATAAGATGTAAGAAAAAAACAAACACAGAAATAAAATCACCTTGCTTAACAACAGGTGGAATATGTGGGTTATGTATACTGGGGCCTATGCATTAATGCAGGGCAGGTACATGCAACAAGCATGTACTTAGCTCATCTCCCTTGCGCACACAGACAGGCACGCATGGTGTACCATTTACCAATGATGGCTGCCTGTCCATACTCCCATCTCACCTGTGCATTGGTATGCAGGGGGTGGAATGGCAGACAAAGGCAGGCATCCAATTGGATGAGAAAAACAATCAGACACACACACCGAGTGCTAGTGCAGTGAAATTTATTGCACATTGCCCATAAGATACAAGGTCAAGACTACCCCACGTGCATTTACCCCTCTGCTGAAACTTTGGTGAAGGCAAATGCTCATGGGGTGATCTTGACCTGGTATCTTATGGGCAGTTTGCAATAAATTCTACTGCACCAGCACTCAGTGTGTGCATCTGATTGTTTTTTCATGACATGTGAACTTGTTCATTTTTCAGATGGGACCTTTAGGAAGGCCCAACTTCAGTGCATTACAGTTTTTGCTTGTGAGGCATCCAGTTGGATGTCTGCCCTGCCAATAGACTGGATCTCCTGCTCGGCATGGAGCAGGGGATTGTGGGTCACAGTGGGTTCCAAAATCAACCAACTTAGCATTAAGATCAGGGCCCCTGGTGTTCTGCGGCAGAATTTTCTGATTTCTGCGGCAGGGCTCCTTGACTTCTGCGGCAACATTTTCTGATTTCTGCGGCATGATTTATTCATTTCTCTGGCAGAATGCAGTCCTGCCATTGGCTAAATATGATGTGATGTCATCAATGACATCATATGCTGAGCATAGAGGAGGGGCTTCAGGATAAACGAGCTGGGAAAGAAAGCCTGACACTATGAAAAAACAGTATATTTATTTGAAAATTCACCAAAACAATGAATTCTGTGGCACTATATATATTCTGCGTGACGTAGCCTAAATTCTGACAAATTCCGCAACCGCAGAACCGCAGAATTCCAGGGGCCTTGATTAAGATTTAAACTTATCATTGGAAAAGATGGGATCAACGTTTTAGATGTCAGACTCTATAGGAAAGAAAACAACAGTATGTCAGATTCATATAAAAAAGTAACTGACAGAAATACCTTGTTATTTGTAAGTAGTTGCCACCCACAACATATAATACGGGTGACTCCAAAGGGGCAACTGCTCAGAACAAAATGTAATCAAGCAGAAGAGGGTATTTTTCAGAAACTACAAAATGAACAAACTCAAAGATTTGTACAGCGACAATATGGAAAAACAATTATTGAACAGACCAAGATAGAGTAAGTGTATCCAATAGAGAGGTGTTACTGCAGAATGCATACACACCAAATGTGCAAAGTAGTGCGATATGAACAAATGATTCACCAAGATTAAGCACATCATATACAAGTGATGGCAATAAGTTTAATAACATTGGGCCCTATGCATGAATGTGCAGAGTGACTACACTCTGCAGATCTGTGATGCATAGCCACTCTGCACCCGTTGTGCCCCCCGCACAGGATTCACAAAATGGGGCATGCCAGCATGATCCCCTGGTTGTGTGGACTGCAATAGGCCCGGGGCAGGCGGGGGCATGCCAGCACTATGTGCCATGCACTAAGGCACATAGTGCTGCGCACTGGGGTGCATAGGTTGGCGCCTGTTACACCAGGGAGAACCCTGTTGTAACCAAGGTACATGGCCTGTCCCATGCACACTGGATCCCCCACATCCCCTGAGGCAGTTGGTGGGCCCTGACACACACGGCATGGGCCAGCCCCTACCCCATGCCCATGATGCAGAACACACACACACACACACACACATACACACACACTGTGATGCCCCATTCCCCCTAATGCAGTAACCCTCAAACCCAGTGGTGCCCTGCAGTGCCCATGCTGCCTGCCTCCCCACACATGGCTGGTGACTCCCCCAGAGTGGCACTGCATAGCACCCTGCCCCACAAATGACAGCTCCGCCCATATGCACAGCCCCCACCGCAGATGAAGGCACTGGTCCCTGGTAGCATGGGAGACCCCCCCAAACACACATAGTGGTGCCCAGTGAACCTCCACTTCATCCCAAAGCCTGGTTGCCAGTGATCCTCCAAACCACCCATAGCACCGGCAACCCCCACCCATTACCCCATACCTGGCCGGTGGTGCCGTGGTCAGTAATGGCCAGTGGCACAGACCTTCACACACCTCCATGGCTGCTGCCATCTGACAAATGCAGGAGTGTGTTGGCAGCACACCCTTGCATACGACAAATGACTGGCAGCTGTGGAGGTGTCTGGAGGACTGTGCTGCTGGCTGTCACTGACTGCAGCACCACTGTCCAGGTATGGGGTTGGGTTGGGGGAGTCAGTGCCATGAGAGGGTAGTTTGCTGTCCACCAATGATGCAGTGGGGGCAACAGAATTGGGATTCAGGGTGGTTGGCCTGAGGCACAGCAAGAGAGGTGTTGTTTAGTATTCGGGGTTGAGGCAGCTATTGGATGTGTGCCGGTTCACCTGTACAGCATGTGGCTGCAATGCCACTTGGGCTCAGAAATGGGTCTTCTGGCTAACTGGGCAGAGGCCTGGGTCCGGGTGCCTTTGGAGGCTATTCACACATCCAGACCCCACGCTGTACCATGCAAGGGATCCACTGTTGGACCCATGCCGAGCATCCAATTTGATACCCGGCTGGGTCTGCAACTCCTCCCCCGGCTGCCATGTGTGGCCCTTTATGCTGGGGGGGGTGGCGTGCCCATGAACAGGTGGTGGCCTTTGGTGAATACAGCCTGTGCACACCTGTCCACTGGTGTGGGGCTACATGGGTGGGATACGAACCTCCGGCGCATATTTCCCACCCATTGGTGCATAGGCCCCATTGTGAGAAAAAAAAAGGAAGATGTTAAACACTGTCTCTACCATTTCTGGAGCAATGGACTCATTCACCACAGGTATTCTTCAATTTTCACAATTTTTATTTAATAACCATTGGTCACAGTACTGTTAAAGTTGCCTGCTAATGTTTCAAAGGAAAATCCCTCTTCCTCAGAGCAACAATTACTAAAATGTAAATAGAACATTAATTAAAACCTTATATAGAAAAGTACTTGTCACTTAATACCTCATGACTGTGTCATGAAAATCTCATTTTCTAGCTTATACATTTAACTGCAAAATATCGCAACTCAAAGATTAATCATGTCGTGTATTACACACACACACTGTCACTAGAACAAATTGCTTTTTCAATAATCGCCAGCTACTCCTGTTATGTCATATAGTGCAACTCTATCTATATCATAATCTTAACATATTAGTGCATTTTTCCCCTTTTAAGAAAGTGCACTGAGTGGGTTAACAACAGGTTCAAAATACATTCATAACATTCATACCTGGCCAAATTGTTTTATGAGTAAAGCAAACGGTTTTTCATAAAATCATCCTAATTCCTGAAGAAAAAAGGGAACAACTACTTTCTGCATGCAAACGTATAAATGTTGCCATCTTTAATGATGCATTGACCTACTATATTTATACAGCAAAGTATCTCTTTTCATAATGTAAAAAACTTTCCCTGGTGCATTGCTTTTGTCTCATTAGGGCTGCAGTGGGTGGAGCCTGCAGTCCTTTAGCGATCAGAGTGAGGACTCTGCATTTTTCCCTTAATTAAAAAAAAACAAAACAGATTCTCTCCGCCCTCTCTCTGCCCATCACAACTCCGCCCCCTCTCTGGTGCCCATGCTCTACTGCTATTCAAACAGCCCCTCCCACCCTTTCTCTGCCCATCACCAGTCTATCCCTTCCCCAGTGTCCTAATAAGAAACCCTCCCACTACCGCCCCCTGTACACTGTACCACCCTCACCCCTCTGTTCCCATCCCTTTAATGAGAGGAAACACAAACACACATCCATAGCAGCTCCAGATCACTGCTTTTTCTGACTCGTCCCGCTCCCACTCAGAATAGTGTTTCCAGTCCCATTCCCAAGCTGTGAGAAGTTGCCATAGTCGGTGCCCTTTCTTAGAAGTGTCCAGTAAACTACTGCCACAGCTCCACTCAAACTGTCGGAGCCTGGACTCACAGAACCAAATGTATAAAAAAAAAGGGCATTGAGTGACAGAGTCTCTTTAGAAAGCCGTTTTGTCCAAAACTTTCTAAAGAGAGTCACTCAATGTCCATTTTTTTGTTTTTACATGTTTGGTTCTGTGTATCCAGGCTCTGACAGTGTGGTAAGAAAAAACGGATGTACAGTATTCAGTTCCTAAACGGCAAAAATAACCCGGTGTCATAACCCTTGGCGATGACTAGCAGCATAATAACTACTTACACAGTGCGCTGCAGCCCAAGCAAGGGCAGCCTGTATTTGGAAGGTGATGTTGGCTTTTGATGTGTCCTGCAAGACAACCAGTCTCTGTTATCTACACATCAGAACTTAAAATAGGGTTGCCGTTTTTCAACAAAAGCACTGTATGAAGGACTCAAAAAGATGCCCCTTTAGCTTTGCCACAGAACCACAAAACCATGGCATGCATGAAGGATCCTAAACAGACCCATTAATTCCAGTAAATGAACCTCATGAACATATGGAGAACCTCTCAACCTTTGCTTAAAACCTGTGATTTCCAAGCCAGAGAGTACGTTTGTAAAAGTTATTATAGTGTGACCACTGGTTGGTCACACCACAACTTGATGTCTGTCACAATTAAAAAGACACACACTGTAGTTTTGGACAGTTGTCCAGATATAGACTGACCAGGAGGCAGTGATGATGGGGGCACGATGAGATGCCAAGTTGACGTGGGGGTGGGGGCGCGAGGGGGCAGAAAGTTACAGTAGGGCAAGCCAAAGTCATATCCTTTGTTGATCTGTTACCCTTCCAAGGTATAACTAAACTTGCCTCCTGATATGAGGCAGACCGGTATACCCTCTCCCTCCAAACTGAACTATTTACAGAGAGTAAATAGCTAATTGCCATCAGTAACAATGTGACTTGATTCCTACCTTTTGCGCACACATTATATTTAACTCTGCATCCCATCACACCTAGATGCCCCACCCAATCTGCCTGCCCTGAAAGTGTCAGTCAGGTGCACCCCATAATGTGAAGCTGTCCCCCTCCAGTTCATTGCCACTTCCTTGCCACTAACATTATATAGACTCAAAATGTGTGCCACGGACCTGAAAGGTTGTGTGTGTGTGTGTGTGTGTGTGTGTGTGTGTGGAGGTGATGAATATCTTTTCACTCTCACATAGACTAACTGAAGAATCAACATGAGTCCATGGACAAAATGTTACAAATAAAACAAAAATGGCAGCTGTGGAAAAAAAACGCTACTTTAGTATGGTAATGCTGATCCTAAGTTAATAATCGGCAACCCATTTCCAGACAGCAGCACTAAATCTATCTGGACAAAACATGTGTGACCCAGACAGTTGGCATTTGGCCCAAATGCATTACACCAGCAGCTCAAATAAAACAAGCGACCCCCCCGTAGTACAACAATGAATGAAAACTGAGAAGGACAAGGATTTTACATACATCATTAGGAAGCGGGTTTCAATAAAGCAAACAAAAAGTCACTGAGCTATTACTATACCAATATGTAGATTAACAAATGTTCTGGACTGCTGAGGAACTCTGCAAATCCCAAGTGACCAGAAGTTAAATAAAAATCACGCACTTTACATCTCTCTGATTAGCTTTTTAAAAGCTTAACTTCTCCAACAGAGAGCATCAGGCTGAGCGAGCAATGCTAAAAGCTGATGTTTGGAGCCGAGACACAAAATATGCACTTGTCTGTCTTTATTATGCATTATATGTAGTAAAACCACAAATGTTAGTTTCTGGGGCCTAAGATCGTGCCTTGTGGGACACCTGTGCACACTTGTCTGCTGTCTGAGATGATGCCATTAAAAAGCTGCTCAGTATTTTACTTAATTCCGTTTCAATACATTTTCACATCCTGAAAATCATTTCACAATATTAAATTAGCTACAGATGCTAAATTCTTCTGGCTGTTGTTGGTGTTTCCTTTTGTTTGTAACATGCTCGCTACTGCCGAACTTGAACAGTGCCAAACAAGTATTTGGGGATTTTCGGAAAATGCTGAACTTCACTGCTTCACTAGGGTAACACATGTGCTGACATGTCAGTTTCTGGTACTTTAAATTACCAAATCTGTCACTGCCGGCACCCCGTCTTTACACTAGTGTTCAGTGTTTGAATGATCATCATTGAGTGATAACATTTGTATTTAGGTTTTTTTGGTGACAAACGTGTAATTTATCTTGTTTCTGTAGTTTAGGAGAGTGATTTCAGCAAGTGACATATTAGCACAATTTAACATTTGCATAGTTAATTCATCTATGAACCTTCCTGGCACCATCAGGGTAAGGTATTCTTTTTCTGTTGTCAGTGCTGAATATTATCTGTGTCTGTTGCAGTTTTGTACTTCTCATAGTGTGAAAGTGTTTTTTTTTTTATGTGGGTCAGAAGTCAGTGCTACCATAGGTGTACTTTACATAAACCGAGTGGCTGAAGTCTCTTATTTCTAAGATCAGACTAGATTGTATATGTTTATCATGCCCTGCTCAGTAATCAAGTTTGTTTTTCTTGCTCTTTGATTTTGTGATGTGTTGTCTGACAGAACGTCTCCCGATATATTTGTGTGTAAGTTTGTGTTGTGTGTTTTGCGAGAAGTTATTATGGATTTTACATTTAGTCTTGATTTTTTTATTCCAGTATCTCTGACTGAGGTTTGAGTCTGTCATTTTCTAGCACTCAATCTGTGGTGTCATTTATATTTTAAACAAAGTTAGTGCAGCATACTGGACAGAAACGCTCAAACATAGGCTCACTCTCAGTGTTTCAGGAGAGCACTTGCTTTGGCAAGAAACTTGGTGGCACACCCCTATGGAAGCCTTATATCGGTTACAGAATAAAAGATTCAGGTTTCAGAGATCAGTTTTAAAAAGTTTTACTGAAATAACATTAGAGTGCAGGGCAATGGAGTAAAAAAAATTTTCAAAAAATGCAAAAAAGTGGTTTCAATGCAAATATTTGCACAAGGCAGATCCTGTGCACAAGACATCTAGATACAATCTGTGTATTAGATTAATTACACAAAAAGCAGTTTCTACAATGCACTGAAGTCATAACACAAAAGGTTGTTTCCAAATACTCCAGAAAAGTATCGGCAAGACAGAAGGAAACAGCAGGCAACCAACACGTGATACACAGTGTACCTGCAGAACAGGATCCCATCCACACAGAGGTCCCACAGAAAACCTGTTCTTCCATTGCCAGTATCACCAATAGACCATAAAATCCTACAGTAAGGAAACCAATCTAGTCCCACCATTCATCCCTGGTGGTACTGCAGCCGCCATTCAAAAATCCCATAGGACTATGCACATACCAGGAGATCCTCTACAATGCTGTATCCTGTTACACACAGCAGTGAATTTGAATTAAATTATCAGTCTGCTTATGTGCTTTCATAGTGTGCTACATATTTTAAGATGAAATATTCCTGACGATGTACCAAGGACACTGGTGGTATTTAAATTAGTTTCTTAGATCAAAATCTAATAAGCTAATGTATCCCAGATATTGTATGAACTACATATGCTGCTAGTGCCTTTTCCTGTTGTTTTTTATGTTTTTACCTTTTTTTTTTTTACATTAAGCTTTATATGGAATGATTTCACCTTATCACTATGGCATGTGGATATTCAATATGTTTTTTATATGCTGTCATGGAGTGTCCATATATTTGTATTGCTCACCATTTTCTTTTCTTTTTTTTTTTCGTTTGTTTGTTTAGTCTCATTGATTGGTGCAGGCTGTTGTCATTGCTTTGCATGTTCTCATGCAGCATACATACACATGAGTTGTGTTTTGCAGTAAAGTAAAAGTATTCATTTTTATTTATGTCTAAATGTGAATAATCCTTTATAGTTCCATATAAATTGTTTGTCTTGTTTAATTAAACTTGAGTTGGAAACAATGATTTGTATTTGCTGGTTATCTAGAAAATTTCCGTCTATGAATTATGGTTTTGTGTTATAGTATACCAACATTTTTTTTGAGTTCCTATTTTCTCCTTTATTGGGGCTGCAGTGGGTGGATCCTGCAGTCCTTCAACAATCACAGAGTGAGACTCTGCATTTTTTCCTTCATTAAAAAAAAAATACTCCACCCATCACAACCTTGCCCCTTCTCTGGTGCCTGTGCTCTACTGCTATTCAAACAGCTCCTCCCTGCCCTTTCTCTGCCCATCACCAGTGTATCCCCTCCCCAGTGTCCCTAATCAACTGTGTTTTTAGCACTATAGTAGCTCCTCCCCACCATACTCTGCCCTGCTCCTCTCCGCTCTGCTCTAAAAACAAATTCTCCAGCTACCACCCACTGTAATACTACTGCCTCAAAAAACAATATTCCTGAGAAATTAAAGTTAGGACAAAAAAGAGCTTCCCCAGTTTTCACTGATTAGTTACAGCACTTTATGCTTGGCTTTTTCATTCCCTTTGGTTACCAACATTTCTTCAGGCAGCAGAAACAGCCATCACCAGCCCTTTACAATTCAGATGCAAAAAAGACTTATTTATTCCTCTCCAGTATCGCCTCCTTTCTTCTTAAGCCAATCTGCCAGTGCTTTTATTAAATGGGTAAATTAAGTTGTATTAGAAAAACACACCTCACTTTTTCGAATAAGCGAATGGGTAAGCACCACTTGTGAAGCCAGGAGATAGTGTAAAAATATTTTTATTAACATGTATCAAAAAAATCAGTGCAAAAAACCACAAACATGTATCAACATATCCTTCAATTTAAAGTGCTAGTGTCATAAGGCAGTATCCAGCACTACAATGAATGCACTAAATTAGAGTTCTAATCAGTAACAGAAGTCAAAGAGGGATAGATGTAACTAATATAGTAGCAAAAAATCAGTAACTTTTGGCATACCAAGTAAACAGGATCTCCCAAAGAAACAAGAATAAAGCACACGGCTTACTTAGACATCGGGAAATAGGATCCAAAAACAACTTCAACTTTCTTACTTTACACAGTATATTCAGAAAGAGCTGTGTTCCATATGTTCCATATGCACTCGAAGAATAGCTTAAATTAATCTACTGTAGGTGCTACTAAGGATATACCTGAGGCAGTGAAAATGTACAAGCATAAAGCGTGGAGTGTCAGTACTTGAAATACAAAACGCTGCTATTTGAAAATGCTGCCATAATGCCAAGCTCACACACGCTGCAAACCCTTCAGCTTCGTCGGCGTGGAAAGGATGCTAACGTTTCAACTTTTGTCATCATCAGAGCGTATCTGCCAAAGTGCAGAGGTGTATTTAAATATACTAGCCACCATACATGTCAGTATGTGGGGCAAGTGGAACAAATGATCAACTATTGAAAATACATAATACATGCAGCCATAACCCCAAAAAGAGGTTACAAATAAATTTATAACATGATGCTGCAAGCAAAACAGCACATAAAATAGATACCATATACAGTAAATCAAAAAACAAAATACAACAAAAAACAGACATTCACATAACTACTGATACAACCAACCAGAGCCTGCATGTTGCAGTTGGATGGGGCAAGGAATTGGGGAAAAGGGTGGAACAATCAAACCTAAAGATGATAACCAGCCAGAGCCTACAAGTCATAGTTGGAGAGGAATAATGGTATACTAGGAGGGGGAAGGGGAGGACATTGATGGTACTAATAGCCTAAATAGCTATGTAGTAGAATGTCATCATTCAGTTCACTCAGAAATAAAGTGTTTAATGTGAAAATCCAATGTGCCTCATGCTGTAACATTTGTAACCTCTTTTTGGGGTTATGGCTGCATGTATTATGTATTTTCAATAGCTGATCATTTGTTCCACTCGCCCCATGTACTAACATGTATGGTGGCTAGTATATTTAAATGCACCTCTGCACTTTGGCAGGTACACTCTGATAATGATGAAAGTTGAAATGTTAGCATCCTTTCTGCGCCAATGAAGCTGAAGGGTTTGCAGCGTGTGAGCTTAGCATTATGGCGGCTATTTTCGAATAGCAGCATTTTGTATTTCAAGTACTGACACTCCATGCTTTATGCTTGTACATTTTCATCACCTCAGGTATATTCTTGGTAGCACCGAGATTAATTTAAGCTATTCTTCGAGTGCACATGGAACATATGGAACACAGCTCTTTCTGAATATACTGTGCAAAGTAAGAAAGTTCAAGTTGTTTTTGGATCCTATTTCCCAATGTCTAAGTAAGCCATGTGCTTTATTCTTATTTCTTTGGGAGATCCTGTTTACCTGGTACGCCAAAAGCTATTGATTTTTTGCTGCTATATTAGTTACATCTATCCCTCTTCGACTTCAGTTACTGATTAGAACTCTAATTTAGTGCATTCATTGCAGTGCTGGATACTGCCTTATGACACTAGCATTTTAAATTGAAGGAGATTTTGACACATGTTTGTGGTTTTTTGCACTGATTTTTTTTGATATATGTTAATAAAAATAATTTTATACTATCTCCTGGCTTCACAAGTGGTGCTTACCCACTCGCTTATTCGAAAAAGTGAGGTTTGTTTTTCTAATATGGAGTTACTCTCTGGTAGTGCACACTTGTTTGATGCATATTTCTTTACCATGGTGTGAGCCCGTAAAATATTTTTGTTTACTATTTATGATTTTTTGGTGGACATTTTGAGAGTATTTCCACTTTTAGGAGAGCTCCTCACGACAACAAAAAAAGTCAAGATGGATATTAATGCACAACAAGCGACTGGGATGGCTGAAGTGCTGTCATTTACAGAACAAATGGGCAATGAGATAGCATTATCACAGGACCACATATCAGTTTTACTCACTGGGGCTAGTTTATCAGCATATCGAGATACTGTTGATTTTAAATATTGGGAGTCATTAAAGAAAAAAAGAAATTCGTTATAATTTACATGCTGCTTCTTTATCTCAATATTGGAGAGACAAGCGCATTCCACAAGGTATGAGAATACAAAAGCCACCATCCTTTGGAATGGATAACTGTGAATATATGCAAGATTGGGAAAAAATCTTGAATAAATGTAGTCAAGATATAATGCTGCTTACTATAAAAAAGGCAAAAAAAGAAGTTGATAAAGCCCAATAGAAAATACTTTTGTTGGAACCTAAACTGAAAGAAAAGTATACTCCCATTGATTCTGATAACCAAAAACCAAAAATGAAAAATATTTTATTTAAATTTCAGACTGATTTGATTGCTTACAAACAAAAAAAATCATAAAAGAGACGAAAGTGACTATTTATCTGGAATGGTTTATAATTGGCAGGGACAGAGCGAAAGAAATCGGCCCCGAATTAGACGAGTTGAAGAAGATGATTTAGAAATTTCCTCCGGCCAGATAGTAATGGTAATAATGGCGAACAGAGATTTATTGGCAGACCTTTTTTAGGTCAAGGCCGAGACAGGAGTGAGTCAGACATGAAGGTACCTTCAGAAGGAGAACAAGGAGGGGGTGGGGAAGAGAAAGAGAGCAAGGATTCAGAGGACCAAGGAGAGGGCAACGCTCCAGAGTGAGACAAAACTGGGGACAAGTGTGGAGATCCCCGAGACAATGGAATCTGAATTGGAAGTAATCGAAGTGAAAGTATATTGACTGATAGTCAAATGAGCATATTAAAAAAGGGCCTATCTTTTGTGCCAACTAATTTCCCTGATCCTTTCAAGATAGAAGTTGATTTGTTCAAATTTTTTAGAAGGTTAAATCTTAAAGATTTTTTCAGGGAGAAAATATCTCCAATACCTAATGAAAACAACAGAAAAGTAACACCGTTTAAGAAGCCTTCTTCTTTCTGCCCCCCCAAAACAATCCTACCCTCACCACCTTCTGCAATTTAGTAAAACATGACATATGATTTACTCAAAGACAATGAACATTCTGTAGTGAACCACAATATCACATTTAATGAACGCAAAGCTTTAAAAGAACTACAAGATAATGATCAAATAATAATTAAGCAAGCCAATAAAGGTGTAGCTGTTATCTGGGGAAGAGATCAATATGAAATAGAAGCAGACTCA
The DNA here is from genome assembly GCA_016271365.2 of Neoceratodus forsteri. Taxonomy (NCBI): domain Eukaryota; kingdom Metazoa; phylum Chordata; order Ceratodontiformes; family Ceratodontidae; genus Neoceratodus; species Neoceratodus forsteri. Next base: position 1,109,515,042 of record CM057456.1, on the reverse strand, counting down.
GTTGTCTAACGAAATGTTTTATACAAAATTGGATTATGACCTGACTGATGAAATACAAGAAAGGGCAAACTCTCTGATAAATAGAGGTAAAAACTTTAAATGGATTACTGATACTGAAGCTGACTTTTTGACAATAAAAGCATCAAAGAAGCCAGTACTATATCTGCTTCCAAAAATACACAAAAATAAGACTCCAGTACCAGGACGTCCCACAGTGTCATCAATAGGCTCCATTACAGAACCTATATCTAAGTTTGTTGATTTTTTTATTGAACAACCAGTTTCTTTTTTGACATCATATATAAAGGATACAAATGATGTTTTGAAACTGATTGTTGATTTTGAGATTGGAATAGATGATTGGCTGGTTACTATTAGTGTCGAAAGTCTATATTCAAATATACCGCATGAGGGCGGTTTAACTGCTTTGGAGAATGCTCTAACATCGAGAGATATGTCCTCGCCTCCTACAAAATACATCATTGAATTAGCTAGATTTGTTTTAGAAGCTAATTATTTTTTCTTCAAAAGAAAAGCATATGTTCAACATAAAGGAACAGCAATGGGCACTACTTTTTCCCCCAATCTGGCTAATTTATATATGGGGACTGGGAAATGAAGTACATTTTCAATGAACAGCACAATCCTTTTTGGCAAAATATAAAAGTTTGGAAAAGATACATTGATGACTGGTAATTTGGTCTGGTAGTCGAGACAGTTGAACAGAATTAATTGAAATTATGAACTCTACTAACGATCATTTGTCTTTTACTTTTGATGCTGATTTGGAACAAATACCTTTTTTGGATATATTGTTACAAAAACACGGGAACAAAATAAACACTAGTTTATATAGGAAAACTTTGTCTAGAAACAGTTTTAAGAAGGGACAGTTGCCATCCAAATCATATCACTAAAAATATTCCTAAAAGTCAGTATACCCACGCAAGAAGAATTTGTTCATCAGATTCCGCTTTTCAAACAGCAAGTAATGGAATTACAAACAGACTCTTAGAAAGAGGTTATGAAGTTCCACTACTAAGACAGTCTTTTAAAAATAGTCTGGAAAAGGACAGGATGGATTTGTTAAATAACATAAGAATACAAAAGGACAATGATAGACCTACATTTGTGACTGATTATAATCCTTTAGGTAACAAAATGAGGCAGATTATCTATCAGCTTTGGGACTTATTAAAACTTGATAACAGATTGCAACATTTATCCCAATAAGTCCCAAGAATATGTTTTCAACATGGTCAGACTTTAAAAGATCACCTGACATCAGCGATGTTACCAAAAATACAACAACAAGGAGACTGGTTATCAAAAATGCAAAAGGTAGGCGGCCCTTGGCGCATTAGTTCCGCTTGCGCGGCAGCGACCTGGGTTCGGGACGGACTCAGGTAGCTGGACGGCGGCTGGGGAGGAGGATTGAGCACCCAATGGCTGCTCTCCTCCTCCAGGGGGAAGAGTAAGGATACAAGTCCGCTGCAACACCGCCACCTGGGTGACCACAGGTGGAGGTGCAGCGGACTGCGTCACAGGGAGGGAAGGGCGTCTGCGGAGCCGAGCGTCAGGCACGTTATGGCGTGCTCCGCCCCTAGGCTCCCCCAGCGTGCGACGTCCTGTGGGGAGGGAAGAAAACCAGGAAATACCCCACCGGACTCCTGGTAGACGGAGCTCCTGGCCACGATCTCCAATGCCCCTACCGACGCCAGTACCAGCATCCCTCGACGAAAACTAAGTCACGTCGGGGTGTAAGGGCCCCACCCTGTACCCGCCTGGGGGGTATAGCCAAGGCTCCGTGGGGGGGATGGACTGCACTGGTCGTCGGTTAGTAGGAGCGGGGACGAATCAGGCCGATGGAGTCTCCAGAAGGAGCAGGAGTTCGGTGGTGAGAGAGGGGGCATACAAAGAAAATATAAAAACAACAAAAAAAAATTCCAAAAGGTAATTTCCACTGTGGACATTGCACACATTGTGCAAATACTGACACCAAATTCATCTCACATCCTAGTTCTGGAAAAAGATTTGAGATTCAACATTTTATAAATTGTAGCACAAGTAGTAGAATTATCCTATTTATGCCCATGTGGAAAAGGATATGTTGGACAGACAAAAATATGTTTAAAACTGAGAATTGAAGAACACAAGATGGCGATTAGGAATGAAAATTTGGACTATGCTATGGCAAGACATTATTTAGAGGCAAGACATGGCTCGGTTGCCACTTTACGTTTCTATGGGATTGAAAAGATTGAAATAAGTTTCCGAGGGGGAGACCTTGTGAATTTATTGTTAGTGTGAGGCACATTGGATTTTCACATTAAACACCTTGTTTCCGAGTGGACTGAATGATGACATTCCACTACATAGCTATTTAGGCTATTAGTGCCATCAATGTCCTCCCCTTCCCCCTCCTAGTATACCATTATTCTTCTCCAACTATGACTTGTAGGCTCTGGTTGGTTATTATCTTTAGGTTTGATTGTTCCATCCTTTTCCCAATTCCTTGCCCCCTCCAACTATGACTTGCAGGCTCTGGTTGGTTGTATCAGTAGTTATGTGAATGTCTTTGTTTTTGGTTTTTTGATTTACTGTATTTGGTATCCATTTTGTGTGCTGTTTTGCTTGCAGCATCATGTTATAAATTTATTTGTAACCTCTTTTTGGGGTTATGGCTGCATGTATTATGTATTTTCAATAGTTGATCATTTGTTCCACTCGCCCCACGTGCTAATGTGTATGGTGGCTAGTATATTTAAATGCACCTCTGCACTTTGGCAGGTACGCTCTGATGATGATGAAATAGCAGCATTTTGTATTTCAAGTACTGACACTCTACGCTTTATGCTTGTACGTTTTTGCCACCTCAGGTATATCCTTGGTAGCACCGAGATTAATTGAAGCTATTCTTCGAGTGCACATGGAACATATGGAACACAGCTCTTTCTGAACATACTGTGTAAAGTAAGAAAGTTCAAGTTGTTTTTGGATCCTATTTCCCAATGTCTAAGTAAGCCGTGTGTTTTATTCTTATTTCTTTGGGAGATCCTGTTTACCTGGTATGCCAAAAGCTACTGATTTCTTTGCTGCTATATTAGTTACATCTATCCCTCTTCGACTTCTGCTACTGATTAGAACTCTAATTTAGTGCATTCATTGTAGTGCTGGATACTGCCTTATGACACTAGCACTTTAAATTGAAGGAGATGTTGATACATGTTTGTGGTTTTTTGCACTGATTTTTTCTATACATGTTATTAAAAATATTTTTATACTATCTCCTGGCTTCACAAGTGGTGCTTACCCACACTCTTATTCGAAAAAGTGAGGTTTGTTTTTCTAATATGGATTTACACTCTGGTAGTGCACACTTGTTTGATGCATATTTCTTTACCATGGTGTGAGCCCCTAAAATATTTTTGTTTATTAAATTAAGTTGTGTGTTTGAGTCATTCTTCCCCCTTAAAGTATTGAAATGTTTCGCTAACCATATCGGGCAGCCGGAGGGTGCGTCGCACTTGCCTGCGGCTGTTGGGACTGTGCCTCAGGCCAGCAAATTAACATTTAAGACTGAATCTGAAGTCAAGGCTGTTCCCTCCCTTCCCCCTCCAACCCTCCCCTCCTTTTTTTCGGTTCTTCGTTCCCATTTTGACCCCTCGTTCAGTCTTTGGCTATACTGCAGAGTGGAATTGGGTCCAGAGCTCCAATATGCCAATGGGAATGGGAAAGAAGTTCAAACTTAGGAAATGCATCCCAGTGTCAGTGGCTACCACCTTCCTAGTGGGCTCTACAATGCTTGTCTTTGTCTTTACGTAAGTGGCACAACAACTTTTGGTTTTAATCTCCTCCTTTCATTGTACAGGCAGCAGTGGATTTTTTTGTAATTTGTTTGGTTCCGGTGACTTCTTTATAGTTTGACCATGGTAACAGTGCATTTTACTGCTGTCTGCCACTGTACTGTGTTTAGCCTGCCCTGCCCTAGCCAGGAGGAACTTTGGACAACACCGTCTGACCTTTTTACTTACCACAGTGAGTGAACAGACTGTTATCATCTGCTCACCAGGTACTTTTGGGGGTTTAATGTGTGGCAGTGGAGGTGGGTGGGCTATCTAGTATTTACATACCTCTCAACCTCCTGCCTTATAAATCATGGAGGGACAAGGCTTAAAAAATCAGGAACAAAGGACCAATATCAGGGACAAATCTTCAAAATTAGTTATCCACCCACAAAGCTGGTAGAATATGAGGCTTCATGCAAAATGCATTTTATAAAGAACAAGTCTAACTTTAATGCTTCACATTATTTTGTTCTTTCAATCCCCACCGGTTAGCCACAGACACAAAGTTTAGGAGGAACAGAGTAAAATTTTGAGGCAAAAATCAGGGATGTCCCTGAAAATTAGGGACAGTTGAGAGGTTATGAGTATCCAGCAAGTAATTTTGTGTGTGTGTATGTGTGTGTGTGTGTGTGTTTGTAACTATAAGACAGCATCATGGCAAACAACCTTGGGGCTCCATGAGCTGACCAGAGCCTCTGGGTGGTCATGAACTCAGAGGTCTATAATTAATATTAGTCAATGGGCAATAATATTTTAAATGAATTCAGCAGAAATGTGAGCATTGGGAACTGCTTTTAGAGTTAGAAGTATGTTCTTTCTGTGCTGTCTATTTATTTTAACTCCTAAGAGGGCTATAATTAATAGAAGTCATTGGTCAATAATGTTTATGTGTGCTTTGGAAACTGCTTTTAGAGTGAGAAGTATTTTCTTTCTCTGCTGGTATTTTTCTAGCTCCTAGTAATAAAGGTTTGATGTCAGTGGATGTATGGGGTCTTTTATTTAGCATGACTGTTCCTTGTTCCTAAACAATCACTTAATGCATAATAATAAAAGTAATACCTATGACTGAAATAGCTGCTGCTGTTAACGCTGTCCGTGAAAACCAGGTGATGTGACTAAATGTGCTAAGGTATTACTTTTATTATTACGAAAGAAGTGCTTGTTTATATGTAACCCCCACCAGCCCCTTATTTAACTAGTAGGCACACCTCCCATGTCAAGGGGAAAAGAGAAGGGTAAGGGTGCAAAGCAATTTGCCAATGCAGGAGGAAAAAAAAACACAAGGTGTGTATACTAGAGACAAACAGACCTATGCCAAACCCCAGGTCCTGAAGAGAGGGCATTTGCCAAGGGCTATACTAGGTTTGAACTTCTGGACAGGTGTTCCAAGTAAATTCACACAGGAAGCAGTAACTAGCTGTCCATAGCAGGTTGGCATTCTAGAATGTGGCTTTATTAAAACACACAGTTGGAACACAAAAGCAAAAATGGACCCCCCCCCCAGGGTTTACACTTCGTGGCACAAGGCACTGCAGAACACATCTGTAGAAACAGAATTAAAACCTCCCATATAGCATAGGATTAGACATCTGGAACTGTGGAGTTAGCCAGTGAACACATACAGTCTTCTGGAAAGTGGCACTAAGCCATTACTTAGAACATTTCCCATATGGCATAGGATAGGATTGTGGCACATGGGCCATGACGGAGCACTCAAGGCTCAAAACATAGCAAAAGATCCCACGTACAAGAGGTAAACTTTTTTTTTTGTTGTTGTTTAACCAGGAGTAGCACACTAAGCTGAAAGCTTTTTTACAGGAGTGACCTGGGAGCACAGGTAAGTTAAGTGACTTGATCAGGGTTACACAGTATGCAAGTGGAAGCTGTGGAATTCAAACCCAGGTCTGGTCTGCTGGATGTCACCAGATTTGCAGCTCAGAGCCTTAAACCACTGCACTATACTGCCTCCTCTTCTTCAGCATTGGCCACATGCACTGAAAGAAAAGGGCACCCTCACAGAACCTGAAGTGATGAGCAGGTCATTCCAGATTGGGGGGTCTTGCACCTTTGCTTCCATGTCCATACTCAGCCATTCTTTCAGAATTACACCTCACAAATACTGAATACTGTAGAAATTTATAACTTGAAATGTTTAGCACACTTTACATCAGGAAAACCACTAGCGTGTAAGGTTAAAGTTCTGAACAAAGGGCAAGTCACATATGGGACAGCCACTATTGTCATAACTTTAAAACACAAACCTTCTTGAGGGAATCCTCACAGAAATGGGAGAATGGGACGCTTAATCAGTCACCCCACAGAAAAAGGCAGGTACGTATCCTGGTAAGTCGTAAACAGAAATCTACTCACAGTTTGTACACCAAAGCAGCTTCACAAAAGTTCTGGGTTGAATCAGGGGATTGCCCCTAAAAGTCTCTTCGTGCACAGCCTGTAGGCTGGTATTCATGGGGGTGTTGACATTGTAGCAGGTGAATTTGCAGATCCCAAACAAGATCGGGTTTTGATCCTTCCCACAGTAAATGGCTGTTTGCTAATGCATAAAGGCTGTTCTCTTATATTTTGGAGAACAATGAAATTGATGGTTAAACCGTTATTGCATGTCCTGGTATAGAAGTTTGGCTGATGCACATAGCTGTGATGTGTGATGTGTCTTATCAGTACGGTGAGAAGAATATGTTTGTCATTTATGACACAACTTGCGTCAAATGGGATTCCAAAATGCAGCTTGAGTCAATGCCTGACACTGCTGTGTCAAAGCCCACTTGTGACATGGTTGCATCCAGCATCCAGGGGTGCCATGTCACAAGTGGGTCTGTGCCATGGTGGAGCTGCAACATCCCCATAAATTGAATTCCAGAAGCCCCACCATGGATGCAGGGCAGGCCACCACTTAGACCAGCAAAGAGGTGGTCTAACAGGCTTGCGGTGCCAGGCTGTGGTGGGATAGGGGCCTGTAGGGCTCACCTGGTGCTGGTGATGTGGTAATGGAGGCATGGGTGGTGGGTCCTGACCCATCCCCAGCAGGGACATGCTGGTGCCACCCCAGATTGGCATACCACAATGTGTGGTCAGGAATGCCCAGACCCTAGGGCACCACAACCCTGGCCCCCATCCCCTCTGTTGTGCTTAAGTCATCATTGGTGGTCCAGTGGCCCTCCCATCCTGGATCCCACCCGCAGATACCTGGCTTGTACCCCTGAGCCCCACCCTGCCCCTAGCCCCTACCCCCTTTCAGTCTTATACTCCTTGGTGGTCTAGTGGCCCCCCACCCCAACAGGCAGTGGTCCCCCCTGCTGCCCGCCCCTGTCCCCAACAAGCAGTGGTGGCTGGCACAACCCTCCTCACACCAATATGACCAGCCACACACTACAATCTCTCAGACCACATATGTTGGGGTATATGGGGCTCACGGGGGGCACTCTGGCACCAGGAATATGGGGGCATAGCCTGCCATAGCAGGCATGCAATATAGGTGGCATAGGTGTTTGGAGGGGGTAGTGGGATGGTGCCATGGGGGTCCATATGCCATGTGCCACAGCCTGACATCTGCTGCCCCTTCTGAGGCTCTGTTCTGGGCTTGCTGCTCCTTGGGGCACACAGAGAGTGTCCACTTGCACTAGTAGGGTGTTGCAACCTGCCCTGCACCACAGCCTTTCACTGCGCCACTCATCTTGGTACAGGGCTACATGCTGCGGCCAGTCCAGAAGGTTTGCTGCAAGTGGAAAATTGCAGCAAACCTTCTAGAATACCACTTTTTGCCCTTGCCGCAGCTGCATCAGGTGCAGACCCCTGCTTTACAAGTTGTGCCCGACACAGATGGCTTCTGGAATCGGGCCCAATATATCTTTGGATATGTCAAAAAGGCTGAGAACATTTAAAAATAAGGTATAAAATATATAACGCAGTTTTCTATTATAGTAGTAGTAAATATACAATCATACTAATTAAAACTGGCAAAAGGCTCTATTTTTTTCTAATTTTAGTTGTCCTTTAAGCAAAGTTAAATATCAGCCTTTTCTTAGTGGAGCACTTACTCAGCTTCAGCAGGGTGAACAAGTCGGTGCCCTGTCTGCCAATTGACAGGGACGGTGCCCTGTCTGCCAATTGACAGGGACATTCAGCTTTCATTTCTGAGGGTTTAAATACTTTCTTCAACTTCCCATGTTGTGGAGGGTCATGAGCTGGTAAATCCTTCAACTACCACTGTGATTGGCTAAAGCATTTCCTGAGCTCAAAACTTCATTCTATTAACCCATTAACCACTCAGTACTGTGTAGGCTGTCAGTCATTCTATTAACCCCTTAACCACTAAGTACTGTGAAGCTGTCAGTCTGACTAGAACAGGTCTAACACCAACAGAAAGAATCCTCTTTAGACCTTATGGCACTTAATTAATGATGTTAAGCTCTACACTTCTTTTATGAACCTTTCTCTTTTAACAGACCTTTGCTGTTTAGTAGATACACAGTATATCTTCGATCTGAAGCCGCCCTCTATTACAAGCCGCTCTCGAACTTAAGATGCATCTTTAAACAGAATAATCTAACACAAGCCGCCCTCTATCATTAGCCGCTATCACACAGTGATCGCACAGTGATTAACAGAGGTATGAGTTTGCACTCAGTAACTCCTTCCATTACCTGTCTTGACTCTCGACTCCCCATGTTTTGCTGCGACATCTGATGTCAGCAAGACACAGTGCCTAGCAACGACCTTATCCTGGCAACCACTAGCTACCTCTATTAATTAGGCAATGAGTACTGTAACAATAAACAAGTTGGGCAGTGATGTTAGTTTGAAATAAAACGTCTTTTTAATCGAAAATCACAAGCAGATAAAAATAAAAAAAAAAAAGAATGGTTTGCAACAGGTTCACAACAGGATACAGCAGTTCATTCAGTTTCCTCCGAGCTTGTTAGTTCACCCTCTGAGCTGTCAGGCTCACAGTTCTCCTGTCTCTGCTGGATCAGTCGATTGCTACAATATTGGTTCAAGCCTCCCTCTGCGGTTTTCTTGATGAACTCCTCTCTCACATCTTGCAGTAGTCCTCCCTTTTAGGCAGCCAATCATATCTGGATCACAACTTGTAATAGCGCAAACCTACAAAAAAACAAAATTGGTCAAACGCTCATTCACCTTTTTTTGTTATTAGGTTACAGGCTGACACACTCGTACCTGGAATGATTTAATGATAATTTCCTTTGAAACACACTGCCAAGCAGTTTTTATCCATTCTAAGATTTTTTCTTTTCCCAGAGCCTGTGGGTTTCCACCTTTGATTAGCTCCCTTTCTTCATTGGCAATCCAGTTATCGTAGCACTCCCTATATGCTGCCTTAAAGGGTGCATTCCAGCTGATATCTGCTGGTTGAAGAACATTTGTGCATCCACCAGGGATGACAGAGATTATGGTCTTCTGTGATTTAGCGTGAGTTTTCACTGAAGGGCAAATGTGGCAGCGGAAGGCGTCCCATACTAACATTCATTTTCCGAATGTCATCGACCCCCAGACCTTGTCAAACCACTGAATTGTGATGGATTCGTCCATCCAGCCATTGTGTGACATGGCAACCACTACACCAGTAATGCCTAATGTCTCTTTGGGCACCATTTTCCCCTTGATAACCACTAAAGGTGGCAGCTTAGGCCCGTTGGCCATTGCAGCAAGACATACGATCACCTGCTGTTTTTCATGACCTGTTGTTATGAGAGGGACAGATTTGGACCCGATAAGATCTACAGTTCTATTTCCAGGCATATCAGCCCAGATTGCAGTCTCATCCATATTGCCTATCATGGATGGAGTGAGGTCAGAGGCTGCAATCTGTCGCTTGCAGTAACATGCAAATTCTATTATTTTGGGCACAAAATCTTTCAGCAGTCTATGCACAACAGTTGTTTTTAAATGGATGGTGAAGCCCCATCTCCACAAAAACTTGTCCACCCAACCTCGGCTGGCAGAAAACGATGGATCCTGAACTATCAACATTGCTTTTAAAGCAATGGCTTTTCTAGTTACCCTGTAGTGCTGCTCCCTTTGTTCTGTAATCCATGCAGCAAAAATTGATTCGCTTTCAGGGTACTTGGGCCGCCGACAGCCACCATCAAGCCGTCTCTTACGATTGGAGCCCATGTACCCAGACACAGTCAGTTTCTCTTCGAGAGAAGGCAGTTTCTTCCTTCAGTCCTGCAATTGCTTCTCATTGATATGCAGTACAGCTGCAACTGGGTGATTTCCTTCTTTTTCCGCTCTTTGAGCAGCTGCAACTTTAAATTCTAGGTCAAAAGACTTGCGCTTTGACATTGCGACTGTTGCATGCTACAAACAGGCAAAGAAACCATAGTTTTTCAAATGATTAATGATCTTATATCTGGATCTGTAAGTTGATCAATTGATTACAGACCAGCCTCGATAATTAGCCGCCCTCAAACATAAACAGCAAGCGCAAGCAACAATTAGCATTATTAGCTGCGGTTTTAAATCGAAGAGATATGGTATATTCAACAAACTTAAACATCATCTAATAGTAGGATATTTCTCTGTAAAGTGGCTGATTTTATAAAAAGAACTTAACACAGGGAAATCTCCACCCAGGAGAACAGACAGAGTAAACAGTTGTGCTCTGTGTACAGATAATTATGTGTTTGTTTGGAGGGGTTTGTAAGTGAGTGACAATGTGTGTAACACACAATCAAAATTTGGGCTGCTTACCTGCAAACAAGTGCAGAAACCTTATATCCAGATATATCTACTGCAAGTGGAAAAGTTTGGGTGTACTTACTGGTATGATATAACATCAAACAAAAATGGACAAGGACATACGTGACAAATACACATTAACAAAAACATGTATTGCAGGACATTCTGTGGGAAACGGAAGAGATAATTAGAAATTATGTATAATATGAACATCATCCCTGATGTTTAAATGCCACTAAATATCAGACTCCATATTCCCTTCAGCATAAAGCCATAAGGAACATATTAAACACTGACCAGTTACTTGGGAACATTATTCCTCATGTTCAAAATATTGTGAATTGCAGATCAAAAAATGTAAAAGATAAAATAATTAGATTCATGTATGAGCCAGATGCTACTCAGTCGGTATTGGGACCACTGCCAAAAGCAAACAAACATGATGACTCATTTTAAAATGGCTAGAAGGTTAGGTAAATGATGGGAAATTACTGTAAAATGCTTTCCAAATTTCAGGCAGGGTTTCAGAAAGGTAAAAGCACTTGTGATCAAATTGTTGTTATTGATTAATCAATAAATATGTAGAGCAGAAAAAAGGAAATCTTTTTTTGCATTTTTAGATCTTCATGCAGCGTTTGATAATGTGAATCATACCTTTTTATGGTCGTCACTTCAACACCAACAGATAGATAATAGATCTACTTAATATCTTAAAGCAAATATTAGTACTGGAACTGATGGCACCCTTTCAAATAGTGTAATCATAAACCATGGTATAAAGCAGGATTGTATTCTTGCTCCCTGTTTATTTAACTTCTATTTGGAATCCCTTACTGTTGAATTAAGTAAAATTGACATGTTTCTATTTATAATTGATCAAGAAAAAATTCAAATTATGCTGTATTCAGATGATATTGTCTTATGTTTGCTTACCCTGTTAGGCCTAAAGAGACATTAATTGTGTTCTCCAGCATCTTGAAATGTTAGCTTTAAGAGTAAATGAAAAAATCTAAACATAGAAACATAGAAGCTGTCAACAGAAAAGGACCTCTTGGTCCACCTAGTCTGCCCTAAAGTCCCTACCTGCTGTGCTACTGCAGACCCTAATTGATCTCTGGCATTACCACCCACAGCCCTGTTACTAAGGTCTTTAGAAAAATAACCAGCACTCCAAACTGAGATTCAAAAAAGAGTTTTTTTTTTACTGAAAAAGAGTTTTTTCAAAACACACTTATATTCAAAACAGTTTCACAGTGTGCATGTAAAGGCAAACCGTGTCTGTAAGAAGATTTAAAGTTCACACACACAGAATCTCGACCTAAGGTCCCCATGTCTATCCCATGCATGTTTGAAACCTGTTACCGTTTCAGTGCCCACCACCTCTACTGGGAGACTGTTCCAGACATCCACCACTCTTTCCACGAAGAAATATTTCCTCACATTCCCTCTGTCTTCCCCTTCCAGCTTCATATCATGCCCCCTCATCCTTGAACATCTCCTTCTGTGAAACATGCCACTCTCCTGTACCTTACTGATACCCTTGAGGTATTTAAATGTTTCTATCATGTCTTCCATTTCTTTCCTTTCCTCCAGTGAGTACATATTTAATTCCCTGAGTCTTTCCTCATAGGACTTCGGATGCAGACCATGCAGCATTTTGGTTGCCCTTCTCTGTAGCGCCTCCACCCGGTCTATGTCCTTCCTAAGGTGGGGCCTCCAGAACTGGACATAGTACTCCAGATATGGCCTCCTTATTGAACTATATAGGGGTAACACTACCTCCCTTTTTCTGCCGGTGATGCCTCTCCCTATGCACCCCAGCATCCTACTAACCTTTCCTACTGCTTTATCACACTACTTTGCTACCTTCAGGTCATCAGATATGATGGCCCCAGATCCCTTTCTTAATTTGTTGTTGTTAACACCTCCCCACCCCCAAATTAAAAATTGCCCTTGGGTTTCTGTGCCCCACATGCATAATTTTACATTTTTTGGTGTTGAAGCCCAGTTGCCAAACCCTTGACTAGTCTTCCAGTTTTTTTTTAGATCTTCCTTCATTTTCTCCGCCCCCCCAGTGTGTCCACTCGGTTGCAGATTTTTGTGTCATTCATGAACATTGAAGAGGACCAGTCCCAGTACTGATCCCTGTGGCATCCTGCTGGTTACCTTACCTTCCTCTGAGTGAACTTCATTTACTACTGTACCACCCTGTGAGTTCTGTTACGTAACCAGCTTTGTATCCATTTACTATCTTTTGACCCACTCCCATGCTGCCTAGCTTGTTTATCAGTCTTCTGCGAGGAACAGTATTGAAGGCCTTATGGACATCCAGGTAGGCCACATCCATCGCTTCTCCCTGATCCACCTCACTGGTACCCCAGTCAAAAAACTCTATCAGGTTTGTTTGGCAAGATCTACCCCCTGTAAACCCATACTGCCTTGGATCCTGCAATCCACTGGTTTTTAGGTGTTCCCCTATCTTTAAGTAGAGTTTCCATAACCTTGCCCACCACTGAAGTCAGGCTTACAGGTCGGTAGTTTTCTGCCTTCTCCCTATTCCCACATGTGTAGTGGGACCACATCTGCCCTCCTCCAGTCCCCCAGAACTTCCCCTGTATCCAGTGATAGACTGAACAGGGCCATCAGAGGCAAAGACAGTTCCTCCTTTATTTCCTTCAGTATCCTAGGGTGAACCCCATCCGGCCCCATGGTCTTGTCTACTTTTAGGTTTGCTAGTTCCCTGAGGACTCTCTCCTCCATAAAAGGGCTAGTGTCCACCTCCCTTCCCTTAATGCACTTCTCCACTATCTATGGCCCATCACCTACCCCTTCCTTTATGAATACCGAACAAAAGTACTTACTCAGTATGTCAGGTTTCTTCTGGTCCTCTTCCACATTCCCCCCTCCCATTTTAGTCTTACTATCCCTGCCATGCTTTATTTCTTTTTTGCTTATGTACCTGAAGATAGTTTTATCCCCCTTTTTTGCTGATTTGGCAAGGTTTTCCTCTAGTTGTGCTTTAGCTCTCCTAAGTGCCTTCCCTGCCTTCCTTTGTTTCTCCTGATAACTCTCCCTATCCTCTTCCTTCTGTGTCATCTTGTACCTTTTGAATGCCTGCTTCTTTTCCTTTATCTTCTCTGCTACTTTTTTGGAGAACCATAGTGGTCTTTTCTCTTGCTCTTAGTAACCTGCTTGACACAGAGGGTTGTTGCCTTCTCTATTGCCTGCTTTTTTCTTGCCAACCTTTTCTGTACTCCCACCCTTATTCCCTATTTCTGCTAAGGCTTCCCTATGGCACTCTCTTATTTTCTTGAAATTGGCCCTTTTGAATTCCAGGACTCTCGTTTTTGTGTGGCCCCATTGTGGCCCTGCCCTTATGCTAAACAACACTATATGATGATCACTGTAGTAATGTCTTTTGGTTGCCAACTGCAAAAAAAGGCAAATGGAAATTTAGCAAACTTGAATTAGAGGAGGTACAGGAATACAGATATCTGGGGATTACCCTAAGCTCAAAAATGTCTGGAAATGCATATTTTAGAAGTTAAACAAAAAGCTAGCCAAATTATGAAAGGGATAATTAGGTTGGGAATATTTTCAGAGGAAATTCACATAGAGCCTTGGATGCAGCCTACAAAACCAAAGTTCAGACTATGATACTGTATGGAGCTGATTCATGGGGCTTTTCAAATAATGTAAGAGAGCTACAGACTGTCCAGAATTACTTTCTAAACAAATAATTAACCTCCCAATTGACTGCCCTACTGCACTTTTAAATGTAGACTTTAACTTACTTTCACTTAAGGTGATGGCAAAATAGAGCATAATAAATGTTTTTAAATTGTATATTTTCTTTATTGAATAATTCACAAGAAGTGTACAATACAAAAACAAACCACAAAACATATAAAGATACAAATAAAGGTGTAACAATCAACTAACCCCTCTCCCCCGATGACATGAGGTGACAAAGTAAAACAGACATACAACATTACATGATTAAAACTGAGACAATTGGGGGAAACAAACTTTTTACAGAGAGAACATTTATAAATTGGCTCCATGAAATTAAGTTACAAAAACACTGTCTAAAAAGGGGTCAGAGACTGATGAGTATTAATATGAAGAAGTTAAAAGAGTATAAATAAACTAAAAAGTACATGTACTAAAATATAAATTAGAAAATAGAAGGGACACACTACATAAGGAATTATGAAAACAGTATTTTGTGCAATGCACCCCCCATTTAGAATGGAATTTTTGGAATTTATTATGAAAACTTGCAATAGCTTTAATCAACTGAAGATTGTATAGAATGATCGAAGACTATTCCCAAAAAGAAAGTAAATCATTATCCATCCAATGTTTTAATACTATCTGTTTAATTGAAATAGAAATTAAGGCTAACATAGCTCTGTCAATTGTACTAGGTAAGGAGTTAAAGTTACCAAGAATGCAGCCTTCAATATGGAAGGCATCTTGAATATGCAGTTTGTTGAGAATCCTGCTTTTGATTTCCTTGCAAAGTGGCTTGACCAAAGGACAACTCCAAAAAATATGGCTAAGATCCTCTGTACCCAGTTTATAACATATACATGAAACGGAGCTAATGAGACCTCTTTTAAACAAAATAGAAGAAATTATATAAGCATTATGTAGAATTTTAAATTACGCAAGTTTCAAAATTATTTAAGGGAATGTATTTAAAAATGTTTTCCCAAATTTGCGACCAATTTAGAGAACAGAATACTAAATCAAAAGACCAATAGGAGGGATGAATTGGAGCCTCTGAAAATATACTTTGGAGAAAAATCCTACATGTATTTGCAATGGGGTGTTTCATAGAACTGGGTTTTTTGAGTCTGCCTAATACATCATGACAATCTATTGTCCAAGGACATGGTCCAAAGTAAGCAGATAGAGCAACTCTTACAGCAAAATATCTGTTACATATTTTTTACTTAAATTTAACTTGCTTAGAAGAGCGCTGATGGATTGCAAATAGTCATTTTCCAAAACAGAGGCTACCGTTAAACACTTCACCTCAGAGGACCAGGGTTTGTTAAAATATATTTTATTAAGTTTAAAATTATAAATATAATTGCAAAAGATTGATTGGTTTATGTCCTTATAAAACTAAGTCTATGAACTTACAGATTTGATTATGAACTTTTAGTGATGTACCCACTGTTGAATTTTTAAGAAAAGAAGGTAAGTTAGAGACCTTAGTGTAGAATAATGTTTCTGGAGCAATTTTATATTTTTTAAGTAGATATAGTTCAATGTCTAATCACAATGGTGTGATATTGGATTCTGTAGTTGTGGGGAAAGACTGTTTTATATATTTATTAATATGAATGGCCATATAATAGAGAATGAAGTTAGATATTTTGATTCCACCTTGAGGTTTCGGCAACATTAACTTGTTAAGTGCAATTTTAGGTGGTTTACCTTGCCAGATAAAGTTATTTATCAGTGTATAGATAGGGGCAAACCAACTTAAAGGGAGATAAATATTTAACATATTCAAAGGATAAAAAAGCCTAGGAAACATTTTTATTTTTACTATGTTAACTCTGCCCTAAAAAGAGATAGGAAGCAAATTCCATCAAATGAAATCCTGTTTATTTGTAGTAATTCAGTTTGAAAAGTTTAGACTTATTGATTGAGAAGCATCCTAAGTTAGAGTAATGTCTAAAAAATGTAATGTGATTTGGCACCCATAACAAGCCTACATTTGTAATATCCTCTTTTAGGACCCCACTATTTTAGGGCATTACCAATGACTTTTCTTTGTTTAATTTGTAATTTGAAACAAAACTTAATTCTTGAATGATTTCAAGTGCACCTCGTAATAACTTTTAAGGATTAGAAATATCGAGAAGCATGTCATCTGCATAAGCAGAAGGTTTTAAATTAAAGGAGCTTATATTTATACCTTTAACCTGGGAGTTCACATTTAAGTAATATAATAAAGGATCTGAATAGAAATTAAATAAGACTGAAGACAGGGAACAACCCTGCTGGGTTCCACGATGCATTCTAATAAGGGAAGAATAAATGCCATTACAGAAAATTCTTGCCGTAGGTTTGAGTAAAGAATTTTAAGCCAGTGTATGCATTTTTCTGATAAACCAAATTTTAGGAGAGTAGCAACCAAAAAATCTATACTGACTCTATCAAATGCCTTCTCTGCATCCAGGAACACCAGAGCTACCAGGACTCTGGCATTCCTTGAGGCACAGAAGACATGCGACAACTTCCTAAAATGGTCATAAGCCTTTCTAGATAACATAAATCCTATTTGTTTCTTGCAGATCAAAAAGTTCCAAAATGTGTTTATTCTCTGGCCAAAATAGAGAACAGAGTTTTTAAGTCACAGTTAATAAGAGATATAGGACAGCAACTATTGATTCTGTCTTTGGGCTTAACAGGTTTGGGGACACACACAGCAGCCACATGTGTACAGGCATGCAGTGGTACAGGGCATGGGACTGACACAGGTGCCATGGTGCTACAGAGAACCATGGCTGGACAGAACAGTGACTGTGTGCCAGCAGGAGCAGGGCATATGAACAGCAGGGCATGGCCATGCACGTGCCCTGCATGCAACACACATGCAGTGCACACAGACGTGATGTTACATGCATGGCCTGTATGCCATGGAGTGGGAAAGCCAGGGTGGGGCCCTCACAGAGCAATGGGAGACATGCAGTAACATAGGGCTGTATTACACCTGTGAATGAATGATGTACACTTAACACTTTCTCTCTTCCACAGGTGACTGTGCATACCCCCTACAGCCGTGGCTGCTCACCCCATATGACAGCCCACATTTGTGGTGGAGAACCAGTACAACAAGGCATATGCCATGACACGCAATATCATCATATGTGTGTTCGGAATCCTCAAAATGAGATTCAGATGCTTGGACAGGTCTGGTGGTACCCTACAGCACAGCCCAGAGAAGGCATGTGGCATAATCCTGGCCTGTTGTATGCTACACAACATGGCCATAGACCATTGAATCCATGTCCAGGCTGAGTTGGGCGACAGCTCCAAGGATGAGGGACCACAGGCAGGGGTGGGCAGGACTGCCATGACCATAGAGACCTGCAGCAGATCACCAGAGCATGGTGGCACAGGGACACGATTGTGGAGGAGCACTTTGAAGACCGCAGGTGGGTAACAGAGTGGGATAATGGGGGGCTATGCAACATCGTCTGGCAATGGGGGGATAACATGCGAAGGCTGGCAGATGTGGCATGGTTGACAGGTTCACAGTGGTGGAGGTACACACACATGCAGGTGTGACCACAGCAGAACAGTCATGTCTGGACCTACATGGGACACTGCGGTGTATGGCATGGATCAGTGGACAATGCCCGCACACATTAACAGCGGACGCACAAGGCTGAACTCATCATGCCCATGCCAGACAACACAGCAGCAGCAGCAGTGCCCCAGCATAAGCCCAGATAACCACACAGACAGCATGGACACACAAGCCACAGGCCCCACGTGTGCCCTGCATGCGGACCTGGGCACAGACAGCAGGGTGTGTGGGCAAACAATGCCTGGATGGTGACTGTGCCATGACAACTGCACACAGGTGGAATCACTGTGACCTACTACAGCTGTCACAGACACGTGGGTGGCCATGCCCATGATGGGTGCCCCCTTCTGGGGTGGCAACACCTTAAGCAGGGGACCCAACCACACTAGCAGGGGTAGACTTACAAGACTGACAGCGTGCTCATGGGTGTCTCATTGCTGAAGTCCAGATGGGACCCTGGGGTGTTGGGGATACCTGAGGCAGGGGATGGCATGAGAAGCAATGGAGCCATGCTACACCATGAGGTGGGAGTGCTGGTGTCACTACACAGTGTGCAGTGTGCACTCCTGCATCCGCAGGGTGCGAGGGCGGCACAGCGAACCTTGATGGCCTGTGCTGTCCTCTCAGAGCCTGCAGTCATGTCCTCCCACGGTTGGTGAATCTTATCTACAATGTCCACCCGGAGTTGGCGTATATCACCAACCAACTGGAAGCAGCCCACAGAGGCATGGTCATCCATGATGCCCATCTGTACATGCAGGACCTGACACACCTCTCTGAGTGCACCCTGGTGCCCCACAGAGGCCCTCAGGAGCCGGGTGTGCTTGTCAAGCCCATCAGCGGGGGACCTGTCCTGTGGGGGACACTGATGGGTGGGTGGTGTACCTGCAGTGCAACATCCATGGCCTGTGGATGCTGCATGGCTGGCCACTGTTCAGTCAGGGACTGCGTGGGCAGGCACAGTGGGTCCCTGTACAGTAGCATTATGTGCATGGGTGGCACGTTGCTGCATCGTAACACCCTGCTGCTCCAGGGTGATGGCCCCTTTTCCACAGCCACACCCGGACCCGGCCACCCACAACTGCCCCAGGTGTGGTAGTCTGTGGGGCAACCTGACTGGGGACATGCATGGGTGCCCCACCCAGTCTGTCTCAATCCATGTAGCCACTTGTGCTGTGGCAGTGGTACCACTGTGTGTCATCATCTCAAGCTGTGTGGCATCATCGTCATCATCATCCTCCGTGGCTGATGCCAGCACCATGAGGTCATCAGGCAACTCTGTCAGGCAGGGTGCTCAGACCCATGAAACTCAGCAGGTCCTGGAACATGCCTTCCCTGCCTGCACCAGCCACAATCCCAGCTGATGTTGATGATCTGGGTTCCTCCTCCACTTTCTCCACCGGTCCCTCCACCTGTGGGCTGTGCCCTGCAGCTCCCCTGAGGTGTGATGGTGCTGTAAAGCAGACAGGTATGCATGGTCTGGGCAGCATGTCCATGGATGTCCATTGACAGGTGTATATGGGGCCGTGTGCCATGAAGCACAGTTATGCAGACACTGCCACACATGGCATGCACCAGCACTGTGACCTGTGTCACCCACTCCACCGTGGGATGTGTGCATTGCATGCCAAAGGGTCATGCATGCATGATTCCATGACATGGACAACTGCCGGGCCATGGCTGTGCACAGGCCCCCCCGGCAAGGGGCACTACCACCTGTGTGCGGGCACACCGGCAACAGTGACAGACCACTATGGTGCATTGCACTGTCATGTATTGTGGATGTACAGGAACGTGGAACATGTACACAGGTGGACAGTGACCACCACTGGCTGCCCCACCTCAACAGACAGATGTCCCCAGTGACACAGTGAGATACAGCGCACACACGGGCTGCAAGGAGGACACTGCATTGCCATGGGGGGACGTGCAACACTGAATGCACTGCATAGTGGCATGGTGACAGAGTGTGCATCCATGTGTGGCATGCCCTGTACACCCAGAATCACAGCACAAAGCCATACAGAGAATGTAACACATGCATACTCGCAGTGCTGTGCAGGGACTCCGTCTTTCTGGAACCCACCTCCAGGGACACCCTCGACAGATGCCTGGGACAGGGTGGGTGTGAGCACCTACTCCTGTGCAGTTAGTGGTGGTGTGGTGCATGACTCACCCTCCTGTGGTTTGCAGGGATTCCCGCATGGTGGCCAGGTGCTCCCTGGTCCTGGTATTTTCACTGTTCATGCGCTTAATGCATTCCTGGGGGTTGTACACATCATGGGTGCTTGCAGCCTGTGCCACCACATCCCATCCCTGTGACCTCTCCTGCCATGTGCCTGTCTTCCCTGACAGGAGGTCCTCCATCTGGACATAGGCCTTGACTAGGGTCCCCAGCTCATCCTCCATGAAGTTTGAATGTCTCCTCTGTCTCACCTCCTCCAACGCTGCCATACTATTGCCTGTGGGGTGGAACTGTGACAGTCATTAGCACAGTACACACTCATACTGTGCTGCTCCCAGGCATGGAGTCTTCTTGGCCAGAGACCCATCAACAGTGTAGCTGTGGTAAACAAACCTCCAAGGTGCAGTACCTGCTGGTCACAAGTGGTGTGTGGTGGTGCAGGGCAGCCCATTTATGGCTCAGCACATGAAAATGAGGGTCTGTGCAGCCTGTAATGAGATGCTAATGTGGGGCTTGTGCTATGATTGGGAAATAGGGTAATTTGCATATCCTGGCTGAATATGGCTCATTTGTGCCCATCCCATCTCAATTTGCTCCATGCATGTATTTGTGCCCATAACTTCTGCATTGCGCATCTCCATGCATGCATAGTTCTCTGGCACATACCCATCATGCATGGCAGTGCAACCAGCCATTACCTGTCAACGCATTGCACATCATGGTGCAGCGTATCATAGCACATGCACGATACTGTGTGGCCCATGCAGCATGCGCAACAGTGCATGCACTGTGACATTGCACGGTACATGTACACATCGATGTGCAATTCTGTTAGCTGATGTGTTGCATATTGCGACCTTCCCAATTTGGCTGCCAGTCTGGTCGCACATGCACAGTGCATGATGACATGACCCCATCCTCCCACCCAGCATTGTGGCACTGTTCATGCACGGTGATGTGCATTGGACTGTGCAGCACGCATTGGCATTGTGCATCTGAGTACTGCGCAGGCTATCACATGCATGCCTATTGAGCATCGGCCATGAGCAGGCCATATGGCATGCAGTGCTGCATGCTGGAAGTGAGACTCTCTGTTTGCACACTGTATTGACCATGGCATGTGCAGGGGTAACAGGGCTACAGGCACTCAATTGGTGTGACACTGAGCTGGCCAACCTTATGGCATTGATGCAGCCTGTGGAGGGCTAGCTTTTCAGGGATGAGGACTTGCAGGATACAAAGTACCAGGTCTGGGCCAGGGTAGCAGGCAGGCTCATGAGGAGGATGGGAGTGCCTTGCACTGGGGAACAGTGTAGGCACTACTACGGGGACCTGCGGAGGAGGGACCCTGAGTGGCTGAGGGTGCTGCAGGAACATGCCCACAGGGGTATGTGCCATGACCAGGTATGTACACTGTTTGCACACTCTGCTATAGCCTGCATGCTGTTCCTGTAGTTGAGGGGTGGTGTTGATGTATCCTGTGGGCACTGCGGGGTTGGGGGGTTTGTGTGTAGTGTTGTTGGGGGGGCTGTGGGGTGGTGACAGCATGCCGCTCCTGTCTCCCTTCCACTGTGTTTCCCCTTGCAGGCCTGGAAGAGCACCAGCAGGTGGCAGACAGGGGCCATGAGCATGGTAGGACCAGAAGACCACAAGCAGTGGGTGCTGGGCTGTGCAGGGTGGCATCTCAACCTGCAGAAGGTACGTGTCCTTTTCTGTTCTAGTTCTGTGCAATTTGAGGTGGATGGTGTGGGTGGTGTGGGGTTGCCCTGTCCACCATGGCCCCATGGGCGCTAGCCATGTATGCCCCAGTTGTGCTGGTCAGCACATGGTGGCCATTGTCCTGGCACTGTGTGGCAGTCTGGCTGTGCACCATGCCCGTGTGTGTCTGATACATTGTCTTTGTCCCATCAGGACTGTGGGTGCCTAGCATGGCACACGCTTGGTCCACTGGGCCTCCAGACATGGTGCACTTGGCTAGTGGCCCTATACAGTGTGGGTGGGCATGGCATCATGTCCCACAGCAACATCCATTGCATGCACTTGCTGCCATTACATCACACTATCCCACAGTTGGGTCACTGTGTGGCACTGTTGCTTGGTATTTCGCTGGTCCATTGTCTGCGTGGTGCATTGTTGGGTCCGTGCCTCTGTCCCATCAATGTCCAGTGTGTGCATCATTCCCAAGGGGGGTCATATCCTGTGTATGTTGTGGCACTGACTGCATGTCTTCTGTTTCACCACACAGGTCAGCCTGCTGAGGGTGGTGCCCGTGGTACAGGCTGGTGTGAAGGTGGAAGACAGGACCAGGTCTGAGGCACACCAGGGACATTAACCACAATACATCGCAGGCAGGGGATAATTTTCAGGTGGCTGGGGGCCATACTGCATGCAATAAGAGAGCAGACGGTGGTGCTCCGAGGAATGAGCCAGATCAACTGCCCCCCCGATGGGGACCAGCAACGTTCATGAATGTGTGTGGCCATTGGACTGGCATTGCCTGGATTTTGTGCACTTCTACATCCCTCCCTTCCCCTACCCTGTTTCATCACCTGCAGTTATCTGCCCCACCTGCATTCCCTGTATCCTTTTATTTTTACTTTCTTTTTAGACGTCCTGATCACCTTCATTGTTCCACTCCTTCAGGCATTGCTCATGCCACCCATGTCCCTGACACAGAGTCTGCCCTAGAGTGCCCTGGTAACTTCTACCTTCCTCCTCCTCTCACCTCCGTGGAGCACCTGCACAATGGGGTCTACCCATGGATCCTGGACTGGATGGCCTGGAGTGGCCATCATCTAGGATCACCGAGGGTTGTTTTCCATTTTTCTTGTGGTCCCTTCCATCCCCCTGAGGACACCGGCTCAGGTAGGTTATGTGCTTATGCACTACACTTGCCATTTGCCTAACAGCTTCCTCCCCTCCCTGACTCCAACCCCATGAGAACTGTCAATGCCCCAAAAGTCGATGCTTCCACTGGCCCCTTAAGGACGTCAGGTGCATAAAGCACCCCTGGTAACCCACCCTGAAGGAGGAGTGCATCCATTGGGATGCTCAATCCTCCTTCCCCCTGCCGACCCCTGGTGCCCCGAGTCCATGCCCAAACCTGGGTCACTGGCATGGTGTGAGGTGTGGCGCCCAGCGCCTCAACACTCAGTGCCACCGGGCCGGCCCTCCTGTACCCTTTTCATCCCTGCCACACCCCTGTTTTGATGTTTTGGTGTTTTGGTGGTTGTTCTTGGTTTTAATTCATATTTATGCTGCCATTGTTCTTGTGTGTTAAATTAAAACCTTTTATACTAGACATTCCCTGTGTCTGTGGTTGGTTTGTGCTGTGGTTGATGTCTGCTGTTCTATTGCTTCCTCTGCCTATTGCCCCTTAGCCTGCATGGCTTGCCTGTTTGTGTCTTGTGGCACACAACCTCCCTGTCCACCCACACAGGCCACTACCCTGCTTGCCATGGTCATCTCTGTGGTGTATCTGTGCTGACTCCCCCTGTTGCCCACAGCAGCATGTTCAATGTGTCTCACCCCCAGTGCTGTGCATTCCACAGGGTTTGCACCATGTGCCATTCTGCACTGCTTGCCACATCATGTGCCCCTGGACGTGTGCACCCTATGTGGCCTACACACATCTGGCACATTTGGCTACCTGGCACTGTTATGCCAGTGCCTGTGTTGGCTGTGCTGTCCATTGACATTCCCAGTGTTCTGTACTGTCATCCATGTCCTTGTCAGTGCCGTGCCATTGGCGTGTGCTGGACACAGTGCATGCCTCTGTGTGTGTGTGTGTTGCCACGTCCTGTACCCCTGCTGTGCTGTGCAGTGCACATCCTGATCCTATGCAGTGCCACTGTATTCACCATAGCCATGGTTACTGGTGCCCCCTGTTTCTGCACTTGCATTATGCTCATGGCCCGCCCTGGGCACTGATATGTTGCACCAGTCTCAGGCAGGCCTGGTCCACTTGCTATACTCAGTCCTGCCATTCTGCGCTGTGCATGTGTGATTGTGCTATAGCGCATCCATGGTATATTCAGCTGTGGTTGCACTGGCACATCCTGTGGCACATCGGCTGTATATGGCAGTTGTTTTGGGCGGCGCATCTCGGTTGCGCTGCACAGGAACTTGCGCTGTGTGTCTGAGAACTTTTGAATATCTAGGCCTAAGTCTGAATAAGAAGGAGAATTAGGAATATGGCCATAGAGATGAGTGTAAAAATCTACAAATTCAGATAATATTTCCTTTTGATCAGTCTTAATAGAATTATCCTCATGAGATAATGGAAGCAATAGTTTTAGAAACTTCCATTTTTTAAACTTGATTAGCCAGTAACTTACTCGGTTTTTCACCTGCCTCAACATCTTTTGCTTTGATCCTTAGAATAAGAAATTCTGCTTTATCTCTAGTTAGAATAAGCAGACTGCCTTATATTTATTTAACTCCTGAAATGTTTGTTCAGATTAAGAAACAGCTACAGTATTCTGTTCTCAAATTGTTCAATTTTGTTAAGTAGGGATTCTGTTTTGGCTTGAATTTGTTTCTTATGCTTAGAGGACAATCTAATGAGTTCTCCTCTAATGTATCACTTACAGGCTGCCCATGCTATATCCAATTTAGATGTTGATGAAAGATTGAACTCCGAAAAGTTAACAATTAATTGCTTAATATGGTTAATAATGAACCCATCTTTAAGCAGCTGATAATTGAGCCACCAAATGGATTGTTTGGTAAAGGGAGAATCTAAAACAAGCTGCATCCATACTAATGAGTGGTCCAACAGGGTTCTCGTAGTAATCTTAGAATCTGTTAAACCAGGAATAAGAGGTTTATTAATTAAAAAATAATCGATTCTTGAATAAGAATGATGCACCTATGAAGAAAAAAGAAAATTTACTAGAATTTGGGTTAATTGTTCTCCAGGGATTAACAAGATCAACAAGATCTAAGAATTAACCTCTGCATTGGTAGACTTATCTAAATATGGATCCAGTGGAAGGTTCAAATCTCCCCCCAAAATCATATGAAATGAAGAAAACTGAGATCATAGAAGCCAACTGCATTAAAAAGGCTGCAGTATTAGAATTAGGTCTATATATAGAACCCAGAAGAATCTTGTTATTATTCAGTAAATCCGCAACAAGAATATATCTGCCATCTTTATCAGCAATAATTTGAGACTGTGAAAAATGAACAGTTTTACTAATCAGGAGGGTAACCCCATTTTTAGAAGAGGAATTACCAGCCCTCAAACATTAATATAATGCAATTTTTTCAACAAACTCATCTCTGAGGAAAGTAGATGTGTCTCATGAAGAAATAAAATTTAGCAATTTAATAAGAGAGCATGGTTTAAAACTTGCAGCCTTTTAGATTTGGAACGTGTCCCTTTAACACTCCAAGTAGCATATTTAATGTTATTAGCCATCACCTAAAATTGTAAGTTGAGCGAAGTAAAATCAACCCCCCACAGATTTACATCCCTCAAAGAGACTTAGGATATATAACATTAAGGTTTCACCCCACAACTTGGAATTAGGTATTAATGCTTTTAAATTGTGTGTAAAAAAAAATAAATAAATAAATTAAATAAATCAACCCTCATGTCATGACCCCTCCATCCCTAAAATATAGAACCCAACTATATACAGCAAAACTTGCAAACCCCTGGAGGGAGATAACAACAAGGTCTATAGTGTCATAAAAACAAAACATTTTTTCTTCAGAGGAAGACTCCCCCAATCCCAAAGGCCAACCTGCCATTAATAAAAGACTGTGATAAACCTCAACAGCAGTTTCTAAGCTGTTTCAGCTATGAGTCAAAACAAATGGGAACAAATTAAATCAAATGTAATAAATACCAACTATGCACTTTGAGGCCAGGTATGCATACATACTACAAAAACAAACAAACAAAAAAAATATTTAATTACCTCTATAAATACTTAGGACATCAATTAAATTTAAATAACAGTGGGTCCCTTACAATTATAAGCAGGTGTAAAGACTGAAAACTGAAAATGACAACAACTAAACAACAACATTTATAGATATAATGGCACCCGAAATTATATACCTCCTATTGTCCAGCACATTAGACCATGTTAAATGTCACAACAAGGAGGTCATGTCACTATTAAAGGAGACCTCTGTCACTACATGTACATGGACTAAAAAATCGAGTATGTACAACACACAAAAAAATTAGTATCATAGGGTGAAAACAGAATGAGTCACACCGCCCCCCCAAAAAAGGAAAAAAATAAAATAAAAAGGTGCTCAACCATCCCCTCATTGATAATGTTAACGAAAATATAATGTGCCTCAAATCTGTCAGTTTAGATTTATGGGGAAAAACCTCTAATCTGAATATGCAAAATACATAACACTAATCATAGACAAGTGGACAGCATTAACCCTCATAGGAGGTTTAAGGAAATAAAGCTAAAACAGTTCAGATGACTGATACCATGAAAAATAAAAAGAAAAAAATGGATGGAGAGCAAAACTGTCTGCAGAATATACTCTAACAGGGAAGGGTGTACCTGCAAAAAAATTACCAGAATTTCACTTCAATCTTATGCAGCGGGACTGGCTTAACCCATCTATCACCAGAAAAAAAAGAGAAACGTAGTTAAGAGGAAGTAGTGTATCTCACATTGATACTTACGTCTGTGACATGTGCCTGAATAATGAATTGTTTATTAAAATATAGTGCCACAATGGAATATAGAATTGGCACACATGTATGGACATGTCAATCAAAGCTAATCTAATTAAAGAAACATATAAATATTGATCGATAGTAAAACTAGGTGTGTGAGCTGCCTGAGGTTTGAACTCCGGAGTTTGAGTTTGTTTTATTTCATTTTTAAGTTTATTTTTTAGTAAGTTAGGGCTGACAAGTGAGTTATATATTGTTCTAGCATACTGCAGGCATACAAATTAATGTTTTGGATATTTGTTTGCTACTTAGGAGCTAAATCGGCTGTTACGGTGGTTCACCTAAGTTTTAGTGAAACTACCGCTTAGCTTTTCAGGACGGTCGCTCCCCCTGCTTAGTTTGGAGTATACAGCTGTTTTATTTGGTGGCTCACTTTGTTATAGTGAGTTCACCGCTGAAATTGTGTCGGGTTTTGATTTTGAAGAACCGAAACAGACTTTAGATTTTTATCCCGTGGTGGGGCTGGAACCTACTGCCTGACGTTGTGGGCTGGAATTTGCTGCTCGTGTTGTGAGCCTAAGTCTGGAGGATCTGGGCAGAATTGCTGTGGAAACGCTGTGGGAATCTTGATTTACCTTTGCCTGCTGCGGGGAAGTCTGTGCAGTTAGAAGGCAGACTGATCCCAAATTTACCATCTTTTGAGGAGAACTGTTTGAATTTGGCTAATGCCTCTATTAATATTACCACACAGAGATTGAGGGCAAAGGTCTTGGTGCTTGTGAAGATTGGTTGCCATTATTGTTATCGATGCTGGTGTACCTCTGAAGGTGGACTAAGTGTTTTGGGAGAGACAGAGGGCAGTGTGGGGGTGGGGATCTCCTGGTTCTCTACCGGCCTTAGGGCTATACCCGGTCTCTGGTTCTCACGACTGAGCAGGAGCTGTTGGGTTGTGCCCCGGGAAGCTGGAGGTATTGCCTGTGGTTTCTCCTAAAGGGCCTTGTGGCTGGTCCTGTCGGCCCAACTTCAAGGTGCTCGTAGCTGCGGGTCATGGGTGAGAGTGATCGGGGCCTGTTTGTGGCTGGGGGGACGGGTTTTTTCTTTCCTCTGAGCTGCCCCTGGTTTAACATTTGGCCTTTGAGCCTGAATGGATTCAAGATTCTACAGTCATTTTTGGCTGAGTGGAGAACAGCAAAGATGAATTGAGTTACTGGAACTCTGTTGGGCCCATCTTGGTTCAAGCTGTAGCCTAGAACGGGTTTGGGTTTTATCGGATGACTGGGATTTTGTTGGTGTAATTGTTTTCTACGCTGGGCCATGGAATTTACTGCACGAATAATAACAACAAGAATGAACTGTACTTTTTTTTGTTTGGACTAATCTGGACATTGTGGGTGGCTCCCTGGTGGTGAGAGGACCTTGGGTCCACATATTCTTTCTGACTCATTTTAGTTTTTTAGTTTTTATGTTATATAATAGTTTTATAGACTGATTTTTTTTAATTTAGGCAGTGAGAGTGCCTGAACCCCTTCCTCCATTTTGGGGTGTAAGAGGGTTTCTTTTTTTTTTTGTTTTGCTATTTATTGCCTATGGTCTGGTGAGAGCAGAGCTGGGATTAATAAAGCACTGGTATTGCTCAGAGGAGATGAGAGCTTTCCTGGGCTATTTCAGTTATATATATTTTAAGAATTTTGTAGCAATTAAGTATTTGTTTAAGTCCATGTAGGATGTGCTATTTGTCTGCCTCCATGGTTGTGCACTACTCACCCTCTGCTCTTCGTGTCCTCCATCTTTTTTTTTTCCTCCTCCTCTGGAATTTGGTGTGTACCAGCACTGTAGAGTGCTTGGTATAGCACGAAGGAGGGGGAGGAAGATGGGGGTGGTGAACAGTGGAGGGTGAGTGAGCGTGGTCATCAAATCGGGGTCATGGGAGTCAGGAGATGCCCTGGGGTGAAATGGAAATCAGAAAGTGGTCAGCCATGTCTGGTTCCCATACCCAAGGGCACGACCGAATTGAGTCGGCAGGTGGCTCGGGAGGCACGAGGCATTTGTCCAACTCGAACGGTGTTATGCAATGCCAGGTCTGTCAAAAAACAAGACAGCAATTATTGCTGATCTTGTGGAAATGGCTGAGCTGGCTTGCATTACCGAGACCTGGCTGGATGAGAATTCTAACCCCATTTTGGAGGCTTTAGTTCCGGCTGGGTACTCTGTAATACACCGTCCGAGACTGGACCACGGGGGGGGGTGGCGGTCTGTTTCAAGACCAAACTCAACCTCACTAGTGTATTGGTAGGGGAGACACAGTCATTTGAGTGTGCCGTTGTAGCGGATGTAGGTTGTCAGATCGTTCTCGTCTATCATCCACCCAGTGACGAGAGACGTTTCCTTCAGGAAGTGGCGGACTTCATCATTGATATGGCATTGGAGTCGCCAAGACTGATGGTTCTTGGTGACTTCAATGCCTGGGTTGACGATGAACTCTCGCAATTTGGACAACACTTCCTCCAGTTGATGTTTTCTCTGGGCCTGACACAGGTGGTTACCTCCGCTACTCATAGACATGGCCACTCCCTTGACTTAGTCTTCCTCCTAGGATTTGAAGCTTCTGATTTGGAGGTGGATCCAGTCTGGTGATCTGATCACTGCACTGTGGGGTTTCATTTTTATACCCCCCCTCGTAGGCCTACCCCTACGGAAATGGTCAGGTACCGCCCCTTACGAGATGTAAGTTCTCAGGGCCTAATGGTGGTGCTTAACCTATCATCTTCCTCATTTGCCAGCAGTGATCCGGAGACTCTTATGATGGCCTATAATTTGGCCATCTCAACAGCTCTGGATTCTATTCCCCTGTCCACATTCAACCTCTCCCCTTTGCCCTCGATGTCCCTGGTTTGATGGGTCTTTGAGGGAGCTGCGGAGACTAGGTCAAAGGTTGGAGCATTGCTGGTGGAAGTCCACCCTTGATGCCGACCACCTTAGGTTGTTGGAACATTATCAAGTCTACCAATCTGCAATCTCCCTTAAGAAGGCAGAGTTCCTGTCCAGGGAGATTGCAGTTGCTCAGAATCAACCAGCTCAGCTTTTTCGCACTGTGGACAGACTGTGCAATCCAGTCTGTCTTCAAGTGCGGAGAGCTTTTTTGCAATTAGAGTGCAATGAAATTGCTCAATTCTTTGCAAACAAGGTGGCAGACATCAGGGCGGGACTCCAGCCGGCACACTCTATGGGCATTGCTATTGATCAGTGCGCGGTTGCTGCACCTCGGGTGTCTTGGCGTACCTTTGGCCATCTGGAGTTCGTGGATGTCATGCTGATTATCCAGAGCATGCACCCCACTTACTGTAGATTGGATCCTGGACCTACTTCCCTAATTTTGGGAGGTATTGAGGTTATCGGTCCGGTCCTAGCACAGATTATCTGGTGCTCCTTGGAGTCTGGAGAGTTTTCTAGCTCTCTAAAAGAGGTGGTGGTGACACCTCTCTTGAAGAAAGCTTCCTTGAACCCAGACTGCCATGCTAACTACAGACCTGTCTCTAACCTTCCTTTTATAGGGAAGGTTATTGAGAAAGTTGTGGCTGCGCAACTGGAGGACCATTTGACCATCCATGACATCTATGAACCACTCCAGTCTGGTTTTCGTAAGAGACAAAGTACCGAAACAGCGCTGGTTTGGGTGCTCAATGATCTCCTGATGGCTAGAGATCAGAAGAACCATTCCATCTTGGTTCTTCTTGATCTGTCTTCAACTTTTGACACTGTGGACCATGAGGTGTTGTTGGGTCATCTGAGGTTCATCTGTGGGCTGTCTGGAACAGTTCTCAGGGGGTTTTCATCTTTCCTCATGGGTAGATCTCAGAGAGTGGTGTCGGGAGTTTATTCTTTGGACCCCATCTCTCTGTTATGTGGAGTTCCTCAGGGTTTGGTCCTCTCACCCATGTTGTTCGCAGTGTATATGCTGCCCCTCGGAGACACTGTGAGAAGGCATGGGCTGAGGTTTCACTGCTATGCTGATACCCAGCTCTACCTATATTTTGCACCAGACCAGAATGGAACTGCATTGGTATTTAGCAACTGTCTGAAAGAAATCCAAGCCTGGATGGATTCCAGCTAGCTAAGGTTGAACCCAGACAAAACTGAGGTGTTAGTTGTGGATCCAGGTCATCGGATAGAGGGGTTGGGGTAGGGTGCGCCTTCAGGAATTTTTATGCATGGTGCCTCACTCCCGACCTCTGAACGAGTGCGTAACCTGGGGGTAATTTTTGATGAAAGACTGACCTTGCATTCGCAGGTGTCAGTGGTCGTCAACACGTCCTTTTACCAATTTTGGAATATCGCCAGGATTAGGCACCTTGTTCCATCTGATGATCTTCTGACATTGATCCACGCCTTTGTTTCCTCTCGCTTAGATTATTGCAACTCCCTTTACCTAGGGCATCCTGGGTTAGAAATCCGTCACCTGCAGCTGGTGCGCAATGCATCAGCCAGACTTTTGACAAGGTCTTTGCAATCTTGTTATATTTTGCCGGTGCTGTGCAAGCTGCACTGGCTGCCAGTTCAGTGGCAGATCACCTATAAAGTCGGCTTGCTGACTTTTAAAGCCCTACACAGACTCGGCCCAGACTACCTGAAAGAGCTCCTGATTCCCTACCAACCCAATCGATTACTTCGCTCATCCGGCGAGGGGTGCTAGAGGTTCCAAGGGTATGTTTAAAATCTTCTGGCACAAGAGCATTTGAGTTCGCTGCGCCTACCCTTTGGAACTCTCTACCCTGTCGGATTTGGGAGTGCGCAACTGTGGAATCATTCAAACAGGCTTTAAAGACTTAGTTGTGGTCTCAGGCTTTTATTAATTGAGTGTGTTGGTTGTATTATGATATGTGTATGATTTTATTTATGAATGACTGTTTATGTATTTGAAGTATTGATTTTATTATGTACGGCGCCTTGGTTTTTTGAAAGGCGCCTAAAAAATAAAAATTATTATTATAAATATGAAAAATAACAGTTACTAAACTATTGAAGAACAGTCTGCATAGCAAACAAACATGAACTAAACATAAAGAGTCCACTTGCAGAATACTATTAAGAAGCCCGTTCCAGCATTACTTCAGTCCAGTCTGACAACTAGATTCTGTCTGGGTCATACTCTTAAAAAGAAAAGAAGCGGGATTTCAGCTGAAAATGATTCAGAAAAGAATTGAAGGAACACTGATAGACTCCACAACAGGAACTCAGCATGATTCAACCTCAGCCCACTCCGAATAATTCTGGGAAGAGTTTAGCCAGAGATTTCCTCGTTTGGTCGATAAAATCAAAGACAAAGGTATTACTGTTTTTTTGCAATAGATAGCCTTGCTGGGTACATCATTTTAAACTTGATTCCAGCCAAAATAATCTTGTTTACAACAGGGGTGAACTCACTCCGAACTGCATACAGCAAGTCCTGGGTGACACATATCTTTCTCCCTTGCCAGAAAAAGTCTTTGAGCAACTTTATTTTGTTTTAATATGTACTGTTTATCAAGGTAGTTCAAGAATTTTGCAATGAAAGATCTGGGTCTTTCTCCTGGATTTGGTAGCAGCCATAAAGCTCTGTGGGCCCTTTCTATAATATGGTTTTGCCCTTTTGGTGAAGCACCGGATAGGTTTTAGACTAGAAATTGCGCAAAGTGGATAGGAATGTTGCCTTCCAATCGTTCTAGTAGACCAAAAAACATCAAATTATTGCGTCTTCTCTAACCCTCTAAATCTTCAAGTTTAGCTTCGAACTTCACTATTTTATGTCTTAAATTAGGTAGCTCTGGATCCATTCTGTTTTTCCAATCCTCTAATGATATTCTGGACGCCGCATCTCCTAGTCGTTTGCTTAATTCCTTAATTTTAGCCCAAATTACTTTAGAATCATACAGTAGTGCTATAATTGCCTCCTTCAGTGGATTTATTTCAAGGAGAAATTTTACTTCCATTAGAGTTGAGGATCCAGAATTCGACATGTTACCTTTCGTAGGGACTTGTTTTGTTCTTTTTGAACTGCTGGCTCTATCAGGCATGGGTGGTGGTGTATGTTTTAGAGAAGCATTTTTCATCTCCACCTCCACTGTAATTGAGAAAAGCCAGCCATAAGGGCTAGCCTGGTGGTGCTGAGGGTTGAGGTGCTGGACACCACACCTCGTGCCATGCCAGCGACCCAAGTTTGGGAGTGAGCTTCTGACACCAGGGGTTGGCTGGAGGGGGGGAGGGTGAGGAGACGGATTGAGCAGCTGCCAGGCCACAGCTCTTCTCTTCAGGGAGGGACCTGGAGTTTTCCTGGCTCTTCACTTCCTCCTGGTGGAGGCTAGATAGCAGCGCCAAGCCATGGGGGAATCTGGGCATTAGACCGGGAGGGAGGAAGGAGCCATCACCGATGCCGCGGAGTGCATGCGTGTCTCCACGTGCATGCACGACCATAAACCGGGGTCCCAGGAACTAAGGGGAGAAAACTAGAAACACCATGTCTCCCCATTGCCATGTAAGGTGATGTGGTAACAGGGGAACAAATACAGGATGGGAATTAAAAGCCAGCCATTCAGTGATCCTCAAAAAAGTCCAGTGGTCAGAAAATTTCGGTATTGTAGAAAAAGTCCCTTTTATGTTAATATTTTCTGGAATTAAACTACATAAAGCCAGAACCTCTGAAGAAAACCTCCTCACACCGCTCTAGTCATCATGTGACCTCTGGGTAATAAAATTTTTTTAAATAATAAAGCAGAGGAAACAATTGTTTTAGTGGACTATTGATAGGACACACAAAGAAATTTTACTGACACTAATTGGTTTGTTAAATTACATGATTTTTTGAGAGCACATGGATTGATGGACATTAGGGAAAATTACACCATTCAATATATTCATTTATTGTCAGGAAGCCACTCAGAGATTGAAAGATGCATTTTTCCAGCACAATGGGAAAAAAATTGAGATACTAATAGTGCAAAATTATACAGGGAAATGAAGATACACAAGTGCACAGAAAAATATTTGCAATTCTGTTAAAAAGCTGAACAAAGAATGGCATATTGTAAATTCAGGATGGGAATTTTATGTAACAATTCTGGCAGCTTCAAGCTCTGGAGGTTACAGAGCAACCTGGAAATATGTAACTGTAATGGCTAATTGTATTTGAATGTAGAGCATCTGGGGCCAGATATGGAAAAGTTAGCCCAGGCACTGGTTCCACGACAACTGAATGAAAGTAAACTCACTGTGGTAACAAACAGTGTGGTGGGAACTCTGCAAGATAAAAACTGTGTATGTCACAAACAGCTAGGGCAAAACAGCACACAATTCTCACCAGTGCAAATTTACTATTTCAATGCCACACCACCATGGATCACCACTCCAATGCACTTCGAGGGAAGTGCAGATTTAATATTCCAACAACACTCTGCCATGGATCACCAGTCCAGTGAAATTTGAGGTTGCACGGTTAAGGCATCTCGCCATGTTGTACACCATGTGGCTTTGTCTTGTGGTGTTTTTACCATGCAGTATTGACCGCGCTCCTTTTGTCTGTGAGGACTTGTCATGCTACCCCAGGCACTAAGGGGTGTTTGCCCACACTAACCTGGTTTTGTGCCCGATTCATGGGTGGAGTGCAAATTCAGATACCCCCACAGTGTGGGCAAAATCTGTTAGTGCCAGAGTGAAAACTTACTGCTGTGCCAATGCAAATGAGGGGGTTATGCCCTGCATACAGACTCTGAGGCAAATTCAAAGGTTTGCACCTGTGGTAAATGCCACCAAATGGGTGCAAGTTACCACCTTTGTAAACCCTGATTTAATTGGGTGCAAGGCCCTGTTGGTGGGCAGCATTAGTGCAGCTGCCCACCCCCTCACCCCCCGACTCTGGCTCATTGACTCAATGTATGCCCTGGTGTCTAGTGGCACTCTCTGATCACTTTTTGCCATAATAGTAGAGATTTTCGTGGTGTCTAGTGGCACCCCCACCCTCTGAATGCCTGTCTCATAATGTATACATTGTCCCTGATATCTAATGGCACCCCTCCGAATACCCATCCCCATAATTTATGTATTGTCCCTGGTGCCCTGTGGCACACCCCACCCTCTGATTGCCCATGCCATTATAAATAACATCAAGAACCTAGTCCAAGACATAAAGCAGATAGAAAGATGGGCCTGGTCACATAAAATGTTTTTTCAATGAGAGTTAATGTTCCGTCATTCATTTGGGAGTAAAAAATCATGTAATGGAATATTATCTCAATGGTAATCAAATAAAATTGGTAAAAACAGAAAAAAGATATAGGTGTAATAGTTAACAGTTTACTTACACCAGGGGACCATTGTCGTCAGCTGGCACAGATGGCTAATAGAATATTGACATCAATTAAAAGATCCTTCATGTCTAGAAATGAGAATTGTATTCTCCCCCTGTATAAATAATTTATTCAAACAACATGAAGTCTTGCTGTATTCTTACTATTGCAGTGATATCCAACCTTTGAACTGCCCCGGAGAGGAAAGAGTTAACTTTCCATGCAAGGCATGGAACGCTGAGCTCGAGCTCGGTTGAGACTCTGTCTGTTGTTGTTTGAACCCAAACCGCCAGATTCTTTACTCCGCCTCACTGAACAGTCGCTCCGGAGATTTCTCGTTCGCTCGGTTCAATTTAGTCGGTTAAAGTGTCGTTTTTTTCCCTCGGTTTCAACCGAATTTCTTCTATCTAACCTGTTGGTTTAGTCTCTGTCTGTGGTACTGTGAGTACTAGATAGGTTTATTATTATTATTAGCTTCTGTGTGGAACTTGTAAACATCGGATCGGTTCGGTTTGAACCGATCAGGCTTGTAAAAAAGTTTGTTCTACTTTTTAGGGTGTGGTAACCGGTCCTTATCGGTTCTAAAAAAAATGGATTTCATTACGGTTTTTTCCATGACCCGTAACACAGTCAGGAACTGATAAGGGTGTCTTGCCTGGCGGATTGCCAAAAAAGGGTAAGTTTGGTTAGGACTGGCCATGTCTGAGAAACCCAAGAGAAAAACCGGGTCCACTGGGTTTCAACACTGTAGTGTGTGTGTGGGGAAGCCTTTGCTAAGGCTGACCCCCACACCACCTGTGTTTATTGTCTGGGGTTTGACCACCTCGATTCAGACTGCCAGATTTGTAAAAGTTTTCCCACAGCTACCCTGGAAAAGATAGTAGGTAGGCTGAGGGAAAGGGAGGCCAAAAAGTCTGCTGACCCGGATGGCCAGCCTGGTTCGGTTCCAACCGAACCAGAAGGAGTGCCTTCTGACCAGGGTGAAACTTCTTCGGGCAAAAGGAGAACCGACTCTGAGGAGTCAGTTCCAGTTAAAAGAAAAAGAAGGGATAAGTCAGCCGGTTCGGATCCACAAGTTCTTTCTCCGACCGCTGATGAAATAGCCAAAGCGATAAGGATTGTTCAATTACTAACTCCGGTTCCGACCGAACCGGCACCATCGGTTAGGGACTTGGTTCGGTCGGTTCACCTGGTTCCAGATTATAATTTAGAGGATTTTTATGAACCGGAGGAGGAGAAGGAAGAGTATGAGGATAGTGATGGTGATTATGAAAGTCTGGATGTGCCCATTGACCCGGACATCTCCCCAGACAGACCTTCAGGTGTTTCTCCTCCTAGGCTTTCTGAGTCCCCTTCCCACTTTATGTTTTACAAAAAAGTGGCTGAAACTCTCCAGCTTCCTATGGAGGAAGCAGTAGAGGATCAGGAGGAGCCTGATTATGTTGAGATGATGGACATCCCAGAGTCCAGGAGACTGTCTTTTCCCCTCCATAAGTCTTTTGGGAAACAGACATTTAAAATTTTAAAGACTCCTAATTCTAAACCTCCTGTGGACAGAAGAATGGACAAGAGGTGTACTCTTTCAGGCTCAGATACAGAGTTCCTTTCCCAGCAATGCAGCCATGTTGGGGTAGTGCAGGCTGCTACCTGTGATAAGGCAAATATACCCTTGGCTTCACACCCCCCAGATAAGGACTCCAGGAGGATTGATGCCATGGCAAAAAAACAGTTCATGGCAGCATCTTTGGTACTCAGGCAAGCTAATTATATGGCTTACACAGCTAGACACCAGAAGTCTAGATGGGACACTGTGATGGGTCTAGCTAAACAGGTCCCTGGCCAGCTTGCCTAGTAGCTGGAGCAGGTGGCTGCAGATGGTATTGAGGCATCCAGGGTGCAATTTCATGCTGCAGTGGACTCCAATGATGTTTCATCTAGAGTCATGGCTACATCTGTGGCCCTTCGTAGGATGGCTTGGCTCAGATGTACTAGCCTGTCACAGGATACCCAGACTAAGGCCATGAATTTTCCTGTTATTGGTAATTCTCTGTTTGGGGAGCAGACAGAGAACTACATGAAGAAAATGGATGAGTACAGGACCACCTATAGGAGTGCTCAGGCCAAGGAAAGGCAAGTCACTCCCCAAAGGTAGCATTCCAGGGGCAGGGGCAGGCCTTTTCATAGGCTTTTCTACCAAGCCCAGGCCTCCTCTTCTGCCTTTGCCCAGAGGGGGTTCTTCAGAGGGAGAGGCAGATGGGGTATAAGCAGGCCTGCTACCACCCCTCAGCCTAAAGCCCCTGACAAACAGGCACCCTTCTGGGTTTGCCCAGGCTGATTCTCCACTAATGGTAGGGGGCAGGCTGGCTTACTTTGTCCAGGACTGGATATCTTTAACATCAGACAAATGGGTCCTGGAAGTAGTAAACCAGGGACTGGTTCTCAGCTTCAAACAATTTCCCAAGATGAGAACCAGATCCTTTCCACCTGCAAATCCTTCAGAGTCCCATGCCCTAGAGGCAGAGGTATCTTCCCTCTTGGCTCTCAGAGCCATAGAAAGGGTTCCACCCCTACACAAGGGAAAAGGATTGTACTCCAGGTACTTCCTAACCCCGAAAAAGACAGGAGAATGGTGGCCCATCCTGGATCTCAGATATTTAAACAAGCACCTTTCACCAAAGTTCAAAATGGTGACTCTGGGAATAATTCAACCCTCTCTAAGGCCAGGGGACTGGCTAGTCTCCCTGGACCTCAAGGATGCCTATTTCCACATTCTCATCAGATGCTCCCACAGAAAGCACCTCAGGTTCGAGTTGCCCTCAGGCCACTATCAATTCAGAGCAATGCCCTTTGGCCTAACATCAGCTCTGAGGGTGTTCACAAAATGCCTGGCAGTAGTGGATGCTTTCCTAAGGAGAAAAAAGATCTCCATCTTTCCATACCTGGATGACTGGCTCATAGTAGGTCAGTCTCCAGACCAAGTCAGGTCACACCTACAGATAACTCAGCAACTGCTCACTTCTCTAGGATTCCTCCTGAATCTTTCAAAGTCAGTTCTAGAGCCAGTGCAGCTCCTCAGCTTCATAGGAGCAGAGCTGGATACAATAAGGGCAAGAGTCTTCCTTTCCCTGGACAGGGCAAGGCCCCTTGTGGCACTGGCCTCTTCATTCACCCTCCAGGTGTCTCGACCAGCAAGGCATTTTCTGCAGCTCCTGGGCCACATGGCTGCCTCTACGGCAGTGGTCCAAGGAGCAAGATTTCAGATGAGGGACATTCAGTTCCACTTAAGAGCCTTCTGGTCCCAGAGAAAGGATTCTCTGACCAAGTTAATCCCAGTGACTCGAACCCTGATCCAGGCTTTGCAATGGTGGCAGGATCAGGACAATCTAAGACAAGGAGTCCCCTTTGTCACTCAATCTCATTCTCTTATCCTTACCACAGATGCCCCCCTCTTGGGCTGGGGAGCCCATTTGGGGGATCTGACCACCCAAGGGTTATGGTAACCTCAAGAATCTCTGCTTCACATCAGTCTCTTAGAACTCAGAGCAGTGTTTCTAGCACTTCAAGTTTTTTCCAAGTCTGTTCAGAACAAAGTAGTTCAGATCAGGACAGACAATACCACCACAGTGTGGTACATCAACAAGGCAAGGGGGCACTCGGTCTATGGCCTTGTGCACAGAAGCAATGAGGTTGTGGTCTCTGGCCTATTCCCTGAATACCTGTCTGATAGCAATGCACCTCCCAGCGAAGGACAATGTCCTGGCAGATGCTCTCAGCCTGATATCTCAGGGCCATCACGAATGGTCCCTAGAGCCCCTAATTTTGAAGGTGATCTTCTCCAGATGGGGCACTCCACAGATAGATCTTTTTGCAGCCCCAGACAATTACCAAGTTCCTCTTTTTTCTGCAGACCCCCAGTGTTGGGCTCAGTCCCCCTGGATGCTCTAGTTCTCAATTGGGAAGGGAAATTCCTGTATGCTTCCCCCTCTTCCCTCTCCTGTTCAAGGCACTAGTCAAAATCAGGTCTCAACCCTGCAAAGTGATTCTGATTGCTCCAGACTGGGCCAGGCAGCCCTGGTACCCTCTCTTGCTGTCCTTAGCAGTCCACCTTCCCCCTGTCTCTTCCCAGGAATTACAACCTGTTAACATGTTCTCAGAGGAGGGTTTGGTATCCGAATCTCAAAACTCTCAGTCTCAAGGCTTGGCTCTTGAAGAGTTAGAGTTTGCTGATTTGCATCTCTCTCAAGGTGTTCTGGATATCCTAAAGGCTTCTCGAAAGCCTTCCACCAGAACGACTTACAA
Source organism: Neoceratodus forsteri (assembly GCA_016271365.2). NCBI lineage: Eukaryota > Metazoa > Chordata > Ceratodontiformes > Ceratodontidae > Neoceratodus > Neoceratodus forsteri. Next base: position 1,109,475,678 of record CM057456.1, on the reverse strand, counting down.
CTCCAAATGGAAAAGGTTTACTATTTGGTGCTCTGGGAAGCATATTTCTCCAGAGTCTGCTGGGTTGCCTACAGTCCTGGACTATATGGTTCATCTCAATAGCTTGGGACTCAGACCAGCTACACTTAGAGTGCATCTGGCAGCTGTCTCTGCCTTCTTGTCAGCAGGCAAGCCCTCTTCCTTTTAGCTCATCCTGTATTCTGTAAATTCTTCAAGGGATTGCTGCATACCAATCCTCCCTTCAGGGACCCTGCCCCTGCTTGGGACCTTAATGTTTGCATTGCTCAGCTCATGCAACCCCCTTTTGAGCCTTTGTCTTCAGCAGAGCTTAAGTACTTGACTTGGAAAACTGTGTTCTTGGTAGCCATTACTTCTGCCAGATGCATAAGTGAGTTACAGGCCCTGTCAGTGGAGCCTGATTTTATCTCCTTCTACAGAGATAAGGTGGTCCTCAGGACTAATAGGAAGTTTTTACCTAAGGCGGTTTCAGATTTCCACCTTAATCAGTCTATGTCTCTTCCTGTTTTCTTCACTGACCATTCCTCCTCTGGGGAGAGGAGGCTTCACAGCCTGGATGTGAAAAGGGCCCTTAGCTACTACACAGAGCACACCAAGGGTCACAGGTTTGACTCCCTCCAATTGTTCCTCACTTATGGTGAGGTTGGTAAGGGGAAAACCTGCCACTAAGAGATCTATTGCCAGGTGGATTGTCTCTTGTATACAATTCTGCTATGAAAAATTAGGCAGAATCTCACCCTCAGGCCTGAGGGCTCACTCTACTAGAGGTACAGCTGCTTCCCTGGCTGCTGCCAGGGATAGTCCTATTTTACAGATTTGTCAAGCAGCCACCTGGAAAACAATACATACTGTACTTTCACCAAGCATTACTCTCTGGATATCCAGGCTAGGAGTGATGCTCGGTTTGGCACAGCAGTGCTTCAGAGCCTGTTCCCAAAGTAGGTTCTGTCTCTCCTCCATGGAGGTACTGCTTGGTAGTCTGCAATAGTCAGAATACAGCAAGACTTCATGTTGTTTGAAGAAAAAAATTACTCACCTTAGTAATGTTGTTTCTTCTAATGGAGTCTTGCTGTATTCTGACCTCCCCCCCAGCCTCCCCTCTCAGAACCTGGGTTTTGGGATGTGGGTGGGCAGGAACAGTGTTGGCACCCTCGAGGTGCCCCCTTTTTCTCACCATCTTATTTTTGGGTGTGTGTTGTGTTTTTTGGGGGGGTTTCCTGACTTGAGTCTTTGCCTTGGAACCAAAAAACCTTTTATTAAATTTAGTTGCCAGTTGGCTAGTGTGAGTTTACAGTTTCCACACAGGATGCCCAGTGAGTATAGCTCATAAAGATCTGGCGGTTTGGGTTCACACAACAGACAGAGTCTCAACCAGGCTCGAGCTCAGCGTTCCATGCCTTGCATGGAAAGTTAACTTTTTCCTTTCCGGGGCAGTTCAAAGGTTGGATATCACTGCAATAGTCAGAATACAGCAAGACTCTATTAGAAGAAACAACAATTACTAAGGTGAGTAATTTTTTCTTATGCCCCATTTGGACTATTCTACATCTTTCTGGGACCCTCATTTAGCGAAGGATAAAGAAAGGGTAGATAGTGTGTAGAGGAGGGTAACTAAAATCATTCCTCAGGTAGGCAAACTATCATATCAGGAAAGGTTGGAGCCTTTACACTTATATGACCTTCAGCTACGAAGGGATGGGGGATCTTTTGTTGCTGTATAATATTCTTCATGATACCCAACTAATGGCAGAGTGTAATATTAAATATACCACTAAACCAAGAGGACTAAGATGCCACGACAGGCAAATCTTAATACCTAGAGTGTCCACTAATAGGAGAAAATTCTTCTTTACTATTAGGGCAAGCAACCTTGGGGACTCGTTACCACAAAATATCATTGATTCCAATAACCGGAACAGTTTTAAACATAAATTAAAAGAATATTTAATGGGATACAGTAACTAATAATATACCCCACGTGGAGTGGGAAAGATAGTCTCGATGGGCCTAGTGCTGTCTCCTACTTTTAATAACCGAGAAATACCGCGTACTAAGCAAGTTTTGTGCCCGATTCATGGGTGGAGTGTAAATTCAGACACCCCCACAGTGTGGGCAAAATCTGTTAGTGCCTGAGTGAAAACTTACTGCTGTGCCAACGCAAATGAGGGAGTTATGCCCTGCATATGGACTCAGTGGTAAATTCAAATGTCTGCACCTGTGGTAAATGCCACCCAAATGGGTGCAAGTTACCACCTTTGTAAATCCTGATTTAATTGGGTGCAAGGCCCTGCTGGCTGGCAGCATTAGTGCTGCTGCTCACCCCCTCGCCCCCAACTCTGGCTAATTGAATCAATGTATGCCCTGGTGTCTAGTGGCACTCTCTGATCACCTGTTGCCATAATAGTAGAGATTTCCGTGGTGTCTAGTGGCACTGCACACTCTCTGAATACCTGTCTCATAATGTTTATATTGTACCTGATATCTAGTGGCACCCCCCCCGCACACCCATCCCCATAATTTATGTATTGTCCCTGGTGTCCTGTGGCACACCCCAGGGCCAGTGTCAGGTTTTTGTGAGTCCCGGGCAATGAACCTCTAGAAGGCCCCCCTCAGACTCATCTCTGTTAAAAAAAAAAAAAAGCACCACCAGCCAGCTTGCCAGCACCATCTCTCTCTCTACACAGTTGAGTCAGCAGACAATACAGCAGCAAAGGCACTAGGCAAGTAGACATATTTCATACAGATAGATAGTGCAATGGGCCACAGTTGATCCTCCTCCCCTCCCACCCTTGCTTGCTCCCTCCCATCCCAGGGTCTGTACTGTCTCCTACCTGCCTGTGGTACAGCACCATGTGGGTCATGAAGGGAAAATTATCCACACCCACTGGCTGCTGTCGACTTCGGACTTCTTGTCAATGGTGCCGTGGCCCATTAGCTCCAAGTCCACACAGACCCGACGCCACTCACGCGGGCGCACTACAGCAACTGATCGCTCTACTCAGACAGTCCCCTGCCCCTGCCAGTGCTCTTTGCTCTGCAACCATCTCTTCACCTGCTGCACAGAACTTACTTTGAATTGAACTCCAACTCCCACCTTTGCACTGACTGCCGGTGCCGCCTCCTTCACAGTTCTAAACCGACTGGCTAAGTTGCTCAGGCCCACCCCTCCACCACACTCTCCTCCAGCCATTGGCTGCCTGCATATATTCCTTTTCACACCCCACCCCACCACGGTATGGAATGCTAATGGTCTGATCGGGAGTAGGGACCCTGCTGGTCAGGGTCAACAACTAGCAGGGCTCACAAGCAGGCAGCCTTGGCTTTGGGTCAGGGTGAGAATGGGCACTAAACAATCATGTCAGGGGCTGGGCTGGGCTGCCAGCTTCACCAGTAGGAGTTGGAGCTGGGAGTGGAATGGAATGGAAAAAAAAGCATACTGCCAGCGCAGCACTACAGCAAAAAAGTTTACCATTTTTTTGAGCCCCACCTGGGCCCTTCTCTTGTGTCAGGGTCCTGGGCAATTGCCTGGGTGGCCTGGGTGCTGACACCAGGCCTGGCACACCCCATCCTCTGATTGCTCATGTCATAATATTAGTGGTGTCCCTGGTGTCTAGTGGTACCCCCCACCTGCTGAGCACCTGTCCTAGTGCCAACCTGCTCCCCAGTGGATAGTGGCCCTCTGCACCACCTGCACTGAGCATACCACCCTGCCACCCCCCTTGCACTTCTATAGCTGGTACTGCAGGGGATCCAATGCAGTGACCAGATCAGCCTTCCTCTCACCACCATTGCCAGCTGACATATGGAATGACAGGGAGCATACATACTGTCTACAGTATACTGTAGAGAGTACGTGCACTCCCTGTAAGTTCATATGGCAGCTGGCCACACTGGTGAGATGAGAGCTGTGCCAGGAACTGTATCATATCCCATGTGCAGCACCTGCTACATAGGTACAGGGGTGGCAGGGAGGTGTGCTCGGTGTGGGTGGTGTGGGGCACTGTAGCCACCAGGGAGCTGGATGGCACTGTGATGGGTGCTTGATGGGTGGGGAGTACCACTAGACACCAGGGACATCACTAATATTACGGTGACAGGCAATTAGATGGTGGTGTGCCACTAGACACCTGGGAAATCAATAATATTATAGCAACAGACAATCAGAGGGTGATGGGTGCCACTGGGCACCAGGGACAATATATAAATTAGAGTGATGGGTATTTGAAGGGCAGGGGGTGCCACTAGACACCCAGGACAATATAGAAATTATGGGGACAGGTGTTCAGAGGGTGGGGTTGCCACTAGACACCGGGGCAATCATTAATACTATTGCACTGGGTGAGCAGAGTCTGAGGGTGCTCCTAGATACCAGAGATGTCTGTGCTATTACGGCAATAGATGATCAGAGGGGGATGCCACTGGATGCCAGGGAAAATACTACATGTACCAGCATGGGTGATTGGAGGGTGGGGGTGCCACTGAACACCAGGGAAACATGAATATTATCAAAATGGGCAATTGGGGGGGGCTGGTCGCGACCATGCCTGATGTTCGGGACACATTAACAAAATCACAGTGCCACTGTTCATGAGAAGCGGTCCCAAATGCTTTCATGAGATGGGGGTCACAAAAAGGCTATGTTGAAAATTTTTAGTGTAAATACCAACAAATGCCAGGGGTGTTAGGGTGTCTAACCATAATGTCCCACCCTGTACAGACTGACAAGCATCAGGGGTGTGCCTTTGGATTGCCGACTGTAATGCTCATGCCATTCCACCCCCACCCCACCACCCTGCAGCCAGTGACAGGCATCGAGGTGTGCCTTGAACTCTTCAGCCCCACAATTCACCCCGTTCTGCTATACTGCACCCATTTCAGCGTATGTCCTTATGGAATGGGGTGACTGTACAGCTGAACACCCCAAGGCACATCTCAACACGTGTCGGTGTCTGCAAGACAGGGTGAAGTGAAATGGCATGAACGTTTTGGGTGATGACCCAAATGCATACCCCAATGTGGTTCTATGTGATAACAGCGACTGCACAAAGGCGATTGCTACTATCCCGACCTGCATTATCGCTGAAAACAATTTTGGCGATATGCAGAAAAAGGCTACTGGGAATTGTACATGCACCCCCCCCAAATAAAGATTCTCAACTCCAGGGGGGTGCATGCCAGGAAGGGGGGCACATTCCGGGTCCAAAAACAAACTAAGTCCTGCAGCTGCAGGAATTGCAAAATGAAACACCTGCCCCAGTCCCAAATCTGGGACCTGCTCCGGCGGAGTCATGCACCCTACCCACCACACCACATGACTGGCTCAGCAGAAGCAGGTTCACCGTGGCTCACATCCCTGTCCCCCATTCCTTCACATCCTGTTGCCCACCCTCCCTTCCCGTCATCCATCCAAGCTTCACAATTGAAGCAGTCACCATCCCGGTACGGTCACCCACAATGAAAGTGCCGTTATATGGGTCGCCGTTAGGACGGTCACCCATATTCAGTCGCCATCATCACAGGCTTTCCCCCAGTGCCTGTCCATCTCTGCAGGGTGGAGGTGGGGTTGGCATGAAGTTCAATACTTCACTGCCATTCTTATTCTGCATCTCTCTAACTCCTGCATTTCCAATGCTAATACCAGCAAGCAAACATTTGACATTGACAAATGCTTGTTATATGTGGGTCTGTTAATTATTTGGTCATCCTCCTGATGACACATACAGTTCAAAACCAGTAGGGGATCCTTGTAGCACCCACTGGTTTGTGGTTATGGTGGATGTTATGCTTTGGTTGTATAAATAAAGAAGCCTTTTTGACAGCAGTCTGAGTGGTGCTGGTTGTGTGTACTTGCTACTGTACAATTTGCCATAGCGCTTCTGTATGCCAGCAACCATGTCTGCCACCTGTCTGCTGAACAAATTAGAGGACTGTGATGGTCCAGCACTGCATGTCTTGTTACACTCCTGTGTCTCTGTATTGCCATGATCCATTCCATTTCATCATTCACTTCCATGAATGCGCACAGGGCAACATGGATGTCGCCATGCGAGGGATCAAGGAGCGTGGCCTTGTACTGTACACCCACCAGAGGTCTGCTCCACATGGCTCTGAGCACTAATGTATGCCCACCATACCTATGCCTGTCCTGCGTAAATGTTTATGCATAGCACATACCTCTACCTGCCTGCATGCCCTGTAGGTGTGTGCTGCTGATAAGTTGCATATGGGTGCAGTTCTCATGCATTCGGGCATAGGCCTCAAACCCTCAATATAAGGATATTGATTGTAAATTGGAATCTATGGTAAATCAGCTACACTGCAAAGGCTTGCGGTTTGGTGGTTTACCCACCCTATTGGATTTGGAGTTTGAAATGATTAGAGACTTGCTAAAAGATTTTGTGGTTAATCTCACCCACTGGAAAATGTGCTGTTTATTGTTAAAGCATATGAAATGCCTAGCAAGTGACAGGACCAAACAAGTTCAAGTGCACTGGTACTTCAAATAGGTTTTTCTAATCCTAAGGCTGAATCTCAAGTACAGCCACAACTATTTAAATCTTATAAAATGGGTAGGTAAAAACCATAACAATACAGAAATGTCATTGGATAAAATGCATCACCTAACCATTGATTAATGCAACACCACTGCATGCTACCTTGCCAAATTACAAACCTTGAAAAATAAGCTTTTTTACCTACAACCGATCAATACCCACCAAAAACCAAAGCAATAGACAATCACTGTTTGTCATGAAATCAATGAATTACAGCAGAAACTGCTTCAGCAAACTATCAAAATGAGTGACATATCAAAACCCAATTTCACATTGTTTGGAATCTCACAGTAAGTGACTGGCTTGATTACTATTTTGATGATAGCATTGACATTCTGGGGAAAAAAAAAGTTGCAGCATCTTGAAACTAATAAAGCACATCAAAGTGGAAGTTGGAATTTAAGAATGAAACTGATGTGATAACCCAAATGTTACAGTGTGAACATGCATTCCAGGAAGAACTCATCCCACACTGTTGCCTGTGCAAGCAATAATACCCAAAAGGCTGGGCAGTATTGGGCAATACCAGACTGCCCAGAGGCAAAATGAGGCCCGATGCTGCAGGCAGAGGGTCTTATAGCCCCTGGAAGGTCCAGTATCGCGCATACCACCCACCCTGGGGGGTATTATTGCACTTAGAAAATGGAGTACTAAATTAAATAAATATACAGGTGCAATTTTTTTTGCTTAGAAGACAAAAACTTCAACCTTAACTTTTTTTAACAAACAAAAAAAATAGTCCCTTTTTTGGGGGGGGAGAAATTCAAACAGGTGAACTTGGGTGTGGACAAAAATAACAACACTGAGGCCACTACTTGCTGTAGGTTATGAAATTTGTTGACGAGTTAAAGGTGCAGTTCTAAGGGCTAAAGACGTTGCTGGATCCTGCTGGTGGCAGTAATGAGCAAGTTCCCAGCTTGTTGGTGTTTTCTTGATTGTTGTGCTGTTCTGTTTGTTGTGAGGCCTTTGGATTGATTATTTTGGTTTGCTCACCCCAGAGTATCAAACCCCAGGATCTTCGATCTTTGCTGGAGGTTGTCCAGTGATTTGCAAGATTTGCTTTGGATCAGTGGCCTGTAATAGTGGTGATCTCTCTATTGGACAGGCTGGGGTTGTATAGCATCTGGACAGCCATCACATAAATACTATGATTTCTGTATCTGAAGGACAGCTCTTATTCAGTACTGAGTCATGACTACATGGATCCCAGGTAGTTATTTCCTGTCACTTCTAATGTGTACCAGTACATTTGTTTTGTGAAGGAAGATTTGTAGAAGTCATCTGTGGGTACAGGTACAACAATGGTGCATTTGGAGGAATTTTGGATATGCATTTTTCAAACGACTTTACGAGGCAGAGTAGGTTATCGGATTCCTCGTACATAAAGCTCCTATTTTGCTCCAACAGGTTTTTATGGTTTTTGGTTTCTTCTTTGTGTAACAATGTCATGTAACAGGATCTGGATTAGTCCCTTTTAAACTTTATGTTTATTGGTTTCTTTTAAACATAAAAGTCCACAATACAATAGTCAGACATCAATGTGGCATTACATCAAATATATTTCACAGCAGGATATCACAATCTAGACCTTAGGTGTACGGAGTTAGGGGTATACCAACATTAGTTCTGAAAAAGATAAAGTCCCTGTAGCTACACATCTACATGAGAGGTGGCCAATCCTAATAAAACGTATCTGAAAAGTAAAGAAATTCAACTCCCAGCATTGCTTAGGCCACGATCCTGAACATATGGCATCCTTTAAGTCTAGCGTACCTCCCCACACTCTAGCAACCTCGACAAACTACAAATATGAGCAGTTACAATTTGCCATATTTAAGATATATAAAACAAAAATTGTATGAACATTCAGTTAACATGAACATGAAAACTCTGACCCTATAAAAGGGAGATAAAGGTTCTTCCTTAATATCAACCAGAACCAATTAATGTCTTTTTTAAACAGTCCATGAAAACAGTTGAACTTTCAAGAAATTGAACCCATGTGCTCAGCTTCTCAGGAACTCTTCATATGATTATGTGCTCTATCAAAAATGTTACCCTTCAAGTGTCCTCATTTTCCGACTCTTGGTCTGATTCCAAACAAGATGCGGCTTCTGAGGCCTCAAATTCTTTTTGAATTTGTTGAACATGCTTACCGGCTTCATCAGGATCAGAAAATTGGAAGGTGTGACCCCCATAGAAAATTCTCAGACGCGCCAGTATCATCAGTGAGTGGGCCACCCCTAAACTTCTAAGTGTAACTCGGACCCCATTGAATCGCTTCCTGTGAGCTCTCGTGGCATAGGATAAATATGGAAAACAGTGCAAAGTGTGCCCTTCAAAGTTCGAGTGCTCTGCATTTCGAGCAGCCTGGAGTAGTCACTCCTTCACAAGTGCGCTCACTGTTACAAGCAGGACTGTGCGAGGTAAGTCTTTCTGTGCCCCCGCTGATCTGGGAGATATCCTGTAAGCTTTAAAGAACTGTATCCCCAAATCTTTTTCTAGCTGTAAAGCCAATGGGAGCCAAGATTGTAGGAAAGAAAGGAAGTCCGGTGTCTCAGATCCTTCCGGCAGTCCAATGAGATGGACGTTCGAGGCCCTGCTGGTATTTTCCAAAGCCTCCAACCGGTACTTAAGTTGACCATTTTCCTGCGTTAGCTTAGCAGCAGTCGATAGGGATCTAGTTGCTTGACTTTCCACAGAAGAAGCAGTTTTTGTTACTGCATAGATTTCGAGGTCTTGTTCCCCCAATCTTTGTAGGGCAGACTCCACCTTGTTATCAAGGGCCTGCATGACTGCCTGCAAAGCCTTCTAGGGTGGTTCACTAGAACTACAGGGTGGGACATTAAGCGTGGCCTGTTGCTCCATCGATACTTGTGATTTTGCAGCTTTCGGGCCACTTTTATTTCTGCGCCCCATATTCAAGTTTGGTATCAGCAGCTTCAGTACAATGTAAAGAGTCCAGTGATGACAAGCACATAGATATATTCTTAGAAATTTAATTATTTGTAGTTTGAATGCTCCCATCACAGAGCTAGGAGTTGTGTGTGCTCGATAGAAGTGCTCAGTAGCGCCCCCTCCTATTAGTCCCTTTTAATGACAAACAAATCTCATTGCAGTTGCCTTTGGCCTTCCCACCTGCACCTGGCCATATATAGCTAGATACTGAACCAGACTTTGTTCACCAGGCCAGGTGCAGTATCGGGAGATAAGACAGGGGAATTTCAGAGTTTTTCAAGGTCCGTGCTGGTTATTGCTGGGTGGTGGGCTGCCCTGTCTTTGTGCTGTTCATGGAGCTTTTTTAACACAGAGTAAAGCACATTTTTGGCTGGTTTAAATGTGGGATGTGTAATTATGCTAATCTTCTGGCCTATGCGTGATGTATTAAGGTGATGGTTTATTCCTGCTTGGACACCACAGCATCCCAGCACAGAGTACTGTTCTCCGCTGTTTGTGTGGACCTCGGCATCAAATTTCCTGAGGTGATTACTGAGTGTCTCCAGGGTGTCATTTTTATGGCTGCATGGGGGGCTGCAGGCATTTGGGGATTACTAGGAGAGAGAGGGGACTGACATGATATGATGACTGTGTTCTTCCCCTGAGTGTTTCTGACTGGACATTACTCAAAACTCTGTTCTCTGGATTTATTGCAGTGGTCTGTTTGTCTGCCCTTTCCTTAACCCCTGTTAGCACTAGATTGCACTATTTCATTGGACTGTGAGTTTCAGTTAGATACTTCGTCTATCAGTTCCTTGTAAGCCATTTTTAGAATCCCTTCAATAACTTTGCCCTTGGGTCTGTTCTGCATGGTTTTCCATCCAAACTTAAGCTGGGCTGTAAGTTTCAGCAGAAAAAAAGTGTCCAACAGAGAACAGAGCCCAGCCATGCTTACACACACACGCACGCGCGCGCGCACACACACACACACACAGTGACATCACTCTTCTTCAACTGCTTGTACTTCAAAAGAACCAAGCCACTCAAATCAGAGAGGGCTTCTTTGATTTGCATGAGGCCAGAACATCAGGGGAAGCTCTCTAGAGAATTTAAACTGTATTGTGCCAATCTTTTTTATTTTATTACTGTTTAAGGGTTTCCCTGCCTCTGCTTCAAAGGCAGTTTGAAACTACAGGATGATGTCTCCAATTATAGCCTTTCTTTGACCTAAACTAGCAAGTCTCTAAAGATTTAACCCTTGCCTGCCCCTCTGGTTGCTAGTAGTATGGAACTTAGTTTCCTTACTGTGGCAACTTTTAAATACAGGTAAAAAAATAATAGCATACCTCCGTTTCTCTCCACCAGCAATTGCATATTGCAAACAAAGTTAACCTAGACAAAGACACATATATATTTTAAACTTTTTTGGGTCTGTATTTATGAATGAAATTGAAAAGGTGAACCCACACATATAGAACTGTGTTTATATTGATGTCATTTTGCAATCCTCTCCTGCCTCTGTCCTTATTTTCTTTCTCACCACCCTTCCTCCCATAACCCTTATGTTCCTCTCCCCATGCCCTAGCCCTCCAAATCCCTCCACTGTATGCTACCCTTACCCCTCCCTTTTTAGCCCTTGCATATATACCAAGACCTGCCATGATCTAAGTGATGCATACTGTAGATCCGAACATCGTTAATCCTTGTTATGATGTTACATATATTGAAATTCAATAAAAAGAATAACTGTCAGATCCCTACATGTATTCTCCTTTTTCTTGTGCTCAACTGTTTTGCCTGCCACCCTCAGGGCCATTGCCAGCTGGGGTTCATCCGGTTCAGATGACCCCCCCCCATTTGATACCTCCTTTTTCTATTTAATATGTGTGCCCATTTTTGTGTACTTCCCCTTTAAAAACTCAAGTACTTAAGATCGAGCCCGGTGGTGCCTTGACTTCTCTCTGACATGCTTGCACCCCAAACCAATCAGCTCTGTGATGTATAGCTTCCCCTGAGACCCAGTAACATGTGCCTGCCCCTTGCCCAAATCTGCCCCAATCAGCTCCCAAGTGCCTGAGCTCCTCTGTGAGTTGTTTGCGCTGTGGCCACCCCCATCCTTGGCTGGCCAATTGACTGATCAGGATGTGAACATGCCCATAGTGAATCACAACCCTGCCCAGAATTCACACTGTGCTGCTGGAAGAAAGGATGGAGCATGGCGACCGCGACGTCTCGAAGAATGGTTAAGAAAAGGCAAGGGGCTCATCACAGAATATTTTGTCAGTCAGCAGATAAATGTTGCTTGTGGCCACTTGAAGAGCAGTTGTCCTTGAAATTTGGCAAGGTCTAAACAGCACAGTTAAAGGGTCTGGAGAGATGTTCGGGGGGGTGAGTGTCTGACTAAATGGGTCTGCAGCTCAACAGCAGAATGGTATTTATACAGCTGGAGGGGTGAGTGTCTGACTAAATGGGGCTGCAGCTCAACAGTAGAATAGTATTTATACAGCTGGGGGGATGAGTGTCTGACTAAATTGGGTTGAAACTCAACAGTAGAATGGTATTTATAGAGCTTTATAAAATGGGCTTCTGAAATCCAGCAATCCAATTGGCTAGTACATCTTCTGAGTTGTGTGCTTATCAGAAGATATTCTAGCCAACTGGCACTAGCCTCTGCTCCTGAGCCCCATAACACAAATCAGTGAGCTGTGCCAGTGGTTAGCACATCTCACAGTGCAACAGCAGGAAACAGTCACTGCATCAGGACAGCAGTACCAGTGACAGAGCAAAAAATAAATACATACCAAGGAATATGTCCAGACCCTCCCCCTGACAACAAAGTTTTGAAATTTAGTACCTTATCTACTTTTTTTGGCTGGCCCATCTCTACCCAGCAACTGTGCGGTGCTGACTATGATCTGTAAAGTGGACTGGGATCTCCGAAACTGACCTCAAAACTGGAAGTCTATTCTCAGCCATTGGCTTACACAGCTGTGCAGTGTAACAGTTGAAAACATGTCATGCATCCCCTTTTCCTCAAAACAAAGAAGTAGACAGCATACCAAAATGAGTTACATCGGGATTCAGGAAACCTGACCACATTGCTGACCACGATCTCCAATGCTTACCAGAAAGCCGGAAGCAACACTTCAGCAGTTGGCTCAGTCAACCTTGATGAGTAAATGTCCCAAATGAAACTAACATCTGTCCCGGTTTCAAATCAGGCAGCAAATAAAAAACACTGGAAATGAATCAGAAAACTACACACACACACACACACACACACACACACACACTAATTAAAACCTTGCAGGGCAGCAGTCACTCTTCAGTGGCTGGCTTAGTCACAGGCTATCACCCGTCTCAAACCAGCCGCTCGCTGTGGTACTGGAGAATTAACAGTATGTGGATAGGTGGAGGACAGTGAAGATTAACAAGATAGAAACATTAAAAAAACTAAAAGAAAAAATAATTTGAGTATCTTGGGGGTGGGGTGTGGGGCCAGAAACTTCACAGTAACTTCTTCACTCCATTACAGTCCGGTTTTAGGAAAAACAACTCTACCATCACCTCCCTACTAAGACTCATGGACTTCATCCTCTTTGGAGTGGACAAAGGACAAGTTACTGCCGCTATTTTCATTGACCTAGCCAAAGCTTTCGATACGGTATCCTACTCCCTCCTTCTATCCTGCCTAGCAGGTGCTGGACTATCACCATCGGCCATAAATTGGTTCAGTGCCTACCTACAAAATAGAACCCAATCTACAAAAATAACTGACTGCACCTCTCCCCCACTCCCTATTGCCACCAGCATTCCCCAGGGCTCAGTCCTTGGCCCCATTCTCTTCTCCATCCTACTAAATGATCTGCCAAAGGCTTGCTCCACTACCTCAATACACATGTACGCTGATGACACGGTCCTCTTTACTTCTGGCCGTACCCACGAGGAAGCCACCTCTAATCTTCAGATCGACTTCAACAAAGTACAACACTGGTTCAGCTCCAACCAACTATCCCTAAATGCCAAGAAAACAGTCTCTATGTCTTTCTGCACTAGACAGAGACTATCCAGACTTACATCCCCTCTGATCTTCCGTACCCTAAATAACACCAGCCTTGAAGACGTGCCCTCCTTTAGGTCCCTAGAGGTTTGGCTTGATCGCCACCTATCCTTTTCCACCCACGTGGACGCCATCCTATCAAAACTGCGCCCTAAGCTCAGCGCCCTCTATAGAAACCGCACTAGTCTCCCACTTCCTGTGAGATGCGAAATATCTTCCTTCAACTACTGCGATGTTGTCTACAGCTCTGCCTCCAAGTCCACCTTAACCAGACTGGACCCCCTCTTCAATGCTTTCTGCCGCTTCGTCCTTGATGCCCCCCCCACACCCATCACTGTGAGCTCTTCCATCACTGGCCCTCCCATCCCTGAGCAACTGGCGCCTACTTCACAGTGCTAAATTTGTTTCTAACTTCTGGCTCGGTTCCCTTCCGCCCTACCTCGTTTCCTCCATATCTTCTCCACCAAACCCCGCTCACACCCTCAGGTCTACTGACTCCAGGCTATTAGCAATCCCTCACCAAAGGACCTCCGCATGCCAATCAGCTTTCTCTTACTTCCTCCCTAAGCTCTGGAATGACCTGCCGGTCCAAATCCACCATTCTTCCTCCAAACACTCACTATCCTCTGCCCTCATTAACTTCTTCACACCCAATTGTACCTGCCCCTGACCTCCCCCCTGATTGACTCTCTTCCCCCCCCGATCCTCTCCTCCTTATGTGCCTGACCAGCGGCTGGGCCGCTCACCCAAATGACTGGCTTATATAATGCCTTAACAACCCATGCACTTACCCACTCATGACACTTCTGCTCCTCCCTTCTTATTCCTGTCAATGTCTTCCCTAAGTCAACCCCCTCATCTTTCCCAGTGTTTGACTACCCAGACCTGCCACCTCCCCCTGTCCCCGAGCTCATGCTCCCATTTCTCTCTGCCAACTTGGTGCATCTTACTTCACTTCAATCTCCAGATATAGGCACTTATGTAACCATGTTATAGTTCTAGATGTGTAATCAAATATGTTATGTCACCCTCCTTGTGACACAAGTATAGAGTGTCTCCGCAGGTAATAAGTTTGTCTAGCCACACTTACCTATGTAACAATTGTTTGAATTGCTTGACTCTAAGTTCAACCCATTGTTTGTTTTATGTATACTTCTCCCATGCACCCGCCCCAGGTTGCATTGTGAGACGAGCATCTTTTTGCTCAGTGTGCCTCTCCTGGTGAAACATTTTCAATAAATAAACAATAAGTAAATAAATGTTGAAAGACCTCCATTACAACACAATGACAGGGGCTATTTTTTTTCTACTAGTATGATCATGTTTGTATATTATTTCTATATACACTTTATGTGCTTTTTTAAAAATTAACTTCATTACTTTACTTTATTTTATAAGTGGAATAACACACTCTGAAGTGTGGGTTATCACCTGATAAGAGCACGCACAGGTGCATAAGGCACTTGGTGCAAGCACCTCATGCCTTATAACACACCTAGGCATGCTGTTATCAGGCAATAACTTACACCTTGTTGTGTGTTATTGCTTGCATAACATCAGATGGTGCCGATAATGTCTATGTGTAGGCTTTTTCAACTATCAGTGGATTGCAGTTTCTTGAATAGAACTTACGGCCCATTTTCATGTGTATTTTAAATGAAATTGTCTCTTTGACTACAACTGCACCTGACTCAGCATTTGGCCCTTGGGAATATTATTTTTAAAGGATAAGTTCTTCAAGGGCTTCCAATAGATGCTAGCAGTTAGACCTGTTCAGCCTTTTGTGATAGTCAGATCCAGGAAAGGGACACTCATCTAACTGAGCATCCAAGTAAATTTAAAGTTTTAATCACATTCATTGATGTACCAAATGTAAGTCTGCATCTGCCTCGCCCCCAGTATTGTTGCATTATGTAGGCAGATTTTTTTAAATTTTATTTTCTTATTTGATGCATCAGAATACAACCTTTGAGTCAAAGACTCTTTTGAAAAGGCTCCACATCAAGGTTACATAGGACAACAAGTTGCTGATACATGGTCGGAATATGACACATAAAATGAGGTTTAGGTTAAATTTAGTTACACAACATTTGTTACATTTCTACAAGCAGGCCAGAACAAGCCATAGTTAAACAGAGTATGCAGTTAAACACATATTTGTACAGAAAGGTGCAGCAGGCCAAATGGGCCCTAGTTATACAAAGAGATTATTATTGACAATTTGATCATGGGTTTAAGTGACAAGGCATTGAGATCCAGTGCAGGAGGTATAAGTTGCCTTACAGAGAAGACCTGGTACAAGGGCATGGGTCAGAGGCAATCACAAGTGGAGTGCTCAAGTAGGAAGCCCTTTAGACCCTTTTTAATTTTTCCCAGGGTGGGTAGGTGGGTGATTGACACTGGGAGTTCATTGAGCCATAAGGGAGCCCGGTAGAGAAAAGCCCTTTGACACAGTGAGGTTCTGCAGTGAGGGACAGAGTGGGAGGACATAGAGGTGCTTCTGGAGTTTCGGGCATGGGTTGCAATGGTAACTACAGTGAAGCCCACCAGTATGAATTGCAGCACTGCAGAATTCTGCAGTAGAGTTACTGCAGCAAACAATGCAATTTCAGCAGGAGTTGATCCCTTTTGTCATGCAGTAAACCTGTGACACTGTGCTTCATCCTGGCAGTCTTCACTATTCATGGTCTAGCCCAGGAGGGGTGGTTTTGAGGGATATTTTTTTGGCCAAGATACAGGTATGATATTTGAGTCTATCTTCTAGATTCAGCTATCCCACTGACTTGTACAAATTACAAATGTGGGTCAGTCTGTCATGCCCAGTGACCAGTCTGCAGGCCTTATTCAGGGATGTCTTAATCCACAGTAGTGAGGTCGGATCAGCTGAGCCATAAATCACAAGACCATGGTCGACTAAGGAGAGGACAAAGGAGGATACAGCCAGTCGGAGGGCCTCAGAGGAAAGGAAGTGTTTGCATCAATATAATAGTCCTATCCTGGAGTGGAGAGCCAATAATAGGCCTTGTATATGGTCATGATAGGAGAGATGGGTATCAATGGTAAGCCCCAGATACCTGAATGAATGGACATGCTCAATGGGAATATTCACAGAGTTACATATGTTAAGAGCTAGGTTGCGATGATGGTTTTGACGGCGGGTAAAGGTCATGGTTTTGATTTTGCTACAATTAAGAATTAATTTGTGTTCAACAAACCAGGATTTTATGGTTCAGAAATGCATCTGAAGCATATTTTGGAGTGTGTTGGGGTTGGGATGACATTCAAAGATAACGGTGTCATCCGCATAGAGGAGCATTTTACCTGGACAGGATAGGGGAAGGGGGTTTAGGAACAGGCTAAAAAGGAGAGGACCAAGTATGGATCCTTGGGGAGCTCCAGAGAGGACAGGACTATGGGAGGAGAGAGTGGACTCAATTCTGACCTGTTGGGTGCAGTCTGTGAGATAGCTGGTGAACCAGGACACTACCTCAGGGGTAAGACCTAGAGTAGGGAGAGATTGGAGCAGTAGAGCGTGATTGACAGTATCAAACATTTTGGTAAGGTCTATATAGACAGAACCTACCAGCTGACCGCTGTCAAGGGCTTGATGAATAAAAGATGTGTATTCAAGTAGCACAGTAGTTGTGTTGTGCCCAGTGCGGAAATCATGTTGGACAGGGGAGAGCAGGTTGTGTTAGTTGAGATAGTCAGTGAGCTGGTCAGAGATAACCTTCTCCAGAGCCTTGGGGAGGCAGGATGGATATGGGATGATAGTTATTAGGGGCAGTACAGTCTCTGCCCTTATGTAGGGGTGTGATGACAGCACATTTCCAGGCAGATAGGAACTGCCCAAGACAGAGGGATAGATTAAAGATTTTAGTAGGGGGGGGACTTCATCAAGTGTGAGCCTTAGCAATTTTAGGTGGATGGTATCACAACTATACCTAGATTTGTTGATGAATTTAGAGATATATCTATGAGCAGAGCTGGGGGAGATAGTTTTGAAATGAAAAGTGGGGAGTGATTTTGATGGGGCTGATGAGGGATTTGAGGTTGAAGGAGCATCAAAGAAGTTCATGGGCAGTACTTTGCTAAGATCCGAGAAAGTCCTGTTAAGGGTGTCAGCGATGATTAGTGGGTCCTGGACAAGCGTACCATTGATTGAGAGCTGGGAAGGTGGTAAATGGACAACCTGCCTGGTGATTTCTTTAATGGTACTCCATAAATCATGACCAGAGCCCCATGCAGCTGAAAGGACTTGTCAACAGTGGCTTGCTTTGGCTTGGTGGATTGCCCAGGTGCACTTGTTTCTGGCTTCTTTGGTAGAGTTGCCTATCCCTAGGGTGTCTGGAATTTAGTGCCCTTAGGCAGAGGTTATCTCTGTGGTACATCATTTCAGGTAGTTCAGGGGATACCCAGGGATTGCTTCTCATTTTGATGTATTGCTTTTTTAGGGGGGCAGAAATGTTACAGGCATGGTTGAAAGTGTTGAAGTGAGTGAGGGCCATATCCACATTGTTAGTGTGGAATATGGGGGACCAGTCACAGGTCTGAAGAAAGACTTATCTTTAGTGAGAGAGCCCTTTTTTAAGTGTCTGGCATAGGTGGGGGTGGGGGAGAGGTGGGTGACTTATTTGACCATTGACAAGTGATGGGGGAGTGGTCACTATGGGAGTCAGAGAGGACAGATACCTGGGAGATGTGTTCTGGGCAGTTGGTAAAAAAAAACAGGTCTAATAGGGTGAACAAGCCAGTATTATAGTTTAGCTGAGTGGGTGATTGGACTATCTGGACAAGATCCAAGGCAACAACTGAACCCATGAAAGGCTTGGCAGATGGAGCCAGCCAGTCAATGCTGAAGTCATCGGTCATGATGGTTTCCATGTTGTTGGGGAGGACTGATAAGGTAGACAGGATTTCCTCAAATGCTGACTTCTTGTCCCGAGGGAGAATATAGGAGACCACAAAGTTTATATTTTTATTCTAATTGCCTAGTATTATTTTAACAAGAGCCTGGGCACCATGAGTAAGGGATGGGAGAGCGGGAGGGTCTGCAGGGCATTCCTAGTGTAAATGCAGCCCCCACCCTTTTTTCTGAGCCTATCAGCTCTGAAAACTGAATAACCATCTAAGGACACAGATGCATCTGGGGTGCCTTGTGACAGCCAGGTTTCAGTCAGGGCTAGGATGTCAGGGGAGTGTTGAGCTATCCAGGTTTGGAAGGGGGTAATTTTATTCCTCAAGCTCTGGATATTCATAGAGGCTATATGCAGACCATTAGTACTCATTCTTGTAGTGGGGTGGAGTGGTGGAGGGCTAGGGTTTGGGTGAATGTTACCTGATAAAAGGAGAAGGATGAGGGCATGTTGAAGTAAATGTTTTTACAATGTTTATGTCATTTTTTAGGTAACTCCCTTCCTTTTCATTTCCTCTTATGTTCCCCAGCCCATAGCCCCCCTCTTCATCTCCCCCTCCTCGTCCCCATGTGTGTTCCTTCACTTATCCTTATGTAAATATGTGACACATGGTTGTTACAAGAAGGTGTACTACCATGTATTGTGATAAAATTATTTTTTTGTAACAACCATGTGTCACATATTTACATAAGGATAAGTAAAGGAACACACACATGGGGACAAGGAGGCAGAGAAGGGGGAGAGAAGCCAAGACCTCAGGAGAGATCCCACAGTCTGACTCCCCCAAAGGGGTCATGAGTAGCCTAGCACTTGGGTCCATGCCCATTGCTCCCTGTTCCCCGATCTGCCCCACTTGGCCCCTTACCTGGCTCTGAGCTGGCCAGGATACACTCTTTGTAAATGGGTGAACCCAAATGTAGGTTGTTGTTTATTAGGAATAACCATTGAGCATATGCACATTCACAATGGCAACCAAGGTTCACAAGGAAGGAGTCTTGGGGAGGACTACCAGTAGTCTTCTAGATGAGCACTGGGAAGGACTCCAACAACTCTTCAGGATGAGTCAGGGGAGAGGACTTGGAGGATGTATGGCCGGGCTTAGCCACTCTCTTCCACTCATGGTGCACTTCCCAGCACAATCACTTCAGCTCTGAAGGTACCCTTCTGGCAAAATCACTTCAATCTGATGGTGCCCTTCTGGCACAAACACTTCACTCTGATGTGCCCTTCTGGCACAAGCACCTTGGCTTTGTCGGTGTCTTCTGGCACAAACACTTCAGCTCTCCTCCTGATGAATTTGAGCCCAGGAGAGAGACCAAGCACTTTCAAAGAGTGGGCCCTGAAGAGGACCCATGGAATTACTAATGAGTGGGCCCTGGGGAGGATCCATGGAACTACTGATGAGTGGGCCCTGGGGAGGACCCATGGAACTACTGATGAGTTGGCCCCACAGAGGACCCGCATGGAGCTGGCCTGAGAAGGGCCTTTCTCCCTATAGCATGGCAACACTGCTCTGCTTGGCATCCCTGTTGAACTGCCCCCCTCTCTCTGGAGGGCTCCAACTTTTCTTTTTCTCTTTTTCATCTCTAATTTGGCAGACAGGACTGTCGGTCAGTCCCTCTGCCCTGTCCTGCCCTCTGATTGGCTTAAAAAGCCCACCAGTCTAATTACAGAAACCTCTTGCCTCCTCTTCCCACAGTCAATCACTTGTCTTTGCTGCTGTTCAATTGGTGACTGGACAGTTGAGAGGTCACAAAGATGGCAGCCCCTGTACTTGAATGGAGCCCTGTGCTCTACAAGTCTTTATTTTATTTGATTTTATTTCTTCTGCCCTTTTCAAGTGTGCTGCCCCCATGATCAGTTGCAGCCCTCCTGGGCTACCATCCAGTAGTGGTGTGGGTTGGAAGCAGCTCCTGTGCTCCCTGTTGGGAGCTCCATTCTGTGCTCCCCCTTCTGTGTGCTAGTGGACTCTCTGTGTGGTGGCATGGTGTCACTATCTTAGACACACAACATGCCAAATTGCCTCAGTCCTTCTTTTGTCCCTCCAGTGCCTCTAAGCCACCTGAAGCTGGCTGAAGACCCCAGGCAGGATCACACTAGGGGAGATGCTGGCTGGCTGCCAATGCAGTTCTTGGCAGGCAGGCAGTTCCAACAACTGAAACATCTGTGCTGGAGCTGCAAGTGTGATGGTTTTCCCTGACTGCTCCTATGGTCCCCATTTCAGCTTCAGTCCTGGGGTCAAAGTGAGCAAGGAGACAGGCAGAATGCTTGGAGATTGGCACACGGAACTCCACATAAGCCCCCTGCCCTGGGGGAGGGTTACATTAGTGAATGGGGGAAATTTGGCAAGGACACCAGTGAAATTCCCCTACTCTCCTATGGGGTAGCTGCTGATGGTGTAGCACCATGGCAGATGAATGGAGGGAGTGAGATACAGCGGCTTGTGTACCTGCAGAGGAGCTGATCTCCAACTCTGCAAGTCCAGCACTGGAGATCAACACCACTATTATGGAAGAAGCAATGGATGTAGCATTGGAAAATAACATGGCCTGCCGTCAGAATGAACAGCTGCCACAAGCTGAGGACTGTTGGCTCCACATTTTGATATGCCAAAAAAGAACCCAGTTATTGGAATTAATGAATGAGCCCACAGAAGAAGCCATAAGTGATATGATGTCGGGAGTACAGCTTGCTGAGGAAATGAGGAACAGATCACAGAGGCTCCAGAGAGGATTGACAGGCTGGAAACCAATGGAATGCATGACACAGCAGCATCAAAGGAGCCAACTGCTGCACAGCCAATGCCCATGCCTGCCATGGATACTGATGAACAGCAGACGGAAACTACGAGTATTAAACCTATGACTCTGCAGAAACAAACTGTGAGTACCAGCTCTAAGGAGAAATCTGCAAATCCAGTTACAGAGAGTGCTAAAATAGAAAAAATAAAATGTGGTAGAGGACAAGCTGCTTGTACTATCACGCAATAAGCAGCACCAGTTAATGTCACTCCATGGTCATTGGAAAAGTCTCTAACAGTGGCAGGCTGGTGTAAATGACACAAGGGCAATGGGTTCCTGACCCTTCACACAGCCCAATTCCCGGCAGCTCAGACAGTGTTCCTACCACAGAATCTGAGTATAAACGAGCTCCTGTTACAGCTCTAAACAATGCACAAATGCAGTTGCCTAAGCAGGGGGAGGTTCAAGTACAGTTTACAGATGACTCAGACCATGACTTACACTCTGAGGATGTGACTTATACTCCCCAGAATACTAGGCCCAGTCCCCCCCTTAGATGACCCTGCCCTGGAGTCAGACTCAGATGGACAGGGGACAAGTACTAGGAAGCCAACTTGGGGTGAAAGAATGGATCAAGAACAACCAATTAATAGAGTAAATAGAGCACCAGAAACTGCACAGCAGCTCTGGACAAAATTTAGGCAAAGGCATCAGTTATTTCAAAATGTTACACCAGCCCAGAGAAGAAATGCAATGCGTTTACAGTACATGGGTGGCTTAAAGATGGCACCAAACATAATTTATGTGGGGAGAACTCTAATCAAGGAATCCATGCAGTTCTTCTCAAACAAAATATATGCCCTGATTCATGCTTCGGGAAATACTCTTTGATATTAGTTTTAAAACACCCATGGGGTTAGACCAATTCTGGGCAGTCTATGAGATAAAAGAAATACACTGCATTATGGCCCCATTTCAGGCAATCCCTCTGACAAAGCCCACAGTTTGTTAAGTCACCATTTTGTTTAGTAATGAAGGGGTCAGCATACACAATATCAAACACTGGCTGGCTCAACACTGTGACATTCTTGGGCAACCCCAACCAATTCTGGATGAAGAGCATATTTGGATGGGGGTGTCAATTCAAAGTCAAGTTGCGACTATCCCCTCAATGCCCGAAACACTTATCCAGCTGTTTCTTTTTGAGGAAAGATAGGGGGCACTGTTTTTACTAAGGTCAGCCAAAAATGTGTTTTAAATGTGGGTCTACTTTACACCTGAGCAATGCCTGTGACAGGATAAAATGTAACCTCTGTTTAGGATATGGACACAATATCTTTTCCTTCACCAATGAGCTGAAGTGCAACTTGTGTGAGGAACAAGGATGTGCATACAGAATCTATCAATGGGCATCTCATAATTGAGCTAATAGACCAGATCACTAAATAATCTTAACTACAGCCCAGAAAAATAGCATGGAGAAGAAAAGGAAAGAACAGGAAAAACAGACTCAACTGGAACAAACATCCCCACAGAGTGGCCTCCTCCAGACCTAGTTCTTCTGAAGACCCTCCCCCCCAGGATATGGAGCTTGTACCCATCGTACAATCTGCTGACATTCAGATACAAAGCACTGAGATGAATGTGCAGGAACACATGGAAGTACCTTTGAAGCAGACTGATTCTAATCAGGGAGTACAGACCTCTATGGAGGTTGCAAGTGACATACAAGTAATGCCACCATTGAATATGACTGTTGTGACCACAAAGAAAAGACTGTTAAAGAAACATCAACCTAAAGCAAAAATTTCAAAAATTACCAAAGATCAGAGAAAAGCTGAATTAAGGAACAGATATGAAGCTCTCCAATCACAGGACTTAACTGAAAGTTTCTGGATTAAAATCAACAATGTTGGTAACCAAAATAATCTAATGGGTTTGTTATTGCCTGCCTGATACAACATCTACAATTTCCTATGAAATCATGAAAGAATTAGAAAAAGCAGTAGATGAATGTCAGACTTTGTTCATGGGAGATTTAAACTACAAAGATATAGACTGGACAACTGGTACAGCCCTACTCACTCACTCAAAATACTTCATTAACGTATGTTCAGACTTATCTTTAGGTCAACATGTGGTAAATCCAACTAGAGGCTCGAATATACTAGATACAGTTTTAAGCACCGAAATATAATTATAGAAAACTGTACTATATTAGCACCTCTTGGGAGTAGTGACCACAACACAGTGTCATTTGAAATTGTTTCAGATTTTACCATTTCCAATAGTAACACAGAAATGTTAATTTACAATAGGGCCGATATCAATAAAATCGATAAAGCCTTTAAAAATATAAATTGGTCACAGCTATTTGAAAACAACACACTAGAAGGTATTTTGACAATTTAAAAAAATAAGATTTTATATACAGCAAATTCATACATCCCAAAGAAAAAAAAAGCCAAAGGTCATAAAAGAAAACCACAATGGTTAACTATGAAAATAAACCCATTCAAAATAAAAAATAGGTCATGTATATATATATATATATATATATATATATATATATATAATAAAACACCTAGTCATTTAGCTTCCTTTAAAAATATACAAAAAAAATGCAACCAAGAAATACATTAAGCAAAAAACAAACAACAACAAAAAAAAAACCATGAAACATAATTTAGCAAAACAGGTCATGAAAGGCAATAACAAAATGTTTTATAGTTATATAAATTCTTTAAGGCAATATAAATGCAAAGTTGGTCCAATAATAAAGCAATCTGAAATGATTAATAATCCATCTGAAATGACGACTATATTAAATGACCATTTTTGCAAAGCCTTTGATATTCATATTATCACTCAAGATTTCACTCTACCAAATGAGAAAATGGATATTACTATTACAGCTGAAGAAATAAGTAATAAAATAAAAAAGTCTTAAAAATGGGTCATCACTGGGCCCTGATGGAATAACAACTGATATGCTGAAACTAATGCATAAATATTTAGTACCACTCTTACAACATATCTTTAATTGTAGTTTACAGTCAGGTAGTGTGCCTCATGATTGGAAGCTGGCCAATGTCATGCCGCTCCATAAAAAAGGTGATAAAGGAGAAGTCTAGAACTACAGGCCCATTAGCCTCACCCCTGTTCTAAGTAAATTGCTAGAAGGCATAATTAAAGATAGATTAACAGCTTATTTAGGAACATTAAATGAAAATCAACATGGATTTTGTGCAGGATGTTCTTGTACTACAAATTTATTGTGCTTTTACATGCATGTCAGCCAAAATGTACATACTAAAACTCCATGTGATGTGGTTTTCTTAGACTTCAAAAAGGCATTTGATTCAGTATCACATTGGGCGCTTATTAATAAACTATTGGATCTCAAAATTCCATTAGGATACATAACCTGGATCAACAATTGGCTTGCTAATCATTTTCAAAGAGTAGTAATTGATGGCCATACTTCAGACCAGAAACCAGTTACCAACAGAGTACCCCAAGGTTCAGTTTTGTCCCCATTCATATTTAAAATCTTTATTGCAGACCTATCGGTAAATATAGATAGTTGGATCATAAAATATATGGATGGCTGCAAAATCAGGGGTCCACGTACAGTAAGTCTATCGAGGAAACAGTTACATTACAAAAAGATTTGGACAAATTTACTATATGGTGTCGGAAATGGGGCTTATTCTTCAATACAGATAAATGTAGTGTGATGCATTTTAGACCAAATAACCATAAAACAATTTATACTTTAAATAACCAACAGTTAAAACAATCTGAAACTGAAAAAGACCTTGGAACCTTTATTAAAAAAATTTCAATTTTGAGAAGCAAGTAACAGAAAATATTAATAAGACTAATAAAGTTTGGTGGTCCATAAGGAGGAATATAAAATCAAAAGATGAAAAAATTATTCTACCCTTATATACAGCCTATGTACGTCCCTTATTGGTTTACTCATCCCAATCATGGTCCCCTTACAAGAGAAAAGATATAATCAGGTTGGAAAAACTACAGCGTAAAGAAACAAGATATATAAAAGGTGCTGAAACTTTGAACTACAAGGACAGATTAACTGAATTTGGCTTACAGATAAACATCAATACAAGAGGACATCCATAACAATTAAAAAGAAGGAGCCATTTTACTACCAAGCATAATTATTTTTTCTCAAAGAATAATACGACCATGTAATTCTTTAACAGAAATAGTTATAAGCAACTCAAAAGAATCCTTCAAGAATAATCTTGATAAATTATTACTATCATTTCACTCTCTTAGTTATTATGGATGATTGCTGGGAGCAGTTATGGGCTTACACCTTTTGTTCCCCCCTTTTTTCATAGTGAATCTTTCATAGTGAATCAGGACTCTGTTCAAGGGGAAGAGTTGGAAACCTCTTCCACAAGATCATCCCAACAAGTGCACTCTACGGACATAGAGGAGGAGTGTTTAGCTGTAGAAGTCTAGAAAGCATGCATAAAAAAAAGGACTCTAGGGATCAGTCCCAGATGAGTGGGAGATCAGAAAAACCTACTTAAATTTCTCCTTATGGCCTCCCCACACATCTACAGAATTGTTACCCTGAACATAAACAGCATCAAGAATGCCCGTAGATGTCTTGTGACATTTTTCATTCTTAAGGATGTGGCCCTGGATATACATTTTTTGTAGGACACAAGGCTGAACACTACTTCAGAAGTTAATTCAGCACAGAAACTATGGTGCTGGGGCCCATCTTTTTTTTCTTACCTGACCAATAGATGTGATGGGGTGGGAGTGTTATTTTCAGGTTACGACTATACTACAACTACGATTGTGGACATTTGCCCAGGCTGAGCACTTCTTATCAATAACAATACGGTATGGACGGCAATCAATATACATGCACTGCAGACCAAAAAAGGGCATGTAGACTTGTTCCACCAGATCCAGCCATATCTGTTTACCACACAAAATTTATTGTGGGCCAGGAATTTCAACTGTGCTTTGCAGACAACAGATAGAGGGGCTAAAATGACAAAACAATTTTGTGACATGAATGCCTTAAAGAAAATAATCTCAGCTCTAGATCTCATTGATGCATTAGTAGTATCTATCTTAGTGGTGTTCAAACATTTTATAAAAACACTTTAGCTACGAGGATAGATTTTGTGTTCACCTATAAACATGTTAAAATACACACAGCAAAGGTACTGCCCACAGAAAATTCAGATCACCTACTCCTTACTACACAGATGAATCTTTCAGAAACTCAGACTATAGGTAAGGGATACTGGAAGTTAAATTCTGCTTTTCTGGATAACCCTGACATTTTACAGATAGTAAAAGACTTGTTGAATGCTAAGGAATTGGTGGCCTGTTTGGAGGATGACATAAGTAAATGATGGCTAGACACTAAACTAGATATAAAGAAACTGCTTCAGAAGCAAGCTAGCCATGTTAGTAGCGAACAATATAAACAATACTTAACCCTGCAATCTCAGTTATTTAAGATAATGACCTTCGTGAATGAAGGGTATGACGAGTATACGGACCAAAGACATGCTCTTAAATCAGAAATGGAAAAGCTGCAATACTCGCAAGGAACTTCCCTGTTACATGAACATAGAATATGCATCCCCGGCAAAAGCACAATGGGATATCTTTGAACCAATTCACAGTGGGATAATTAATAAACTATATGACCCATCTGGTGCAGTGGTAACTACCAATGCAGAGATTCTCTCTACAGTTTCTTCACATATGTCTAAGCTGTACTCAGACTTTTGCATTCTGGAGGACCAGCTGCACCATTTTTTGAACTCAATATAAGTTCCTACTCTACCACAAGAAACTAACCAGTCCCTAATTGCCCCCATTACTATACCTGAAATTGTGACTACCATTAAAAGGTTAAAAAATAACACATCACCAGGCCTGGATGGCCTGCCCACTGAATTCTCTAAACACCTAGTCACGGACATCTCAGAAGTTCTCATGGTAGTATACAATTGCATGTTAGAGGAAGGGAATATAGTACCCCAGCATGGTATGTCTTCACAAATTGTCCTATACAAAAAAGTTGACTGGTGTGATTTAAGGAATTGGAGGCTATTGAGCCTCCTAAACACAGATTTAAAGATACTTATGAAAAATCTTAGTGGCCAGGCTTGCTGCAAAAGCTCCTTCATGAATTTCTGGGTGGCAAACTTGTTCAGTAGTAGGCAGTAGCATTCAGGATAATCTCTTGCTAATCAGAGAGGTAGTGGAGATGAGAGTACAGAACAATACACAGGGGTTTTACTGCCATTAAACCAGAAGCAGGCTTTTGACAGGGTGTCCCACAAAATATATAGGAGAAGTCTTGAGAAAATATGGATCCCAGAGAAATTTTGTAACTAGATTATGGAACTATACGGGATAGTGGCAACAACACCATTAGTTAATGGTTTTCAGGAAACAACTGTAAGAATCAACAGAGGAGTGTAGCAGGGCTACCCAATGAGTCAATTACTGTAAGTATATTATATTGACCCTTTATTGCATTCTATATAGCAGGACCCTCAGATTTTAGGAATACCAGTGCACCTCACTGACTATACAGTGGCAGTCACGGCATATGCTGACGATGTTTGTCTACTAGTAGCAGATGTTCACATGGAAAAACAGCTTTGGCACAAGTTGCAAAGTTTTCCCGGGTTTCAGGGGCCCAGATTAATCATCCAAAATGGACTGGCTACAGTCTTAGTGTGTAGGCCGAAAAGGTGACTGCTATAGGCAGTATAGGGCTGTGGTTTAAGGCTTTGAGCTACAAATCTGGAGACCTGAGTTTGAATTCCACAGCTCCCACTTGCATACTGTGTGACCCTGAGCAAGTCACTTAACTTCCTTGAGCTCCCAGGTCGCACCTGTAAACAAGCTTTAGCTTAAGGTGTCTCTCCTGGTTAAACAACCACAACAAAAAAAAATCACATTCCAGTTTTAGATACTTCCATTAAGATTTTAGGGGTCAAATTTGATAAGGGGGATATGGCAAATGACAACTGGAAAAAAAAGTTAGATGAATGTTCAGAAAAAGTGAGGATATGGAAAACATGGCAGCAAACAAAGAAAAAGAAAGTGGTGATGGTGAAAACTTTTCTTCTTCCCACATTCATGTATCTGAGTGTTGTGTAACCCCCAGATGTTTAGAGACAACTCTTAGGTTTATTGTTCCAGATTATTTGGGTAAGCAGATTGAACCCAATCAAAAGGGATATTTTGTGTCGCCCATATAAATATGGTGGACTGAATCTTATTAATCCCATTAGTTTTTATTATAGTATTTTTATTTTTACTAACATTCAAAGATTCACATCCCCAACTGGGGGGGAATAGACGAAAGCTGCCAGGATATGGCTCTTTTCCATTCTTACACAATGGAAACAGTCTCCGGTAGTACTGAGAAAAAATAAATTAGTCCCCTAATATGTTCAGTCTCAGGTAGAAAAAATCAGGAAATGGCAGCTGACAGTTGCACAAGCAACAGTACCAAAAAGGACTACAGTGTATAATACCATATAAGATCTGGGACATACTTTGGTTCCAGAGTATAAAGGCATGAGTGGTGAGCAGTATAATCATCATCATCATCATCAAATTTATTGGTAAGCAATTTGAGAGAAACTCTCTTTTACAACTGCGACCAAAAAATAAAAAATATACATAAGACATACAATGCAATACATTAAATAGACATACACATATATTGCACATAAATTCAGAGAGAATAATACATCAGTTTATAATAAAATAGAAACTTTAATAGGACACCACCGAGGATGTGGGATGTGGTATGGCTAAGTTGCCATAGGTGACTGGGTGTCAAAGGTAATGCAAAGTACAAAAGCATTGACAAGAGGATATGTCCTAGGCCAGAGTGTGGTGCAAAACAGGAGGAATCAGTGCAACACTTTTTGGTCGACTGTCCCCATGTGAAGTCAGTTTGGTCTCTTAGCTACCAGATGGAATAATGAACACTGGGGACAAGTGACCTGTGAAAACATTGTGATAGGTTATTTGGGATTCTTCCAAGCCATAGAAGCAGGAACCTTGAGACTTATTTTTATATGTATAAAATTCATATTATGGCAAACCAGATGTAAATACTGTACATATTGCAGCAGATAGACATGACTCCCTTAGCTGTAGTCATACAGATTGAAAAGGAATTAAGTATTCAACATCAGTATGATCAATCTAAATTAACTATTGCAAAATGTAAACACAGATGGGACGGTACGCCAGTGGCAATACTAAAGCAAGTATGAAGTATTTGAACAAAACTATTGATGTCATTTAAAATCCTGAGACCACTCGTGCTATGTACATAAATAAGAAAACTTCTTAGGCTAAGAGTGGGGTTGCTGTGTTAATTTATATGGTTTGTCAACACAACGTTGCAGGGATTTTGGGAATATATCATGTGTATGCACTGTAAATGGATTTTGGAACAGTTGATCACTATGCACTGTATTTTGTTTATATTTGTCTTTAATAAAAATTCCCCTACTCTTTTCAAGAAGTGCCATGGGATCTTTAATGTCCACCTGAACAACCACCAGAACAGGCAGATGGGACTTCGGTTTAACATCTCATCCTAAAGATAGGAAAGATAATGAAAACAGTTACCAGCATTTAACTACACAACATTTGAACTGTTTTATGAAAGAGTTTTCTGTATAAGTGCAATGATCTCCTACTTACATCTAGGTTTCAAACAGTTGCCCACAGAAATCCAAAATGAAAAGCTGAGAATTGAGGATGCAGAGACAATGATAAGCAGTGTGGAAGATGCAATATTCAGAGAGAAAAATGAATGGATTCATAATGCATAAGCCATTTCTAAATTGACTGCCAAGTTAGAGGATCAAGAATTGAGAAGCCGCAGAAACTCCTAAGAATAATAGGAGTTCCTGAAGGACTAGAGCATACCAGCACTACTGCCTTTGTTAATAAATTGTTACTCAATATTGCTGGACTGCTTCCTGATACTGCCAACTACATACAGTACTGGAATGGGCTCATCAGTCCTTATGTTCACGCCAAACAACACAGAGAAACTAAGGGTGATTATTCTCAAGTTCTGCAATTTTAAACAGGAGATTTATGTGCATCGCACTCTAAGGGACAAACCGGGCATTTACTACAAAGGACGTAAGAGTATGCTTTTTAATGACTTACCTGCTGAGCTGATTAAGGAAAGAGATTCTTTCCATCCAATTAAAAAGTACTGAGGGAAGCCAATATAAAATACAACTTATGTCACCCAACACTGTTAAAAGTATGGCTGCAAGAAGAAGTAAGATCTTTCCTGAGTCTCGAAGCTGCTAATTCAAACCTGAGGAAAGATCTGCCCTGACTTTTTGGATTCTCTGATTTTTCTCATTAAGGCTGCTGGTTTAAACACAGACTTATGATTAAAATGTATCATATTAAACTGAAGCTAATTTGTTGATGATTGCACTTATTATTTCTTCTCTTTCCACAGCAAGGACTGAGGTGACCTATGAGTCTGAAGCAGATGTGAAACTAAGATCAAAAGGAAATTAACTAAATTCAGCTTATAACTGGGCCCAGTAGAAGGGGGAGTGCCTGGTTACTGTGCTGGCCCACCCCCAAGAGGGAGGGGTGCCTTTTTGGCATGGGGGTTGATTGGATACAGGGACTCAGCCTACTCTTTCATCTCAGTCAGTCAGTGAATTACCAGTCATTCGCTCATTTTTGTGATTCTCTTTTACTGTAATAATGGTTTAAAACTCTTAGACTGTAACCTTTTCTGTGAATGAGCAGAAAACTACTCAAATTCATGCTAGTTAACTTTTAGCAACAGTGTTTGAGATGTGTTACATCTTGTGCTTCACTGAAATATCTTATTTGCATATTCATCTAGGGGTGTCAAATACCATAAACATTGTTGCCAAATCTGCTGTGATGTTAGACTATTTGGACAAAATTTGATATGGTAAAGTGGTCCTTTTATTTCTTTTCTGCTTTGCTACGTTAATGACATCCCATCATACATTTTGGAGAAGGGTTATTTTTTGTTCTGTGTGTTGCTCACCCAGCAGCAGCTCTGGTCATCATGACAGAACATGGTTTGGAGAGCTTATGGACCGAGAAAGTTCCCACAGAGTCCTGATTTCATTCCAGTATTGGGATTCTGAAGCCCTCTGGGATGATAGAACATTTTGGACAATCTCCTGTCTAAGTCTGTTTCTGATCATTTAAGGCAAGTGGCAGACACCACAGATTTGGTCAACTTAATGTACCCTCTCTACACACACACACACACACACACACACACACACACCATACATTATTTGAAAGCTTATTATGTCTACTTTAAGATGAGCTATGATGTGGAGCTGTCAAGTAGTGCTGTTACCATAGAAGCAGGGCTAAACAATGAAACTCTCAACACATTAGAATGCTCACTTTGAAATATTTGTATTTGTTTCTGTTAGTTTAATGATACTATGTATTATTTCAAGACATAAAATAGGATTTCTTTTTGACCTCAAAGCATCACAACAACAATCTAAAGGAAAAAACAAAATCTAATAATGCAGTTGTACAGGTATCATTGCAATGTAATAGCGCTGGTGACATTGCTAGTCAGCATCATTATCATCATCATCATCTTGTTCATCGTCATGATCTGTCGAGTGTGCATTGCTTCATACCTGTGCGCCAAGGCAATGCAATGAAGTCTTAATTGTCCTGACATATGCACAGTTCTGTGCAGGCAAGATTGTTCTGACTACAGACATAGTTAATTGTGTAGCGACCCCTACTGGTATAGGCACAAATAAGGTCTTGTAGAAGCTCAGATGCCATTGGGCCCTTGAAGAATACAGAAAGTAGTTCATCATCCACATTTTTCCATCCATGTTACAATGGTGATCCAATATCTTGCTTACCTATGTGTGAAGACATGCAAATCTTGGTTTGCCGAGATGCTCTTTTGACATGCTCTTCAAAACTGTCTTCACATGGTGGGAGTTTGGCCAGTGACTTGTCCTTCATGATTGCTTGATTGAGGCGCAAGCAATTCAGGTCTCTGTGGGTCTCCTTTTCTTTCTCACTCTGATCATACAGCATTGCTACTAACTTCCTTGCTGCAGAAATTGTAGCTTGCTCATCACTCCCTCCCAATTTGGCAAGATCTGGACTGTGAAGCGATAAGCTTCCTTTGTTTTGACAACATTAAACACAGATTTTTTTTTCTCAATACCAAATAGGGATGACACAGAGTCACATCCTGTTAATGTGTGTACAGCAGGAAGTACAGTCAGACATGGTTTATCCATGCCTCATTAGTCCATATATCTGGTTTCCCGAATGAGACACAATGCAAATAAATTTTCCCTCATGTTAATTACCTCTTTAATACATAAAACTGATAATCTGAATCAGTTTGCATTTGTCTCTAACTAGGCTAATTAACACCTATTGACTGTGACTTCCTTAATCTGTTTTTTAATTGTACTCAGGTGGAGGTGCAAATATGTTTTTAACAGAGTGTTAATTGCAAGCACTCTTAATCCCCTCTGGTGTGTTAACTCGATGGAAAGCAACACTTCCGTCAACTGCACAAGTGCACTCTCCTCCTGCTGCCACTGCTGCTGTTTTAGGTAAAGAAATGTTTTAATGTTTTAATAAAGTAATTAATTTCAGAGAATTTTTTTTATTTTAGATGGAGTCTGGTTTTACTGAGTTATCTTTTTCCCAGAGTATGAATGTTTATCTTTCTGCCCCGAGTAAAGCATGGTCCACCCCGGTATGCCTTCTCTCCCCGAGTAAAGCCCCATTCTTCCTTTTCCCCACACACAGTGTAGTTCTGCCAGAAAAAAATCCACGCTCCCCACCCCAGTAAATGCAGTAAATGTCCCCCGGTTAGCTAGCAGTGTGCCTACTCTCCCCAAGTTTGAAATTCTACCATGCTAGATCTCCTTGTAGATTGAATTGTACACAGTTAATCCAGTCTGCCTCTGAGTGTAGTTCTGCCTAAAAAAAAAATATCTCTGCCCCAAGTAAAGCATGGTCTGCCCCGGTATGCCTTCTCTCCCCGAGTTTTAAATTTTACCACGGTAGATCTCCTCGTAGATTGAATTGTACACCCCCCCACAGTAAATCCTTCTGGTCCCAGCTCCTTTTATGCCATCTCTGTAGAGGCCCCCCTGGATAGCTGTCCCAGCCTTCCCAGTCCACGGTTAATCCATTCTGCCCCCGAGTGTAGTTCTGCCTAAAAAAAAAAAATCTTTCTGCCCCGAGTAAAGCATGATCTGCCCTGGTATGCCTTCTCTCCCTGAGCAAAGCCCCATTCTTCCTTTTCCCCACATAGAGTGTAGTTCTGCTCATGATAAACTGTTCCTTTGTGAAATTCCTCTTATGCTGCACTTGAAGTTTAAAACATTATGCCAAAGGTTAAATCAGATGCATACTGTACCATAACATTTCTTGTGATTTTTTTAAGTGATTATTTTTATGCTCATGATGCTTTATGCTCATGATCTGCTTTTAATGTGAGTGAGAAAATTGATTTTTAAATGCCAAAGGTTGAATAAGATAACATACTGTATCATACTGTATCATAACATTTCTTGTGATTTTTGTTACTGAAATGAATATGAAACAAAGTAATGTACATGTACCTATATGTTTTGCTCTGTATTCAAAGAGTGAATCTTTTTACAATAATAAATCTTTGGGGAAAAAAATCATAATCTGGTCAATGTCTGGTTACTATGTAGATTTTTATTATGTAAAAAATTGGGCTAACACAAATGCTTATGGATTAACCAGGTCTGACTGTATGTTGCAGAAGTCAGGAGTGAGTGCATCACAAATTGCATGCACAGGTATGAAGCAACACTTGTCAGCTGTGCTGGTAATGGTGCCTGTTTCTATTCACATGTTATCTATGTGTTCCATTTTTGGAAAGTAGTGAACAGCAAGGACCAAAACATCTGTATCAGGTGACCAAATTACTGTGGTTCCTTTGACACCAAGAGACCAAAAGGCCACATTGGCACATACAGCATGCAGAAGCATCCTTGTGTCCACTTCCTCTTGAGTACTGTACAAGTCTTGTGCTTCTTCAACACCTGTACAGGTGATGTACTTTGCTATCTCTCTCCATTGAATAAGCCTTCAGCAAGAAGGACTGTTCATGTTGGGTGTGCTCCTACACTCTCAGGTATATTTTGAACCATATAGTCACAGAGGAGTTTTGCAAGTGACTGCTTCCTGGATGCTATATTTAGAAACTTTTTCATGGAGGCACAAGGCATCCACCAGTCACCTTGTATTGCTTGCATTCAACCTTAGATCCTGTAAGGCACTGTCTTTGTGCAGTTTTCATAGTTACTATTATGATATCTGTCAACTACGTTACAGAATTAGCTTTATCAGATCCTTTTAAGACCTGCCTAAAGTACTCAGCAGCCAATTAATTGAATGTGTGGAATTCATCTCCAGCCATCATTTGAATGACAGCCATGGCATCTCTGATGTACACTGATTTCTTTGCTATATCCTTGTAGCTCATGGATGCTTTCTGCTTGAGCTTCCATCTGATACCTTAATTAATCTTTGTCCATTTTTCCCATTGTTCCATCAGCATAGAAGAGGAACACAGGCATAGGTCCTATTGAGTGACTAAGAACAGTTGCCATTGAAACATCATCTCTGAATTTTGCTAAGGACAGGGCTCTGCAGAAAACAATTTCTGGACTTACAGCTGATGTGATTGTCCCTCCCTTGCCAGACTTAAATTTGATCTTCTTGGCCATGTCAGCAAATGTTTTGATGCTAGACTTCTTGATGGGGTTGAGGATGCTATGTGTCCCATCAGAATCAAGTGCACCTTTCACAAATCTCTCCATTTGTTCTTCACCAACATATGCTATTTTTAGTAGAGACTCTTGTACATCTGATGTTACATGCAGTCCAGTAGATATGTTGATAAGTACCTCTGGATGTGATTCAGGGTCATATTGGTTTGTTATATTGTTGATTACATGGTTGGTAGGGGCTGTAACGGGCTCTTCATCTCTCTTCAGTACAAGGGCAAGGACTTGTTTGAAGACTTTGTCTTCACTACTTGTTGATAGGCCACTTCTTTCTCTCATAGCTTTTGTACATTCTCTCAGAACATGTCTTGTGAGGGTCCATCTGACAAGGGCTGGCTTCTTTCATGTCAGTCCTACAATCCCATTGCTGTCCTTTGAGTCTTTGATAGTTTTCTCTGTTTCCATGTCACTCCAAATTACATTGAAAGAACAAGAAGTCTGATACACAGCAAATTCCTCAGATTCAAAGGCACTGTGTGCTTCAGGGAGATTTAGCTTATCAAGAATGTAAATTGAAATTCACCTGGCATAGCTGGGCCTGTTTCCAGCAAAGAAGTATGGAAGCATGGCACGCTGTGTGTGTAGGTGAAGTTTCCAATCACCTTCTTGCTCTGCATGGACATTTAGAAGTAGTAGCTGCATAACCTGGAGAAAATTATCCTAGAACTTGAATGTAGGGGACTGGGTATACCTCCCATGTCTGACATTCCTCCAGTAGTGGTAGCATATGCTGAGTTAGAGCATCATCAAGCTTTTTAATGACATGTTGTAAGGACACAATGTCTTCAGACTTAAACACCTTTTGAGCGTCAGCCAACATTTGCCAGACAAATGCTGTAACTCCATGAATACCTCCCTGCTCACATCATTTAACAAATGAAGGTTTCATAGCACTCAGGGCCTCAAATGCTAGAGTCAAGCCATGTACAGCATAGCTAAATTGCTTACCAGCAAGCATTTGATCTGCAGTACAAGCTGCATACACATCAGAATCAACAAGAAGGGCTAGCAATCCTGTGCCTCCCCAAAATTTCCAAATACATGCAATAAAACAACACAAGGTGTGAAAACCACCCAGGCAAATCACATTGGTAACAAGTTCATTTGGGAGAGTCCATTTTACTTGCTGTGCAACAGCATACAGCTGCTGATCCATGGTTTGAACTGCACGCTACTGGCCTAGAGTTGCTGACATTTTCTTACATTTCAGCATTGTAGTATAGACTGAGGCCATGTCAGCTGGTTTGGCATCAGGAATAGTTGTGTAACTCCCCTACCAGTTTGGGGGTTTACTTTAGCCAGTAGCTCCCATTTTTGCTCTTCTGCCAGGCACCTCCAGGAAATGCCTGCAATTTTTTTTGTCCCATGGTCCTTGCCAGAGTCCCTTCTACATCCCTATATGCCCCAGAATAACCTCATGTGTGCATTCAGCCCATTTTGGCTTGAGAAGCCAGCTACGATCCCCCACTGCTTGTTTTGGCACTCTGGTGCCAGCAGGGATCGCGCATGTACCACAGTGCCTTTGATCTACTGATCGCTTGCATTGTAGTCATTTGAGAGAGAGTTCTGTTGGTCCCAGCATCCTCACCTGTGATGTGGGACCCGGTGATGACTCAGAGGGCCCTGAGTGCTTGCTTTCTATGATATTTGGAGCAATCCACAAGGGGTTCAGATTGGGGTTCATGAATATTAATGAGCCCAGAGCCCTGATCTAATAAATATTCTTGAGGGCTGTCTACTCTTGGGGAAGCTATGTTTTCATCTGTGGCTGACAAAATGGGGACGAAGAAAAAGAAATGTAAAAATTAAAAATAATGTAACTGCTGAAGGTGTTGGGAAACAGTTGTTTAGGCAGGGGACAGTGTTTACACAAAATGCCTTAGCTCCTGGCTGCACCACTGTAATATTTGAGACTCAGAGAGACAGCCTGCCTGCTGCAATATGTGAGGTTGCAGTGGCAGGCAAATGGACTGAGAAATTTACGAACTTTGGGCAGTGACAGCAAGTACACATCCAGGGCTACTGAACTATAGGGCAACTGGGTAAATATTTAATTTATTCTGGCTGCACCAGGACTTAATTTGGGACTGTATCTGACCTGCTTAAGATACTGTGTTCAGCAGCCATTTTCAAACAGCCACAGCCCATCAGAAAGCTAGGATTTTAAAGCCAGGACTTGTGGGACATTAGCCAAAGCTCATGGAAAACTTCAAAGTGCTCATGGGGAACTGCAGGGACTTAATTGCAGATGCCAAAACAGTAAACCAACTGTGCATCAAGTGAGGTTCATGCATAATTTATTTCTTGATTGATGGGCCCTCCAGCCAATTGCAGGCCAAGCACCCAATAGCTTCAGCCAATCACGAGCCTCAGGAGAGCCCTATAAAAGACTGTTTTCAGCATTTTTCCAGATTTGAGCAGGAGCCCCCGCAGGGGTGAGGGCTCAGGCTCCCAGCCATGCAACTGGGCTTGGTGATCCAGTTAATCCTCTCCATCCAGGAGGGGGTGTTTGCTTTCTTTAGCAGATATAGTTAAAGTAATTTAGTTTATGCCAAATCTACTAGCCTGGGGGTTGCCAGAATGTCCTCCAGGTGCTATACCTCCTTTCCACGTTGGGGAAAGACGTGGACCAGAAACTTGATGACATCAAGCTAGCTGTGAGAGAGGTAATGTTCACCTCAGTTCTGAGAGGACTGAAGACATCATTTATTTATTTAGTTTTTGTTGACCGGGTAAGTGCACTAGACAAATCCTGCCTATTTTCAGGCATGACCCCGGGGAGGGGGATGCAGATGAATGCCAACTGACCTTGAACCAGATTAAGCTGTTGGTGGTATTTTTTTAGTGAATGAGGGAAATTTGGCCAGGACACCGGGGAAATTCCCCTACTCTTTTCGATAAGTGCCATGGGATCTTTAACATCCACCTGAGCTACCACCAATCTAGGCAGATGGGACCTCGGTTTAACGTCTCATCCGAAAGATGGCACCTCAGAAGTGCAGCACCCCTCTCATGCTGCACTACAGTGTCAGTACTGGGATATTAACCCACGTGCCAGATGTGGGAACTGAACCCACAGCCCTTTGATCTCCCAGCCTCAGAGGTGAGTATGCTACCTACTGAGCCACTGACACTGTAATCAGGAACCTTGGTTGCAGAGATTCTGCCATGAGAAGCCTGAGTGAGTACTCTTGTACCCCCAAGTGCAAGAATGAAAGAGTGCTTAACTGGGGCTGCCAATGCCCTTAGTGACTGTGCTGATTTATATTGTTCATTTGGTCTGCACCCTGCATCCTGCTGCACCTAACCTTAGCCCAGCGTGGGTGGACCCCCTTATGGAACTTTTGCTGTTTTGAGACTGTTCAATTGGTCTGCACCTTGCGTCTGCTGCACCTAAATCTTGCCCAGTGCAGGTGTACCTAACTGTTCTGGGGGACCCAAGTGAGTCCAGAGTATTGTATGAATGTACTGATATGTGTTGTCTGCTATGGAGCCTACAGGACTGGAAGGGGAGCACTCAGAACAGGGGCTCAACCCGACTCTGCCTGGAAGGTCCAGTGTGTTTTAATCTATCCAGTCAAGATGTCTAGTGATGCTGCAAGCTACAGCCATGTACTACAAAAGGACTGAGACCTCAAGTCTTTTGGATTTGACTTCTGTAACCTGGAAATAACTTCTCTTGCAAATGGACCATGGCTGCCATCCTGGCTTCTGGTTGAAGGTGATATCCCTTCAATGACTGTACCAGATATGTCTGAAATATAAATGTGCTGAATGTACCAAACCATATAAATATGATGGATGTTCAGAACAAGTAACTGATTTCCAAATCCAGTGTGTACCAGCTGGCTGAACCTAACCAATGTTTTGACTGCAACATGCAGGGCAATCCCTGCACATGGCTTTGAATCTGAATGACTGTAAATAGTTTTGTCTGCCTAATTGTTTGCAAGTTCAAGCACTAATCCTTTCTTAAATCAAGCCAGCCAACATGCAGCTGCAGCTTCTTCCAGGCCTGCAACATGCAAGAAATTTAAAGTACTGGGTACCCAGGTTTAAATGTGTGGGACTGTGGAGTCTCATACTAAATTTGGGGGAAACTGCTACCAGTTATAGGTAAAATCATACTGTGTTCCATCTGATTTTATGCAGCTTAGATAGCCAGGGCTCTGGATATCAGTGTTGGTAAAATGTTGATTGATTTCTGATTTAATAACAGGTATCTACTCAGATGGAGGGTTTTCACCAGCACCAAACCAAACCAAATGTGATGTAAATACTGTAAACAATAGTAATAGTAATAGTACTGCTTGCATAACCTCTACTCCTTTGTTTCCCCATTCCTAAGCCCTAATCCCCCTGTAAATAACTTATTGTTGTTGTTTGCAAACAATGGTGTCATGGGCATATTAGTATAGAAAGTCATTAAATGTTGAAATGTGGGGAAATGTTATTGGGTCATGTGTTTAGGTGGCTAATGGTTATAGTGGATGGTATGACATCCCTGGGGGTTGTACCAGGTAACAGATAGCCCACTTAAAGCTAAATTCTGGGTGGTGGTACTGCACAAAGGTAATATCATGGAAAGAACCAGTTTTAAAGCAAGTTTGGGAACCCAGGCCCCACAACCTTGTAGAGCCCACAGGGCAGGGTAGTAGCCCTTGGAGTAGCACCACCTAGGGGTTACAGTTGCATATGGAACTTCTGTGTGGGTGGTCTTCTTTGTGGCAAATTTGTGGTTGAAATCAGTCCAATATTTTTGCCATTTGCTTCTCTGGGGAAGAGTCCTGGGATGTGCATTTTCTGGCCTATGGTTATCTGCATGCTTTATGTAATGGACAGTAGCTATGGACATCGCGGACATTTTCCTTGGTCTGTCACATTTGAGCTTTGTTATTTTACATGTTCTCATACATTAATACCAGATCTGCCTATTTCATTGTTCTTTGTATATTGGGGGCAAGGGAATTTCCTCATTATTCTGGTTGTATTATGTTGGGAATCCTCTTAGACCACACATATACCTGGTCCAGTTACATTGTATTGGGATCTACTTTGTGAGACATAGGATTCCCATGTAGGCTTCCTGAGCTGTATGTATTGGTTTAAATCTTGCTTATATATGGGTCTTTCCCCTATGATGTAATGCTAGGGGGGTGTTTTACATATTAGTGTTCTGTTTGATGTGCTGGATACTTTGTATTACTGTTAACCTCTCCTGTATGACTGTCTTGTAAGTGTTTTACTGACAAACTCAAGTAAATATATAATACAAAATGGAATCACCTGAGTGTGAACACTATCAACGTCATTTAGTACTGGTAGGACATCACAAGGTAGTAGTCTTAAAAGACACCAGGAGAGATCTTGGACAGCTTTCACTTGTAGGTGACAGGAGTTTATTTTCTTGAGTACTTTTTCATGGTGAGTTGGTTCTGGACATGTTCTAGGTGTTTCAAATACTGCACACTGCATAAGAGACTCTGATTGCCCTGGAGAGTAAGTGACTTTCCTTTCCCACACTTCAGTGATATTTCTTGTGATGCTGGACTTTCTGCAGACTGTTCTTGAAATACAACTCTAGCCATTGAACGGAAGGTATTCTTTCCATCAATAGTCTCTACGTTGATGTCTATATTATCATCTCCTTCATGGATGATATTCCATTTGGAATGAACACACCTCATTGGAGTCTTTCTACTTTAGTTTTTGCAGCACTAGTCATGAACTCCCTTAGCTCATCATAATTGATGCAGAATCCATGAAGGTGTAGTATATCAATTAAATTGCGAGACCCAAACTCATGGTGTAGCTGTGCGGCAAGGCTTATGAGCAGTTGTGTGATAATTTTGGAACTGTTAAATACTATACACTCAGCAATTGAGAGGCACTTTCTTTGAATGTCTTCTGAGGGATGATACTCATTGCTGGCTGAATTATATGCCTCTTTATCTATCAAGTAAAGGACAAACTCCTGCACCAACTGGGACACAAAAGTAGCTGACCTCCATAAACTACAATCCCCTGGCTTTGTATAATACTCAGAGGGTTTCATTTTTGCTATTTCAGACTGAAGGACTGAGGTGGCATTATACAAAACACTTGTTCATTTGAAAGCTGTTCATCAGGCTCACTGACCAGGAGAACATCCACAAAACATTTGGATGACTTAACTGCCTGCTTTAGATTACTAGCAGCTTGGATAACATCAGCTAATGTTGTTGCACTGCATAGAACAAAGGTAGACTTGCCTTATCCATGCCATGCATGGAATAAATTGCAGAACCATAGTGTTTTTCTAATCATGCCTGTAATTTGCTTCTGGAATAGCTTTCAGTTTCTATATCTGAGGGAAGTAGGGCTTTATATCTTTATAGCAGCTTGGACAGGAGAAGAGCTTTCTTGTCCATAAGATCATTGTCAATCTCTTTAATCAGCTGATAAAATGCAGTGTCATAAGGTGACTGTATTGTTGCAGTGGAACTAGATGGTATTGCTTTCAGATTCATTTTACTCAAGTAGGAAGAAAGGCGTGTTGAGTGATAAACTACATCCTTAGCAATCAAGTCTTTCTCAAATATTCTGCACGTCATTATTTCCTATTTGAAGTGCTGCCTCCCTTAGATTGGTTGATCTTTCAAATGTCTCAGTTTTATGAAGTTTATTGTCTTTCTTGTGTGCTTTTCTCAAGCAAACAATGCAACAGGACCAATCGCTGGAGGATGTGCTTGCTCTGGTGGCTATAGAAGCTGGTGAACATGATGCTGTCTGATCGGATTCAGAGTCTGTTTTCTTTCTTGGGTTGAATACAACCCTGACATGTGCCAAATTTACCCTGGTTGTGTATTTCTGAAAGCATCCCCTGTGAAAGAGTATTGGTGGCTCATCATGTAAACTAGAAAACTCATCCAGTAGTTACCAATACAATTTATATGTCCTGGTTTCCACTGCCAGCATCACAAAATGTTGTCCAGCACTGGTGGCTTTTGACAGTTTTGCATTCTGTTAATTTGCTTGACAACACATTTTTCAAAGTTTGTGGAGAGTCTTTTACTCTTTGATGTAAGCTTGAAAGGGCTTATATCCTCCATACCTTCATATACTTTAACTTCAATGTGTAGGTAAAATACAAAAAGTATATTGTTAGCCTTACCACCACCACTACCACCATTTTTCATTTTCTACAAGTATACAGACTTGTGCTACATTCAATAAAACATTTTGTTTAGTGAACACTTTGACTGAAGCCCAATATGAAGCTGTCTATTGTCATCACTAACACTAATATTACTGACCAGTGCATGAGTCACTGAATTAAAAAGTTAGTTTCTAGAATATTTCAAAGGCTAGTACAGCATGCATAGGCAATTACAAATTAAAACCTTCTACCAGGCAGATTAGATGCTACATTGTATGTATAAAAGCTTACAAATGGAGATGCATTACATTAGGAATTCACATACATTTATATCTACCCACCATGCAGTACAAACTATGGGTATGCAATCTACTACTACTGGTGCACAACCTTCCGTGTGAGACTGATCTGGCCAGCAAATTTCAACTGAAAATATAGAAAACTATTATAATCACTTGTGAGACACTGACAATTAAGAATCTCCGATGTGAAAAAATTAATTTTAGTATATTGAAAAATGTTGATATTCGTCATTTTTGCCACATGCTAATCAACTTCATTTCTGAAAAAAAAAAAACTAGCCAACGCAAAACCAATAAAAATCTTTTAATACATTGTCAACACCACATTAAGGTAAACAGTAAAACAGTAGTCATAGTCATGTTGTAGTGTTTCTAAAACTGTGCAAAAACAAGATGGCACTTTCTCATTTTGGGTACCATTGTTTAACCTCACATTCAGGCTTAAGGCTCCATTTGACAGCTCCACACAATACCTCATCCAAATGCATGTAAAATAAGCTTTCAAATGATGTATGATGTGGGTGTGTGTAGGGTGGGTACATTAAAGAGCAACTATCGCGCTCTTTACATTCCTCCCCCAAGAAGCACAAAGAATCCTTACCTGCCCCCAAATCCAAACCATGTAGAGATTCATTTTTTCAGTGCCCCAGTTTAGGAAGAGAAGGGATCATATTTTTGCTCTGAGGAGCCTCAAGGTGTGGATCTCTTCCACTTCCTTGTAGCTTTGCAGAGTGCACTCTGCCCCGATCCACCCCGCACTACCATGTTTTGTGACATCAGTATATGAGGAGCATGGAGGATTGTTAGTTAAGCAGTGGCCATCATTTATTCTGAATGGTCATTTAAGGTACAGAAATGTAACTTTAAAAAGCAGCCCCCATACATATCTATAGTATAGGCGTGTGTCCCCATGCTCCTCATATACTGATGTCACAAAACATGGTACTGCGGGGGTGGATCGGGGGTGGAGTGCACTCTGCAGAGCTACAAGGAAGTGGAAGGGATCTGCGCTGTGAGGCTCCTTGGACCAAAAATATGATCCCTTCCCTTCCTAAACTGGGGCACCAAAAAAATT
Organism: Neoceratodus forsteri; assembly: GCA_016271365.2. Taxonomy (NCBI): domain Eukaryota; kingdom Metazoa; phylum Chordata; order Ceratodontiformes; family Ceratodontidae; genus Neoceratodus; species Neoceratodus forsteri. Next base: position 1,109,432,033 of record CM057456.1, on the reverse strand, counting down.
AATTTATACATGATTTGGATTTGGGGGCAGGTAAGGGCTCTTTGTGCTTCTTGAGGGGGCAGCATAGCAGTCACTATTTAAAAAATGTGGCCCTTTTTGGAGAATTGCTGCATGCCTATTTGTGACACACTTGTCAGGTAAGGTGGGTGGAACTTTCACAAATGCCATGGTTAATTAAATTCCAGCATTAGCCTGAAGCACTGCAAAATGAACTCTGTTTATCACATGGGTCTTTGGTAGGGTGGTGGCAGTCCCTGACAGTTAAGATGGAGTAGAACCAGTTCTGGAAAAAACACAAACACATACATCTGACTGTTTTTAAAATTTTTAATCTAAAAGAACCATGCTGTAAAAAAAATCAGCATGCAATGATGTATAAATGCATGCATACTACCATGTTTGTGAAGTTGTTTTTAGTTAAATTCTATCTGTCTGTCTGTCTGTCTATCTGTCTATTTATCTATCACCCAACGTCGGTATACAAAACAGCTATTGAATCTTAAATATACTACATATCAACATGGATTAGAAAAACTCAAATTGTGGCCCCTTAATCTGAGATGTCAAAGGGGTGACCTCTTGACTTTATTCAAAATCCTACAAGATATAGAATTATCATCTGATCTGGATATCAAATACAAAGATAACCTCTATAACTTAAGAATGCACAACAAACAAATTTATTGTTGTGTTGGTAGGACTAACATTAGGAACAGTGCATTTCTACCAAGGGCAACCAGACTCTGGAACAAGTTACCTCAAGACATAGTCAACCAATCAACCTTTAATGAGTTCAAAAGGAAACTTGATGTGTACTTTACAGAAGGTGAGCATTACAGTTGCATTCACTGAGAGGATAGCATACATAGGAAAACACCCTCTGCTGTCCTAAAACCACAGTTTTAACCATCTATCTAAATAAATATATATCCCCCCACCTGACCTTCACTCTCAGCATCCCCACCAGAAGACAGACTGACACTGGGGGGTGCCCAATCCCCAGTTTTGTGATCCTGACTCCTAATTTTTTTAACCCTGTAAAAAGAAAAACATCCATCAATATATTTTGTGCCATTTCTGACCCTTCCACTCAGCACCCACCACCCCACACTCTCCCAAGCCCTTATTTACCCATTAGGGATCAAACTCCATAGTCTTCTCTGGACTGCAGACACATCTTCATTCTTCAAAGCTGGATCGTGAACTGAGGAAATAGGTATGAGGTTCAATGTATTTCAATGTGGTTTTGAACTTGGTGCCATAACTTGGGCATTTTTGGATACTTTGGCTCCAGATTTTCAACACTTCTTCTTTGGGACCCCACCTCATGAACAATGGCACTGTCATTGGGCAAATCTGTCCCAAAAGGTGACTTTGTAGTCCCTCTGCAAAATCACATTTCGGGCAGGAGTTGAAAATTTTCTCTGCCCATGTTCATGAGGTGGGATCATAAGAAGGCTATGTTGAAAATGTGATGTAAAAATACTTAAAAAAATACAGTTATGAGCATATGTTGAATTCTGTGAACATAGGCTCGAAACTTTGGTAAATTTTCAATATTATTACCCCAAATTTACAATATAGCCTTATGCTTACAGCAACTCATGAATGTGAGAGCTGTCAATTTTCAACTCTTGCCCAAAATGTATTTTTGTGTCCAGAAAGGTGATTTTGCAGTCACTGCATGAAATCACCTTTCTTGCAGGAATTGAACATTTTCTTTGTACTTGTTCATGAGGTGGGGTCATAAGAAAGCTATGCTGAAAATTTGGGGCCAAAAATATTAAAATAAAACAACAAAGTTATGAGCCTACCTTGACATTTACAAATGCAGGCTTGTAACTTTGTTAATTTTTAATATTTTGACTGCAAATTTTAAACATAGCCATCCTTGTGGTGTAGAATGACATTTTGGCAGGGATTTGAAAATCCTCACCTGCTGGGTCCATCAGGTGGGGGTAATAAGAAATACCCAAAACACCAGACATTGCAGAGAATGAAAAACAAATACTAGTAATAGGAGATTCAATTTTACATAAAACAGACACTATAATATGTGGAACTAACAAGACTAAAATGGTGGTAAACTGTCTACCTGGAGCCTGTGTAAAGGACATAAAAATGATTCTCCCTAGGGCTGTGGACAAAAAAGCATATAGCCAAATAGTGGTTCTACATGCTGGAATTAACAACGTTGGGAAGGACCATGAAAAGGATATTGTGGAGAACTTAATGGACCTTAGCGCAATGATTAACAAAATGGGACAACAACCAATAATAGCAGGGCTATTACCAAACCTAAATTGTAATGTGGAAAAAAATCACACAATACAGAGGATCAGTGCCCAATTGCAGAATGGATGTTTGAGGGAGGGAGTCGGTTATATAGACACCTGGGATATCTTCTACCAAAAGAAAAATCTCTACACCAGAGATGGGTTGCACCTCAGCAGCATATGAATGCAAATCTTTGCCACAATGATTAAGAGTAAACTGCCAGCCAACAATTTAAACTAGCTCCGGGGAGGGGGGGGAGGGTATGGACTAGAATCCACACTTAAAACAGATAGTACAAAAGTACAAAAAATAAATCCTAAAAAATAATGCAGACAAAGTAAGCTTTTACTTAATAAATGCAAGAATTCTCCATAATAAAAAGGATGAGTTAGAAGCAATACTGGACATACAAAACAATATTGATATGGCCCTTATAATGGAGACCTGGTGGATGGGAGATGATGACCGGGGCAGAGAGACGCCTGGGTATACCTTATACCAGCTTACCAGAAAGGAGGAGAGAGAGAGGAGGAGGAGGAGCTGCAGCATATATATCAAATAATAATGTTCTACTACTAAATAACAGATCTGCATGTGTAAATTTAAAACCCATGAGATACACCCCCCACCAGCACCAGTTAGAAACAAACCTAGAAATACACAGTCATACAGATTAGGTAGAACCATTCTCTATATAAGCATATTAGAAACATGTAAAACAAGTATCTGACCATGTATTCTACCTGAAATAACAACAACAGAAAGAAACAAATTCTGATCAGAGCTGATATGACTGTGGAGAGCTTTTGTGATGTTTTTACTCATTATTTCTAATGAATTTGCACAATGCAGATCTGCCGAGAGGCAGTTTCAATGTGGTCTTCCTTTTACACATTTTTACAATGTATTTTCCTAGAATATGCCTGCTGATTGCTATTTATTTAGCCTGGATAGTTCACAGAAGAAATGGCATCTTATTTTCAGGTGGCGAAGCACTGGCAGTAGGATGCTGGAATGTGACATACATAGGCACGAGCTGTGTGTGGGCGATAACGCCTAGTGGCCATACACCTCAGGCGCTTGCATGCAGCTCCATCGTCCTGGTGCCATTGCACCACTCAGTGTGGGTGACAGCTGATACTATACCCACTCACACAGGTCCCAAAACAGATATGTTACAGCCAACCTCCCATTCGTTTGTATAATTGGGGAACCGCGGATGCACTATCCATAGCCGGGAGTGTACATTGCAAATGGCATTGCAGGATACCACACCCCACGGCACTCAGGATACCTCAGAAGTCTGGAGGGTGGCATGCTATATAGGGGAATGGGGAAGAGTGGGCCTGTAGCAGTGTATGACAGCAGGAAGATACAGCATTGACAAAGCATGCATTGGAGATATGTCAATTCCCTCTTACGGTTTGCCAGGGACATACACACAGCTGCATACACTGGTGGGTTCACAGCTTGCATAGTACCCCAGTGCATGGTACAGCCACTTGGGTCATTCTGGAGTGCAGGTCCCTGGCCTGGGTCCAGTGCAGTCAGTGGCTGGTTGTGGCAGGGTGTGAAGGGCAGTGCCAGTCTCCACAACAGGTCAGGAATGGGGGAGCAGGGGTGTCTACATACTGAGGTGGTGGATGGGGGTCCTCTATGCTTTGGATATGGACAGTGGTTTCCTCTGGTGTGATTGGGTCCAGGGGGGGCCCCTACACTATGGAGCTCTTTGGGGATGGAGTTGGATTGATTGGGGATGGAAGGGGGTACCTCTAGTCCACCAAAGCTGCCAGTCCGCTGTGCACCTGGGTGGACTTCTGCAGCCCGCCTGTGGGTAGCTGACCGGGTTAGGCCAGCTATTCATGGCCTAACTGTGGGCTGCGCTGCTCTGGACTGTGAGGGGTGCATTTCCACTGAGTATGCCAGAGCATGGCATACACAAGGGAATGCACCCTTGATTTGCATGATATACTATTTGTGTGGACCCTGGCCCATTCTCTTGCAGCTGGTGCATCCCGCATGTTTGAATATCATGCTGTGGTGCATTGTTGGAGTTGCATGGCACATCTCCCATTTCAGCTGGGATGTGCCACACATCTCCTTTGAATATGGGGGCCCTGGACTAGGCTACCTTGAAGAAACACATTATCAAAATGATAAAATGACTCCACTGAAAACAAGATATTGCATCTAATCTGGGACAACCTGAGTAAATACAGTGCAAAAATGTATAAATGAAGATCCCTATGACAATGAGATGTAGTATCTCCCCTGCACTATCCAGGATACAAAATATAGGATAAGAAATATTTAAAGGAAATCTACTCTAAACTGAACTTCATTGTGTTCACTGACATAAACAGTTTCTTTATTGTTTTATAACATATTAGAATACAGTATTTATTTTGAATGTTGTGGCCATGAGGATGGTGTGTGTGTGTGTGTGTGTGTGTGTGTGTATCCAGGATACAAAATATAGGATAAGAACTATTTAAAGAAATCTACTCTAAACTGAACTTCACTGTGTTCACTGACATAAACCAACATTTATTTATTGTTTTATAACATATTAAAATGCAGTATTTATTTTTAATGTTGTAGCCATGAGGATGGTGAGTACAGTGTGTGTGTGTGTGTGTGTGTGTGTGTGTGTGTGTGTGTGTGTGTGTGTGTCCAGGATACAAAATATATAAGAAATATTTAAAGGAAATCTACTCTAAACTGAACTTCACTGTGTTCACTGACATAAAAAGTTTCTTTGTTTTATAACATATTAGAATGCAGTATTTATTTTGAATGTTGTGGCCATGAGGATAGTGTTTATAGAGCGTGTGTGTGTGTGTGTGTGTGTGTGTGTTTGCTGTAGCTCAATATATTTTTTCCCCAAAAAAGCATAGTAGAAAATGGCTGCTGATTGCTACATATTTAGTTTGGGTAGTTCACTGAAGACCTGGCATATGTCTGAGATGGTACTTATTAGATAGTGTCTTTATAGGTTAAAAAACAGTGTAAATTATAGATTTTCTGGAAAAGGGTGACTTTTATGAGGTATGAATCTTTCTTGAAAGAAAATACATTCCCAAGTGAAACTAGTAGCAAGAAGCTGTTTAAATGCTAAGTATTTAAATGTACAAGTTGTTGCATTCTGAAGGGGGTAAACAAATCTCCGGTTTAAAAGGCAAACAATATTTATCAACTATTTAACAAGCTGTTTCAGTTTTCTAATGGCATATGATAAGCAGCTTGGAGTTATGTCTCCAACATTCTTAACAGAAAGAAGGGAGTATTTTATTTCAGTTGGCATGGAAGGATACATTGAAAAGTCCAAAACATGTGTTCCACGATACTCCATTTTCCAGCTACAGATAGCAAGATGGCTGTAGACTCTGCCCACAGCCATACAAAGGATAATTTCAAATTGTGTAATGGGTCATGAAACTCGTGTCCTGACTCATGCCATCATCCGCCATATTCAAAAGAAAAATAAGCTTAACCTCACACGTTCGCCTCTGTGGTGTTTTTTTTTTGTGAATGTCCTTAGATCTTTTAAATTTGTACATGCAGATCTGCTATTTAGTAGTAGAAAATTATATTCTTTATACAGGCATATGTTGGTACACTGACACCATTAGGGCTGTAGAGTCCTATTTACTAGGTGATCTTGTTTAAAGTTACAGTTTTAATGTTCACAAATAATATTGACAAATGAACACAATGTTATGGATGGTACATGTTTAAACAGTGCAAGCTTGAATATTCACTAACAATATTGACAAATGAACACATAGTTACAGATAGAACCATGTTTACCCAGTACGAGCATTGAACATGTAATTGCAGTGTGTCTCTAATTCCATCAAGAGCTTGCACACACACACACACACAAAATCACACAATCACACACTCACACTGTTCAGTTTCTCTAGTTACAGCTGCATGGGTGGAGCTCCGCAGATGTTATGCCATAACACAAGATCTCAGAAAGGCAGTATGGAAGCACGTAACCTGTCCGCTGTCTGGTGTGCTTCCACAGTGCTGTGGCACAGTTCCCAGTGGTTGTTTATGTGGCACTTTCCCTCCGCTGACCACATAAACACACCCACTTCAGGGGCACTTCTTTTTTTTCCACAACTGCGGATGTAATGGCTGCCATGCACAGCATGGCAGCGCCTAATCAGACTGCTCATGCGCGAGTATCTGGCATGTGCACTTCCATCATCACTACCATCTTATGCATGGCATATTCTGGCAGTGCATGGAAAAGCTCAGCACAGCTGTATCAGCTCTGACCAGCATTTGTTTTTAGTAAGACTTCACCATTGGATGTTTTATGGCTCTTGTACAGTACATCTGCATACCATTCCTTTTGGCATTTGACCTTCACATGGCAACATTTCCAAGGAGTTTTTTCCTTATCTCTGAGTTGTGCATCCTAGCTAATTACTTTTCCAAAAGTGGGGGCATTCGTGTGTAGAATAAAACTGAGTTTTTTTTAGTTGGCCTGCCATTATCTTTCTGATGAAGAACTAGGTAAGTTCAAAAGCTTAAAGTTTTTTTCTGTAAAATGTTGTTGTTCCAATCAAAGGTATTAAATCACCTATTTTTGTGCATCTTATTTCTGTTTTAGTAATGTTGGAAAAAGTACAAAGACTAATCTGATAATTCCAGTCAGTCTTAGATTATCTCTGTTCACCTATGGCCTATGTAAATGCCCAGTTATACCTATTTTTCATGCAAGGCTTAATTCTATCTATGAATAATCACACTGAAAAGGAATACATATTTTGTCTCATTGTTTTCTCATAAACAAGTTTATGAAAGAATTGTTCTGGGGGAGAATTTTCCTCTACCATCGAAGTAACTGACAAAAAAGTGGTCTGTAAAGTAATTTGGGGAAGGGGAAGGGGGTTTATTTTTCACAAATACTTCATGTGCATCACTGTGTCATTCTGCCTTCTACATCTACCTTTTTATCTTTTTCCTAACTCTTTCTTTTCTCTTTTCTGGAAAATGGTCAATGCTGAAAACATCTGGGGTATCCAGAAGGGAAATGGCCTCATAAGTGAGTATATTTTAACTTGCCAATTCCTCCCTAATGCTGTGTATGAGTAGAATAATTAATTTTATTACATGGAATATTAGAAGGTTAAACAAAAAGATTAAGAGACATGGAATATTATGACATCTTAAAAAATTAGAAGTTGCTGTGGAATTCTTGCAGGAGATTTTCTTAAAAATTAAGGATGTTAACCTATTGTGAAAAGAGTGGGTAGGGGAAGTTTATGGTGCAGGTGAAAGCAACAAGCAAGCTGGATCAATAATATTAATATCCAGAAAACTTATCTTTCAGTTATCTGAGAAAATAGAAGACACAAAAGGTCATTATTTAATTGTCTCTGGTGTATTAAATTGTATAACGGTTACATTAATAAATATATATGGCTCATCCAATGGCACCCATGGCATTTTTACAGAGGTTAAAAATAGATGTATTCAGTCCATGGATGGCAGATTGATATTAGTAGATGACCTGAATTGTATTATTAATCCCATTCTAGACAAATCTAATAAAAATATACCCTTTCCAAAACAGAGATGGACCTACAGTAGTTAATGTTACCAATAATCTATAATTAATAGATTTCTGGAGGATTATGCACTCAACTGTCATAGAGTATACCTTCTGGTCCCCAGTACATAAATCAACTTCTAGATTAGATTACATCTTTATACCCAGTGTTAATGTTTAGAATATACAGTAATTAGATCAGAAATCCATTCAATGGTATCCTCGACCCACTCCACAGCTTCAATTGCGATAGTTGGAATCTTACTAGAACCAAATCCTCCAGATGGAAAATAAATAATTTCCTATTAGAAAATCCTCAGAATGTAGAGAGCCTAAAAAAGATTTTACCGAGTTTTTTTAAACTTAACAAACCATCAGACACATCTTGGGCTACCATTTCAGAAGCATTCAAATCCTATGCAAGGGGCAGAATAATCAGCATAGATTTTAATATCAAAAAGCAAAAAGAAATTAAAACACAGGAAAAACTAAGACCTTAAACAAAAAGAGGCTGATCTGGAACAAGACAGCTAAGAAAACACTTGGCATAAGTGGTCTAAAGCAAAACTGGAATATAATGAAATATGAAGAGGCGAGGCTGATTTTAATATTAGAAAATCAAAACTAAACTATGTATCAAATGGTCACAAAGCCCAAAGATTATTAGCCCTAAGATTAAAACAAAATGACGATAGAAGAATGATATTAGCACTAAAAAATAAGCAAACTAACCAAACCATTACAGAATGAGACAAAATACATGAAATGTTTGTGGATTTCTATAATAGCCTTTATAAAGAAGGGGACACTATATCAGCATAGAAAGAGTTAACTGATTTTTATAATGACAATAACTTCCCTCAACTGTCATAAGAGTGTAGGCAGAGTTTATGCAAACCAGTGGATATTTATGATCTTAAATATGCTATTAAATAATTGGAAAGTAATAAAACTGTAGGCTGAGATGGCTTTTCATCTATTTTTTTTTTTATAAAACATTCAGTGACACTATGTCACCAGTTCTAATAAAAGTCTTTAAAGGGCAGGTTTCTAGGTCAAAATGTATACATTTTCAATGCTGCATTTATTATAACGTTGCTTAATAAAGTACCTTATCCAAATTGTAGTTTTTTGTCATTGATTTCTCTGTTATTTCACTTGTAATTCTGCTGAATTCAGGAAGTCAACGCGCATCTCCTGCGATGTGCCAGTCAGCAATCTTCAGAAACCCGAGCATGTGTGATGTAGATTGAGTAGATTCATGTTCCGCATGTTCTGTTTTCCCACCGTGGTAGAACTGCATCTGAGCTGTGCAAAGTTATGTTTTTCAGTGCAGCGTTTATGGCAAAAGCGTGGTTCTTGATAAATTTGCTGAATGAACTTTGTGATAATGAATAGGTTTCTCCTAGTTTTCACTTGCTTGTAGCCTTTATTTTGGATATAGTGGGTGTTTTTGAAAGCTGACTTTTTACATTTGGCAGGTTGTATTTCTAAGTATGAGTGCTCCCTGTATGCATTCCCGGTTTGTGAATCTTTTACACCTGCTGCATATTTATGAAATTACTGTTTTCCTCACTCTGCATTGTGCTAATTTTGTGTGATTCCCTTCATATGCGCGTTTTTCTACAGCTGACAGTTTCAGTGTTGAACTGCGATCCTGCCCATGTGTTTTATTTTCAGCGCACAATTCAGCTAGGCACATAAGTACTTGTAGATTTCAAGGCGCATGATTGACTTTGTTGTTATCGAAGTGGCTGATGCTCCATTTTGGACTGGTGCCCCAGAACACCGCCTGTCAGATGTTGTCATTTGTGATGGCATGCAGCGAGCTCTGAGTGGTTTACTTCTGAAATATATGACTGTATTCAGCCTGCTTCGTGCTAAGTTTTGCAGTTACTAGCTGTAATTCTAGTGATAAACAAGCTTCATACAAGTTTTGCTGACTACATGTCAAGACTTTGTATTTTGAGTGAATCTGAACAGTATATTAGTGCTTTGAAGAATTGTTGTTCTGTCTTATCCTGAGTGGATATATGGCACATCACACCAACACATAGAGTAGCACTTGTTTTTCCTTATATGTCATACACGTCATAACCACAAGTGATTGTATATCACTGCTTTTTATTTTTATTGGATTTATGTACAGTGTCGGTTCCATTTATTGTTATCTTATAAACTGAAAGGTGGGGTTCACCTGGTGGCTTGCATTGTTTTTCTCTGCTGAAATCAGAACTCACTATCCTTATTAATTATATTTTCATTTCTTTTTGGTGATCACCTTCTTATTATTGTTGTCTCACTAAGCCTGGTCATTGTGTGGTTGGTGGTTGCAGCAACACAAATAAGAATTTAGTCTGTTTACACACATGGCCAAAGGAAGTTGTCCATAAGAAATGGGACCTTTTTGTTCATTCCACCAGAAAGTATTGGGCAAGAGGCAGTAAAACATCTGTATATGTAGGGAACACTTTGTTGCCCCAGATGACTTTATAGGTTATAATCAGTGGAAGTTAGGGTTTAAGCATAAACTTGACTTAAAACCAGGTGCTATACTCACAGTTAGGCCACTGAATAAAGTTAAGTGTTCCAGTATGCCCTCTCCACCAAAGAAAAGGAAAGTTGTTATGAAGCTCAAGATTGGTCGTGTGAGTATATGTATTTTTATTATTCTGTTTCATTTCTTTATTACTATTTGCTCAAGTTTTATTGATTTGTCAGATTTTAATGTGTTACCTCACAAAACCTGACCACTAACCATCATGTGACCTAAACATGAATATGACAGTTATAATGCTTTATGATATGAACATGTAGTGTGCATGGAAATGGCACCATGAAGGAAGGCCTTGTCATGGCGGTGTCTCTTTTTAACTAACCTCCTTTGTCACTTACATTTACTTGTCTGAAACTATACGTGTTACAGCACACACATAGTAATAGACTTGATAAGTCAAATTGATTCTATCCCCTCATCATCACCAAAACTGTTGTCACTCAGATAGGGCATTGTACCGGGTGCTTTCAGTGGCACACCACAATATCCTTTTTGCCATGTAGTGACCATTGTCTCCCCCCTTCCCTTCTCATAGTACTACACTACAGGAAGTATTAACTGCTTGTTTGTAGCTGTAATTAAGTTTGTATCGACTCATATAAAATTGTCAAAGAAATCCCTGTGTCCAGATTGAGTCTTTGTTATAGCTATTGCATTTAGACAGTGATACAAGTTGTTAAACATAGAAACATGGAAACATAGAATTTGACGGCAGATAAGGACCGCTTGGCCCACCTAGTCTGCCCATTTTCCTACCTAACAGATAAGCTGCAGATCCTAGTTAACCAACAGCTTACTTCCTCTTACCCGCCCCTAGGACTGCCTTATGCCTGTCCCATGCATTCTTGAAGTCCCCCACTGTTCTTGACTCCACAACCTCCTCAGGGAGGCTTTTCCATGCATCCACAACTCTCTCAGTGAAAAAATACTTCCTCACATTACCCCTGAGCCGTCCCCCCTCTATCTTCAAATTGTGCCCCCTTGTTCTTGCACATCTCTTTTTCTGGAAGATGCTACCCCCTTGGACTTTGTTAATTCCCTTGAGGTACTTGAAAGTTTCTATCATGTCCCCTCTCTCCCTTCTTTCCTCAAGAGTATACATATTAAGCTCCTTTAGTCTTTCTTCGTATGTCTTCTGGTGCAGACCCTGCACCATTTTGGTTGCCCTCCTCTGGACAGCCTCCACTCTGTCTATGTCTTTGCGGAGATGAGGTCTCCAGAACTGCACACAGTACTCCAGATTGGGTCTCACCAACTGTCTGTACAGAGGGATAACAACTTCCTGTTTTCTACTATTGATGCCTCTTCCTATGCATCCCAGTATCCCCCCAGCCTTCAAGGCCTTTCCAACCAGGGCAACTTACATAATTCATAAGGCATCTATTCATAGTCCATAGACATAGCTGTGTGTTGATAGTAGGCAGATAACCACACACACAGTACTACCAACATCCATCCATGTATTGCATACATCCACTGCATACGCAGTGCAACATGGTATTGTGACATACAAAATATTCATTACACCTCCACTGACAGATGGCCTTGATATAAAGGATAATGGATGGGCAACAGTGAACAACAATGTTGTTCACTTCGAGAGGTTGTTATGACAACCATGTAAACCTCGAGAGCGAAGCTCGAGAAGTTTTCGGTTGTCATACAACCTCGAGAAGTGAACAACTATTGTTGTTCACTGCTGCCCATCCATTAGCTTGTATATTGTATGGGGCAACAGTAACTTTTAAATAGTAAAATCAATGGTCCGTGTTGATTTTACGACTTGGACACCCACTGTCTCAACTTGAGAACAAGCTTTGTCTCGATCCCCCCCACACATTAACGATCAGCCACCTTCACAGTAACATCTTTTTTTTTCATTAAACGTTGCTGCTGTCCATCCTTGGAGGGGTTTGATCCACACAGTTCCGATTTGAAGCCAGCACTCACAGCGCAGCAGTTTCCCGTACTCCAGTGCACATGTGCAATGATGACTGATACTGTTGTACCATCAATGTGACGTACTCAAGATGGCACAACAGTATGTTGACGTCACATCGATGGTACAACAGCAGTGTATTTCCATTGATTTTCATGCACAATTGCCCTTACCCATACACTATAATGACACTGTTGTTCACTGTATATTATTCAGTATTCAGAACTTTGTCCTCCATTAAAATTTATGTGACTTTTAAATTTTTTTCAGTGATGATGTAATTCACTGTCATGCACCTCTTCATCCACTTCATTATTTTTATTAGGAGCCTAAATGTGTATAACATTATCATATGGCTATAAGGGGTGATGAAGGTCCAGTAGCCTCTTCACAATAAATTCAATAGCGCCAGCCATTCCTGACTGCCATCACAAATGTGGCTGTCACTGTTACTCACTAAAAACCTTCAACTAATCCCTAAAAATAAAATTGTCTTAAATTTATAAACATAATAAATAAATGTTATTTGCCCTCATAATCCTCTTCTTACACACACATGCATAACTTAAAAACTGAAGCATTACAGTAGTTAGAATTATAATTTATGGTGTTTCTTTGCTGACCATGAAAACTCCCCCTCCTATCCTCACCTGCTTACTAATGAAATGTGTGTTGTTTAAGCTGTTACAGACAAAACAAAATCTGTGATTCCATCTGAGGTGTTCTGTTGTGTGCTAGTGGGAGTAAACATTCTGTCAGCAGAACTGAGCAGAGGTTTTAATTCTTGCATTCTGTATATCATACACATTCCATCTCTTGAATGTTGGCAATGCCGAAAGTAATCAAGACAGAGAAAAGTGTGTGTGTGTGTGGGGGGGATATGATAAAGAAGAAGAAACAAATGTGAGGGAATGAACAAAAGGGGTGTTTTGGGGGTAACTGGAGTGTTTAAGAGCCAATTAAAAATACATGCATTTTGCTGAACATATTTAAATCAGCGATGGCATGTCAGTTCTGGGATGTGTTGGGACTATTTTAAAAATGGCACAACATTCTTTTTTGATTTTGTGCATTTCCTTACTGTCCCCCCAAAAAAACATCTTGGACCCATTTTATAATCACAGTGACACTACACCCTGATAGATTGTGTTTGGGTACAGGCACTTCTTATAGCCATGTTATAATCACAATACGGCACTCCATGGTATGTGTGTCGTTAATGCATAACAGTACACCTAGGGTGGCTGAAGCACTCGGCATGTGGCCTCGAGCTTCGACCTGCCTTAGGCGTTTATTTATTCAGCAACCATGCACACCCTGTCATGCCTTATTGCTTAATTAGTATGGATGCCAGCTGCAACATTTAATCTACACAATTAAGAATGTATTCATGTTTAAAGTAGTATCATATCAGGTAACACATAAGTTGCATGCGCTCACCCTTCATCCTCGTGCTTCACTGCAAATATCATTGTGATGAAATCTCTGCGCTTCCTACAGTCTGCAATGACTTTTCCCCAATAACATACTGAAAGAACAGTCACTCACCAAGCATACTCACACGGCAGTGTTATGACACAGAGAGCCTTCAACTGAGACTATGCATAATGTTTTAGTCATTGCACATCACATCATGATTGTCACTGACATCAAAGGTATCTTACTCAACATAATTCACCTCAACATTTTGTCAGGTAAGTCAATGTCTTACATCTATGTTCACAATCAACGTGCATCTTTAAATTGTAACATACTACACTGAGCATGTATACAGCCTTCATACACAATGCATGAATGGCATTTATTGATTGCGTGCGTTTTAATAACACAATATGACATTCCTAGGTTTAAGCATATTTTTCACTTTGCAATGCATGATATAATAATTTTCACAATGTTCAGTGATCATTAATGTTTAGTAATGTTATATGTGTGTTTTGTCTTGTAGGATATTTCAGAGATTCAAAGGCGCAAGCAATAAACTTCAGATTCGCCTGTTGTCAACACAAATGATGAATGTGATGTCTCTCAAGTGACAGTAAGTGTTGAGCAGCAGTCAACGACATCAGCTGAGACATCCACGGACACTGATATTATGGCTATGATTTCTGTGGCTGATGTTCTGTGTAACAGTAATTTTTCGCAAAGTTTTCATGACTACTGTTTCAAACCCAATAATACTTCTTGTGAAGTACCGAAGAGTACAAGAGGGATGCAGTGCAACATATGTGTTCCCCATCATAGCCACGGTTAGTGTTTATCTTTACTGAATGATTTTCATAAAACATTCAATCCCAGTGGTGGACTGGGTATGTGTTGCCATGACCACCCCTCCCATTAAGCAGAGTTTATAGCAATGTGCTCTAAATTGTTATAGTATGGTACACCCCAGCTCAAAATATATATATTTTTTTAATTTAATATGCTTTATTCATAAACAGCAGAAAACACAATTTGTGCAACAGTATAGAAACATGTAATCCAGACTATGATGCAGTGCAATAGTAACAGGAAATAATTTTCCACAAAACATATAAACAGACAATACCAACCCCGCTCCCCCTTGTACCCTCCCCCTCCCTTGAAGGCCCCATTTCCCCTATTCCCCCCCACCTACCTTGAGCCATTATTACTGGAAAAAGAGCATAATATTCACAGCTGACAAGTGGACACTCACATCATAACAATGCGGCAAGGAAACCAGGAGGCCAACTGTAAGGGTTGATCGTGGGCACAACCAAGGGACTAGTGAAATGTTGCATTACCCGAAATGTCCAACAGAGTATATGAACCTCGACAACTGAAAAAGTCAGAGGAGGAACATAGGCGTGGTTAGGTAATACACAGTCTCGATTCATCTCTGGTGGGGAGTAATAGACCAAAGGGTATGTAGCCTCTCCCATCTGGTCTGGTACAGAGGTAGCTTACCACAGAGACTGGCAATCGTTTCTCAATCCTGAGGTTATGGAAAAACTCATTCACCCACTTGAGATAGGAAATCACATGTTGGTTCTTCCAGTGGTGGAGAACAAGTTTTTTAATAAAAAGAAAATTATAAAAAAAAAAGATGAAAAGCTAACTTAAAGTTGCTTTTTAGTAAAGTAGTTCCTTTACTGGTATCCTTACTATAACAAACCAGTAGATGGCAGTGCAGTCTTTCACAGTTGTATTGTGTACCTCCTTGGCTCCTGGACTGTTACAGTACTCCCCCCCCACAGGATAGCATATTGGCCATTACAGTTTGAACACTGCTAACTATTAATTTTTTAAAAGCAAACAATAAAAAGGTGAATATTGGTAGGCCTGCCTACTAAATGGTTAACTACCCCTCCTTCTACATATACTTAAAGCACAGGACAAAATCTGGACCAGATGGAAAACCTCCTTCCTGCTCTCTGACTTCACCATATTTTGGTCCCTTCGTAACTCTTGTAAGAAAGCGCTACGGACTGCCAAAAGCAATTACTATAGAGGCTTTCTTCACGCCACCTCTAGTAAGCCAAAAAGATACTGGGCACAAATAAACCACATAATGGGAAGCTGCATGTCCCAAACCCCCCATGACTTTCTAATAAAGAACATCCCCTGTAAAAACACTAATACCGTAACTAATGCTTTCAGCTCACTCTTTACTGCCCTCCCTAGTTTTGGTGCTGACGGTTCCACCCTCGCCACACCTCCCCCCCGACCTCTCCCCATCCCATCCTTCCCTGATTCTCCACCTGGTCTTCTGGCAGGATATCCTATGAGCTCTTAACATGATGTCTCCCCATGGCAGCGCAGGTCCTGATGGACTGGAACCCAGAATTCTCAAATTAGGCGCGTCTCTTCTTGCCACCCTCATCATGCAATTGTTCAACCTCTCCATTAGCTCGGGTAATGTGCCCCTCTCTGGGGAAAAATGCCAGGGTTATCCCAGTCTTCAAAAAGGGTGATCCAAAATACCTAATGAACTACCATCCTATTACGCTCCTCAGTAAACTCCTGGAGAAGCTTATGTATCGCCAGGTGTCTAACTTCATTGCCAACTTTAACATGCAATCTCCTGCTCAGCATGGCTTTAGGCCAAACCACAGCACCACGATGGCTCTACTGCAATTCATCAGTGACATCAAATCTGCTATGGACCAAGGCCAGCCTACAGGCACTGTTTTTACTGACATCAAAAACATTTGACTTGGTTAACCACAACGTGCTCCTGCATCAGCTAGGCTCTATTGGTGCCTCCCAATCCACACTTGCCTGGTTTGCCAGCTATCTGTGGAGCCACTCTCAGTCTCTCTCCCCTGTCATAAAGTTCTCTCTGCCCCTGCCCTGCTTCATTCAGGTGTCCCACAAGGTTCCATACTTGGGCCCCTGCTCTTTTCTTTGTTCATCAATAACCTACCTTCGGTGCCCTCCCACAGTCTCTCCTTACTCTATGTCAATGACTTGGTTCTCCATGTCTCCTCCAGCTCTATTCATGAAATTAACTCCCACCTCTCCTCTGAACTTCTTCTTATCCAAACTTGACTTACGTCCCACCGCCTGATGCTGAATGCTGCCAAGACCCAGGCTATGCTCTTTGGGTCACAAAGGAAATCTGTCGCTTCAACTCCATCTCTCCATGTTTCTTGTCTTGATGACTCCCTTGTGGAAGTAACTTAGTCATTCAAATACCTTGGGGTCATGCTGGATCCATCTCTTAACTTCTCTCTGGATGTCAAAGCTGTCTGCAAATCAGTCAATGCTAAAACTGGACTGGCTTACCGAGTCCATCAGTTTCTAACCCCGGCCGCCAGGATCTCTGTCACCCAAGGCCTTCTCCTCCCTGGGCTCTGCTATGCTCTGTATGTCTTTCCTATAGAACAGGCAAGCATCTTGCAAATGTGGAATGTTGCCTACAACAATGTCTGTAGATTTGCACTATCTGCTCCTCGTCTTAAGCACCACTGTACTCTCTACTCTGACCTCCACTGGTTGTCTCCTTCCTCGTGTCGAGCTTATTCATTAGGTTGTCTGACTGACAACATTATTCATTCTTCTATCCCCTCTACACTCGCTGCTATGCTCACCACCATGGACTGCCCTCGTTCCCTCCGTTCCATGTCTTTAGCTCTGTTATCTGTCCCAAAATGCAGGATGGGTGAACTTGTCTTTTCCTTCTATTCCCCTACATTTTGGAACTGTCTCCCACTTGATCTTAGGCACTCCAAATCCCACCCCACTTTCAAGAAAGGCCTCTTCAATTAATTCATCTCCCTTGACATTTGCAAATGTCCCTAGCTTCACGAGTCATGCAAATCTACCATTGTCCTGCACTTAAATTTCCCTGTGGCCTCTTGATTCCTCCCATTCCTGCTCTTCCTCAGCTGCAGCTATGCACTTTGTTCCCTGTCTCTGCTTGGGAATTTGTCTCCTTGCTGACTTACCAGCAGCACTGTCATGTTTTGTACATTATTAACCGTAAATTGTGCTTTTTTGTCTGTTTTGTTCTTATTATACTGTATGATATGTACCTCCTCTATGTACTATGTAACTTGCACCTTTGTATAACTGTTTGGAATCTCCTATTGTACAACACTGTATATGTATTTGTTTTTACCTGTTCCTTGATTTGTACTCTCTTGGGTCATGCCTGAAAATAGGCAGTTCTGTCTAGTGCACTTACCCAGTTACCAAAGCAGATAAATATATAAATGTACTTAAATGCTACCATATATGCAACAATAATTCCCATGTCCAAACATTTGTTCTTGCAACAAATGAGCAATGCAGATAGAAATACAACAAATTTAAACACACGAAAAACATTATTTAACTGTAGTACAGTTTGAACACAACTTGTTTATTCTGTTTCTATACATAAATGTAAAATATGTTATGGTAGACAGAATCCAGTGTATTCACCTCCTTCAGATGGAAAAGTGGATCGAATTTTGTGCATGACACATGATGATAACAGCACTCTATTTTTCCTTCCAAGCCAGCCCCATGTCCATCTCACAAATTGATGGTAAGCGATGTACCTGTATCACCTGAAAGTGGGACAAATTAAAACAAAGTTAAACTAAGTGATGTGCAACAACCCAAAAAGAAATGTACACAATAGATGTGAAACTATATAACTGACAGAAGGTAGAGGGTGATGGTTTATGAAGCAAAAAATCACACCATATAGTACCTTATTGTTAGTATACAATGGACCCTTCAAATACATCTAATTATGGTTTCTATATATGCCATTCATCAGGACTTTGAACATGGTTTTAGCAAAGGCAGGTACCTGATTGGTACAGAGACAGCAAGTTACCGTTGATTACTGCAACATATACAAGATATACGAACAGCAAGGGGTGAAGGATCCCACCCTCTGAGATCAGTCAGTTTGCCCTATCTTGTTATTGGGACAGAATACAAGTCTAAACGGCAGCCATCAATTTAATTGCTAAGCAAGCGAGAGATGACTCTGGCATGCCCGAGAGAGAGACTGAGTGTTGTGGCAGTTTCCATCTCTCTGTCTCTCTTAATTAAGTAACCAGCTGCAGTCAGTTGCAGGAGTAAGTAAAGTAAGTAACTAAAAATGTATTTATTCAAGGCACCCTTCATGAGGTCAGGGTGCCTTTACAATACACCATGCAATAACAATACTTAAAATCAGTAAAACTGATGACAAAGACAATGACAGCCAATCAGTAAGTCCTCGAAAATGCCTCGTTAAACAAACAAATTTTTTAGAATTTTTTAAATTCTTCCACGGTCAGGCTATCTCGTAGCTGGTGAGGTAGAGAATTCCACAGGGTAGGTGCCATAAAGGCAAAATATCTTCCTCCAGATGTTTTCAGGGATACCCTGGGAATCTCTAGCAATCCCACACCAGAGGATCGGAGTGAGTGGTAGGGGCAGTAAGAAAACAAGAGCTGTTTCAGGTAGTGAGGTCCCAACTCATGTAGGGCCTTATATGTCGCAATGCAACCTTGAAGATGATCTGCCATTGTATGGGCAGCCAGTGCAGTTCACACAGTACAAGTGTTATATGACTGGATCTAGGGTTCCAGTCAACAGCCTGGCCATTGCATTCTGCACTAGCTGCAAGCGTTGGATATCCACCCTCGGTAGCCCTAGATAGAGGGCATTGCAGTAATCAAAATGACTGGTGACAAAGGCGTGAACCAATGTAGGAAGATCTTCGGGTGGGACCGGGTGCTTCACCCAGGCTATATTCCTTAGATGGAAAATGGAAGATTTGACTACAGCCGACACCTGCACCCTCAGGGTCAGGACCTCATCAAATACCATGCCCAGGTTACGTACCTGGCCCAAGGCCATAAGTGGGGTCCCTCCAAGGTATAAACCTGAGGGTTTCCCCGCCCGTGCCCCTGTCATCCTAAAACCAGGGTCTACCACCAATACCTCTGTTTTACTCGAGTTCAACTGAAGTCAACTGGTACTCATCCAGTTCTATATCTCCAGCAGGCACTTATTAAACACCGTGATTGAATCAGACTCCTGTTCAGGCACAAAAGACATGTAGAGCTGAGAGTCATCAACATAGCAATGAAAACTCAGTCCATATCATCTTATAATGTCCTCTAATGGAAGCATATACACCGTAAATAACATGAGGGACAGCATCAAACCCTGTGGAACCCCACAGGGCAGCCAGTGAGGAGCTGAGGAATGAATCCCTGACACCACTCTCTGTGATCTGCCCTCAAGGAAGGATCTAAACCAACTGAGGACTGCCCCCCCTCAGTCCACAGAAAAACCATTGATAGGGCTCGCCACTGCCGCTGGAGCGGCCATGGCTCGAGAAGCCAGCTGCCCACCCTCACCACCTCCGTAGCCACTCAGGAGCTCTTCAAAGCTGGACTCTGGCCCCTGATCGGGCTCGCCACTGCCGCCTGAGTGGCCGCGACTTGAGAAGCCAGCCACCCACCCTCACCACCTCTGTAGCTGCTCAGGAACTCCACAAAGCTGGGTAAGACCACAGACAGGCTGGGACAGCTGTGAGAAGCTCTTATTGGCTAGCGTTGTTAGCTGCTGCCTGTGATTGGACTTGGCCTTTATGCCTTTGACTCTGATTGGACTGGCTTCTTAATGCTGTCCTGGGCTCCAGCACCCATTGTATTACATAGGAAAGCGCTAAAATTGTGTCTGATTTTGTTCTGTTGTTATTTCTACTGTTTGCTGCTAATTTATACTGCATTGCTTGTGTAGCATTTAGTTTAAAACTGCCTTGTCTGTATTAATCTAGAAAGAACCGTATTTTGGCCCGATTTTTTGGCCCTGTCTTTTTACCTAAAGTCATCCGATTTTAACTGTTCTTCACTACTTGTGTCCTCTCAGCTAACTTGCCTAGCACTGTAACCCAGCACCTCTCCCCAGCCCACCTTCTGGCCTAACTCTCTCTCACCTCTACAACTGTTTCTTTTCTTTTGTTCTCTCTTTTCTTCATCTGATTACTGTCTGCCTCACACTGTAATCGCCTCTGTCTCTTACGTCCTCTCGTGGCACCAGGGCAGGTGAATCTCCTGTTTCTGACTGACCCCCTTTCCTTGCTCTTCTACTGTGCAGATTTCGCTCCCAGACCCCCTGCAGTCTCCCTCACCCCCCGCTTTAGCACCTGCGTCATGGTTCCTCTGTCTCTCTGCTGCATTTCTGTAACCCTTTCTCTCTGCTCTTTCACCCTCAGACTCCAGCCCCTGATTGGGCTTGCCACTGCTACTGCCACCTTGGCGGCCCTGGCTCGAAAAGCCAGCCACCCACCGTCACCACCTCCGTAGCCATTCAGGAGCTTCACAAAGCTGGGTAAGACTGCAGACCAGCCAGGACTGCTGTGAGAAGCTCTCATTGGCTAGCGCTGTTAGCTGCCGCCTGTGATTGGACTTGGCCTTTACACCTTCAACTCCGATTGGACAGGCTTCCTAATGCTGTCCTGGGCTTCAGCGCCCATTGTATTACATAAGAAAGCACCAAAGTTTTTTGCCTGCCCCCTACCCCCCCCTTACCTTTATTTAAGTAGACCTTAGCTACTCCCCTTTACTCGCGCTGTCTCCTTATCATAACTCTATTGGGCCTCTAATTAGGACCTCCCCTCCCCTTGCCCGCTCTTGCACTCACCTGTCTTCCCCCATCTGCTGCTCTCTCTCTCTCTCCTCGGACAACTAACCACTAGTCCCACCGCGACCCTTCCTCACCCCTCCATTATCCTAGTGCCCTGCTAGTTCACATTTCCATCCACTTTCTGTGCTTCCCTGCTGTCCCCTCCTCACTTGCCAACCTCAGTTGCTGGAGGCTGTAATAAAACTCCACTATGTTTGTACATCTCCTAACTTTCTCGTAACTACTCCCATTTTTCTACCTCCCTGGTGCCTGTTACCCTTTCCCTCTACCCAATTACCATTTTGACTTCATCCACTACCACCTAGGCACTTTCTCCCCTATGCCTCTCTACACCCCTGCACCTACCGCAGACTATAAATGGCAGTCCTCAGGAACCCATGGCCGAGGATTCTGGGCTCTCCCACCTCCTCTCCCCCTCTTGGGCTATATGACATCTCTCTGGGATCAGCACCAGCAGCTCCCTTGACCTAACAACACGAAGCACTCACGTAAACTCTTCCTCAGGGACTTACGTTTGTGTTCCCTGAAGTTACTGCTCCTCCTCCTGCTGCTGTCTGGCAACATTCACCCTAACCCAGGGCCCAAAACTGTTGGCTCAACCAACAAAGTAAAACACTCTGGGGTACTCTCCTTTGCGACCCTGAACATCTGTAGCCTTCTCCCTAAACTTGATGCCCTGCAAGTCTTCACTAACCAGCATAAACCTGACGTCATCGCGATTGTTGAAACCTGGCTTACACCTAATGTTCCTGACTTGGCAATTGACTTACCAGGCAACACTGTTTTTAGGCTGGATTGGCAGGCTAAAAGAGGAAGGGGGCTGTGCATTATACCTCAAAGATTCTCTCCTGGGCCACCCCCTAACTGCCCCACCCTCAGATTCATCTGGACAGATCCTTCCGATTTGTATCATTCTTGGAGCCCACGGAAAAGTCCTCACAATCACTGTAGTCTACATCCCTACAAAGGAGCAAGTGAAAAGGCCTCAATGCCGTTCTGGACTTTACCTGAGCGCAACCACCTGGATCCGAGTTAATCATGATTGGAGACTTTAACATTAACTGGCTTGCCCCAGATCCTGGAGGCCTCAAGGATGCCATCTCTGCTGTGAACCTTACTTAACTGGTTGCCTCCCCTAACAGGCACAGCTACAGAACCAGAACTAGCTCCCTTCTGGACTGGGTTCTAACCAGCCACCCTGCCTGAATCTCTAATATCTCCATCCTCCCGGACTCTCTTAGTGACCATTTCCCTGTTATTGGTGAATGGTATAACAAATTCTGCAAACCACCACCATCAGTCATCAATAGCAGAATCCTACCCAGTGGGAATTTGAATCTTCTCAAATCCTACCTCAGGCAGCAGGATTGGTCGCCTATCTACAATGTGACGGATGTCAACTCGGCCTTGGATTCCTTCATTTCCATCTTCAACGCAGCCTGTGACACCTCTGCCCCACTCGAAAAGTGTAAAATCAAGGCACTATGTAATCCCTGGCTTACTGCAGACCTAATAGTGCAGCTAAAATCAAGAGACCACCTCTGGCTCTTGGCCCGAGACTCCGGGTCACCAACTGATATTCAGAACTATAAATGTGTGCAGAACGACTGCACAAAAGCTATCCGACTACACAAAAGCAACTACTACAGGGAAGCCCTCACTAATACATGGGGTAATGGAACAGCTTTCTGGAACAATATCAAAGAAGTAACTGGAAAGCAGCCAAAAACATCCCCAACAATGCTCATCATTGATGGAGCTATAACCCTGGACCCCATGACTATCGCCAATACCTTCAATTCCACTTTCACAGACCTCAGTACTGTTCTTCCCCCTGATTTCTTCAATGAAATTGACACCTCTGATAACTCTACTGGCACCCCCCACTCTCCTTCCTACCCACCTTTCTACTTCAAAGCAGTCAAACACGAAGCTTACAAGTACATTAGTAAGGCTATCGCTAAATTGAGAAACAGCAGGGACTCTCTGTACCTAAAACTGTAGTTCCTTATTCTTGAGAAAGTTATTAGTCCACTCACCAAGATCTTTAACCTCTCCCTCAGCCAGTTCTCTGACAGATGGAAATCTGCTATCGTTACTCTGGTTCACAAAAATGGTGACAAGACCAACCATGGAAACTACTGACCAATCTCCATACTACCTCCCCTCTCAAAGGCTCTTGAATTCCTTGTCACTGACCAACTCACTGACTACCTTGACAACCACTATATCTTATGTACCCAACAACAATGCCTGGTGTGTTGTTCAGGTACGAGATACAGCAGAGTTACCAACAACACACCAGAAGTGGTGAAACCTTGGCATGACCCACACTTTCAAGTTGGATATTGTGATTATACAATGCTGCTTCAGACTGGGAAGTACAGCCAGATCATAGGAAGTAGTTGGAGAGACTTGCTCCCCGAAACATTTTGTGTTTGTCGGTGCTGTCTCTCTCTATTGGTACTGCTGTGCAGCACAAACATGGCAGACAGGACATGGCATATGGCGAACGTTTGGATTGGGATGCCACATTTTGGTGGTCACAGTTAGTCACTGTCTTCTGTGGGTTGGGGTATGGTAGGCAGCATGTCATGGTACTCTTATCTCTGCCTGTTTTCCCCATTTGTTTTTTGCTTAGTTAGTCAGGGCAGTGAGTGAGCGAGTTCATTTTTAGGCGATACTGGGACATTTCAACCAACCTCATAGTGTGCACTGGGGCCGTTTGTTCGATCCCAATATCGCCTGACTGGGAAAAGAATTTAAGGACTAAAATGGATTTATAGACCTTGGGCATTCTTCATAAGTTGGATCTGATCTGCTGCTACTTTTTCTGCCTTTGTTTAGGCTGCAACCAAAGTAGTTGGGGATAGGAAGTCACGAGATGAAGAGTCCAAGAAGAGGAGTTGGATTGCCATAGGAAAAAGAATCTGTGGTTTTGGAGCAATACATGAGAGGACTCACCCAAGCTTTATTTTTCTGTGGATTGGACTGCTATTTGGATAATCCTGGATCGGTACTTTGAGCGGGCATTGGAGACTGGACTGATTTGGTGCAATAGGTGGACTCGGTCCTGTGGGGTAATTTGCAGCTGAGGCTTGTGGCTGCTCTGGGAACTGGGCTGTGGTTTTGGCAGGGCAACCAGCTGGGCGAGCTGATAGTTCCCAAGGCTCTCTGGGGGGCTGACTGGGGGGTTGGCGCCAGCGGAGAACCGTGGTGGCAGCTGTGAGTATTTCAGCTGCAGTCCCTTGGATGTGCTTTTCAGGCCCCCGTTTTTGCACTAAATTAACTTGAAGAAAGGAATCTGTGCTACAATTTCACCTACATATGATCAGACTTTTAATTGTCATCACTTTATAATGTACATTGCAGTTTCTGATTTGGCAGTGAGAGTGCCTGTACTTGTGTTAGATCCCCAGGGAGTGAAAGGGCCTGGGGGTCTGAAGACATCTGTTACTTTGGACTCATCAGTTGTTTGCACCTCAGTGAGAGGAGGTGCATTCAAGAACCGTTTGTGCATACTCTGGTTTAATTTACAGTTCAAGAAGAGATTTTTACTTTCATGACTGGAATGTTTTAAGTGGTGGTGGGGAGTAAGGCCTACCCAGGGCCTGTCTAGTTTATTATAGTAGGGGGTAGAAAATAAATTGGAACTTTTATGAGGAAAACTGGTCACGGACTTAACTAATAAACTGGTAACTGGACTTGGAAGACTATCTACGATTAATATCTAGCCACGTGAAAGGTGGCCTGGAAAGTCTTTAAAAAACTCCTTTTCCTGAAGTGGTGAGAGCACTGTGGGGGTGGGGTAAGAAATAAAATCAAAGCCATTAACTAGACACCTGAAGGAACTTTTTGGACATTATAGTATTATCAAGTTTCTTGATTGATAAGGGTTAACTTGTTATATGTTTTTAAGTAAGGGGATAAATTGTTGGAAAGTTTAATGGGGGGGAGGAAGTGTACTGAGTGAGTGGGGTTGTGAGTGGAAATATTGCGCTGTGAGGAGTGCTTGAAATATGTGCTGGGGTATTAGGGACACGGTCAGGCATTACTCCCCCTCAAGACTAAAGGATCTTCATCCCTTTGAACATCTTTTTATTTTTTAGTTATTTATTTATTAAATTCTCAGATTACAAATACCTTTGAGCAGAAACTGCTCACTTACAAAGGTTCCATGTCAAAGGATGAGGGTCAACATACATACAGAGGTAGTAAAAGAATGCACAATAAACAACCAAAACAACTAAAAGAAAAAAATAAAGATACTCAGTTATAACATACTTTGAGATAATATTCATAAAACAAGCAGCTTGAGTAGGCAGCTGGCTGCGGTAACAATAAGAGATAGAGGGCACCATAGGCAGTTAGTATTGCAGGCATGCACCTGGGAGAGGAAGTTGGCAGGCTAATGGGCCACTGTCCGAAGGTGGTGGAAAATGTCTTGTACCAGTGGAGATGTGAAGCAGGAAAGGAGTCACAAGGAAGGCCCAGTGCCAGAGGGAATGAGATTGGGAAAGGGCGGGCTGTGAGACATGAGTGAGCTGGGAGGTGTTTAGAGAGATCTCTGTTCAGAGAAGCAGTCACATTGAGTGGTAGAGGTGAGGTAAAGTTTGAGATTCCTTTTTGAAGGGTCCAAGTGTAGTAGAGGAAAGTGCTTCTTTATTGAGGGAATTGAACCATTGAGCGGCTCTATAGATAAAGGACCGCTGACCCATGGAGGTACAACATCTAGGAACCTGAAAGGTTAGAGATTGGGCACCACGTGTTTGTTGAGTGCCACTGTAGGTAGTAAGGAGTGAGCTAACACCAGGTGGCATGAGACCAAGGATAATCTTTTTGGTAAGTAAGCAGGTCTGGTATTGTATTCTGCAGCGTAGGGGTAGCCAGCTGGCCTGTGCATAGAGGTCACAGGTGTGAGTTTGTCACTCCTTTTGGAAGTGTATAATAGATGTCGAGCTTTCAGGATCTTGAGACAAGGAAGCGGAAGGAGTTGGGGATCCTGGAACTCTTGGGGGGGTGGGAAAGGAGTGGGTGGATAGAGACAGTGAGAACCAGGAGACGCCCTGGGGTAAAATGGACACAGGAACAAGATTACCCTTGCCTTGTGCCCATACCCAAGGGCTCTGACTTTGTCTCTATCCACCCACTCCTTTCCCATCCCATATAAACTTCCAAAAGGAGCGGAAGATGTTCAAAGGGATGAAGATCCTTTAGTCTTGAGGGGGAGTACATATAACAAGTTAACCCTTATCAATCAATCACAGTCCAATATTTCCACTCACAACCCCACTCACTCAGTACACTTCCAAATAATGTCCAAAAAGTTCCTTCAGGTCTCTAGTCAATGGCTTTGATTTTATTTCTTACCCCACCCCACAGTGCTCTCACCACTTCAGGAAAAGGAGCTTTTTAAAGACTTTCCAGGCCACCTCTCACGTGGCTAGATATTAATCGTAGATAGTCTTCCAAGTCCAGTAACCAGTTTATTAGTTAAGTCCATGACCAGTTTTCCTCATAAAAGTTCCAATTTATTTTCTACCCCCTACTATAAAAAACTGGACAGGCCCTGGGTAGGCCTTACTCCCCACCACCACTTAAAACATTCCAGTCATGAAAGTAAAAATCTCTTCTTGAACTGTAAATTAAACCAGAGTATGCACAAACAGTTCTTGAATGCACCTCCTCTCACTGAGGTGCAAACAACTGATGAGTCCAAAGTAACAGATGTCTTCAGACCCCCAGGCCCTTTCACTCCCTGGGGATCTAATACAAGTACAGGCACTCTCACTGCCAAATCAGAAACTGCAATGTAAATTATAAAGTGATGACAATTAAAAGTCTGACCATATGTAGGAAAAATTGTAGCACAGATTCCTTTCTTCAAGTTAATTTAGTGCAAAAACGGGGGCCTGAAAAGCACATCCAAGGGACTGCAGCTGAACTACTCATAGCAACCACCATGGTTCTCCGCTGGTGCTAACCCCCCAGTCAGCCCCCCAGAGAGCCTTGGGAACTATCAGCTCACCCGGCTGGTTATCCTGGCAAAACCACAGCCCAGTCCCCCAAGCAGCCACAAGCCTCAGCTGCAAATTACCCCACAGGACCAAGTCCACCCATTGCACCAAATCAGTCCAGTCTCCAATGCCCGCTCAAAGTACCGATCCAGGATTATCCAAATAGCAGTCCAATCCACAGAAAAATAAAGTTTGGGTGAGTCCTCTCATGTATTGCTCCAAAACCACAGATCCTTTTTCCTACGGCAATCCAACTCCTCTTCTTGGACTCTTCATCTCGTGACTTCCTATCCCCAACTACTTCGGTTGCAGCCTAAACAAAGGCAGAAAAAGTAGCAGCAGATCAGATCCAACTTATGAAGAATGCCCAAAGGTCTATAAATCCATTTTTAGTCCTTAAATTCTTTCCCAGTCAGGGCGATATTGGGACCGAACAAACGGCCCCAGTGCACACTATGAGGTTGGTTGAAATGTCCCAGTATCGTTCCTAAAAATGAACTCACTCACTCACTGCCCTGACTAACTAAGCAAAAAACAAATGGGGAAAACAGGCAGCGATAAGAGTACCATGACATGCTGCCTACCATACCCCAACCCACAGAAGACAGCGACTAACTGTGCCCACCAAAATGTGGCGTCCCAATCCAAACGTTCACCATGTGCCATGTCCTGTCTGCCATGTTTGTGCTGCACAGCAGCACCAATAGAGAGAGAGACAGCACCGACAAACACAAAATGTTTCGGGGAGCAAGTCTCTCCAACTACTTCCTATGATCTGGCTCTACCTCCCAGCCTGAAGTTTGCATTGTATAATCACAATATCCAACTTGAAAGTGTGGGTCATGCCAAGGTTTCACCACTTCTGGTGTGTTGTTGGTAACTCTGCTGTACCTCGTACCCGAACAACACACCAGGCATTTGTAAATCCTGGCATCACCCACAGTCTCTTATGGTATACTGCTTAATTAATCAACAACCCGTGTGCTGCCATGACACTCTGCCTGCGGCCTTTTGCCTCACAGCACACCAGGGGTGTTCATTAATGCACAATAACCTTTCACCCTTTCATATAGATGAAAAGTTTCTCATACGGGATGATTAAGTGACTGACTTATTGCTATTATAATAAATTATTAAATAACAAAAGTGTATACCTTTTACATTTTTCATCATTTAGAGAGACAGTTTCAATAAAATAGTTATTCCACCAACAGTGTAAGAGTCCTGGTTCAAAATTTAAAATGCATCATTGCAGTCTTTAAGCAGTGCTGGAGAATCAATAAGCCATGGTGATCATGGTGTACATGACATTATAACATGGATTTATGTAATGATGTAGGAGTCCTAACAATCAATCAGATTTAAGAATTTCTGATAGCCCTTTCATAATTGATTTTTGTTTATTTTTTAACATCATGAACTGTAAGTAACAAAATATTTTCGTAGCCTTGAGTCACATTGTGACTGTTAACTGAACCCTGCATCTTTAGAATTGAATACCTATACTTTATGCAGTCATACTGCTTGTTACTCCAAGCAATTCTCTGGAAAACACTATTCACATTGGAGTTACACACTGTGTGAAGTGTCTTACAGCACATGGAAAAGGTAGCCAATGTGAACACTGTCCAGAAACTATATGAAATAAATTACTGAAAATACAGAACGACACTACATTGTTGACTGCTATACCTACTTGTGAGTGTATCGTAGATCTTCTGCTTCATCTTCATGTTCTTGTCTAAACTGATAATAAGCGGATTCTAATACCCATTCATTTAAACAAACACCATGGAAACTGAAATGTTCTGTAAAGCAGTTCACATGCTCAACATGCAGTCTCTTGTGGTATGAATCCATTAACTGCACTATGGCATCAATTTCAGTGCAGCATCGACTGTTAGCAACATCTGGCATTTCAGTGCATGCCTGACGTGTGCAGCTGAAAAATTGAATTGACAAGAAAAAAGAGAGACATTAATTATGTGAACGTAACAGAACACAGAAAAGGATGATATGGCAACTTACACATACAACATAAGTGTATATGGGTGGAGGATTAGGAAAAGTAACACAGAAATGCATAACAGAATTGACCTGCAGACTATCTGTGGGGTCAATATAGAGAATACTGAATGGCCATCTGTGCAAAACCAGTGTTCTGCCACAGAGGGATTCTAATTCCCTCTGACCTCGAGAGCGAAGCTCGAGAGGTCCGTAGGAATCAGAACACTGAGTTGGAAAAACACACTGGTTGTGCATAAAGTTGCTCATCCTGTATTTTTTTATAGTGTATAGTACTGTGAAAAATATGTGTTTTGTGAGTTCTTTTGCTTTCAAAATAAAACTGACTCATGCAGTCTCTAGAGGTTCTAGAATGCTGTTCTACCACATTAGGGTAGAATCATATTCCATGACCTTGGAATTATAGTAGGACAGCATTTTGAAAGGGATGGAATTCTGTACAGAACAACACTTCACTATACACTATAAGATGTTTCTGTCAATAAAGGAAAGCAGTAATATGACACACTGAGAAGTAAGGATTGAGCTGGAGGGGTTATTGTAGGTATAATTGGAGTACAATAAAAATGAATTGCTGAAGTTCTGAATGTTTAAAACAGGTGAAGTAATACATCCATACAGACAAGTCCTTATTACCTTCATTGTGGTAAAGCTGATGGAGACCATAGTAAAGGAAAGGTGGTACCATATCTACATAAGAATGGTATACGTTAGCAATAAGACATGACAGGGTGTGCATGGAACAGATTTTACCGCACGGCCAGGGGGGGTATGAGAAGGCACAAGGCCTTGGACGATTGCCTTTATCCCCTGGCGTGTGGTAAAATCTGTTCCATGCACAACCTGGAAAGTGTTATTGTGATTATAAAATGGTCTCCTATCTTTATTTTCTGTTTGTGATAAACTGCCTCTGGCTTACCTAGTCATACTTTCTGTAGACATGAGCTCTCCCTCTCTACGATTAACCGACTGTACATTCTGGGGTCTGGGACCATCTCCCGTCTCTGACGGTCTTAAGTAGGTCCTCAGAGAAATGGGGGGGGGATACGTTCTGAAGGTCAGTTAATTCTTTAAAAATATTATAAAATGGGTAGGTTAAAGGCTCTCGCTTTAGGTAAGGAAAAGATGGCTGCCAGTCAAAATGCCAACATTCTATGGCACCAGCATCTTGACCTTTTCACTGCCAGCTCTTTTTTTACCCATGTATGGAACAAATTTTATGCATGGGGAGCTTGGCTTCTGATTGGTTGGTTTAGCCTACCCATTTTATAAATGATAAGAAGCAGCACGTGTTGATGATGATGATGATGGTGGTGGTGCTGGAGGGGTGGTATTGTGTCAGAAATAAAGAATTCTGGATGGGAAACTATGCACAACCAGTGTGTTTGGCAACAGAGGGGTTATGATTCCCTCAGACCTCAAGAGTGAAGCTGGAGAGGTCCATTGTGATCAGAACCACGAGGTGGCAGAACACTGTGGTTGTGCATAGTGTTGCTCATCCTACATTTTTGGTACTGTATAGTACTGTGTGAAATATGTGTGCATGACTTCTTTTGCTTTCCAAATGACACAGACTCATGCAGTTTCTAGAGGTTATAGAATGCTGTTGTACCACAGAAGGGTATAATCACATTACATGATATTTTGAAGTGTGATAAAACAGCATTTTCAAAGCGATGGAATTCTATAAAGAACAATACTATAGTATACACTATAAATCAGGTTGAAGTATTTGACTGTGTTAGTAACAGAGTGGACAGGGGACCAGCGGTAGATATCCTCTATCTTGATTTGTGCAACAATTTTCACTCCATGCCTCACAAAACAGTGATCAAGAAATAGGTGGATCTTGGCGTATAGGTAAAAATGGCCAGATTGGTGGAAAACAATCAGAGTGACAGAAGCTAGAGGGGGATTGAGGGTGGAGGGTAGTTATGTGGCACCAAGTAGGTAACCTGTGTTGTACCACAGAGCTAGATTCTGGGCCTGTGCTGTTCAGTGTTTTCATCAATGGCGATGGAGATGGTAGTAAGAGTGAAATGTGCCTATTCATGGATGACACAAAGCTGTGTGTGAGAATGGAAAATGGGGGGAGGTGGTCAGCCGTTACATAGCTTGGTTCAAATGCCATGAAATGCGACGTTATACATATTGTAGCAAAACACCACAGGACACTTCAATATCTGCATCCCACGATGATATGGACAAAGGATGAAGTAACATATAACCCACGACACTGGTGACAGCCCCTTCACAGCAACAGAGCGTATACTGGGGATTAATCAATGGCCACTCACAGGGACTCAACCAATGGGAACAATACTTTTCAGCATGTTTCACAAACCAATGTTATAATGATAAGTAGTGACCTGAAGACCTACACCCAGTGAAAGAAAGCAGCAGCAAAGACAAACAAGATGCTGGCATGCATATCTAGGGAGATCAGTAGTAGGGAACAGGAGGCTATACTGCACATTGTACAGGTCACTGGGAAGGCCACATCTACAGTTTGGAGTTCATTACTGGTGCCTACACCTCAAAAAGGACATTAACATGCTGGAGAAGGTCCTGAGTAGGGCTACAAAGATGATAGTGGGTCAGCAGAGTAAGGCATACAAGGAGGGGTTGAAGGGTGAGGGCACTGAACATGTACTTCCTGAAAGACTAGAGAGAGAGAGAGACAGTACATGATTGGGGTCTTACAGTACCTGAAAGGGATAAATAAGGTTGATAATGACAGTATATTTAACCTGAGAGGCAACAAAAGGAAGAGGGGGCACCAAATTAAGCTGCACTGTGGGAGGTTTAGGAGGGACGTCAGGAAGCACTTCTTCATAGAGAGCTTGGTGGACTATTTGAGTGCAAGACAAAAAGAGGTTATCTCATTGAAGACTGTGGTCAGCATTTATGAGAGGATAGGATAGGCACAATGGGAAGATTAGGATCATGGATAACCAGGATGGATGAGTGGAAACGGAGGGCAGGCACATTATGTCAAACACGGGGTTACATATCTACAGTGATATATTGATGAAGTAAAAAAAAAAACATTGATCTATCCTATGTCAAAACACTTGAAAAATAATATTGTTTGTACTTGTTGTCCACTTACAGACATCAACCATGATGCAGTAATTGATGAGGGACCGCAACCTAACCCCTGAAAACATTACCATCCAAAGTATTATTTGCTGTATTGGTCATAGCAAGAACAGAACAAGAAGAAAATGATTTCAAACTCACTACTGGAAAAACATAGATGTAAACAAAAGAACAAAGTGCTTTAAATTTCTGACCAACAAGTTATTCAAATGACATCTACTGTATGTTTGTCAAGTAAAAGAAATGAAATCATCTGCTTCTGGATCACATCCAAAATCCTAATCAATTCATTGTTAAATATCAAATGTTGACTTAATGAATGGAAGAACAGCAGAGCTGTATATGTTTCCTTGATTACATAACAGTCTGTATTTCCAAGACGTTCATCTTCAGAGTCTGGTGCTTCTACAGCGGTGTGAGTATGATCATCGCTTGAAGTACCACTTGCTTCCAGCTCAAATCGGTAGGGTGTGATAGAAAAGGTTGTTAAACCAACATCTGCGTTTTCCACTGTGTTTTCATCTCCTTCACCTTCACTAGTACTGTTGATGTACGATCTTCCACTTGAGGTCAACACTTGACTCTCCCCATCGCTTTCTATATCCGTCATTCTCTACAATATATAAATCATAGAACCTAACTGAGTGGAAATATGTAAGTATACTACATGTATGCAACACGACATTTCCAAACAGACACAAGCCATGGATTGGTGATAGATTATCAATGATATTAATGGGCAGCTAACATAAGCAGTAAATTGACTGATGGTGGAAACAGACATGATAGGAGTGTAGCAGTGAAGTGCTTGCAGAGCACCTTTCTTCGAGAGACATTCTGGAGACTGTGTTGCTGCCCTGTCTGCAGGCACATCTCTGGGATGAGGGAGGAGGCTGACTGTCTGCAAACAGAGTTGCAAAGCTGAAGTCAACATCCACCCCCACCCACAAAACACCAAGGGCTGGATTCAAAAAGCTTTCAGAAGGTGCAAAACCTTCCCTAAGTCCCCAAAACTGCCATAGCTATGGAAAAAAAAGGAGTGACTGCTCTAAATGCTATTCACAAAACCCTCCGCATCTGCAGAAAAAAACACTACAGACTGTGGAAAAAAGTGCAGCTGAGGACGTCCCTGAGGAAAAAAAGGTGTGATATAAGTAAGGCACATCCCCTGAAAGGCTATTCTTAGCCAGTTTTTTTCCGCAGTTGCAGAAAAAATGTTACACACAGTGGAATGAGGTGTAACTCTCCCTCAGCAAACTGCAGTAGTGCCCCAACAATTGGAATCAATTAAGGTGGAGGTGAGGCACAGGTAATAGCATCCCAGATAGTATAGCAGTGGCTGATGTTACAGTAACAAAAGCACACATTGCCATGATATGGCTACAGGCAACAACCCCCAGACCCAGTGCAGCCCATGATGGAGCCCCACAGGCAGTAGAGCCTGGCCAGCCTGCAGTGAGTGCTACCCCTGCAGGTAACAAGAATGCCTCAGGGAGGGACGACCAGTGGTGCAGTCG
Organism: Neoceratodus forsteri; assembly: GCA_016271365.2. Lineage (NCBI taxonomy): Eukaryota > Metazoa > Chordata > Ceratodontiformes > Ceratodontidae > Neoceratodus > Neoceratodus forsteri. The sequence goes on along the minus strand of CM057456.1, from coordinate 1,109,397,925 downwards.
GCTACTGTGGAGCCATGGTATTGCTGGTATCTGTGGTACTGCAGTAGTCCCAGTTGAGGGACTGGTTGCTGGTCTCTTTGTGGGTGCTGTCAGCCTCATACTGTGGCAGCAATGTTAATGTCTGCTGCTTCAGCTTCTTGGTTGCACTATTGCTATGCCTCTTCAGCCATTTCCATAGCTGTGTCTCCACAGCTGTGGGTTCGCAGCACTTGCGGGATTCCTGCAGCTGCTGGAATTATGCAGCTGCGGGACTTTTTGTGGAATTCCCGCAGTTGCAGGATTTTCTTTGAGAATATCATGCAACTGCGTTTCCGCAGTGCTGCAGGATTTTTTCCCACAGTTGCAGGATTTTGGGCCTTCTTTGTGAATCGTGCCTCAGGTATTTAACCATAACATGAAATGATGCCTGAGAAGATGAATGATTTGACTATGATGAGCTCAGGGATAGTGAAATTGGATGTGGGGGGGGGAACAAATCACAGCCACAAACCTGCACCGCTTGGCAGCTGCTACAATGTTTTGGATGAATGAGAACGCACCACTAAGGAATGAAATGCTGGGACAAGGAAGAATGGGATGGTCCTCCAAGATGGATTACCACATAGATTAATGTAAATTGACTTATATTAGCAAACTGTAATGTGAATGGTATTGGAATTCAGTAATGGGGTTGGGGAGGCTTTAAACATCACAATGTCAGTATTTCTGTTTTCTTCAAATAATTATACAATTGACTCAGATAATTCAATAACCTCAGTGGTAAAATTGCACTATTGGCCATGGGTAACCCATTCGATAATAAACAACAAAAGATGTCAGCATGGGTCTGGGAGCAGAAGGGGCATGGGTGGTGGCATGCAGGAATCTGTGAGAAAGCAGGTCATGGGAGGGAGTGATTTGCACCCCGAGTGGTAATTTTTTTTTCTGTATTCTGCACTGGCTATCAATTTGTAGTACTGTCCTGCAAAAGTACCAATGTATTATACTCTAAATACATCATCAGATTATGGCCAACACATCCACGTCAGGGTAAGTGATATGATTGAATATCGACATCATAATATTTACATGTTGCATGTTACAGACTGTAATGATCATCAACTATATATCTAAGACTGGGGGTGCCATTTGCATATCCTCACAGCTGATGGAATAGGACCACTGGGAGAGGGGAATTACAGGGACAGAAAGTGATATGGCACTAGGTGGGCACAAGTCCTCCATGTATGTGTTGGTTTTGACATGATTATGTATTTAGAGTATAATGCATTGGTACCTTTGCAGGACACTAGTATGAATTAATAGGCAATAAAGAAAAAAGGAAAAAAAAATGCACCCCCCCGGGTGCAAAATCACTGTCTCCCAAGCTCATCTTTTTCCTGACTCCCCATATGCTGGCTCCCAAGCCCCTTCTGCCCTGAGAAGGCCAGATTCAGACCCTTCCCCCCTTCATCACAGTGCGCAGCACTGGTTCATGTCCCTTAGACCACCTCCTGGCTGGTGTATGTTGAGACCCTGGCTGCGTCCATGGCAGGTCTTGCAAAATTGCAAAAATGCCACAAGCCCCCTTGCAACCTGTTGCAACATGATTTATGGTGCAAGGCTGGTGCAGTGCCACTTTGACACAAGAGCATCTCTTTTAAATGCAGACCACATTCAAAAAATTAGGATTGACACATCTTTTGATGCAAGGTGCCACTTGTGTCATTTATGTTTGATGTAGGCACCCTGCATCAGTCACCGGGCTTTGAAAATCAAGCACACTGATTCCGTTGAACAAATACATAAAGGGGGCCATTGTATAATCACAATAAAGCACCACATGTGTGTATTACACTAGGATGTAACAACACCTTCTGTTGATCGATCGTTATGCATTCATCATGACTTTGTTTCTTCTTTAATTCTATTTAACATAATGAAGGACATTAATTGTTAGCTGGGTGACTGGGTAAGGTTGAAATAGATGTTCAACAGTTTCTGTAATTTATAGCAAGAGTGCCAAGGACTGCATAAAAACAACATGATGCATCACCAGACTGATGAAATTACAGAGACTATGCACCTTTGCTGATACTGTTGAGTCACCAGTACAAATTCACTTAGTAAATAAATGAGTTAATAATGATGTGAACCAACATTGATCTGCACAGCTGTATGTTTGACAACTGTATAGCGAAATAATTTGAAACATTACACATACCTGATGTTGATGTGATTAGATGATGAACTCCTCTCCTGACCCTGTCAACCAATTGAAAAAGTGTTGTCATTCCACTTGATAGCTTTATAAGAATCTTGGGAGATCTGAAATGTGAGATATAACAACAAAATCACATTACTGGCATATTTCGGACTGTTGTATTTCACTGAGTTAATCTGGCTGCAGCAATAGAGTACAACAGCATATAGCATGATGAACTAAAGTGGTAAACATTCAAAGTATCCACCACCACCTCTGTGAAAAAACTGCATTTTGACATCCCTCCTAAACCTCCCACACTACGTCTTAAGACTTCACTCTCTTGTTATGGTTTCAAGTTAACATACAGACACTCTCCTTATCCACCTTATTCATCAATACAAAATACTTGAAGGTCACAATCAAGTTCCATATGTGTCTCCTCTATTACAGGGAGTACATGTCCAGTGACCTCAACCTCTAAATCAACCTCTAATGATATGCCTTAACTGCTGACCAACTCTCATATGTGTATCCCTCCTCGGGGCATTATACAACATGTTACTGTGCTTATTGCGGTGTGGGCACCTGCACTGAAATACATACTGTGCATGCAACCTTAACAGCTACCTGTACAACTACAGTATAATCTACTGTATACTAATACTGATACACCCACATATGCATACCAGCATCTCCTGCTGCTTTCTTACAGTGTGTGTACTGATTTATGTCAATTGTGATCATCAATCCCAGATTTTATTATGGGCAGACAAGTACCACTAATAGATGAATCACTACAAAATAGCTTTACTAACATCATGTGGTATCAGGGATTTGAATGTTTTCAGTAAGGGGATGGAGTGGGGGGTTATTTACATGGGACAACAACATTACTGTGCTTGTCAACTGTCATATCTGAGGTTATGGTGGCTACTTGTCATGGAAACATACAAGATGACAGTAGAACCCCTGATACTGATATTGACCAACCTCCCTGCCCTGACCAGAATGCAGCAGCCATAGAATGACCATCATCTCACTGGTGGTCCAGTGGACACCCCATCCACTAAGACACCCCATATACACCCTGCTACCCCTGTCCGCTGGGCGCATCACTTTTGTGAATCCTGCCTTGAATGGGAACTTTGGCATGGGAGGATAGCACTTCAATAATCCATCATAGAGGGCAAGGAGAGGATTGGGGAGGAAGTTGTATCATGACATGGGGGTTGTTCACATTGGTAATGTGGAGGTTGTGCTGCTTGAAGTGTGAACACAGTGCCATAGCCAACATATACAATCAATTATGCTATAAATTAAATTTTCATTATAACTTCACAGCTGACCCCATTGGCACAATCACTGTGCATGCCATACTATTTCTGCATGTCTTGCACCAACCATGTCCTGTCCATGACAATATGGGATGAACAAGTATACTTAGTCACACATATGCTCACACATGATACAAATATTGGGAAGAGGTACGGCAACATGCAGTGGCTAAAGCACTCCATCTCTATGTAATATCTGCTCCGTGAACACAGTACTTATAATAAAAAAAATTATTCAAGGAAATGTACAAAATACAGTGATGCCGGATGTCAGCATACTATAATTTTATTGCCACAATCCGTGACTCTGTGGGTCAAACGATTTTCAGGTATAGGATACAGCACAGTACACAGCATGTTTACCAAATAAATTCTGAAAACAATGTGACTATAAAACATTAGCTCATCCATACATATCAATCAGCCTGAGTCCTCATACTAAATCAGTGCTTCTCTTGGCATTCGGAGGTACTCGCTGAATATTAAAAACACACATAAATATTTGCAAAGGAATCATATCATTTATGATAATGGAGACAATATTTTATGATGTGTTACAAAATTTGTGATAGAACTGTGCCAGGCCACGTGGATATCACTTCATTAGTGGCAGTTCGATGTAACACATACTAAACAGTTACAGCATGCAAGGAAATATGAGACATCAACGTGAAACACAGACAGGTAATATAACATTTGAATGTACTGCCACTATTTACAGCCACAGCATACAGAGGCCTTCATACATATATATAACAAGATCTGCTGATATTTGAAACTCACTCTCCAAAACAAAAGCCAAAATCCACGCTTGCATACACACTAGGGTAAAGGAAGTAGATGTAATTTCCTGAACTTGCGTCACTTCCGGTTTCTTGAATCTGCCCCGGTCAGCACCCAGATGTACTCGGTGCACATGAAAGAAAATCCCAAAAGCAGGGAAAATAAACGTGATGGAAGGTAATTATTTGGATTATCACTTACTGTAGACAGAAAAGGTCACTTTGTAAATAATGGAGACTGCAAAATCAAACATAGAAACCAGCTCTTTAAAGAGAGACTACAGCCAAAAGTGCTGCATTGCAAAATTGGAATAGGCATACCTCCAATAAATCTCATACCAAAATTAGGTTTCTACATTACTTTATTTTAAAGTTATTAGCTATTTTGTAACCCTGATTTCACTACCTGTTCAAAAAAGCCAGTGTCAGTGAAGAGCTGCTGATGATGTCATCTACTGAACTCACAGTATAGTCCTCCCTGTCAGCACACTTATAGGACCTTTCCCCCAAAGTTTAAAGATCATGTGCAATGCATTCTACAAGTAAAACAGGTGGCACCATGTGTGTTTCAGGTTTTGTAACAAAGTTCACAAATTTATATTTTTCTTAATGCCTTTTTGGTGTGGTCCATTTCTGCAGGGTTGCTGGATGTGGAGTCAGCATGCCTCCAGGCAGCTGATACCATCTGGGTTGCTACTCTACTGTGCTTTTTAAGAAGTTGTGTTGCTACTAGTATTGTAATGTGGATTACTGGTTGTCAGTGTCTGCTTTACAATAAGTTTTAATATGGGCCCTATATGTGTTAATTCCCACTAGGGGCTGGAAGTATAGCCTAGAGGTTAGAGTAACAAGCTGTGCATGAGCTTGGTACATCTAGAAGACCTGGGTTTGAGTCCCACAACCTCTACTTGCATACTGTGTGACTCTGAGCAAGTCACACAAGTCTGAGCAAGTCAATTAGCAACCTGCCAGGGAGAAAAGACTGGGCTGGCTACAACATAGAAACTCATAGTAAGGTTTCAAGACAGCATTAACTCTCCCACTATCATTTATAGGGAGATGGACTGATTATTTTAAACTGCCATCCTGAGAAATCACCTCAATTGAATGATGTGTGAATGATCACAGCCTTTCACCACATCGGAGTTATCCTGTCTGCAAACCTCACAGCAAATGGGATGGAGAGATGATCTCAGATTTAGAAGTGGGTAGCCATCTGGGAACAAGTGACCACCAAACAGTGTGTTTCATGATACACGCAGCCATAGAGTCAAGCCAAGCAAAAGTGAAGGTACTAGACTTGAGGAGGGCCAACTTTAGCAAAATGGGAGAGTGCCTCAGAAAAGCACTAACAAACAGGCAAGAAGGAGGGGTGGAGGAACAATGGGGAAACATCAGAACTGCCATCACAGAGGCAACAAGCCTTTGTGTGAAGCAAATAAATCAAAATGAAGGAAAAAAACACTATGGTTCTCAAAAGAGGTGGTGGGGAAGGTTAGGGAGAAAAAGATAGCATTCAGGAAGTACAAGGAAACACAGAAGGAGCAGGATAGAAAACTGTACCAGTTAAAGCAGAAGAAAGCGGGAAAGGTAGTCTGAATAGCAAAGGCCCAAACTGAGTAAAAGATATCCAACTCAATTAAGAGGGGGGGTAGAACCTTACATGGGTACATTAGGGAGAAGAAAGACCAAGGAGAGATAGTGAGGCTTAATAAAGGGAGGGTGGGTGGGCAGAGGGTGACAGTGAAAAAGCAAGGATACTGAATGACTACTTCTCCTCAATATTCACAAAAGAAGAGGAGGGGAGGTATCTAATCCAATCAATAGAAGCACTCTGGATAGGTGGGGTCGATACCAGTCCATTCACAGAAGAAAGGGTTCTGAAAGAACTCCTAAAACTGAAGGTGGAAAAAGCAATGGGACCTGATGGGATTCACCCCAGAATTCTAAAAGAATTAAGGAGAGAACTAGTGACACCCCCGACTACCCTTTTTAACAAATCATGGGAGGATGGTGTGGTACCTGAGTACTGGAGGAGGGCGAATGTGATTCCCCTTCACAAAAGTGGGAGCAAAGCAGAAGCAGGAAATTACTGACCTGTTATTTTGACCTAATTGGAAGGGAAAATGATGGAATTACTTCTGAAAGAAATAATTTTTGAGTATATATCGGCCAGCAGGGCATAGGACCCAAGGCAACATGTATTCACATAGGGAAGGTCATGTCAGATGAATCTAATAGATTTCTTTAACTGGGTGACCAAAGTAGTAGACCAGGGAGGGGGTGTGGACATGTCCTACCTAGACTTTAGCAAGGCATTTGACACAGTCCCACACAAAAGATTAATGAACAAGTTAACCAGCCTGGAAGTGGGTCTCAGGGTGGTAGCCTGGGTAAAAAATTGGCTGGACAACAGGATGCAGAGAGTAATAGTAAACGGAGTCCACAGTGAAGAAGGGGGGGTTACTAGTGGGATACCACAGGGTTCAGTACTGGGACAGGTCCTTTTTAATGTCTTTATAAATGACATTGCAGAGGGACTGGAAGGAAAAGTATGCCTCTTTGCAGATGACACACAGATCTGCAACAGGGTTGATACACTGGGTGTGTGTGGAAAGGATGAGAAGGGACTTGGCAAGGTTGGAGGAATGGTCAAAAGTATGACAGCTTAGATTCAATGCAAAGAAGTGTAAAGTAATGCACCTGGGAAACAAAACCCATGGGAAGAGTACACAATGGGGGGGGGGGTACTGTCAACATCCCAATATTCAGCCCGGGATGTGCTGAGTCCATGCATGCACAACCCCTACTTGTGTGCACACAGGTGAGCCAAAAAGAAAAAGGAACAATGGCTGTCCACCCACAGGTGAGCTGCAGTATTGCAGGGCGCAACACGGCAGCTGCTAACTGTGGGTGGCCACTCAAGCTCTGGCTGCACCTTTGTGGTGGTGCCCCCCATGCCCGATCATGGGCATAAGTTGATTAAAATATTTGGCCTATATCCCTGGTGGTCCAGTGGACTGCTTCATGCCCGATCACGGGCTTAAGTATAAAACTTCACCGTCCAATATCCCTGGTGGTCCAGTGGACTGCTCACAGCCTGATCGCGGGCATTTGTATGAAAAATGAAGTCCAATATCCCTGGTGGTCCAGTGGACTGCTCGCAGCCCGATCGTGGACATTTGTATGAAAAATAAAGTCCAATATCCCTGGTGGTCCAGTGGACCGCTCGCAGCCCGATCGCGGGCATTTGTATTACATAATAAAGTCCAATATCCCTGGTGGTCCAGCGGTACCCCCCTCACTACCCGCCCACTGAGCCCCACCGCCCCGCTCCCCCCTGGTCAGCGACAGGTGGCAGTACCCCACCCACCTGCCGCCCCGCCGCCCCTTGACTGACACTGTACAGTAGGGCTGTATGCCCATTGGTCCACAAGCGTGAGCCAATGAGTGCAGCTATACCATACTACTACACAGTCCAGATATGTGGAATGGATCCATTCACATATCTGGACTGTGTAGTACAGTACGGGCAGCACACCTATTGGCTCACATTGTGGACCAATGGGAGTACAGTCCTACTGTACAGTGTCAATCAGCAGATGGTGGGGCGGCAGGCGGGTGGTGCTGCCACCCACCGCCGGACTGGTGGGAGGGCCAGTGAGGCTCAGTGGGTGGTGTGGGGAGGGGTACCGCTTGACCACCAGGGATATTGGACTTATTTTTATTACAAATTCCCGTGATTGGGCTGTGAGCGGTCCACTGGACTACCAGGGATATTGGACTTTGCTTATTTTTACATATGCCAATGATTGGGATGCGAGTGGTCCACTGGACCACCAGGGATATAGGACATTGTTTTATGTTACATATGCCCACAATTGGGCTATGAGTGGTCCACTGGACCACCAGGGATATTGGACGTGTATCTATTCTACATATGCCCGTGATTGGGCAGAGGGGCACATTGCCGCAATGCGCAGGGGGCATTGGTCCCTGACGGCTGCTGCCTGGCAGGGCGCCAGGTGCAAGTCGCCAGGGATTGGTGCACCTGCATGCAAATAGGGCCATAATGACATGCAAATGGCCCCATTTGCACTTTGCATACATTATGGCCCCATTTACATGTGCACTTTTGAATATCGCGGTTGTTGTGCCTAGCACAACTGAACTTGCGCTAGCGCATCCCCCTGCTCCACTCTGGCCACTTGCACTGGCACAGTGCCACTGCGCCATGTGCACTGTGGGTGGCCAGGTTGTGATATTCAGCGATGCTGTGCCATGGTGCAGCTCCGTTGAATATCGCCCAGTCAACGCCCCTGCACAGCCAAGTTGCGCTGCGCCCAGGCTTGTGCCACAGCCTGGCACAGTCTGAATAACCAGGCTATGGTTTTTAAAGCAATGTTTTTGAATGTGCTACATGTTATACTTGTGAAAATCATTGAACATGATCTTTAAACTTTGGAGAAACAGGTTGTATAAGCTTGCTGACAGGGAAGACTAGACTGTGAGTTCAGGAGATGACATCATCATCAGCTCTTCACTGAAACTGGCTTTTTTGAACAGGTAGTGAAATCAGGGTTGCAAATGACTTGTAACTTTTAAACAAAGTAACATTTGAGATCTCATTTTTGGCAAGAGGCTGATTGGGGCTATGCTGATCCATATTCTGCATTTATTGATGCCAAAAAATGTTCACCATAGTCCCTCTTTAATGAGCCTTAAAGTCTAGGGTACTTTCCAAAGGAAATGTGACAGGTAATACATCTATTGATAAAACGAGGTAAGAACAAGCATAACTGTAAAAAATGTAGGCCAGTTGGCCTCATAAACATGAAATACTGGCAAGCAAGCTCATGCCTGTAATGAAATAAATAATACAACCTGAACAAGCAGGATTTTTTAAAACACAGGTATGCAGCAGACAGTACCAGAAAGATTTTCCACATGTTAACAGTGGCTGAAAATAGCAAAGCTCCAGTTGCACTCCTAGCGTTGGATGCTGAAAATGCTTTTGATGGCATAGACTGGAATCACATATTCAGAACAATACAATTACACAATTTTCTGACAGAATATATAAATTGGGTTAAGCTGTTATATGATAGCCCCATGGTTGCTATGTCCACAAATGGAGTAACATTGGCATTTTTTCATATATAAAAGGGCATGAAACAAGGATGCCCATTATCTCCCTTGTTATTCAATCTAGCATTAAACACTTTATTACTGAAGATAAATACTAACCTGAACATTAAAGGGACCAAGAATGGAAATGGTACACTCAAATGTTCTATATACGTGGATGATATCTTACTATCCCTGATCATCCTAATAGATTCCATCCAACACTTATTATTACTGATAGATGAAGTTAGTAACATTTCTTTTCTTTTGTTTTATATAACTTTTTGCTCCTCCATTACCACCTACACCTGTCGTCGGGCCCCTTTCACCCCCCAACCCTGTCAGTGTCTCCCCCCATCATCTTACCATTGGTGATCTGCAAGCAGCAGAGTCCTGGAACTTCAGGGGCCATCACATATGGCCACAGAGAGACATCTTGGTTTTCCATCGACCCAAAGCAGTGGCCTATACGATGGGTGTGTACACACTCCCAGAACCATGTGCCTCTCCACCATCCAGATGTTGTGTCAGTCTCCCGGACCTCAGCTGAGGTCAGCTGAGAGCAAGAAAACTTAAATCTCCAATCCAGGAGATGACAGCAGCCCAGTGGTTGCCACTATCATCTCCCAGTTCTCCCCCCAACCCCTGGCATCTTGAGCTCACTCCCGAACTCGGGTCTCCACCATGGTGTGAGATGTGCTGTTCAGCACTTCAACCCTCTGTGCCACCAGGTGGACTACATTAGTAAAATTTCAGGTTATAAATTGAGTGTTGATAAGACTCAATATTTATCACTTAATAGTGGGATTCCACAAAAAAATTAAATAATGGAATTAGGAGTTACATGGGTGCAGGACCATATTGAATATTTTGGCATTAAATTATTCAGAACCATCAAGAAAACCACCATTCTAAACTTAACTGAGTTTAAGAATAAATTAGAGAGAGACCTTGACAGAAGGCAAACATTTCTCCCAGGCCTTTTGGGGAGAATGGAATATGAATAAAATGGTCACCCTACTGGTTCCCAGTCAAGATAGCATGGCAAAGTCAGCACAGTGAAAACTGTGAGGGCAAGATAGCATAGGCAGTGTGAACGAGTGGTACACTGTAGCGCTGCAGTGAAACAGCATGAGGAGGTGTGTGTAGCTGCAGGGACAGCGAGTACCGAGAAAACCAGGCAACTAGGGACAGGTGCAACAAGTAAGTGGGAAGGAAAGGGGTTACCAGAGTGGAAAGGGTGCTGGAAGTGTGTGCAGTAGTGGAGGGGAGAATTAGTTGGTGAGGAGGTATTAACAGGCCCATCCCAGGGGGTGGTAATCACTGTGGTGTAGTGTGCACCACAGTCTAAGCATGCTGTGTGTGCATTAGGGTCTGTTCCTCTGTGGCAGTGTGCTGTAAGTGTGTTGGGGTCCGGTCTGTTCAGTACTGCCATCCGGTGTGCTGGAGCAATGCCCCTGTGGTATGTCCACAGCCAAAAGGGGGTGTTCTACTGGTGGATGGTGGCTTCCTGTTTCTAATGGAGTGTGTATATGGGGAGAAGATGTTCTGGAAGTGCCTGGGTTTATGATAGGGGTAAATGCTTAGCCTGGCTGCATACCTGTGAGGAAGTCATTGTAAAGCACCTGTGGGAGCACAACCATGTGCTTGATGTGGGACACATTGCTGTGAAGGAGATGATGTGGTCAATGACAGAGAGGGCATCCACCACCAGCAAGACATCCCACCAGACTGTAGTGCCCTGTACCAGATCCATGAGTCCCTATATTGGACGTAGGCCACCACCTGTCCCTTCCCTAAAGTGCATGATTCAGAGAGTCCATGCCTCCACCTCCTGGCTGCCACCAGAGCCTGACACCATATTGGACCTGCAAATCCTTTATGAGTATGTGGTGACGAAGACAGGTGAGCAGTTCCTGCTATATGCCAGTGGCCATGAGGAGAATTGGTTCCTGATATTCCACACTGCCAGGAATCTTGAGTGCCTGGAGTGCAGTGACACATGGCACTGTGATGGTATTGTCAAGACCTGTCCTGCCTTGTTTTTCAAATTGTACAGCATACATGTGATGCAACAGTTCACTGTAGTGCCTGCAGTGTATGTGTTAATGTGGTCAAGAAAGGCTGCCGCATACAGCAGAATATTGCACATGCTGCGGACCCTGAGTCCATGACTGACCCCCACCACCATGACCCTGGACTTTGAGCAGACAGCATGGAAGGCATTCCAGTCTGTGTTTTCCACTGTCACCATTCATGGCTGTTTCTTCCACCTGTGCCAGGCTGTGTGGCATCAAGTGCAATAGCTGACAGAGGTGTGCCAATGGTACAGCAGTGAGGAGGAGTTTGCCCTACATGTCCAATTGCTGCCTGCACTGGTGTATGTGCCACCATCGGATGTGGCCTCTGTGTTCATGGAGCTTAAGACATGGGATTTTTTCATGCAGCATGAGGACCTGCTGCAGCCATTGCTGGAGTATTTTGAGGACACCTGTGTCGATCACCCTCTGGGTCAGGGGTTGGGGAGATGGACACCTTTGTTCATGGTGCAGCAGTGGAGCCATTATAACCGCATCCTGAGTGAGATGCCATGGACCAACAATACCATAGGAGGGTGACACCATTGCTTTAACTGTTTTATCAGTGCCTGTCATCCATCCCTGTGGTGGTCCATACAGCATCTGCAGGCCAAAAAGCATCTCAATGAGACAGTCCAGAAGTAGATCCTTGCTGGAATGGCTGTGGCCACTGCAAAACAGAAGTATAAGGACACCAGATGCTGTTTACATGTCCTCGTGCACGGGTATAAGTTGTGGGGTTCCTACAGTATGACTACCTGTGTGGTATAGCTTATAACTTCCAGCTGTGGGTATGATCCACAGTACCGTGTGCTCTTCCTCTTCCTCTGGGTTGGGTGGCTATTGCACTGTGTACTGTAGCTGTGTTCTGGCTGTCGCCTGCATTCCTGTTATCCTGTCATTGTTTGTTACGGTGTACCCTATGGCAGATTGTACATAGTAAAATGTGTTCAGCATTGCAAACCTCAGCGTTCTGTGTTATTTTTCTTGTTCTTGGTTATAATCTGTTACTATTGTTTTTTTTCACAGATGACATTGTCATGACACACTGTTTGGTGGGTTAGGTCTTTTTCCCCTGTGCTATTTTGTGCCACGTCATTTTGTGTGCACTGTGTTTGTGCACACTTTTTTTGTTTTAGCTTATTTCACCTAGAACCACCCTACCAAGAGCCCTTCATATCTTTTCATTATTACCAAAATGTAAAGCCAAATCATGGTTTTTAGGTATACAACATAGAATAAACAAATTAATTGAGGCCCATAAGAAACCCGGAAAGGATTATTATAAGCTAACTAGGCCAAAAGAACAGGGAGGGCTAAAAGCCACTGATCTCATGCTTTAGTACTGTATTTAGCATCAAAATTGCAACATATATCATTTTTGAATAAGAAAACATGACTTAATGAATATTTACCAGAATAGTTACAAATAGAAAAAAAATATAATGGGCACCTGTAACATTAGCTTAGAGGCCATGCTGTTTGCAAAACCAACTGTTAACATCAGAAACTCCATTCCTTCTGACGCTTTGAAAATATCTCAGGTTTCAGCCTTACTTAAAATGGAATACGAAAGTCAATACAACAGCCTCTTTGGGGAAATCCAAACTTTTCTCTTAACAAAAGAATAACTGAATATCAAAACTGGAAAGAAAGAGATATAATAAAAGTCAAAGACCTATACAGTTCAAATGAACTTAAGAATCTTGAAAAACAGTGGAAAAGGAATTTCATCTACCCCCTGAGGAAAAAAAAATATGAAGTTCCTGCAAACTTTACAGAAAGTCATGTTAATAAAGGTCACTTGAACCCACAAGTAAATGATAATATCCCAAACTTCTTGTTAGTAATAAAAGTTAAACCCTCAATATCTTCATTCTATAATTTGTTAACCACATAAGTCAGAGGAGACATGGAGGAATCCAAATTATGGTAGGCACAAATAATTGGTGAAAAAGTGAATTCTTGGCAATGGCGTAAGATATGGGCATTCTCATTAAAAGCCTTTTCGGTAGTTAACTATAAATTAATACAATATAAAAGTATTCATAACCTTTACTTCTCTCCTTATCATGTTTAAAATGAAAATTGCAAATGATGGGAATTGCTCCAGTTGTGGTAATCCAAATGTGAACTTAGTTCATATGTTTCGGGAATGCATTAAAAATATTTTTTGGAACAAATCAAAGATTTCATGTCTAGATTACCTTTAGTCTCAAAATTAATGAATCTCAAACATTGCATAGTAAGACCATTGTTTGATATACCTGATCTCACCAGAGAACAGACATACACATTAACAAGTATCTATGTTGTTACCCAAAACAATGGGCTGGATTCTCAAAATGTTGTTGAACTCATTCCCACTCTACAACTCCAGTTGTGGACCAAAATCTCTGCAGCTAAGGAGATTGATATTCTTATTCATCACAGCTGTGGAAGATGTTATACCTGGTCCCACTGGCTGTAACATTTTTCCGCAGCTGCAGGGAGAAAAAACACCCACAAGCTGCCATAAATCATGGAGCTGGTTGTAAAGCAGCTCCACTTTTGAGAATACCATAGCTGCAGTAAAAACTGTAGTTCCAAGTGGCAACCTACTTGCACTGAGTTTTTTCCCTCAGCTGGGGGGATTTAAATGGGCTTTGGGAATCTGGCCCAGAATCTTAAATCTGTGGACACACCACAAACCTCTGACATTAGTGGAGTGTAAAATTGAGCTAATAGAAGCTTTTAAATGTGGAAAACTGGCTAGAGGAATAAGAAATGACACCAAACATTTCTATAAGAACTGGGATTCTTTATTTACTATACTCACAAAATAAATACTTAGAAGTTTACTAAACATTTAGTGGAATCTAAAAAGAAAATATATGTTTCTTTTCCTATCATTTTTTCCTTGAACTTATGTTAGACAACCAAACAGTAAGTTGCTTATATCTAGCTCAATTGACTGTTTTCATTCTTCAATATCCTTTTATTCTTTCTCTGTCTTTCTTTTTGACTCTGTCGTTGCACAGCTGTCTTCTTGGACCAGGATTCCAGACATCTTCTTTTCTTTTCCGTTATCTTCTTATTATAACTTTCCCTTTATTTTACATAATAAACATTCTAGTTGGACTTTTGTCTTCTTGAATTAGATAGGGGAACTCCTTCTGTCAAAGAAAAAAGGAAAGTCACATATTGAGGGTTTTTCCTTTTTTTTTGTTTAATAACTGTTGAATGCAGATTATAGAGAGTCTGAGTTAACAAATGATTGAAACCTTTTTTTTACCTAGGCTGTAATTTGTTATAGATGTTTATTGACAATTTATAATATTGTTTATTGAACTTTTATCTGTTTTACTTTAATAGTTTTATTTGTTCTAATTTAATGTAAAATTATTTGTAATGTTTATATTTTAAGTATATTGTTTATATCAAATTAAATTTTTTATTAAAAAATACAAGTTCAGGGGGACAGGTATCGTCCTTCATTCTTATTGTTTACATTCAAAAAATATCAAAAGTTTAAATGTTACTGTTGTTTTGCTGTATTTTAGTCTTGGGAGTCATAAAAGCAGCTAATACTGAGCCATGTATTAATTTTATTAATGGTCAAAGATCCCTACACTGAAATAGGTTGGACATTTAATTAACATGGGCATTGACTTCTACCTGGGACTGATATTCTGCACTGGTTGCGATGTGATTTCACCAGAAAAATTGGAGGTACATAAATTGTCAAGTGTTTTCCTGCCTTAGTGATAACAACAAGAAATATGTATCAAATGTTGTACTTTGTTACATTCATGGTGAGTATGTCAGTACCTGATGTAATGCTATTTCTTTGGATATAGTCTTTTGCATGTATCAAGTTTTTTTTCAAAATTCAATAAAATATATATTAAAAAAATCAGATACAGTGGCAGTAAGTGCTTTCAATTCCACAGGTGGAATTCTCAGACATTACCTATTATACTGCTATGTTATTTGAGAAAATTTTGCAGGTCATTATTTTTGTTTTTTCATATGTAAATTTTAAACTACCAAGTCAAATTTCTGCATCTTTGTTAGATATCATTATTTGCTAGCATTGGATATGCATGGCAAACCGGAATTTTATCTTACTCTTCTGTTGTCACCTAAAGATAGAAAATTATTCACACAATACCATTTTCAGTTATACAAAAAAAACACTTTTTTTAAGCTAAGATATTTAAGAGGAAAGAATCTATTGATGGTCTGTGATTGTGGAATGATGGTTAACAGAGACATTACACATGATGCTAATCGGTCCTAAATATAATACTCAAAGAAATATATTTTTGGAAGGGTTCTAATAAATATGTATGAATCTTTAAATAAACTATTGGTTAAATGAATGACATCTGAATCTGACAAGAATATCAAAAAGATGCTTGGGTTCCTAAAGGCAGTTAATATGAACATATGATTGAGCTAGCAGAAAAAGTTCTTACAGTCTAGCATATCTGTTTTGGAGCTTGCAGACCCCTCAGTGTCTACTGAGGGATCTTTTTTTATTGAAATGTTCCAATTTTTAATTTTTTACATTCATAAATAAATAAAATTAACACTACATCTCAACGTTTCTTATTCTCCCCTACTTCTTATGCATAAAGGCATGTCTAGACTAACTCAAGGGGAAAGAGAGATAAATAATTCTAATCAAGTATCATTCATTCTCACATTATTGCTGCTAATTTAAGAATATTTCTATTCTATTATATAGATTTAACATTTGGCAAATTGGGTATGTCCTACTATGCATCCTTATTGTAAGAAAAAATATAAATCAAAGTAGATTGCAGTAACTATATTATTATTTATCCCTACTACCTCCACAGAGTATTAATATTAATCCAAGTTCCCGATCCAAGTTCCCATATTTACATATTCATCTTCTCCTCTTCAGAAGGTGTAGGATAATTTGTTTCTCCTACTTTTTGATTGTCCTTTTCATATTGCACTCTAATACATTCAGTAAACTGATCAATTTCAAAGAATATGTGTTGTACATCTTTGTATTTAATTTTCAATTTTGCAGGTGCTAAAAGCTGAAATTCTGCTCCCATCTCCAGGAGTTCTTGTCTAAATGTCAGGAACCATCTTTTTCATTGTTGTGTTGGGTAAGAATAATTAGGATAGACAGAGAATTTAAAATTCTTATACAGTAATGGTTCTTTTAATCTGGACAATTAAGTAATTAAGTCCCAATCTGTATCAAAAGCAAATGTTACCAAAATAGTGAATTTCTTCTGTAACTTCTTGTTTTGATCCAAGGAAGTATGATAAAGAGCCTGATTCATTTGATCACTTATGTACTCAGGAATAATTCTATATGCATGAGTTATAAATGGGAGATTATCTTCCAGTAATTCAAATATAGTCACCAATATGACTTTCACTAAATCTCTTATGGACTGAACATCTTGATCCAACGACATGGGTAAACCAATACATCTCAGATTTTTATATCTTTATTGATTTTCTAATAGTTCAATCTTCCTTGATAATGTGATATTATCCCAAATTAAATTTGAAATGGTAGCTTCCACAGTTATAGTTTTATTTGTTGATTTATCAACATCCTTTTTAGTAGTTTCCAGCTTTATAGTGATTTTTTCAATATTCTCTCAGTTTTGTTTAGTGTCTTATTGTAAGAATTCCACTTTCTGAGAAAGGGCTTGGAATTTTAAATCAAAGGATTGTGTCCATGTTAACAGTTTTTCAAGGGCTTATCTGAGTGGATCAGTGGAGTGACGTGCTTTAGTCATCCTGGGTTGTGATTCAGTCTGCATCCCTCCCTGGCGATTTTCTCCAAAATTTGTTGATTTGTTAGCCACAGGTGAGCTAGATAAGAAAGGCTGTGAGTTTCCCTTCTGTGTTGCTTCAGAAGTCACTGAATGAATATCTGGCTATAACCACTATAGTAGTGTTCTTCACAACTGAAACAAGTTTGACTGGAGACAGTAACAACTCTGGTTGTTTAAAAACTTTTATTTTATTCTCTGCATGTGGTGGAGTGCTGAGGATATAAGACACTTTTAACTTTGTTTGCTGTACTGGCAAGCTTGCATTAACTTGGTAGTCCATGGGCTGTAGTGGGTCTGCTTTTGGCATACCTGCACTAGAGCTGGGGCTTCCTTCCCCAGCTCTCCTGATGCCTTGCAAGATGGCTTCCAGTCTAAAGTATTTCTCTAGAGTCTGATCTGATGAGGCACATACCCTTCAGATGAAGTTGAAGATTTTGCTTTTCTTTTGCCTGCCATGTTTTTCTTGAGTGAAGGTGCTTGAAATTACACCAGCTGTTTGCATTTTTGTCAGACCTTCCTATGGAGTGCACTATTGAAGCAGCTACCTGCGGCCATGTATAGACTCCTCCCCATCTACTGAGGGATTTGCCCCAATCCTCTTTATACAATCCTCTCTCCCCCTTGATATTTCCCACCCCATATGGTCCCTCCTAAATGCAATGTTCCCTATTATTCTGCTCCAGCCCCTCTTGAAGCTGTCCACCATCTTCAGGGAGACAACTTCTTCTGTCAACTCATTCCACTTCACCATCATTCTCTCAATGAAAAAGTGACTCTTCATTTCCCTCTTGAATCTACTCCCCACCAGCTTGAGGTAGTAACCTCCAGTGGCAGTTCCCACTAAGGCTGAAGAAACCCTCAGAGCTCATTCTGTTGAAACCTTTAAGGTATTTGAAGGTTTTAGTCATGTCACGCCTTTCTCTTCCATCCTCCAGGGATTACATGTTGAGATCTCTAAGTCTCTCCTCATATGATCTGCCTTACAGTTCCTGGATCATCTTGGTTGCCCTTCTCTGGACTCTTTCCAGCAGGTTGATGTTTTTCTTTAGGTAGGGGCATCAATACTGCCTGCTGTACTCAAGATGTGGCTAAATCAGTGATCTGTACAGTGGCAGAATGACCTTCACTTTTCAGCTGATTTTACCCCTTGTTATACAGCCTAGCATCTGATTTGCTTCAGCTGCTGCTCTCTTGCAGTGTGCTGAGTGCTTTAGGTCACTCGTGATGATCACACCCAAGTTCTTCTCCTCTTCTGACTTGGTAACTTGCATGTCTCCTGGCCAGTATTTGGCCTCTGGGTTCTTCACCCCCCATAAGTGCAGTACCTTACACTTGACCACCTCTACAGTTTGGCCAGGTCTTCCCTAATGTCATGTCTCCCCTCTTCCTTCTCTACTCTCTCACAACCTTTGTGTCATCCAATGCCAATGCTTCAATGCCAAGAAATGCAAAGTTATGCATATTGGAGCCAAGAATCCCAGGACAGAGTATTACCTGGGTGGAGTCTAAGTAGCTGCATCAGAGGAGGAGAAGGACCTGGGAGTGATGATCACTAGTGACCTGAAGCACTCCACGCAGTCCAAGAAAGCATCAGCAAAGGCAAACAAGATGCTGGGATGCATAGCTAGGGGGATCAGTAGTAGGAGAGAGGAGGTTATACT
Source organism: Neoceratodus forsteri (assembly GCA_016271365.2). Lineage (NCBI taxonomy): Eukaryota > Metazoa > Chordata > Ceratodontiformes > Ceratodontidae > Neoceratodus > Neoceratodus forsteri. The sequence goes on along the minus strand of CM057456.1, from coordinate 1,109,378,942 downwards.
GCCCTTGTACAGGTCACTGGTAAGGCCGTATCTAGAGTATGGAGTGCAGTACTGGTGCCCACACCTCAAAAAGGACATTAACCTGCTGGAGAAGGTACAGAGGAGGGCTACAAAGATGATAGCTGGTCAGCAGGGCATGGCATATGAGGAGAGGTTGAGGGCACTGAACATGTACTCCCTGGAAGACAGGAGAGAGAGAGGGGACATGATTGGGACATTTAAGTACTTGAAAGGGATAAATAAAGTTGATAAGGAGAGTCTCTTTAAGCTGAGTGGCAACCATATCACAAGGGGGCACAGTCTTAAGCTGGAGGGTGGAAGGTTTAGGAGGGAGGTCAGGAAGCACTTCTTCACAGAGAGGGTGGTGGACACTTGGAATGTGCTGCCAGAAGAGGTAATCTCATTGAATACAGTGGGTGGCTTTAAGAGAGGCTGGGATAGACATAGAGGGAAGTAAGAATCATGGGTAGGGAGGATGGGAGGAGTGAGAAGGGAGGGAAAGGACATTAGCTCAAGCTGTGGACCCTGCAATACGAGCAGACTTGATAGACCAAATGACCTTCTTCTGCTGGCCTCTTCGTATATTTGTATATTCATATATACCATCTGACTTCTATCTTGCAGCCAGTTTCTAACCCACATAGCCAGTTTTGCCCCTGCCCCCAGGTCCTCCAGCTTCCTGATTAATCTCCTGTGAAGAACAGAGTCAAAGGCCTTACTGAAATCTAGATACAGGATGTCCACTGCTTTGCCCCTGTCCACTGTCCTGGTTACCCAGTCAAAGAAATCAATCAGGTTAGTCTGGCAGGACTGTCCTGACATGAAGCCGCTGCTTCTCATCCTGGAGCCCATTTTTTCCCCCAAATTGTACCACTGTTTCTTTCAATATGGTTTCTATGAACCTCCCCACTATTGAGGTCAAAATGACTGGCCAATAGTTACCAAGATCAACTCACTTTTGTGTAGTGGTACTGTGTGTGCTGCCGTCCAGGCCAGGAGTATTTCCCTGTCTTCAGAGAGGTGCTAAACAGGTTTGCCAGGGGACCAACCAGCACATCCACCATCATCATATTTAAGGTAAGATGGGAATTGGACAGGATGAAAGGACTGCTGCTATTAAAGTTTAGCATTACCTTCTTTGGTTTTCTGTTCTAATATGGGAGAAGAACACCTGAGATGATGGATCTTTTTGGGCCCACGGGCCATCCATCTTGTTTAGACTGAGACTGAGGACTACAGACTACATTACTGTCATGGGGTGTAGGTTGCCAGGTTTGGACCCCATTATGTCCTGTTTACATTTTGGCAAGACGGCTACAAATATCTAAGTTCCAGTCTTCGTATGCACTTCTTCATTTTCAATGTATTGTGAAATAAATAACTAGTGAAGAATGGTATTTTTTGTAATGGCAATGTCAATGTGTCAATATGTTTTACTAAACTTTTGCTGCTAATGTCTCTGTGTACTATTTTATCTTTAATTTATGGACTTTGTGTCAAACAGTAAAATCTAAACTTATGTCAAGTTTAAATATACTCAGGGCCCCTGGTGTTCTGCAGCAGAATTTTCTGATTTCTGCAGCAGGGCTCTTTGACTTCTGCGGCAGCATTTTCTGATTTCTGCAGCATGATTTATTCATTTCTGTGGCAGAATGCAGTCCTGTCATTGGCTAAATATGATGTGATGTCATCGGAGACATCATATGCTGAGCAGAGAGGAGGGGTTTCAGGATAAACCAGGTGGGAAAGAAAGCCTGACACTATGGAAAAACAGTATATTTGTATGAAAATTTACCAAAAATAATGAATTCTGCGGCACTATATATATTCTGTGGCACGATGCAAATTCTGTGGCAAATTCCACAACCGCAGAACCGCAGAATTCCAGGGGCCTTGAATATACTGAATTGATAAGTGTCTTCCCTGAGAAAAGCCATGAAACATACAGATGAGTTAAGCTGAAGAAATACATAGTGGGCTGGATATTCAAAAGGGTTGTGCAATGCGCAATAGGGTTGGGCCAGCGCAAGTCAGAAAATGCACCATTCTGCGATATTCAGCAGGAGGCAGTTGCACCACTGAAAACATGCTGAGCAACAGCGCAATGATAATGAAGGCATGCACAACCAAAGGGGTGGAACCATGCATAAAGTGTGCAGTACGATATTCAAAGACTTGCGCAATGCACAACAGTGGAGCAGGCGGAAGTTGCAACATAGTGGAAATGAGCCAAAATAAAAAGGAGCAAGGATGAGGAGCAAGAATGCTACAGGGAAGCCACATGTGTCAGAGACAGGCACAGAGAAACAGGGAGAAAGAGGGCAGGCCAGGGAAACCACAACACAGAAGAGGGGCAAGGAAAGGTGTGTGGGGCCACAGAGTGCAGAGGCCAGTAGGTGTACCCGGTGCAGGGGAGGTAGCATTCAGGATAGCGGGGAGAACAAAGCAACATCAGCTGGGGGGGAAACACAAGCCAGGGACATGGACAGTGCCACCTTCCACATGGATGCCATAATGAGGGGGGTGAGAAGGCATGCTGCAGGGGGACGTGGCCGTGGAAGGGCCCGTCGGTGGTATGCCCCCAACAGGCAGTACCAAGCCCGCACCAGCTTTGAGTTGTACACAGATGTTGAGATTGTGGGCTGGTACTGCCTGAACAGGGCAATACTGAGGCAGCTCTGTGAGCTGTGCAGTGATGTGATGCAGGCACCCACACGATGGAGTCATGCTCTGTCAGTGGAGACAAAGGTAACAGCCTGCATGTGCTTGCTCTCCAGGGGTAACTTCCAGAGATCAACAGGGGATACCACAGGCATAACACAGTTGGCCACGTCAAGCATCCTCACCCAGTTCCTTAGCGCACTGCTGCCACATGCTGCGGAGTACATCCATTTCCCCAGCACTGCGGCAGAGCACACAGCAAACATACAGGAGTTCCATAGGGTAGCACGTATGCCTGGCATGCTAGGGGCGATAGACTGCACCCATGTGGCCATTCGCACACCACCTGGCCCCGATGGGGCCACCTACATGAATCAGAAGGGATATGCCAGTGTCAACTGCCAGGTGGTGTGTGATGCCAGTGGGTGCATCATCAATATCTGTGCCACACACCCTGGGGGAGCACATGATTCCTTCATCTGACACCAGTCGGCACTGTGCCATCGATTCGAGAGTGTGGACATCCCCACAGGTCATCTAGTGGGTGAGTATGTATGTAGAACTGACAAATCGTGGGCAAGGGGGGGTAAGCCAGAGGTGCCATGGGTGTGGCCCACAGGGTTTTGGCAGTCTGAGTCTAAACAAGACACTAACCTCCACTATCTCCACACAGGTGACAGTGGATACCCACTCCATCCCTGGCTGCTCACACCCTACCGGTGGCCCACGATCCCATCACAGCAACGCTTCAATGAGGCACATGCCACCACATGCAATGTCATTGAGCGGGTGTTCGGGATGCTGAAGGCGCGTTTCTGTTGCCTGGACACCTCTGGCGGTGCCCTACAGTATAGCCCCTCAAAGGCCTGTGGGATATTCCTGGCCTGTTGCATCCTGCACAACATGGCCAAAGACTGTGGGATAGCTGTACAGGTCAAAGAGAGGGACAGCGATGGAGACGACGGTGACGATGGGGATGGGCAGCCCCCCCTTGGCTGACGGGACTCCCGACTGATCCGGCTGGCACAGCTGCACCGGGACACCAGCACAGAGGATCACTTCAGCCAACACAGGTAAGTCATGGGGCCATGTACAACCACCAGTGGCTAGGGCACAACCCACATACACACATGGAAACACACCAGGGGTGCATGCTGGCAAGGGATGTGGTAGGGCACAGAAGCACACACACATACAGCCAGGGAGGGGTGAACGGTAACACGCTACATGGATGGACACACACACACACGCACACACAATAAGCACAAAGTGCACAGGGGTCAGGTGCAAAACAGAGCCAGAACACAAACACTAGCAACACACATGTCCACAGGCCACCACACCCACTGACTGTCTATGTGCGTGTGTCAGATGCTGGGCACCATCGCTCTTTGGTGTACAGCGCAATGCCGGCATCATCATGCACATGGACCTGTGGACAGCGGTCGGGAGGGTGTGCAGGTGGACCGTGTGTCTGCGTGCAGGGCCGGGCACCTGCCGGTGCACTGCCCACTGAAACGCACAATGCACACAGGGCAGCACCAGACAGTGTCCGCGCTGGAAGACAGGTCAGTCATGCGGCACAGTGCCATGTCCGCCTTGGATGCATGGGTGGCCCTGCCAAGACCCAGCATCACTGGCAGGCTGACCATGGGCCTCATGGGGTGGCACTGATGGTCCACCAGGGGTTCCACTGCGTGAATGCAACTGTGCCCGCAGAGGGGTCTGCAGCACACCGAACATACCTGCACCAGGAGTGCTCGGGATGCCCACAGCTGAACCTGGCATCGACAGGGTGGGTGTCGCATGACACCGGGAATGGGGAGTGGATAGCAAACTGCGCGGTGTGAGCGACACATGGGCACCTGACTGTGTGCCCATTGTGGCCATGACAGCGACCAACGCCTGTGTTTGCCTGTTAATGGCAGCAGTCACATCCTCCCGCAACTGGACAATCTGTGACAGGATCCTATCGGTGTCCCTGCTGTGTTCCTCCTCGACCTGCTCCAGAGCCACACACAGTACCTCCACAGACATTGCAAGCCGCATCTGCTGCTGTACTGATGCCTGCAGTAGGCGGGTGTGCTTGTCAAAGAGGTCATCTGCCACCTCAGCATCCTGTCCCTCAGGGTATGGAAGGGCCTGATGTTCAGCACCCCTTGAGGGTGGGCACTGCTCACCAGAACCAGGTATGGGCAAGTCCACAGGTGGTGCACAGATGCCACTGCTGAACCCTGAACCCCCAGTTCCAGTGGGCAACTGCTGCTGCTGCCCCTCCGCCTGCTGTGCCCAAGGGATTGGTTGTTCCGCCGCTGTGGCTGCAACAGTGCCACTGTCCTGACCAGCCACTGGTGCTGCCCCACTGGTGCTGACAGGCACAGCCTGGGACTGTGCTGACATGCTGGCACACATGTCGGAACCAGCCAGGTCCATGGGCGTGAGCTGGCCTGCTGTGTGTCCATTCCATGACACACACATGTCACTGCCCATAACGGTCGTGTCATCATCATTGGTGCAGGTCTGTGCCACAGCCACAGCCACAGTGTGCTGGCATCCTTGGATGCCAGAACGCTGAGACACAGGAAGGGCCTCCCCCACACCTGTCTCAACGACATCAGTGTTGACAGCAGGCGGACCCACTGTTGCAATGCTCACCGGCTACCTGCGGAGGTGGATGGTACCTCCTCCAACTCCAGATGACTGTCCTCAGTGGACAGGCCCTCCACCACTGACCTCTGCAGATGCGCAGGATCTGTAACAGAAAGTAAGGTCACGTTAGTGCATGTGATCTACCCTATCCCTCCGATAGACCATGACGTACCATGCAGTGATGGGCTGCCACCTGTCTGGAAGCCACCACCTGGAACGCCCTCAATGGCACTGCACTGCATGCTTGCAGTGAGCCTGTCCTCTGCCGGTGTCAGCTGCACCACCTCCGTCTGGCCCCTGCCTGTTGCAGCACGTGCCGCCCTGATGGCAGCCACCTTCTCCTTCACCCTCCTCCTGTTGGTACCCATCTTCTTCTTACACTCCTGCACGGAGCGCTGGTGGCTGCCATGCAGGTTGATGGCACATGCCACCCCTCCCATGCAGCAGCATGGGCCTGAGGGGTGCCCCACCGTCCACTGAGCAGTGGCTCCTGATCGATGTAGGCCTCGAAGAGTGCCTCCATCTTGGCCTTGGTGAAATTGGGCCTCCTCTTCTGCCCACCATCTTTATCCTCCTCACCCAGACCTCGCTCGGTCATTATTAAGCCTGTATGGATGAGAGTGGTTACCTGTGACTGTGCAGTACAAAGCAAGTCCCTGATACCACAGTCCAGAACACCACACAGCATGCAACCCACCAATAAACTGCAGTAACCGAATATGGCCACTGCAGAACAGTGTCGCAGTTTAATAGCACAATCCATGCAAATTAGGTGAGGAGCAACATTAATGAGATGCAAATCACGCTGCTGCGCTATTGCATGGCTGATCGGATAATTAGCATATGACGGCTGAATATCATGCTTTTGTGCTTTGCGCAATTGTGTTGAACGTGCTGAGCCAATGGCGCAGTTCTGTGGCATGCGTAGTACACCGCACTGCGCATGCCCAGGTAGCTTACGCAGGTGTCTGCCATGCTGATGATGTGCTGTGCGCGGTAGGCAATTCAGGACATGGCCACCATTGTACCAGTGGTGCTATGGCGAGGGTCACTACATGGCGCTGTGGCACAACTGTGCAGTAGTTTGCTGTGGTGATGGCACACAGGCAACCAATCACGTGAGACGCATAGATGTCCGATGGTGCTGTGCGTGGCCTTGCGCCAGAGACCCATGACCCTGTGCCCGACCTTTGCCCCCTTGGCGCTATACGTCCGGCATGGCTGCACCTCTATCGCGCTGTTCAGTAACAGCGTAATAAGGAATGGTGGCACTGTACTGCGCAGCAGTTCCACGTGGGGTGCCATGCTGCAGAGCGCCATATTGCCTACTATAGGGGTGGAGATGGCATGCAGGAGAGCCCCTCAGTGGAGTGCCCTTGAGCTGGCCAACCTTGTGGCCATTGTGGAGCCACACTATGGCCCACTCTTTGGCAAGGAGGCACTGGACAGGGCCAGGACCCAGGTTTGGCAAGAGGTGGTCACTAACCTGGAGGCGGCCACTGGCCACAGGAGAAGGAGAACAGCTGAACAGTGCAGGCACCGGTACGGGGACCTTAGAAGGAGGGAGCCGGAGCTACTTGCCCGTCTGCGGTCGCGTGCCAGGAGGGGCGTGGTGCCTCGTCCAGGTGGGTGATATGTCTACACACTTGTATCATCCATATGGGTAACACTGCCTTATGTGTCCAGCACATAGGGGAGGGATAGCCTAGGGTTGGCTGTGGTGGTGTTTACAGGGTATGGGGTGGGTGGGTCTGGCTGGGTGGGTGGGCACACATTGGGGCAGGGGACTTTGCTTTGGGTTTGTACTGATGTGTTTCTCTCCTTTTGTCTCCCACAGGCATGGCCAAGTGGAGGCAGATGTTGGAGCGGCAGCAGAGGGAGGAGGACGCTGCACACGGGCATGTCGGGGACCAACCCCAATGACAACAACGTCCCGATGAGGGTGAGTGCCATGACACCATGATTGCTATTGCATGCTGTGTGACAGGGTGGGAAGCAGGGCATGGCCACCATCCATGGACACCACTGCCATGCACGTGACATGTGACAGTCAGCACTGTCCAGTGGCACTGCATGTCTGGGAGTGCGTCAATGGTGGTCCATGCATGCATGGAGCATATGGCTGTGGCACTGCCTGCACACCGCATAGCCACGTTACTGTACGGCCTTGGTTGTGTTGTGCTGGACATGGGCGGTAGGTGTGTGCAGTGGTACACATGGCTGTTGCTGCCTGGTTGGGCATGTCTTGTGGACACAGCCACTGTGGATGGGTGCACACCATCACAGGAGCATGGTACATGGCTGTATGCCATGCATAATGGGTGGGCTGCAGGGGGATGGACAGTCACACCTATTGACTCTGATCCCTTGTCCTAGGTGTACGGATAGTCCTGCAGATCCAGCAGGCTGTCCAGGAACTGCTACAGGTGGCACAAGAGTCCCTGTCCATATTGAGAGACTTACAGCGGCATGGGGTCAGGAGGAGGAGGCAGCCCAGGCAACAGCTCCAGGCAGAGGAGGACCAGGCTGGACGTTGACATCTGCACGATCTGCCTGCAACTACCCCCCTTTGATCAACCCTCACACCCCACCTACCCTCTCCCATATGTTCACCCCTGCCCCTTACCCACCCCCACCTTGTTTATGTCCCTCCCCTCCCATGTTTGTACATAGTTGTATATAGTTATTTTGATATGTTTTGAATACAAATATTTTGATATGAATACTGTGGTGGTCTCTGATTTGCAGCTGGCTATAGGTGCTCAGCTGCAGTGGTGTGCATGGCATCTGGGGTGGTTCAGTCATGGGTATGTGTGTGTGTGCGTGGGGAAGTGTCACTGGTGTAGGAGTGGCTATCAGTCGGTGTCTGTGGCGTGTGTGTTGTTCCCTGTGTATTGCATTACTGTGTGCAGTGGTCCATGGTGCATGCTCTGTGTCCATTGTGCCCCTGTCAAACTGCCCTTGGCCTGTGCAGCTGACACCCTTGCATGTCTGTGGCCTGCGAGGTCTGCTGCCTTGTCAGTGGTGGCAGTCCCTGCAGGTCATCCACTGTGACCGTCACAATGCTGGGTTGCCTCCTGTCACTGGTGTGGTGCATGTTTGCCTTGGGTGACACTGTGGCCTCCGCAGTTGCTGTCCCACCTCCATGCTGTGGCTTGTGTGTGTTGCAGGGGCTGTGCACCACTGTCTGTGACTTGTGCTCCAGGCATATGCTGGTGGCGTGCAGGACCACAGTTCATGCACAGGGTGGGTGTCACACCTGTGCCATGGAGGACTGCAGGCTGTGTGTGCACAGTTTTCATGGGCCCACACTGGGGGCTTGGTTGCCACACTACTGTATCCCTGTGTTAGTGTCTCTGTGGGTATGGGTGTGAGTTTGCCCCTGCACTGTGTTGCATCCGGTGTGCTGCATGCTTCCACGCACCACTGTGTGTGTCTGTGCTGGCTGCTGTGGCTCATGGTGGGTCGGGATGTGACACTTGTCTACTGTGCAGGATGCTGTCTCAATGGTGGTGGTGTCAGGGTCACGCCCTTTCCCGTGTGGGTTATCTCTTGTGCCGACACGTGGTCGGTCTCTCAGCTGTGCCTCAGGGGGATTGTGCGTGATGGCACTGTGTCTGCCGTTGTTGCATTGCCGTGTGCTGCCACCCACTGCTGGGTGCTCATGGTGGGTCTGGCTTGTATGTTTCTGTGTTACACGAGGTTGCAGTGTGACAGTGTGGGTGGTGGTATGCATGGGGTTTCCTGCAGTGGTGGTCACTGCTCATGGGGGGGGTGTCTTGGGGTCACGGTGCTGGGTGTGCTGTGCACTGGGGGGGGCTGGTGTGGCATGGGGTGGTCCGCCCTCCTTGTGTGGCAGTCTCAGCTTACCAGTGGGTGTGCTGGGGCACCATGGCCCAGCTGTGCTTTGTTTGCTTGTCCCCATGGGCCGGTGGATATTCCAGCCCTCCCTCAGTTGTGCTGTGCTTAGGGTGTGGGGGTGCATTGTCAGTTCTGCTGTGTGTTCCTGTGCCCTTCTGTGGCATGGGTGGTGGGCCCTACCACATCCCTGGTTGTGCAGTTACATTGCTCTGCTGCTGGGGTTCCCTGCTTGCACTATGGTGCCTCTGGGCTGCTCAGCTGGGCAGCCCTTGTTGCGCCATAGCACATCGTATCTGCTTGGCTTCCCCTTCCTAGTTGCGCTATGGTGCAGGTTGTGCGATATTCAGACGTTAGCTGTTGGCGCAATTTGGCTTACTCCTTTTTTGAATATCGCGTCTATTGTGCATGGGCGCAATGGACTTGTGCTTGCTCCTGCTATTGCGCACTTTTTGGGCACAGTTTGAATATCCAGCCCTGTGTATAATGTTAAAAGTCTTCTAAATAAGAAAATATCTTTGTGTTAGACAAAAATGTGGGTTTAAAGACAACCTGCTCCAGTGCAAATTAAGCATTAACCAGCTGTTTCCCATATTTATATAGTATAAGTACTATTCAGATAGGCTTGACTTAAAAACAACGTACAATAAGTCAATATTATTCATGAATATTTAAACTTATACCCCACCAAGTATTAATGTATTATTAAAATCAAGCTTAACAAAGACCCCCTAGTAATTGAGATCCTGTATCCTAATATGTTCATTATTTTATAATGTGCGAGCATTTGTTCAAACTGCTGTATATACGGTGACAGTCCTAGAAATCTGAAACAAAACCAATGTGAATCCAACCCCCCTCACCCCGAGGAACAGCAATGTATTGATAACTGGTCAAACAGAATTATATAATCATTTTTAAGTGACCAAGTAGTCATCACATAACTTAACCCCATTACGTCATGTACTAGATGTCAAGAGTTTGTGCACATGAAAGAATCAGGCACAAACACCAACTACCTGGTAAATGAGATGCTGTACCTAAAATGTCCATGTATGAACATGTATCCATATGTAAGCTTTACCCCATAGCACCAACCCACCCCACACCCTAATTTTTTGGTGGGTGAAACCAACATAAAGATAACCATTTAAAAGGGATTCCATATCCATTTAGAATTGCACATACAACAAAAACACAGAGTACTATCATTATATGTCTATTCATTGTTCCTGAAGTAGGTGAAAGTTTAAGTAGTGTAATGTGACATAAAATCTAAATCAATGTTCATACCATCTCCCACCATATTGAGAAGTAAAATGGGCTTGATCTTGAAAGCCCACCTCTGTTGTGTATTTTTGAAATGTCTTTTCAAAACCAGGACCGACATATCTGAGATGGAGGGATCAGACTGAGAGAAGTGTTGTCCCATTGGTTTGTCAGTCATCTTCATTTTAATAGTATGTCTGTGTGAGGTCATTTGGGTGTGGAGAGGTTGTCCTGTCTCTCCCATGTACCCTGTTTGTGGACATCTCTTGCACTGAATAAAATAAACAACATTCCGAGATGCACATGTATAATTCCCCTGTATCCAGAATTGTCTGTTTTGTGGAGTATTGATGCAATCAGAAGTAGAAATGTGCTCACAGGTCTTACATCTGGTGAGACCGCAAAGTCTTGTACCATTTTGTGTTGTGTTGTTTTGTTCTGGAGCAAGTTTACGCCTAACAATCATGTTGGTTAAATTAGGCAGTTGCTTCAAAAACAAGAGTGGTATTTCTTGAAAAATGCATTTTAGCGCATTTGACCTTGACTTACCTGTCTTGTGCTGTTACTCTGTTGTTCTATCTGTGCTAATTTAACAATTTTTATCTGTTTTTTATGCATGATCTGGACTTTCAGAAAGTGTACTCTTTCAAACCAACTGTTATTTTTCTGATGAAGAATTATATGTAATTCGAAAGCTCAAGCTTCTATTTTCTTTTGTAACATTTATGTTGGTCCAATAAAAGGTATCAAATCATCTCTTTTTTTCTAGATCTTTTAACACCAAATAATGAGTATGTATGCCTAATTTTAGGTCCCTAGCTCAATATATGACTGTTATGACCGTGGTTGTGGGTCCAGTTGGCATGCTGATCACCTGCTAAGGCGGGTTTTGGGGAACCCTACTTTTGCTTTATATGAAGTGCTCCTGCCTGCTTATATCTGGCAGTCTACTGCAGGAGAAAACGAAGAAGAGCACTGAAGAAGGAGAGCCATTAGGAGAAGAATGGTTCTGGCTTATTTGGAATCCAGTGGAGGGACCGTGCATATTACCACCAGTTAGACTTGTTTTCTGTGGGGTTATTTGTTGTACAATTTCCGTTATTGGGCAGTGAGAGCGCCTGTAATTTGTTTGCATTACATATAATCCCTGGGTGCTTCCTAAAGCTCAAGGTGAAAGCTGAACTTTGGGGTAGAAGCACTGTGCCTGGTTATTGTCCTGAAGAGGTGGGAGCTCGGACGGACTTTTTTAGAAACTGATTAAGAGATTGAGTGACTCTCTTTTTATCTGCTAAAAGATTGACAAAGCTGCGAAAGACTTTAATTTTAATTTACATTTATTATTTTATGTATTGGGTTTATTTGTTATAGTGGGTTATTGTGTGGTGGTGAGTGGGGGATTATTTGTTGTTTGTGGAGAAGGATTGTGGGATTATGTAAGGGGTGTATGATTATATGATTGTGTGTTTTTTTAGTGTGAGTTGTAAGAGATAGCGGGATTAGTTAGGGTGTATAGTTATATGATTGTGTGTGTGTGTGTGTGCGGTATAATTGGGTGCTTGCTCACTGTTTGGCTGCTATTAGTGATAATGTGTAGGTATGCAGTACAGACGGTCAGGCACTACTGTCCTACCAGGCTGAGGGACCTCCATCCTTTCAGCTGTCCCCCATTGTCAGCAGAGGTGTATGGATGATGCTGTGCCCTGGGGATAGCTAGGAGGAGAAAGAAGGAGGGGGGTTGGGCCTGGTGGGAGAGTGGAGGAGAGTGGGCGGATTGGGGTTGTTGGGACAAGAAGACACCCTGGGGTGAAATGGGACCAGGATTGGGCGCTCCCTGCCAGTTGCCCATACCCAGGAGCTCTACTTTATGTAGGCAAGAAGTGTGGTCTTCCTCAGCTGCTCATTCTACTCAGGCGGTGTTATGAAATGCCGGGTCTATAAAGAACAAGACAGCTGTGATAGTGGATCTTGTTGATACATCAGACCTGGCTTGCATCACCGAGACCTGGCTGGATTAAAATGCTGGTCCAGTTTTGGCATCAGCAGTTCCAGCTGGGTACTCAGTAATACACCGTCCAAGGGTGGATTGTAGGGGCTGGGGTATAGCCATTTGTTTTAAATAGGAGCTGGGCCTTATGGATGTCCCATTGGGATTGACCAGATCCTTTGAGTGTGTCATGGGCACAGATGTGGGATGCAGGATACTCTTTATTTACTATCCACCCAGTGAATGGGAAAGAGTTCCTGCAGCAAGTCACTGACTTCATCGTCGACATGGTGTTGGAATCCCCAAGATGGTTAGTTCTGGGGAAATTCAATGCCTGGATCGATGATGAACTCTCACTATTTGGTCAAGATTTCTTCCAACTTATGACTTTGTTGGGTCTCACACAGGTGGTTACCTCTATGACCCATAATCAGGGTCACTCATTGGACCTGGTGTTCCTCCTGGGGATGGAAATCTCCAACTTAGTGGTGGAAGCAGTTGGATGGTCTAACCATCACACCATAGTGTTCAGCTTCACAGCTTCCCCCAATGGGCCTGCCCTTACGGAAATGGTTCGGTAGTGCCCTTTAAGGGATGTGACCCCAGAAGGACTAATGATGGTGCTTGACCTAGTGGGTTTGCCAAGTGAATGCCTGGATCCAGGGGAACTGGTACAGCCTATAATAAGGCAGCGACAGTGGTCCTGGATTCCATAACTCCTGTCCATGTTCACCCCCCCACTCTTCACCCAAGATCCCTATGGTTTGATGGGACCTTGAAGGAGTTTAGAAGAGTAGAGCGAAGGCTGGAGAGGTGCTGGCAGAAATCAGGTCTTGTGGATGACAGACTTAGATTGATGGACCATTATAAGGTTTATCAATCAGCAGTCACCCGTAAGAAGGCAGAGTTCCTGTCCAGCGAGATTGCTGCTGCACAAAATCAACTGGCTTAACTCTTCTGAACTGTTGACAGATTGTGCAATCCAGTCTGTTTTCAGCCTGGAGGAGATTTTTCACAAGAGAAGTGTGAGAAGTTCGCTCGCTTTTTTACATATAAGGTTGCTACCATCAGGTCTGGGATCTGTCTAGCCCCTTCCATTGGGTGTTGCGGAGGTCAGCAGGATGCTGAGAATACCCAGTTTGCTTGGTCTAACTTTGGTCGGTCGGTGATCACTAACATCATGCGAATCATCCAGACTTTGTGACCAGCCTGCTGTAGTTTGGACCCAGGCCCAACATGACTTCTTGTGGGGTGCATTGAAGAAATTGGCCCTGTCTTGGCTGAGATAGTCTGGAGGTCATTGGAGATGGGGGTATTTCCTGACCCCCTTAAGGAGGCAGTTGTGTGACCTCGCCTTAAAAAATCCTACCTTGATCTGGACTGTCTGGCTAAATACAGACCTGTCTCTAACCTGCCCTTTGTGGGTAAGGTTATTGAGAAGGCACTTGTCTTGCAGCTGAAAGATCATTTGACCATCCATAATGTCTATGATCCTCTCCAGTCCAGATTTAGGAAGAGGCATAGTACTGAGACAGCACTTGTTCAGGTACTTAATGATCTCCTAATAGCGAGGGATTGGAGGACCCTTTTAATCTTGGTCTGCCTAGATCTCTCTGCAGCGTTTCACACTGTGGACCATGGTGTGCTGTTGGATCACCTGTGGTTCATGTGTGGACTGTCTGGTACAGTCTTCCGTTGGTTTAGATCATTCCTTGAGGGTAGGGCTCGGAGAGTGGTTTCAGGGATTTATTCCTTGGGCCTTCTCCCCCATCCTGTGGGTACCGCAGGGATCCATTTTGTCACCCATGTTGTTCGCAGTGCATATGCTGCCATTGGGAGACATTATTAGGTGGTATTGTCTGAGCTTTCACTGCTATGCAGATGAGACTCAGCTATACATGTCCTTTGTACCCAAGCAGGATCGTACCCTCTCAGTCTTTAACAACTACCTCTCCGAGATCCAGGATTGGCTGAGTGCCAGCTGGCTGCAGTTGAACCCGGCTAAAATAGAGGTATTGGTAGTGGACCCAGGTCAACAGGGTGTGGGGTCGATGGCTGGACAACCTTCTGGGCTTTGGCTCGGGAGTGTCCAGCTGATGACCTCTGACTGGGTGCGGGACCTAGGCATTATTTTTGATAGTGGACTGATGCTGAAGTCTCAGGTGTCGGCTGTTGTCAAGACTTCATTTTACCATCTTAGGAATATCACCCTGGTGAAGCACCCGGTACCGCCCAGCGATCTTCCAACTCTGGTTCATGCTTTTGTGACCTCCTGCCTTGACTACTGCAATGTCTATACCTTGGGCTACCGGGAGTTGATATCCGCCACTTGCAGCTGGTGCAGAATGCGGCATCCAGGCTGTTGACTGGCTCCTTATGATTGAGTCATATCATGCCAGTGCTCCGCAGACTGTACTGGCTGCTGGTACATTGGCAGATCACCTTCAAGGTTGAATTACTGACCTATAAAGCCATACATGGACAGGGACCCCACTACTTGCGAGATCTCCTTTGTCCCTACCGCCCCTTCCACTCCGACGAGGGATTGCTAGAGATTCCCAGGGTTCAGCTGACAACTTCTGGGGCCTGTTCTTTTGCTTTTGTGGCCCCTACCCTGTGGAATTCTCTACCTCATCAGGTGAGGGAGTGACCATCCAGAGCTTTAAGTTGGCTCTTAAAACATATCTATTTAGCATGGCCTATCCTGACTGAATTATTGAATTAGTCTGATGGTTTGAAATGTAAAATCTAGATTTTAGTAGTTCAATATGGATTTTTAGAGATTTGTTATTTTTTTTTTAGTATTTATTTTATCCTCCTGGCCACCTCTCCCCCTCCCGTTGCTTCTGCGTAGCCCACCGGGGATCCGGCTGCTGTCCATCCCGCTGGTAGCCTTGATTCCTGCAGCTTGCCCCCCCTTGCAGTGGGGTGGCATGGAGCCCCCCATCTCCCCACCAATTCCAGATCCAGTTCGGGTGCTGACAGATACTTGTGGATGGCCATCAAACCACACGAGAGATGCCACTTTTCCTTGTTCCCCCTTTAAGCTTGGTGGGCATGCAATGATGCTGGTGGTCAGGAGTGTGCACATGTCCACATGCACCCCACATCCTGGCATCTGCCCCCAGACTTCATCCCAATGTATTGTGTGCATCCCTGACCCCCTGCCTCCACCAGGGGGCAGTCGGACACCGACAGTTGTGAACCCCCCCTCTCCACTGAGGGAGAGCAGTCCATCAGACGCTCAATCCCTCTCCTTCCCTGCCAGCTTCTGGCATCCGTGCTCGCTCCCGAACCTGGGTCACCGGCATGGCGCAAGGTGCAGTGACCAGCGCCTCTGCCCTCTGCACCACCGGGCTGGCTGAGATTTGTTATTGTTTAATTCTGTTTGTTTTTAAAATGTTTGTATTTATTGAAGTTGTACAACCGCAAGGAACAAATCTGGCATTGCGCTTTTTAAAAATAAAGATGATATGATATGATAAAACATTTGAAAAAAAACTCTGCCAAATACCATGAAATTCTGTGAATTCAGAATTTTCTAGTTCCGGAAAACCCTAACAGGGAGTCTTTCATTTTAAGCTCACTTGCTTCAATCTAGCCCAGGTTAGATTTCTTATCATATGATATCCTTTAGGTCATGGAGAATGAACTGGGATGGTCTTAGTCAACTTACTAGTGTCCGTGCCACACAAAAACACCACCACAAATTTTGTACTAATTGGCACCCCTGATGGCAGCCTTTCATGAGAGGCCAATGTTTGAATAGACGTGGGGACTGAACTATTCTCTCACCCATTAGAGGTTTTTCTTCCATGACAGGGTTGAGGTACATTGATGGATCCAGATAGGGACTGGAAACTGTTGCCACCCATGCTGTATATCTCATGAGGTTACTTAGGGGACACTCATCTCCATTGTTGTCACTCAAGTACTTTGTATTGCCACTGTAAGTCACAAAAATGAAATTAAATTACTGTACCAATAGTACTGAGGGGCATTCAAACTAAAGATTGGCCCCATTGTAAATAAGATGGGGCATATTAGCTAGGCATTATCATGGAACTGTCAACTTGTTTGATCTTTAATAGCCCCCCTAGCAGGGGAGTAGCTGGAATTTTAAACTTATTCTCGAGAGTTGATGGCACTGTTGCACTCCCCAGATAATGATGGAGTCTCCCATCGAGTTGACAGATGAGTCTCAGTTACTGTGGGTCCATTGATGGTAGAAGAGCCCAATCCTGGACCTACATATACAGCCACATATGTTACACTGGAAGCCAGGTGAGGGGAGTAGATGAAGTGCCTTCCATGCCAGGCATGTGCCAGCCAAATCCTTGCAGCCACAAATTCATTCAAACTGACCTGGCAGACGTGACGCCATTGTGGTCTGTCGGTGACTATGTTTTCTCAGGTTTCAGGGTTAGTATTGTAAGATTTTATGGTGGCTTTTTAATGTGTCTTTATAGCATTTCATCTGCCCACCTCTGTTACGATACCCAGACTGCAGTTCTCCGTAGAAGACATTTTGGGAATTCTATAGTCAAGCATGTGAACGATGTGACCAGACCAGCGTACATAAACACAGACTAACAGATGTACTGCCCTGCCACACAAACAATACCTCCATTTCACATTGAACTATGTAGTAAGCAGTAATCCTAATAGAGTCACAACATTTTTCTAACATACACACACGCGCGCGCACACACACACACACACACTCACACACACTCACACACCCCTATCAGACAGAAGTTGGCTAGCCTTTACTTACAGTTTAGGATACACCTCTGTACCACATGAAGGAAGCCAGCCTTACAGAGGTTCATTCGCACCAGCACTCATGCATGCATACTCAGTTGGGTCACCCTGGCCTGTATGGGTAACACGCGCACACATGCATACATGCACACACGCACACACACAACACACACACCAAACATCACACACACACAGTGTTACAGTGCACTCAAGAGAATCCTACTGGTAAAACCAAAACATTCTCACCCTATCCCAAGCAGCTATGCACAATAAATAACCTCTACCCAAAAGGCACTTTTGTACACTCACTTCAGCACCCAAACACAATAGCCCACACCTGTGGCAAGCTGACAGACTGTACATTTGAACAGTCAGGGATGGTAGAAAGCTACAACTGTTAAAGTAACAAAAAGGGCTGTAGTGGGCTTAGTGGTGCTTGGGTTTGGGCATAGTAATGGCATAACCACCTAAACCCACTGCTCCTAATAGTCCAAAGCCACTCAAACCAAAGGACACCAGAGTAAGATGTGTTGCCAAATTTTTAACAACAACCCCCCCCCCCAGCATCAACCCTCTCCCCCAGGGCTGGCCCCAAGCTCCAGTGCCCAACTCCCATGTGCCCCACTTCTCCCACCTATTCTGAACTTTATAATTAGGGATCAAAAGAATCTGTCCTAAGCAGGCTGAACACTACATAAGGAACATAAGGAAACACAGCCAGGATGAGACCTAACAAAATAACTTTAGCACAATGGGGTCTATGCATTATGCAGCATAGGGTACATGTGAGAGGAGCGTACCATGGCTGTGCAGCGCTGCACCCACAGACAGGCATGTGGTGGCACAAATGCATGACACTGCATGATGCCTGTCTGTGGCCTGCCCCTCACCCCCACACTCTGCTGTATGGGGATGAATCAGTGAACACAGGCAGGCATCCAACTGGATGCCCAACTTGTTCCACAGGTGGATACCCTGCTCTGAGCTTGAGCAGGGGATAGTGAGATGGCATGAGTCCCAGAATATCAAAACATGTGGGTGAGTTCCTGACTTGCCACCCCCAGATCTTCCTTGCTGAACAGAGGCTGGCGTGGCATGACATGGCAATATATCTTCCTGCCGCAGCCAGTGGATGTCTTCTGTGTGTGTCTGTGTGTGTATGTGTGTGCAGAGGATACAGCAGGGTCTCTGCTGCTGTATTCTGCACCCCCCTTGGCTGGGATTCTGCACCTTTGTGAATGGCATAGAGTACTGGTATGCCCCCTGACATAGTCTGGACTGTCCACATGCATAGCTGCATGAACAGGTGAAGGATCATGTGCTGAAGGGATGCTTGTCCCTTCTATTAATGCCACTGGCGGGTCGGTGGGACCCTCCATGCATGCCCTTCTTACTTAGAGTTGCCTACACACCATGGATCTGCGGCACGTAGGTTACCCACCCGTTAGTGTATGGGGCCAATATGTTTGAAATAGGGGTCATCGTGTCAGACAAAACTAAGGTGGAGGATCTTGTCTCAGTAATTATCTGTTTACTTCAAGTTCTGTCTACTTTTTAACCCTCTGAACTGAGAACCAGACACACACAAACACACATACACACACACACACACACACACACACACACACACACACACACACACGCGCTCAGTCAGGCAGCAGCAGTACTGTCCTTCCTCTTGGACACACTGCTACACTGTGTTTTATCTGGGTCGGCTCCTTACGGTCCTCCCTTACCTCATCTAAGCGTCTCACTCACTTGTGAGCAGTGGACTTACTTGCTGTCTCTGTGTAACATCTCTTTCTCTTTCTCTCCATTGAATGACCTGGGCCCAGCAGAATAAAACTGCCCCTGTCTAGCCTCTGCTGCCGCTGCTAAACTCATAACCACACTCCCATTGACCAGTCTCATCTCACAGCTAACCACACTGACTTCGAGTAACCTACCCAGCTTCTCTAGTGCTCATTGCTAACTTTACTTGACCTCAACAGTTAGCAGTATGGTGCTTTCAGCAGTTTGACACCAGGCTTTGCTTACATTTACTCCTGCTTTCACAGACACGGTTTGAGAGTGCAAAGTGGGAAGGGAGGAGTGCCAGTGGGATAGGGTGGCAAGGGGGCCAACAACAACCAATGGGTGAGAGAAGGTTAAAAAACAGAGTCTGTTTTTTAAAGGGCTGGCTGCTTGTATCTACCATGTACTGGCTTATATAAGCCAGCAAAACAGCTTAAGAAAAATAACTACTGGCTTGAGCAAGCTGGTGCAAGCTGGCTCCAGAACATCACTGGTAAGACTTACTGCACATTAACATTGCATTACCAATAAAGCAAAACAAAACAAAACAAAAGGCTGGTGTGGGCTAAATGTTGCTCAGGTTTGAGTATAGTTATGGCATAATTACCTAACACCCCCCCGCCCCCACACCAAATAGTCCAAAGCCACCCATACCAAAGGACACCACCAGAGTGAGACTGACTGCACATCAAAATAATTTTAACAAAAAACAAAGAACTGGTGTGGGCTGAATGGTAAACTCACAACAATTACTGCACATTATGAGATTTTAAATTGCACATTATTAGAACATACACATTAGAGTGGGTATTAAAAGGGCTGAAGTGGGCTAAATTGTGCTTGGATTTCATATGGTAATGGTATAACCACCTAACCCCCCCCCCCTGCACCAAATAGTCCAAAGCCACCCAAACATAGGACACCACCAGAGTGAGATTTACTGCATACTAATGTCATTTTAACAAAAAAACAAAGGACCGCTGTGGACTAAATGGTAAGCTCACAACACTTACTGCACATTATGACATTTTTTAAATTGCACAATATTGGAAAGTACTTAGTAGAGTGGGTATCAAAAGTGAAGCTGAAGTGGGCTAAATGGTGTTTGAGTTTGATATGGTTATGGTATAACCACCTAAAACCCCCTTGTAACAAATAGTTTGGAGCCATCCAAACCAAAGGACACCACCAGAGTAAGATTTATTGCATATTTGTTTATTTATTTATTTGATATTGGTAACTAGGTAGGCTCACTGACACAAGGT
Source organism: Neoceratodus forsteri (assembly GCA_016271365.2). NCBI lineage: Eukaryota > Metazoa > Chordata > Ceratodontiformes > Ceratodontidae > Neoceratodus > Neoceratodus forsteri. The sequence continues at coordinate 1,109,358,698 of CM057456.1, read as the reverse complement.
GTCCCTTTCTCAGGAGCAACCCAGGATTAATTACATACAGTGTACATAAGCAGGAAAGAATACGGGATTTACAAGAATACTAAGAAAAGTTACAACAGAGTACACCAAAAAAAATAATAGGTACAACATTGGCATTAGGCACAACTTAGGTTTATGTTAAACATTATTTTAAGAAAACTGAAAGGGCCAGAATGGGCTAAATGGTACATGGGTTTGAGTATGATTATGGCATAACCACCTAAACTTCCCTGCACCAAAACGTCCAAAACCACCCAAACCAAAGAACTCCAGAGTAATAGACTCCTGCACAGTAACATTTTAACACAACTCAAAGGGCTAGAGTGGGCTAAATGGTGCTCTGGTTTGAGTATTGTTATGACATAACCACCTACCTCCCCAACACCAAATAGTCCAAAACCACCCAAACCAAAGGACACCACCATAGTGAGACTTATTTTTTTTTTTTTTGTAGACTTTATTTCTACACCCATACCGGAGGAACTCTCTCCAGCATCCTCCTATCCTGCTCTCTACCTCCTGCTGTGACGACCGCAACTTCTCCCTCACTCCAACTGGCATCGCCCCTGGATCTAAGCCCCCACGGGGAAGGGCTGCCCTATCCTTCCAGGGCAAGCTATCTATAGTTTAGTGCGCCAGTCAGAGTGTTGGCCCAGGGAAAGTGAGGAGCCCAGCATTGGGAATGTGGTGCAGGTGGCGGTGCCTTCGCCTATCCTCCAGAGTTTTTTTTTTCATTTTTCTGTTTCCCTCGGTGCTCAGTTGTGCTATGGCATCCCTGGCACGAATGCTGACGCCTACCACAGCTCCGCCCCTCGCAACACATGGCGATGCAATCTTTGCTTCCTCCGGCCCCACCACAGAGGTCGCACAGCGACACAGCCCCCAGAGTTTCCACCCCGGGAAGAGAGAGCAGTCCTCCAGATGCTCAATCTCTTCCCTCCCCTGCTGACCCCCGGTGGCCCAAGCTCACTCCTGAACCCGGGTCGCTGGTGTGGCGTGAGGTGTGGCGTCCAGTACCTCAACCCTCAGCGCCACTGGCCGGCCCAGAGAGTGAGACTTATTTTTTTTTTATTTCACTTTTTATTAGTTTTGTTTGGGAAATTAAGATTTCATTTACAGCATATCAGTATAGAAAAAAAACAGAAATATAATGCTTAACAATCTTTTTAGCTTCTTTCCATACACACATTTTCAGGTAGGATAAATTTCAAAGTAGGTATAAATTATCTGCTAGGTCCCGTTATATGGCAGGTACATATAAAGCATATTTTAAATAGTAATTTACAAATAGGTATAAATTAATTCTTATGTGAATTCATATGGAAAGACATGGGATAATCACCTCCCCACCATTACTCAGAGGTTAGTGTCCTAATATATGATCTGAATACAAGTTCCTGGATTTCCCGCTATATATAGTGTGTAGATAGTGATTTTTCCTATGGGACAAAGTCCAAATAGTGGTCCAGCTGATAACAAACCCACCTCCTCCACTGCTCTTCGAAATTATCCGTTAAGGTCCATCATTTTGGCTGAGATGTGCTTGAGGGCATATATTTCCCTGGATAAAAATAACCAGGCTTCTTTAGTAGGTGGCTTGTTTATAAGCCACAATCTGGTTATGATTTTATGAGCTGCCGTTATAAGTTTGGTGATTTGTTTAAGCAGCTTTCTATCTATTCGTACACCTGCTAGTTTAATAACGATCATAATGAACGTAGGCGTAAATAGATCTGCAGTGTCATATATTTCTTTTAGCTCCTCGAGGACCTCAGCCCAGAACTGTGCTATCTTTGGGCAAGACCAAAGAATGTGGGTCTGATTTGCCTTCTCTTCCCTGCACTCCCTCCAGCATTTTCCCTCCCCCATCTCACCCATACTCGCCAATATGGCAGGCGTTCAGAAGAATTGGGCTCGAAGTTTCCATATGTACTCCCTCCAGTATGGGGAGGCGAAGGTTTCTATGGCTGGTAAGGCAGAGTCATTCCACACCAACCCAATTATGTCTACTTCTAATTCCGCTGCCCCTCTAAGACTGATTGACTCTGTGGAGTCTCCACATTTCTCTCCCAAAGCCTCATATATTTTACTGATCAAATGGTCTGTGGGAGTGTTCTTAATATGGGCTTGAATTAATTGCATTAGTGGAGATGCTTTCTCCATTATTTCTGTTAGTCCCTCTCATGGGGTGTAGGCAGGCATACTCCAAGCACTCCATGGTGTGCAATTTTATTTACGGGGGTAGCAAATAGGCTCTGAACTGCTTCCTTTTTCCATGAAAACTAAAGAAAATACTGAACCTTTCTGTAATTTTATTCATAGGAGTTGAAACTAGAAGGACTGGTCACTGATACTCTCTTTGCATCCCAAGGGCAATACAACTTTACAGGCTCTGGGCTGGTATGTGGGTGTCTTGGGGAACAATGCATGGCATTTGTATTTACCCATGCATGGCAACAACCACTGTCTTGAGATACAAAAGTTGTATTTATTGTGCCAAATGAGGTAACAAACATGGTCCTGGTGTACATTTGTATATTGTCTGGCTACACCCGGGGGGGAGGGTAGCTCACCCTAACAAGGGGGGTGGGGTAGCAGTGAGTCCACTTGGTATGCAGATCTGAAATCCCTGGCTACACCCTTGGTCCCTCTTCAAAAGGCTGTAAGCAGGACCTAAGGTGCAGATATGAGATAAAATATTTATGAGGCAATTGATATTTCCTTTGCAGGGCAACAAAAGAGAGCAGACCTGTCCTCCCCACCAACTAATAGACATAGGTCACCCTATAGCCCTGCCACTGCTCCAAATATGAATTCAGGGGTTTCACCCCATGTTTCCCCCCTGGTGGCTTATGAGCCCCAATGCCAGTCTCTCCACAGGTGTAAGATATTTTACGAGGATCTTGAGCCAGGCCATTAATTGCTCCCCTGTATGTTTTGGTAATTTCCCCAGTACTCTTTTCCTTGGAAAGGACCCAAAGAGAAGTTCTTGTATGTTAAATAGGTCTCCCCAGATGAACTCCACTCCTTTCCAGTGGGCCTCATAATGTGTATTAATCCAATTTAGGACCACTCTGTTCTGGAATGCCAAGGCATACCTCCTGAGATCTGGTAGGCTGAGTCCCCCTCTTTCTCTGGTAAGTTGCAGAATAGAGTATCTAATTCTAGGTGGCTTTCCATTCCAAAAAAAGTGGGAAATCATTCTGTCCCAAGCTTGGAAATATGTCCAAGTAGGGGTAAATGGGAAGGTCTGGAGGTAAAACAAAATGCGAGGGAACACATTCTGTTTGATTGTATCTATTCTATTTAGAAATGTTAGGGGGAGATGGGACCACTGAGACAGATCCGTCAACAGCTTCAGGGTCAGGGGTTCCAGGTTTAATAATTCTGCATGGAATTGATTTCTTGTAAGTTTTATGCCCAGATATCTCATCTCCTGCCTAAACCATTTGAATGGGAATTCTTTTTTAAGCTGGGGGGAGGGTGTAAAATTATAAGATAGAACTTCTGTTTTCATTTTGTTGATTTTGTATCCGGATAATATACTATATGTATTTAGAAGTTTCCAAATTTCAGGTATTGATGAACTAGGTTCTATAATTGTTAGGAGAATGTCATCTGCAAAAAGTAAGATTTTGTGTTGGCAGTCCCCCAATGGGATACCTTCAATTCCCATGGTTGTCCTAATGGCTATGGCGAGGGGTTTGAGGTAAAGTGAAAACAGCACTGGGGACATAGGGCATCCTTGATGTGTCCCACTAAAGAGCTGAAATGTGTCTGAAAGTGCCCAGTCCACCTTGACATTAGCCCTAGGGTTGGCGTATATGTTTTGTAGCTGTTTTAAAAATGCCTCTGGGAAACCAAAGTGCCTCAAGGTCTGCCACAGAAAAGCTCAACTGACCCATTCAAATGCCTTTTCGGCATCTAATCCCAGGAGAACTAAGGGTATTTTCCTCTCCAAGGCATAATCCATAAGTAAATGGACCTGGCGAATGGCATCATGGGCTTGACGGCCCCTAATGAAGCCCACTTGATCTGGGTCGATGAGGGTTGGGAGAAAGTGATCTATTCTTGAGGTCATTACTGACATATATAACTATAATCAAAATTCAACATTGAGATGGGGCGGTAGGAAGAGGGAAGCCTCAAGTCTTTATGAGGTTTTAGGATAGCTGATATAGTGGCATACTGCTATGAAGGGGGTGGAGGTTCCGCCTCCTGTACTGCATGGAGAACTGGGGTTAATATTGGAAATAAACATTTTTTAAATTTAGAATAAAATTCTAAGGGGTAACCATCTGGTCCTGGGGCTTTCAGGGTTTGGGCTTTTTTAAGTACTTGCGATAATTCTCCTTCACTAATAGGAACTAGGAGAGTCTCTGCTTGTTGTGTAGTAATGCGTGGGACAGGGAGGTTCCCCAGGTAAGATTGTATCTCCTCTATAGATGTTTCCTGTTCTTGGGCATATAGGCCTTGATAGAACATTTTTAAAATAGTCCTGATCTCTTGGGGCTCTCTTGCAATACAACCAGTAGCAGGATCCACCATACTAGTTATGCATACTTGGGTTCTTTGCTCTCTCAATCTATGAGCCAAGTTTCTCAAGGCTCTGGGTCCCCCCACGTGGAATTTAAGCTTAAGGTAGAACAATTTCTGTTCTATAGATTGATCCACTAGTTTTTGAAGCCTTTGTTTCGCCTTTCTCAAATGATCTCGAAACATAGAAACATAGAGACATAGACTTTGACGGCAGATAAGGACCACTTGGCCCACCCAGTCTGCCCATTTCCCTTCCTATTGGATAAGTTGCAGACACTAGTTAACCAATAGCCTACATCCTGCAACCCCCCACTACAATTGCCTTATGTCTGTCCCATGTATGTTTGAATTCCCCCACTGTTTTAGTCCCAACAACCTCCCCAGGAAGGCAGTTCTACCACTCTCTCCATGAAAAAAATTTTCCTCATGTTACCCCTGAACCGTCCCCCTCTATTTTTAAATTGTGCCCCCCTTGTTCTTACACATCTCTTTTTCTGAAAGATACTACCCTCCTGGACTTTGTTGATTCCCTTGAGGTACTTAGAAGTTTCTATCATGTCCCCCTGTCCCTCCTTTCATCAAGGGTATACATATTAAGCTCTCTCAGTCTCTCTTCATATGGTTTCTGATGCAGACCCTGCACCATTTTAGTTGCCCTCCTCTGGACTGCTTCCATACTGTCTATGTGCTTGCCTAGATGGGGTCTCCAAAACTGCACACAATATTCCAGATGGGGTCTCACCAACTGTCTGTACAGAGGGATAACCACTTTCCTTTTTCTACTTGTGATGCCCCTTCCTATGCATCCCAGTATCCCCCTGACTCTCCTTACTGACTTCTCACATTGCTTACCCACCTTTAGGTCATCTGATATGACTACCTCCAAGTCCCTTTCCATTTTTGTTGTTGTTAGTACCTCCCCTGCTATTGTGTACTCTTCTTCTGGGTTTTTGTTTCCCAGGTGTATTACTTTGCACTTCTTTGCATTGAATCTAAGTTGCCATATGTCTGACCATTCCTCCAACCTTGCCAAGTCCCTTCCCATCCTTTCTACCCTGCCTTGTGTATCAACTCTGTTACAGATCTTTGTGTCATCTGCAAAGAGGCATACCTTTCCCTCCAGACCCTCTGCAATGTCACCAATAAAGACGTTAAAGAGGACTGGACCGAGTACTGAGCCTTGTGGTACTCCACTAGTAACCCCCCTTTCTTTGGATTGTGTTCCAGTCACTATTACCTTCTGTGTCCTGTTGTGCAGCCAGTTTGCTACCCAGGCTACCACCCTGGAACCCACTCCCAGGCTGGCTAACTTGATTATTAGTCTTTTGTGTGGGACTGTGTCAAATGCCTTGCAAAAGTCTAGGTAGGCCATATCCACAGCCCCTCCCTGGTCTATTACTTTGGTCACCCAGTCAAAGAAATCAATTAGATTCGTCTGACATGACCTTCCTGCTGGAGGTCCTCCTGCTGGGGGTCCTTCTGATCTGGCCAATTTTGGAGGTGTACTATATCCTCCTGTATCTCATTCATATCCCTATCCCTTTGTCTTTTTTTCTTGGCTGAGAATTTTATGATTTCTCCTTATAAGACTGCCTTCAGGGTGTCCCAAAGAATAGTTGGGGATACATCCTGGGTGGTGTTCTCTTGATTAATTCTAGGTATGGCTTCCTGAATCAAAGTGAGGAATTCTGGATCTCTAAGGAGGGCCAAATAAAGGTGCCAGTTGGTCTTCTTGTTCTGTGCCCCTAAAACCAATCTGATGTACAATGGGGCATGATTGGAGAGAAAGGAAGGCCCATGGTTCACATCATTTATACTACCTAAGTGTTCTATTGAGGTAAGGAAATAATCCAATCGAGCCCAGCCTCCTGTGTGAGGGGTCTTATGAGTATACTCCTGGGATTTGGGGAAGAAATGTCACCACGTGTCCACTAACCCTAAGGAAGGAATACTTTGTTAAATATATTTTTGTAAAGCATTTGTCCTATGTGTCAGTGGCATGGTAGCATCCAGGGATGGGTTTAAGGTGACATTCAGACCCCCACCTAATAATAACTGCCCTTCCAATATTGATAGCAGATCAGAAAAAATGTTCACTGCTAATGTTGTTTTTGAGCTGGGGTGGGCAGGTACAGCAATGCCAGTGTAACCATCTTGGAATACAGCATGCTTGACACCATTGCATATCGGCCCTCTGGATCATTGATCTCTGCCTTTTTTTCGAAGGGCACCCTTGGGGCAGTAGTATCATCACCCCTCTCTGCTTCACGTTTCTATAGGCTGACTCAGAGGCTACTGTATACCCATATCTCTGGAATTTGCCATGTTCCTCTGCCGACATATGTGTTTCCTGTAATAGGATAATCTCCGTTTTTTCTTTTTTTAAAAGTCGGAGAAGGTGGGAAGGTTTGATTGGATTTCCTATTCCATTCACATTCAGGTACAAAATTAAGGAGGACTTATCCATCGTGACTATCAACTAAGTACTTTATGCCTTTCTTAGGCATGGGCAACCTGCCTCTGGTTTCTCCCCCTTTTCCATACCCATGTCTTGGCATTTCCAAAGTCAGTTTACCTTCATGTTGTCCTGCCATGCACTTTCTCAGTATTTCATATTGGATGACTGAAATGCTGCTTATAAGTTGTTCACCAGTATAATCATTCACCCAGGCTGTTGCTATTCTTATCATGAAATTTAAAACATTTAACCACAACCAAGCCTTATTAAACATTTGTCGGCTTGCCTCATAGAACATCTCAAGGCTGAAACAAACATTTAAAAGCCAACCGGGCTTTAAATAAATTAAATGGATCAAAAAAGTCAACTTAGTTGCTAAACTATTAACCACTAAAGGTAAAGATAACTCCAAAGGTAGAGAGAGAGAGAAAATATACCTCTCTTAAACAGGGGTGGGTTGTAACTCCCTGTGGGGGATTTTCAAGGCCTAGCCATGGGCCCCCTGCGCCATTGTTTTTCTGGTACCACATGGTGCTCATAGTCACGCTGGTACATGTTATGAGGAGCAGTAGCCCCCAGGAAGTGGTCACTGCTACTTGCTTTACCAGCATGGCCTTTAAAATAAGTCAACCATGTCTGCGGTGAGTCCTAACCCACCTTTCAGGTGGGCACGCTACTCTTTAGAAACTATTTTTAATGTGTAGCTCCTGTTCTGGGCCAAACAGTTTCATGTTCAGTTATTATTGGTGGTGCCTCCGGTGAATTGTGTGTGGGGGGGGTGGCAACACCCAGGGAAAAACATTACATTTCCTGTAAACTTTATGCCCATTAAGGGGCCTTTGTTTTACAACCCCTCCCCACTAAATGTACAGTTCCCCTTTCAAACTGATTTACGTTTCACTATTGCAGCTATAATTTGAAATGTCCCTCCTGAATACCTCTCTTCCCTCACTCTGGGGGAGATCTCTGAAATCATTGTAGAAGTTTCTTAACGTCCTCCATGGTGGCTTGACTTTGTCTCTTCCTCGTGTTAGAATCTCTGGTCTTTTCCCGTACTGCTTCTCGCAGGCCTTGCTGAGTCTTTCTGATTACTGCATCTCCTATCTCATTTTGAACTAATCCCTTCTCTTGGAGCATTTTTGTAGCTTCTTCCAGCAACTCAAAGGTTTTGGGACCATCTGGAAACATGATTGTTAGGCATACTGGGTACAGACTAGTAAACTTAAGCTGTTGCTGTTTTAAGAGGCGCAAAATTGGTGCATAAGCCCTCCGTTTAGCGGCAATGATAGGGGAGTAGTCGTTATTGAAGTAAACTCATTTTCCTTTAAATTTAACCTCCCTCATTCTCCCTGCTCTGGTGAGTACGGCTTGTTTAGTGGCATAATTTAAGAAGCGCATTATTATCAAGCAGAGTCGTTTTTCAGGCCGTGTCGGCTTTGGTGAAAATGCCCTATGTACTCGCTCGATATCGAGCTTAAAGGTTGGGACTAACTGTAGTGAGTCTCTTATAAAATCTTCAATGAATTTTAGAAGATCGCCTCCCTCCACATTCTCTGGGATCCCATGTATTCGCAGGTTGTTTCGGCATGATCTGTTTTCCAGGTCCTAGCATTTTTCTCTGAGAGTATGTTGCTCATTGAGTAAGTGCACCACCATTCTTTCCAATCTATCTGTACACTCGTCGATGTCGGTATGCTGTGCCTCTATGTCTGTTACCCTAGCCATCAACTTACCCATTTCTGTTGTTAGTTCAGTAGAGAATGTCTGTACCTCCGTTCTGAATTCTTGCAGTTCAGATAATATTGTGGCATTGCTAGATTGAGAGGACGAGGTTCCGTGCGATGCTGCCATGTCTATTTGTTTCTCTGGAGGATGAATAAATAAGGAGGAATCCTTTGTTCTGGGGGTGCGGATATTTCTCTTTATACCACCCATTCAGCGTTGTGACTCTCCCTTGTAAGTTTTTAAGGACGAGTTGTACTTTAGATGCTGTGGGATAGTCTGATTTTAGCCCAAATTCAATGGAGCTGTGTCTCACCCATGCATCCGGCGGTGACGTCACCGGAAGTCCTCGAGAGTGAAACTTATTGTACATTTATTTATTCAGTTTTGGTAAGTGGATAAGTTCACTGATGCACGATGTCCCTTTTTTAGGAGCAACCTAGGATTAAGTACATACAGTGTACGTGCCCATGAAAGAACATGAGATTTACAAGAATACATAATTAGACAAGTCACAGAGTACACCAGAAATAATAGATATAACACTAATATTAACTACAACTTAAGTTTACATTTAACATTATTTTAACAAAAATCAAAGGGTTGGAGTGGACTAAATGGTGCATGGGTTTGGGTATGGTTATGGCATAACCACCTAAAACTTCCTGCACCAAACCATAAAACTTGTAGTTAAATCAAAGGGCTGGTGTGGGCTAAATGGTGCATGGGTTTGGGTATGGTTATGGCATAAACACCTAAACCTTCCAGCATCAAAAAGCCCAATGCCACCTGAACGTACAACTACAGTAGTAGTTCAAATCATCACTTTTGCACAAAGTGCACCCTGCAATATCCGATATGTATTAAAGTCTGAAATTACCTGTTCAATGTCAACTGAAATGTCATTGTGAATGTTTGTGAATGTTTAGCATGACCAGACCAATAAATTGGCTCTCCCCCATGCTATTCCAAAGCCAAGTCTTGAGTCTTCTTAACAAGCTAAATGAACCCTTAACTGTGAAACTGCTAACTGACATGGTTGCCAAGATGGACAGTGCAGTATTTATATTTGAAAACAGACTGCAAATGCCTCAGAGCATCCACAGTTGTGTCTGATTCACTCTCAATTGTGGTCTCTGTCCATTTTTTTATCTATCTTGCCATTTCCTTTGGAAGTCTTCTAGGCTGGACATGTTCTTCTTGTATGCTTCATAAATCTCAGGTACCTTCTCTTAATTGCCAGGTAAACATTCAAGATTACTTGGAACCAAGTACTGAGCCTGGAAACAAGGCATATGGCCCTTATAAGCCATCCTTTTATCTCAAACAGAATGAAGACGATGTATGGAATAAAAGCATTCCTCCTGTAGTGCTCTTCAGGATTTGTAGTATTAGTTACTGCACTGGTTGGCATCCACATGTCCATGGGACAGTCTCGTCGACCTCCACAGTATCAGCAAGGCATTTAGCCTCCACAAACAATACATGGAAAGTGCCCTATATGTTTTCTCTAATCTGTGTCAAGGTGTGAACTAGAAGACTGGCCTCAGCTGCAGCATGAATCAATCTGATGTTGATGCTCTGCAAGTAAATGTTTAGTGGCTTTGTGAATCCAAAGATGTGTTCAGTAGCTATCAGTGTCATAATGAATTCAAATTTTGTGATGACACTCAGGGACCTGTCTGCTTTAGGCTCAAATTCTGCCATCTTTTCCAGGGAACTTACTACAGATGCAAACTTTTCCTTGAGCTGAGACGAGGAGTCTGTCTCACTCATCTGTTGTGTATTTCCCATAGCAGGAATGAATGTTGTTCTGTCACATAGATCGTCTTCATACGCACTTGGTAGACTCCTGAATTCTTTCAGCTCCAATAGGTAGATGTTTTGCAATTTTGCTGAATATTTGAGAAAACCAACAATCTTCTGTGTAGTGTCAAACATGTTGGCAACAGGTCTCAGAGTAGAGGCAGCATTCTGATTGTGTGCTTAACAAATACTGTAGAGGCATCTGCAATAACTTCCTGAATGAGTGCTTGTACCCTATTGAATTATCCACTTACATTGCTCTCCTGGTCATATTCTTAGCCTCTCATCAATTCTTTTCAACTCTGCAAGCTGTTACATACTAAAAATACAGTTCCAAGAGTTCCTTGCCAGTTGCACCAGCAGCCTCAACAAACTCAACAAAATCTTTGCACATCTCTGCTTTCCCATTCATTCCACAATGCTCTTAATGCACAGTTTACAATATGTGTTCCTAGGTGAAATATCTATGGTTTCATCTGCTATCAGACTGAACCATGTGGTGTTCTTTAGATGATTTAAAATTTTCTGCTGTGTTTGCTATCCCATGAGATTTATTAGTTGGTTCTGGATTTGCACCAATATATATTGAGCATATCTTGAAACCTCCTTCAGGTGTTCCTGCAGGATTGGGTAATTTGCTGCAGTATGCTGCAACATGACATTAAAATTTGCATCACTTGGTCTGGTGTCTCTGCTGCCCCACTTTGAGCTCTGTTCCAGGGGTGGGGCTCCACCACTGGCAGTGCCTCACTTGACTGCTTCCCCTGCTTGTATATCTTGAATACAATTATATTTAGGGGGCAAAGTATAGGACTGGCACTTCATATCCACAGCCAAGACTCTTACATTTCTTGGAACTTAGCTATCTTTGAACATTTGCCCAAGGGACTGAAACACTCTTATAAATCACTGCTGATGCTTCTTGGTGCATTTGAATGTTTTCCATCATGAGCAGGAATGTGTTATTGGTTGCCGTTACTTCAGCCCTGGCAAAGCACTGGAAGAGGTGGGCTGCTGGCTGTTTGCAACTGATTTTTGTATATGAACCACACAGCCTGCACCACCTTCATGGGGTCCCATAAAGACACTGGGCACAAATCCTGGAATGTTATTTTGTGATGATAATTATGTTTTACTTCCTTACTACACAGTGGAGGGGTGCAGAATCCTCTAAGGACAATATGTTGCTCTGCCCTACACTGATTCTTTTTTGTAGGGCTGCTACTCACAGCACATGAAGCTAATGCATGTCCCTGACCCTGGTTTCAGGGGTACTATATCCCGGGGCAGTACAGTGGAACCATGCTGCACCAGGGAGGCCCACCACTTCTATAGTGGAACCTTTCTTCCCAGAGTGGGTGTGCTCTATCTTAGCCTAGGGCGGTGCACTCACAAAGAGGTCCTCCTCATGAACCCCTCCCTTGGGAAGCTGCAAATTTGTCTACAGGCAGTTGGTTGCTCCTGTTGAGCACACTAATTACTTGTTTCCTGTTCATACATGTGGTCTCATCCCATTGTTGTTTCCCTTGCTACTACCTTCATAACAAATATCACTAAATTGCTAACTTTCTGCTGCTAGTTACCCAGAGATTTGAAGTTTTAGATGATGAGGTATTATGTCACCGTTATCTAATCTGGCACAGGGGGAGCCTGCAGGTGACTGGCTGATAGCTATATTAACTGACTCCTATTATGATGAATATTGGACAGGAAATACCTACAAATATTTACTCCCACAGTGTGAATGGGCTTAATAACCTGGTGTATGGTGCTGCTGATCAGACAGCGCTCCATAAAATTCGCACTACTCTGAATAAGGCCTGCAGGTTAATTACTGGGGCACCTAGGCTAACACACACCTGTCTACTGTACGCTAAAGCACTGGTACTTGATCTTGATGAGTGCCTTAAATATCTGACCTGTACCCTTACAAAAAAGACCTTCCTTGGGCTATCCCCGCCAGGATTGACCACCACCATCCGCTGCTCTGTCCCACTAGTTCATACTCGGACCTCTGGGAAAACCTCTCTTGTTATCCCTAGAGCTAGGACCTCTCACAGCCAAAGAGCCTTCAGCTTTAGGGCCCCCTCCTGGTTCAACACACTGCCCCTCCATCTCCAAGCTCCAACTATCGCGGCTTCAAAACATCCTTACGGAACCACTTTTGTTAACACCCGCTGTCATTGCCACTAATCAAAGCCATACTCAATACTTATGACAATGCTTACTACTAAGCTGCTAAGGACAACATAACTCTGGTATTGTTTGCATCAATCCTACCTGTACCAGCTTGTTTGTATCTATGTCTTAAGTTACTGTTATACTGTGTTATACTGTTATACTGTGTATTTTCGTTTGTCTTACTGTGACAAGGTACCTTTGTAAATGAGCCTATGGCTCAAAGGTTTTCCAAACTGCTGTCTAAATAAATAAATAAATAAAATGGTCCAAAATGCTGACTGCAATTCAAAAACAGAAACCAGCATTTGTCTTGCTTCAAGAGACCCATTTAACCACTGAGGAGCATGAGAAATTGAAGAAATTTGGATATACAATTGTGGTGGCATCATTGTATCCCACTGGCAAGAGGAGGGGCAGCAGTACTTATACCCTTGTAGCACTCCCTTTCAGGTCACACTGTAGACTACCGATAAACAGGTTTGTTTGACCATGTTAAATGGCCATTATTTGGAACATGACTTGACCCTGGTGAGCCTATACATACCCCTGGGGTCCATAGCACTGTCATAGAGACATAGGTCAGGAAGCACAGGCAAACCAGGAGCAGTTATAAAATTCACAAATAGGTTTTTATTATTAACAATAAAATAAATACTATTGTACAGGATGGCTCTTACTATAGGCAGCTCAAGCAAAAGTCCTTCATCTGAGTGAATCTCTAAGACTTTTTTTTTTGTAGTTAATTTCTTTCTCTCTTCTCAGGCAGCACACCTTAAAGCCTGATCCCCTAGCCCCATCCCCCACTAGTGACCTACCTTCTGCTGTCCTCCATGGCTTTCCCCCCGTGGCGAGGCGGCAGGGATCCCTCAACCTGCTGGAACAGATCAGGTATGGAGGTTACCGCTATTCGTGGGAGCGGGGCCTGCAAAGATCATCTATCATCGTGCCATGCCCAGGACTCTTTTTCACTTTTTTTCTCAACCCTTAGGACAGGAGACATGCAATGATGCCCTAAGGAGAGAGTGTGCATGCCTCCACACATGCTCCTCTAATCATCTGCCTCCTCTCCTCCCCTTTCTAAGCATCAGTGTGCTGTCCCCCAGTCACCGCTAGGGGCCAGTCGACACCAACTGCTGGTGGCCCCCATACCCGGAGAAAGAGAGCAGCCCCTAAATGCTTGATCCTTCTCCTCCCTTGATGACCCCCGGTGGTCCATGCTCATTCACAAACATGGGTCGCTGGTGTAGCGTGAGGTAAGACATCCAGTGCCTCAGCCCTCAGTGCCACTGGGCCGGCCAATGAATCTGTAAGTCTAAAACTGGAAAAGCAAAAATGATTCTCTTTATAAGGTCTCTTTCTGGAAGTTTAACTTTGCATCCTGTTTTTGACAAAATGTAACAAAACTTTATACAAACAATACACAGACAGTTGCCTGCCAGTGTGGGTGAGGTCAGCACCTGAGGTAGGTGCACTGTCTATATATGTGCACAGAGCACCCTGTTTCCTGTGGTCCAGGAACTGTTTTGTTTTATGTAACAAAACTTTGTAAATTATTTCCTGTGATCAGTACTTCCAGGCTCCACAAGTACAACAGACTAGAATATTCTGTCTGGAGATACAGTATCTTCTGTTGACAGTTCTGTTAACAAGCTTGGGGAGATCAAAAGGTTTCTCAAGGTCAGCTCTCTGTGTTACAGTGTGCTATCTTTTCTAATGAACTCAAATTGCTGTCTGCAATATTTAAACAATATTATTACATGCATTTGCAAACCAAGGGATCCCAGCTTCACATATTTTTGTAACTACAGAGAAGCAAGGGAGAGGAAGGAAGGAAGAAAGAAAGAAAGAAAGAAAGAAAGAAAGAAAGAAAGAAAGAAAGAAAGAAAGAAAGAAAGAAAGAAAGAAAGAAAGAAAGAAAGAAAGAAAGGGGAAAGTGTGGGACTTTTCAGAGTGCCCAGTTTCTAAGTGCCCCAAGAAAAAGATGTGACTGAGCAATCAGATAGGCAAAGACAGAGAAGTGGCAGAAATAGAAAAGGATAAAAAAGATCCTTGCTTTTAACTCTCTGCACAACAAATGGGACAGGGTGTTTTTCAACCCTGTCACAGGTTCAATTTGTTAAGCAACTATATAGGAATATAGTGGCGTTCCATACTTGTGTACTATTATTAGGAGGAAATTTTAATTTTATTCTTGACAGTAAGGGCACTACCTACACAACTCTTCACCAAAAGCTAGGCCTGCTCTAACGACTCCGCAACCTTCTATCAGGAGCTTCCTGCCAAAATATTGCCACAGCCTCCCTCCTTCCTCTACTTTTCTATGGTGCCCCATTATTCTTGTCACTCAAATCCTCCCTCATGAATCAATTGTATCATAGGATAGGGTGCTTTGCCTCAGGTGCCGCCCCCAACTGCATCACTGCACTGTACTAATATCTTTAGGTTGGCTGCAGCTGAAACATAACTTCCTCTATACCTTCCTCTGCCTTACCTTTAAGCTCACTCACCTATACACCCCACCAAGTCTTTCTGATATTGTGGTAAGAAAACCAGCCTGCTTGGCCCTACGCTCCTCCTCTCTCCTTCTCCTAGTTGTGCTGTCCTATCATCTAGCCACAAGCAGGAGATCCTTTGCCTATGCTGCACCTTGGGCATGGAACTGCCTCCCCCCATCTCTTCTCTCTTGCTCTTCCTATCCTGTGGGGTATTTTAAAGACAGTATGGGGGGATCATGGCATATCCTTATAGACTGCGGAAACAGAGAGAAGTGAAATTAAAGGACCTGCAACATGAATTGCAAACATTACAACAATTTCATTTGCAGGGTGACCATTCAATTTTATCACTGCTGAATAAGGTGAAACAACACATATAGGAGACACTGAACTTAGATTGAGAAGGTGCTTCACTTCTTCCAGCATAAATGCTATGAGGTGAGTCACAGGGTCACAAGAGTACTAGCACATCACCTCCAACAGGAAGTAGCCCAAATGGCAGTGCCCTGAATTAAGCACCCAGTGTCACAGAAATGTGAAACAGAGCCTAGAAACATTTTACAGGCTTTCCAGGCCTATTCCAGGGCATCTTTACTCTACAAACATTAATCCAAACTCTGCTGAGGCAGAAGAGCATCTTGAATCCCTAAAATTGCCCCCCCCCCACCCACAACAGGCCCTTGAAACACTGTTAGGAGTGGAACAAATTCACACTGTCCTAAAAACCCTTAAAACTAACAAAGCTCTGGCCTGGATGACTACATGGGAGAATTTTATAAAGCCTTCTGGGACCTCCTTAGTGTACCGCTGTCCCATGCATGAGAGGGGCCCCTACGGAGAAACTCTGCCCCACTTTTGTGGAGGTATACTACCATTTCTGCCATACTGAAACCAGGGAAGGATGTAACATGCTGTGCCTCATACAGGCCAATATCAGTCCCTAATGTGGATTACAAGATTTCTTTCTACTACTGTACATTAGCCAGCTGCATGGAACCCTTCCTGCCCCTTTTAAATAATAAAGGCCAGACAGGATTTGTGTCCTCCAGATAAACAGAAGACAACATTAAAAGAACCTTGCATGTACTGCATTATGCTGACCAGTCAGGGGACCCATTCTTACTGTTAAATCTGGTCAGCTCAGAAAGCCTTCAACTGGGTGGCATGGCCATGTTTACAGCTGCATAGCAGAGCTATGCATGACATTTTGCTATTACACAGAGAAAGAAGGGAGCTCCAGAAGCACATTACCATATCTCAAATGAAGCACAGCATTTTGGAGTTGAAGCACAATCACTCCACTACTTGAAACACTCTGCTGTCTCCATTTAGTACTGCCTCCCCCCCACCACTGCAGTATTTCCTTGCTGCTGACCTCTCCATTTAGTACAGTGCTGCTTCTCCTCCCTGCACAATTTTCCTGCTCTGCACTCATTTTTGGTTCGCTTCTGGGTTCAGAGCAAGCTCTTCTTTTCCTCCCCTTATATATGTAATGTTTCCCTGATGTTTAGTGGCATCACCCATTCTCTGATTGCTGTCCTCACTCTCTAGTACTGTCTTCTTGTTGTCTAGTAGCACCCCCACCCTACAATCATCATCCCTATAAAGTTTTATTGTTTCCCTGGTGTGTAGTGGTGTCCCCACCCTCCAATCACTATCCCTATATTGTTTTCTTGGTGTCTAGTGGCACCCCCACCCTTCAATCACTGTCCCCATTAGGTATTGTCTCCCTGGTGCCTAGTGGCATCCCCACCATCTGATCACCATCCCTGTATTGTTTTTATTGTTTCTCTGGTATCTAGTGGCACCCTCACCCTCAGATCATTGTCCCCATTTTATTGTATTGTTTCCCTGGCATCTATTTGCATCCCCACCCTCCGATCACTTTTCCCATATTGTTTTTATAATTTCCCTGGTGTCTAGTGGAACCCCCCCACCCTCCAATTGCCATCCTGTATTGTTGTATTGTTTTCCTGGTGTCTAGTGACACCCACCACCCACTAATCACCATCCCTGATAAAAATGATTTCTCTGGTATCTAGTGGTCCCCCCACCCTCCAATAGTCATTCCTGTGTTGTGACAATGTGACCTGTAAAAAAGAAAACTGTCCTTCAATGATTTTTTTACCTTCTTAAAAGGAAAATGGTCCCTTGTCGATCTGACCTCCCCACTCCAATCTTCCACTCAACAGTCACCACCCCACACCCCCACACACCCTCACTCACCTGAAGAGGTCCCAGGGTGAAGATCCACTTTCTAATTGAGGACACATCTTGCTGCAGGAACTGCTGACTGCGATATGAGAAACTAAGGTAAATGTGGTTCAACTTAAGTCAAGGGGAGTTTCAGCTTTGATACATAATGTTGTCAATTTTGAATATATTGGTCCCAAATTTTCATCATGGCATTTTTGGGACCCCACCAGATGACCAATGGCACTGGAATTATGCAAATCTGGCTCAAAAGGTGATTTCACACTTGTGCTATGAAATCACCCTTTGGGCAGGATTTGAAGATTTTCACTGCCCTTGTTCATCAGCTGGGGTCATAAGAAGGCTATGTTGAAAATTTGAGGTCAAAATATGTAAAAATGACAAAGTTATGAGTGTACCTTGAAATTTTTCTATTCTCACTGTGACAGAATTCTTCCCACCCCAACACCATGGGACATCCACTCCTTCTAGCCCCTTTTTATTCTTAGTCTTCTGCAGTAGCACCTCTTTTCTTGAGTCTCCCTTGACTCTTTCTAAACTCTACCATGATGAGGTGGCCTCCTATTGTGGTACTTTATTTTCTATTCTACCCCACTAATTTTCCTCTTTTATCCTTGATCATGTGTGAATAGGGGTGCTTTTATGCCTCTGAGGTATGTCAGAGTCTGGATTAAAGGGCTATAAAGCCCCATTGTGCCCTGCATACAATAAAAATATTAAAAGTGTTTTACAAAGTAAGTGAAAGTGTTTTGTTGAAGTAAGCTTACTATGGGTTCACATATGGTTTATATACAGGGACACTTGTGGACAAGTTATTAGCTATTCCTATGGTATAGTTAGCTTTGGTACCCCACCCACAATATGCAGAGCATGAAATGGTAATCAATTAAGCCATCTGTTGGTTTATTTTCAATAACCCAAGTAACGGGAAAAAAATGTATAGGGAGGTCCTCTAGTCAGTCCTGAGAACCACTCCTGCCACTACCGCTTCTTACAGTTTGCTAAGCTGTCCTTTCCTTACCCGTTGTGATGTGCGGCTCCTCCAGAGATTCCTGGTCTCGCGCCAGTCTTGCATAGTAGCCCCAATTTCTTTTCCATTTTTACCAGCAAGTGAGGTAAAATTCTTCTTCCTCAGACCACACTTCGAGAAGGTGCATCAGATAGAATGCCCTGTATGTCAGAGAGGCATACGAATTCAGCCCACTCTGGATAATCAGAGTTTACTGCATGGTGTGCTAACCAGCTCCAGATGGTTAGAAAATGGAGTCGAGCACCAACAAGGGAAGTGCGATGAATTTGCTCTCTTTTTTGCTGATAAGGTTGCTGACATCAGGATTGAGATTCACACGGGATGCCCCAATGGGGCGGATGGTGATTGGTGAGAGGTGGCAGCTCCTCAGTCTACCTGGTCTGACTTTGGCCAGCTGGCCGGTGATCAGGGATGTTGTGAAGATTATCCAGTCTTTGCTGCCGACCTGCTGTAGTTTGGACCCCGGCCCAACACGCCTCCCTGTGGGGTATGTTGAGACCATTGGCCTGGTCCTTGCTGAGACAGTTTGGTATTTGCTAGAATCTGGTGTGTTTCCAGACACCCTGAAGGAGGCAGTAGTGGTACTCCTTCTTAATAAACCATCTCTTGACCCAGACTGTCTTGCTAACTACGGACCCATCTCTAACCTTCCCTTTGTGGGTAAGGTTATTGAGAAGGTGGTTGCGCTGCAGCTGGATGATCATTTGACCATTCACAACATCTACGATCCTTTCCAGTCCAGTTTTTGGAAATGGCATAGTACTGAGATGGCCCTTGTTCGGGTTCTCAATGATCTCCTAACAGCAAGAGATTGGAGGAGCCGTTCCATCTTGGTTCTTCTTGATCTCTCAGTGGCATTTGACACTGTGGACCATGAGGTGTTGGTCAGGTGCCTGCAGTCAATCTGTGGACTCTCTGGTACAGTCCTCAGATGGTTTCATTCTTTCCTCACTGGCAGGTTTCAGAGAGTTGTCTGTGGGGTTTACTCCTCTAACAAGGTTTCCTTGCCATGTGGGCTTCCGTAGGGCTCTCTACTGTCCCCCATGTTGTTCGCAGTGTATATACTGCAGTTGGGAGACATTGTAAGGTGGTATGGGCTGAGTTTTAACTGTTATGCAGATGATACTCAGCTCTACCTGTCCTTTGCACCCGATCAAGGAGGAGCTGTCTCGAGTTTTAACAACTGCCTTTCCAAGACTGAGGATTGGATGAGTGCCAACTGGCTGAGGTTGAATCCGGATAAGACTGAGGTTTTGGTGGTGGACCCAGGCCGTCAGGTAGAGGGGCCATCAGAGGGGCAAGCCTCGGGGCTTTGGCTAGGTGGTCATCAGCTGACGACCTCTGAATGAGTACGGGATCTGGGTGTGATTCTTGATGATCGATTGATGCTTAAACATCAGGTGTCATCCGTTGTCAAGACTGCCTTTTACCATCTAAGGAATGTAGCCCGGATCAAGCACCTAGTTCTGCCCGATGACCTACCAGTTTTGGTTCACACCTTTGTAACCTCTCTCCTTGATTACTATAATGCCCTATACCTAGGGCTACTAGGAGTTGATATCCATCATCTGCAGCTGGTGAAGAATGCTACAGCCAGGCTGTTGACTAGGCTACCTCATAGCTGTCATGTCACACCAGTGCTACCTGATCTGCACTGGCTGCCTATTCAGTGGCAGATCACCTTTGAGGTCAGTTTACTGACCTATAAGGC
The DNA here is from genome assembly GCA_016271365.2 of Neoceratodus forsteri. Lineage (NCBI taxonomy): Eukaryota > Metazoa > Chordata > Ceratodontiformes > Ceratodontidae > Neoceratodus > Neoceratodus forsteri. Next base: position 1,109,338,524 of record CM057456.1, on the reverse strand, counting down.
CCTACACAGACAGGGACTGAGTTATCTGCAAGATCTTCTTCATCCCTATTGCCCCTCCCAGCCACATCGCTCCACCAATGAGGGATTGCTAGAGATTCCCAGGGTTCGTTTAAAGTCATCTGGGGCCTGTGCATTTGAATTTGTGGCCTCATCCCTGTGGAATTCTCTACCTCATCGGATTCAACAGTGCCTGATGGTGGAGAGCTTTAAATCTGCATTAAAAACTCATTTATTTACTTTGGCATTTTCTGATTTTATTTGATCTGCTGCAGATGTTTTTATATGTTCTGATATGCATAGTTGTTTTTATGTATTTTATGGTTATGTACTAGCGCTATGGTTTTGGGATAGCGTTATTTTATAAATAAATGATTGATTGATTAATTATACAGAAAGAAGAATGTTAAGCGATACAAAAGGGGTGTTTTAATATTGTTTATCCTTTGAATCAAACACCCCATAATATACCTAGACACCCCATAATATGAACACATGCCCAGATGAGAATTCAGCCTTATGGCTGGTGATTCTAGCTAACAGTTCTGGGTATAGTAAAAAGGAAGAAGGATATTTCTTACATTCTAAACACCTCTAAACAGTTGTTTTCTTTTTTAATTTATTTTTATTATTTTATTAAACAACATGTAAGGAGTAAATTGATATTAAATGGCATTACAAATTAAAAGTGTATGCATTTTCTGGTTTGAGTCTGGTTTAGTTTGCATACCTGTTCCAACAGTACAACCTCTGGTCACTGATGTGCTCTTAAGGACCAGTGGCCCCTTTCTGAAGAATAGTTATTGGGTTATGTCTAATGATGTCATTACCTAAAGGGAGGAGTTTGGGTCTCCAATTGGCCTTTAAGCCTTTTAGTATCTTTTTTTTCTTTCTTATAATCACCCTAACTTTCTGACTATGAATATTCTCTATGAATGTTACTGTTTATGTGGTCAAGTTAATCCCCCCACTTGATGTATTAGAATAGAAATCATATGTATTAGAATAGGGGGTGGATCAGCTGATCTATTATGTCACTTAGATCAGATATATAAGACACCTCTGTGTCCAGGCAGTCATATAGGTTTTGATCACAGATGATGGTGGATGTGCTGATGTCTAAGCTCTGTCCACTCTATGGCAGCACTTTGTAGGAATAGGTGCTGAAGCTCAGAAGTGAGTTTTGTTTGTTGATTTTTTTTTATTTTAGAATTTATTATTTGAATACAATTCACACAAGAACCTTGTTTGTTTTGCACTACAAGCTGTGTCTGAGTTATCACTTCCCACACCCACTCACACTCACTCATAGCTTTGGTAATTTTCAATATTTTGACCCCAAATTTTCAACATAGCCATTGTTTTTCACACCACCTCATGAACGTGACAGCTGTTATTTTTCAAACCCTGGGCAAAATGTGTTTTCCCACCTGTGGCGTGGAATGACATTTTGCTGGTGTGTAATCATATTTCAGTGGGGATTTGAAAATTTTCTCCTATGGGGTTCATGAGTTGGGGTGAAGCAGCCTCTCATTTTTTTTGGCTGCTTCATTATCATCATATTGCTTCTATACTGGCTGTGACCAGAGTTTGTTGTTTAAAGTTATGACTCATTTCTAGATCCCCCACCAGAATATGTTCATATCGTAGAGGCCTGTATGAAATTTCCATGAAGGGAAGGTGGGCAGAATGGGAATAAAAAAACAATCTCCTCACTGCCAGTCTCAAGCCCAGGTCTGCCAGCCACATAGGTGGTGACTGTAACCCCTAGGCTACATGGCCAGCTGATATCTGGCCATCCAAGCGACTGCCTACATGCTTCAAACACTAACTTCCTATATCGCTAACTGCCAAAACTACAGAACTTAACAGCTGAACTTAACACGTGCTATTAATACACACTAGCTCTTTTACCATGTGCTACTTTGTACTTGCCCAAACTGACTTGCTCAGATTGAGTCGCTCTCTTCATGGGATAGCTCTATTGGCTAATCAAGGGTGTTTTCTCAGGACATCCTACGGATTCAAGAACTGCAAAGCATAACTGAGACAATACTCATGATTAGCCCAGAGATGTCTGTGACAACCCATTTATGTGTTATACAACAGTCCTTGTTTCTCCATTGTTAAGGAACTTAGGTAATCCATGGCACCATCAGTGGATTCTGTCTATACCCATCACAAAATACAGGTATGCTGTCACTTCCCTATGTTATCATACTCACCAGCTGACCATCAAATTGAATGAAATAAAAAAGAAAAACAAAATTGTGCAGATGCTGATTCCGGTACAAAATGTGCACCCCCAGCACACACACTCACCACTAATGCTGATGCTGTACAGTTTTTGTGGTCTACTGCCAATGGTGGAATAAAGTTACTTATTGGAGCTGAGTGAGATTAATGAAAATGTGCAGCCCTACAAAAGTTAAACCTCAACTGAGCTGTGTACAGTTATTATCAGCAAGAGGGAGCACAGTTCAGAAGTGATGTCTAATACAACCTCCACCCCCTGAACTCCAACAAGATAAGCATCCATATGCTTAGGGAATGGGCAATAAAGGCACCCAATTTGTGGCTTGTTGTGAGCATGGAAGTTAATGGTTTTGGGGTTGAAATCTTTTTTTACTAACCTATCACCTGTTTTGTTGTACTCATTATTATGCCACACAATTTCTGGTGTTTTGGTGTTGCAAATGATCTGAGACACCAGTGTTTCCCATACAGCCATCAAGGGTTGTAATTCCTAGACTTCGATAAAATAAATGAAACAAAACACAGTACTCACAGTCTGAAGCAGGTGGACCAGACCTGGACATTTTATGTGACATTTATTTTTTTTTTAGTTTCCTAAGTGTTTATTTTGTGTCTACATTATTGGGAGTCAACTGGTTTGTGGTGTGGCCCTAATATGATGGTTTGGGATGGAAGTATTACGGAAACAACAAGAAGAAATATGTCCTGACGAGATGATATTTTAATGGTTGCAACTAAAACCTTACTGTATGTCTAAGATGATTCATTTAAGGGCTATTTTCTCTAGATGTGCATTATGTTGAATTGGAGCTGATGGTGAACAGCTGTGTTACTCTGTATCATCAATACCTGTATTTTCTGACTAAATAACAGCACCATTGCAAAATTCTTTTAACATTCTTTGCCAGAACTATGCAACATTCAAAGGCTACAGCACATGAAGCCTTCTTGGCTGTGTAAGAGGTCTGCACATGCTGCAGCTTTTCCCAAGCACTTATACAGAAATAGAAATACTTACGTGGAAATAAAATATCATCCTGTCAGGACGTTACATTGCGCTTGCTGTCTCCATAATACTTCCTTTTTTACAGTGAATATATGTTATACTTGCGCAACAACACAAGTGTAATTAGGGTTGAGCAGAATGTTCAATGTTTGTACCTTAATAACTTTGGCGGTGTTTGATGAAATTGCCCCAGATCAGAGATGCAGTCTGAGAGCAAGTTCTTGACACATGGAAGGATTTGTGATGGGAGCTTAAGATCTGGATGTGAGAATTTACATAAAAATCCACATTTTTCTACCTATTTTTGCCTTTGTTTGCTCTTACCTACAGCCTGGACGGTATAGAATTTTTTCCCAAAACTTTCAGGGTTGAAGAGGACTGTGCCAAGGGTATGCCTTTTGAAGGTTACATGAACAAACATTAATTGGTTCTAGAGTTATAAGGTTTTCAAATGTGGCTTCTGAGCATGCTCAGTAGGCTTTTAGGATAAGCCTCTGATATCACACCAAAATTTTGCTTTTATGAAGTTAGTGTTTTTTGTGTCGCACAAAGAATGTTTCAGATTGCGATGGTGCCATCTTGTTTTTTTTTTTACTCTGTAAAAAAACAATTTTAAAATACATTAAAAAGAAGTATTGTAAGAAACAAACACATGCATCTTGCTAAATAGGACCTGTTAATCATGATTCTGTTGTTTGATTTTCCCAAATCAAGTCAGAAATGCTTTTTTGGACTTTGCCTGCCATTTTCTGTAAATGGCCAAGTTTTATGTCATGAACTGTAAATGCTGCTGTTGTACATTTAAGTGCAACAGTAAAGTGTGACAGCAAAATTTGTGACAACAAACTTTCTTGTGCAGATGGGACATGGGATTTTTGTGTTGTAAATTAAGTGAAAACCAAAATGCCTTGTGTGGATGGAAATTGAGTTTTGTGGTTGCAAATTTCCCATGTGAACACAAAATGAAGTTTTGGTGTCATAAATGATCTGAGACACCAATAGATCTTATGCAGATGGGAAATTGAGTTTTGTGGCTACAAATTTCTTGAGTGCAAGGAAAATGGAGTTTTGGTGTTGCAAATGATCTGAGACACCAATGTTTCCTGTGCAGATGGGAAACTGAGTTTGGGTGTCACACGTTTCCCATGCACATGGAAAACGGAGCTTTGGTGTTGAAAATTTAGCATATAATGTCTGGCAACATAGAAATTTGTTTTTTGGTGTCTCAGATACTTTTAATCATAACTTGACTGTTGTACAATATTTTTGTTCCAAATTTTGAATATACCATTTACATGACCCTTACTCATGAACAAGGATTGCCAGAGTGTTCAAATGCTTGTCAAAAGGTGATTTTACAGATGCTGTGCAAAAAACACCTTTTAGGTGCGATTTAGTACATTGTGGCGATCAAGTTCATGAAATTAGATTAAAATCTTAAATATGAAAAGTGCAGTGCACAAAAGCAACTAAGAAGTGCAGGAACTAATGGGCCTTGCACTTCCACAGGTAGATGGAGTCTTCCCTTGGCATAGAACCTGGAAGGCCATACACATCTGCAGCTGTTGATGGAAAGGGACAAGCAATTGTCCATGTGTTGCTGCACAGAAGTCACACAGAAGTGCATGGTGTGAATGGCCATGCACTTCTGCAGACATATGGAGTCTTCTTTGGCATATGGGCCAGATGGCACTGTTTATCTGAAGTTATTTATGCAGAGGACCAAGCACTTCTGCATCTGTAGGTGCACAGAAGCACAGGGCTGAGAAGTCACATAAAAGTACATGGTCTAAAGGACCCAGAACTTCTGTAGGCATGTAGAGACTTCTCTTGGTTGCTTTTTATGGCTGTGTAGGTGAAGCCTGCAGTCATTTTACGGTATCTCAGAAAAATGAGCTATCGGATCAGGCCCTGGAACACTTCTGTTTTGAACTTTCAGAATGATCCTTCTGAAAGTGTAAAACAGTCAGTAGCAGTCCACCACGGCTGCACTATTTCGTGGCTGCTCTGCCACTTCTGTGTTCAGTGAAGTACTATGTATGTGCACGTGTTGAGCAGGTGCAGTTCTGTTGGCGACACCATGCTGGGAATGGCATAATATGCCATTCAAAAGAACTACACATGCGTGAGTATGGCACATGAATAGTTCTGTTGGCACTACCTTCTTGCATGAGGCATTCACACTCATTTGGCAGCATTTATTCACCATTGGCAGTGGTGCTCATACAAGCTCATTGTTGCTGTATCAGCTCTGGCTAGGGCACATGCGTAGTTCTCTCAGTACTGCCATCTTTCGTGTGGCATTCACATGCCTTCAGTGGCACTTATTCACCATTGGGGGTGGCACTCATACAAGCTTACTGCAGCTGTATCTCCTCTGGCCAGAGTTTATTTAATTAACCCCAATACCCATTGTAATACCATCACCTTGTTGCAGTCCTTGCACAGTACATTATGGTATCCATCAGTTATATGCTGTGAGGTGGGTAGGCAGAATGCTGGCTTCTGATTGGCCAAGAAGTACTTTTAGCTAGGCCATTATTCCTGCACAACAGTTCTTCTGAAAGTAGCTAATCAAAAATAGGCTTGAAAAATACAACCAATTTAATAAATAAGACCCATTTCTTAATCCCAATAAGGCATCCAGGAGGTCATTATAGTGGCCTAACAGCCCTTCTTGGGTGGTGGAAACACTCAGCTTTGCCTTGTGCTTCAAGCTCCCTAGATGTGGACCATAATCCCACCTAATGCACCCCCGTCATGCCTTAATGTTTAATTAATACATCTGATCAGCATACTCTTCTGTTGAAACAGTAGTGCCATTTACGTTCATAGAGTATCACAACTGCTTAACTGCACGCTGTGATTATTATACCCTAAGAATTCATGCAATATGACTCTTACAACTGTAACACTGGTCTTGTCAACCATATTAACATAAATTACACAACCAAAGCAACCACCACGTATATCTGACCTCCTTATTAATATGAGCATGTGCACCCATGGCTGCAGAAACACTGGACCATGATGATAGATGTCTTTTGTGTCACCTGGAAATAGTTGTATATTGCTTGCCTTACCACATGATGGCAGTCTGTGGTTGCTTTTGTGGTCTAGTCCCTTTGGCTGCTTAGGGTGTAAGAAGTTAGGGATGGAAACTCTAACACCATGTTTCCCTTCTTTTGTGGCATTAAGTTGATCCCTAACTGATGCAATAACACAATTTGCACAGAATATGTACATATTTCTTATACTTGTGTGGTACCACAAGTTTAGTTATGGTTGAGTGGGGTGCTCAATGTTAAACCCAAATATTTGCACCTTTAAAACTTTTACCCCCTATGTGCTGTCAGATTCTGTGTTTCTATGTTTCCATATACAGATGGAAAATTGAGCTTTGGTGTAGTAATAGAGGTGGTGGCTGTCTTGTTTATGTTTCATCTGAATTAAAAACTTTGTATCATCCCTCTCCCCATAACATAGATGGTTGCAGCTTTGTTTCAGTTGACTTAGTCTTGGGTTCTGAAAACCACATTGAAATTACTGTAGTTCAGTCTATATTCCACCTGGGTTGAAAGACATGCAGGGTTCAAGTTCAAAAATAAAGACTTTGATGCAAGGTGCCTGCACCAAAGGGGTGTGACACAAGTGGCACCTTGCATCAAATGTTGTTGCTCTTCTGATTTTCAAACACTGGCTGTGTTGAAATTGGGAAGCAATGTGGCAAAGCCCCCCTGTACCACCCTCATGACAAAAATGTCCATGACCCAGGTCGAATGGCTGCACCATCTCTTTTGTTCTGATTCTAGAAGCCCCAACATGGTTGCAACTGGGGGCTGCCTTTAGACCAGCTAGGATGTGATCTAATGGTCTTGTGCTACTGCTTGACAATGTGGTGATTGGGGGGATTGCCAGGAGGGGGCTGGGGGGAGAAGATGCATGGAAGGTGCACTGTGGGCATCAGAGAAATGATGGATATGTCAGGGTAGTGAGTTGGCAGCTGGTGGGGGTGCCATGCATAAGGGCAGATGGCTGACCTGCCAGCTAAATGTAGAAACAGTGGGGGGGTTGGCAGGACAGTCCATGACCTGGAGCTAGTTGGGCAGAACCCTGGCACCTGTCCAATAGGTGCAAAAATCCCCAACCCTTTAGGTGGGAAGCAGTGACTGCAGGTTGAGGGCTGCCAGTAGTACAGGGAAATGTTCTCTGGGCACCACAACAGTCCCCTGGTACCCAGCCCCCCCATGTTCTGGCAGGCTTTCTCTGGCCTACAGGGTTAGGGATTTCAGCACCTAAGGAGCAGGTGCCAGGGCTGTGCCCACCTGGGGCCAGGTCATGGTCCATCCCTGCCAGCCCCCCATCTGAGCAGATCGGCTGACTTCCCTTGCACATGGCACCCACTCTGTGTGTCAGCTCACCTGCCTGATATAGCTGCTGTTTCCCTCATGCCCCCAGGGAATTCTCCATTCTCCTTCTGCACCCAGTCCCCATCTTGCAGCCATATTCATCCCCTTACCTTTGCAGCCCCTTGAGTGTTGCTTCGAGCAGGGGGTTGATGGATCCTTTTGTCAAACCCCACAGGTATGTCACTTCTTTTATGCAACCCAGTGGATGCAGCAAATCTTGGGTCTTGGGCACAGGGACCTTCCTTTTTTTAAAATATGTTGCAGGGTCCCTGACACACTTTGAGATTGCTGCAGTCCTAGATCATTAAGAGCTCTTTGAAAATCAAGCCCAGAGTTACAACTGATCTCTTTCCTTAAAAACAGTCTTCAGGGCCAACAAAAAGAATGGTTATTGCTAGGAGGTCTTAATACGAATTGGAGTACTGAACAGGCTAGTGAGGCTAAGGAAATGTTTCTGGAATTAGGGATTCAGCAACTGATTGCTGAAACTACTTGATATAATCACAAGTTTGGAACTGGATCCACAGTCAATTGGATAGTGGTCACTCATCCAGTTAAGGTAGTTGCCTTTGGAGTACTGCCTGCCTTGATAAGTGACCAGTGCCTGATCTTTTGTTAGTGGTCAGCAAAGGGGCCCAGAAGTCCACCACTTCATATTTACTCAAAAATTTTAAAAGATCTCACTGTTGAAGCCCTAGGATTTGCCTTTGGCCAAGCTGAGTGGTCCTTTCTAGATACCATTATTGACATTGATTTGAGATTAGAGAAATTTATACAGCTTTTTGGTGAAATCTGTGATAAAGTTGCCTCTAAATGAAGGATGGGAATTAGGGCCAATCAACCATGAAATCACCTTTTGGGCAGGGGTTACATACTGACAGTCATATTGTTCATGAGGTGGGGTCATAAGAAGGCAATGTTGAAAATATGAGGTCAAAATACATACAAATGGCAAAATTATGACCATTCATTGCAATTTCACTACGCATGCTCGTAACATTGGAAATTTTAAAGAGTATGATCCCACATTTTCAACATAGACTTCTTATTTCCCTACCTCATGTATGTCATGGCTGCAAATTTTGAAATCCTATTCAGAATTTTTTTTTCTCACCTGTGGCACAGAATGTTGTTGCAGTTGTGCAGAGTTATGTTTTGATGGGAATTCAAAATTGTTCTGCATCAGGAACATGAGGTGGGGTAATAAGATGGCTATGCTGACAATTTGTTTGCTGTTGGCCTATGAATGGAAGTGCATGGCCCTCCCACATCGACATACATATATGCATCTATGGAGGGATGGAAGCACAGGGTTTGAAGGGCCCTGTGCTCCCACAGGCAAATAAGTATATGATTATACTATCAGAAAAAGTAAGGAAATAAATTGCAACATATTTCATGAATGCATCAGTTAGGGTGTTGGGGGTGTGCCTTGGAGCCATCAGCCCTATACACTCACTCCATTCTCCTATACTGTATCCATCTTAGCTTATTTGCTTATGGAATGGAGTGAGTGTTAGGGCTGATGACTCCAAGGCACACCCCTGAAGCCCCTTGGGATGTGCAGGGTGTTGCTGCAACCCTAACTGATGCATTAATAATGTTATTTTGCAATTTATATGTTATGAAATGGGTAGGAAGAATGTTGGCTTCTGATTGGCCAAGAGATACTTTCAGTCAGGCTGTTATTCCAACCCAACAGCACTGCTGAAAGTAGCTAATCAAAAATATGTTTAAAAAATACATCAAATTTACTAAATAGGGTCCATTTCATAATACCAGTAATGTACTCCAAGGGATGCACTATGGTGGGTAAACAACCCTTCTAGGGTTGTGGAAGCACTTAATTGCACCTTGCACTTCAAGCCCCTCTGAGGCAGACTGTAATACCACTGTAATACAGCCCTGTCCTGCCTTGTTGCTTAATTAATGCATCTGATTGAAGACTCTTATGTTGTAACAGTAGTGCCACTTTCATTCTTAGGGTATTACAACTGTGTAACTGTGCTTTGCGGTTCTTATACCTCAAGAATGTATGTGACATGACTCTTACAACTGTAACACTGGTCTTGTCAACCATATTAACATAAATTTCACAACCAAAGCAACCGCACTAAGTATATCTGACCCCCTCACTAATAAGTGCATGTTTATCCATGGTTGCAGAAGCCCTGGACATGATCATGGATGACATTTGTGTCATTTGGAAACAGTTGTACAATATATTGTTTGCCTTACTAGATGATGGCCATCTGTGATTGCTTGCATGGTCTTGTCTCTTTGGCTGCTTGGAGGGATGGGAAGTTATGGTTGGGAACCCTAATACCACATTTACCTACTTTTGTGGCATTAGGTTGAACTGATGGATTAATGTAGGTTTTGCAGTGTTATATTATACTTGTGCAGTAGTTCAAGTATAATTAGGGTTGAATGGAGTGCCCAGGGTTAAACTCCCACTTTTGCATCTTAATACAGTTGGTGGTTTTCAACAAAATTACATGGCATTTGGCTTGCATAGTTTGTGTGGGGAGTTCTCAAGATTTGGGGAATTTCATCACGGTCACTTAACCAAGTTCTGAGATCTGGAAACATCAAAAAAACACAAAAAGCACCTTTTGGATGTGTTTTGACTCTCACTACCAAGATGGTATGGAATTTTGTTCTGAAACTTTCAAGGCTGAAGAGGCTTGTACCAAGGGTATGCCATTCAAAGGTTTTATGAAGAAATAGTAATCAGTTCCACAATTATAAAGTTTTGAAATTTGGCTTCTAAGCATGATCAGTAGAGTTTCCTGGATAACCCTCTGATATGACCTATAAATGTACCTTTCTTGAGCCATTTTCAGATCATGATTGTGTTTTTTGGTAATGAGAAAAAAATGTTTGTGTAGTAACAGTCACTGTCTTGTTTTTTTCTTCTGAATATGTGATTTGAGGTGCACAATCTTTGCCAATGCTGCCTGGAGCTGAGCCCTTAGATCACTGATGGTCCAGTATGTAGGACAGTGTCCTAAATCCTGTATAACTGCCCTTTTGAAAAGTGGCCTGCAGTACCTGCAGTTAATAATATCCATTCCAGTTGAGTTGCCAAGTTTATAACCTGGTGTGAGTAATTAGAAGGAAAATGAAAGCAAAAGCATCTCAACCGCAGAGGGTAATTGGTCTGGTAGGTTGGCAGGTGGTTAGAAGGGTCAAATCAGGTGCCCCATCACTCAATGCTCACCAATGTATTACCTCCACAAACCATATAAAAACTACAAACAGGTATCTGCCTTTATCTCTGAAATAAAACAAAGGGGCAGAGGATACTGCAGAGCAGGACACTTCAGCATGGAGCTAGCACTACAAAATTCACACAAAATAGGGATCAAAACAAAAAAAGCAAAAAGGAAATCCAAAACACTTCTGATCATAGAAGACTCCATGATTCGGGGAGTTGATACCTACTTCTGGCTGGGGTAATGGCCAGATGTCTCCCAGGTACATCAGTGTGGAAAGACACTGACTGCATTGCTAAAATCATGGAGGAAGCAGCAGAAAATATTGATATCCTGGTACACATAGGGACTAATGATCTCGCCAGCCAGTCAGTTGTGGAGACCAAGGAACACCTGACCAGGCTGGGAGACAAACTGACATCCATTTCATCTGGCATCTCCTTCTCTGAGATCCTGCCAGTCTGGGAGAGGGGGGTAGATGGACAGAAGGTCAGAGAAGGGGAGATACTGGAGCTAAACATGTGGCTCAACGGCTGGTGCCAGGAAAAAGGACACAGATTTGTAGGCAACTGGCAACAGTTTTGGGAGCGAAGGTGCTTTAAATTTGATGGACTGCATCTGACTAAGGAGGGAGTCAGTGCATTGAGGCATAAGTTTGATATCTTTGTAGAATATTTAAACTAGCAAATAGGGAGGGGGTGCAGCACCCGATACATTGAATGGGAAGAACCCCCCTCCCCCCTCAGCTAGTGATCAAACAGGAGTTCAGCATGTTTGTAGTTCATTTGCATCACCAGGAAAGAAAAAAGGTCCAGCTCCCGATACAATGCACAGGAGAAAAGCCAGACCTCACCCCACAACTAATGCACCAAAACCCGGTCAATGAAAAATCATGTACACAAATGCCTGCAGTCTGGGAAACAAGATCCCAGACCTGGATGCAGCAATGACAGAGGCTAAACTGGACATAGTAGCCATTAGCGAGACATGGTTCACCAGTAACCATACTTGGGAGAGTTCAGTGCCCAGCTATGTACTGTTCAGAAGAGACCGAGGTGTAAAAGGGGGGGAGGAAGGGGGAGTGGCACTTTATGTCAATGAAAATATCAAAGCTAAAGAAATTCAGAATACATATAAGGAGCCAGAAGAACTGTGGGTCACCCTGGAATCAGGAAATGGGACAGCCATACAAACTGTGGTTGTCTACATGCCTCCAGACCAAGGGGAGGACATAGACACATTACTGTTAGAAGATACACAAAACATGACAGCTAAAGGGGAGGTTCTGATAATGGGAGACTTCAACATGACAGATGCTGATTGGTCAATACCAGCAGGAACATCTGCCAGAACTAGACACATAGTGGATTCCCTGCAGGGGGAGGGCCTCAAACAATTGTTACAACAACCCACAAGAGACAGGGCTGTCCTGGATCTAGTACTGACTAATGGGGAAAGGATCACAGATCTCCAGGTAGAAGACCACGTGGGGGCCAGTGACCATTAAATGGTATGGTTCAATTTAACCAGTAGAACTAAATCATCCCATTCCAAGGCAAAAATATGGGACTTCAGAGGAGTTGACTTTGATAAGATGGCCGACAGAGTTAAGCTAGCCCTGGCAAGAAGAAATACAGGTGAGGGGTACAGGCAAAGTGGGCAAGCATTAAGGATGCAATACTTAAAGCAACATCCTATTGTGTTAGCGAGAAAAGCAAAAGAAGGAGGAAATCACTTTGGTTCTCAAAAACAGCAGCAGAAAAGGTCAGAGCCTAAAGGTTGGTCTTCAGGCAATATAAGGGAACGCAGTGGGACGAAGATAAGGAGGCATACCAAACTTCCCTAAGGGAAGCAGGGAAGTCAGATAGGTAGGCAAAAGCCCAAACTGAGGAAACACTAGCATGAATAGTAAAAGAAGCGGACAAGACTTTCTGTAGATACATTAGTGAAAGAAAAAAGTTCAGAGGGGGTATTGCTAAGATCAAAGGGGATAAGGGGAAGTGTGTGGAGGAGGAGCAAGGAAATGCATCTATCCTAAATAGATACTTCTGCTTAGTATTTACTGAGGATAAGGTAGGACAGGGTCCACAACACAGGAGGGAGGGAGGTGTGCACGAGTCCCTTCACAAAAGAAAGGGTCCTACAAGAGCTCACTAAGCTCAGGGTGGACAAGGCAATAGGACCTGATGGGATATATCCAAGGGTACTAAAGGAGTTAAGGGTGGAACTAGCAGAGCCATTAGCAGAAATGTTTGGTGAGTCTCTGAGCACAGTAGAGGTCCCAGAAGACTAGAGAAGGGTTCATGTGATCCTGCTGCACAAGAGTGGAAGCAGAGAGGAGGCAGGGAACTATGGACCAGTCAGTCTTACCTCAGTAGTGGGCAAGATTATGGAGGCACTCCTTAAGGAAAGGATAATGCAACACCTGGAATCCACAGAAGCACAGTATCCAAGACAGCATGGATTTACAACAGGAAGGTCCTGTCAAACTAATCTCATAGATTTCTTTGACTGGGTAACCAGAGTGGTGGACCAAGGGGGTGCAGCTGATGTCACCTGCCTTGACTTCATCAAAGCTTTTGATACTGTTCCACATACAGTGGGTGCTATAGAAAGGTTGAATGGCACTGAGGTATACAGGTCAGTACCGCCCCCTTCAGTGTGTTAGAGAGCTACCTGCCATGAGGTAGCGATGTGGTAGACCACTTTCTGTGGTATGTTTCAGTTGCTTTTTAACTGCCTTAAGTGCTGTTCCATAATTAGCCACTGGGTGGCTATGTGATCTATCACCACAGAACTTGGCATACCTGTGTGAAATATTCGTTCTCCTGCCAAGTCCCCAAAGTAACCTGCAGATGGCATCAGCCTGGATGCTCGTCAGATCAGCACAGTTCACCTTTTTGCCATTTCAGGAGTTAGTGCTTCAAGAACACTGACATTTCATACATATACAGTAATGTAACTGTTTTATAATAGGTGCTGCCGTATGATGTTTCAGTGAACATTGTTCATAATGTGGCTTTCAAATACTACCAGCACAGAAAAGCATGCTTCTCTCACTGTACAGTATATATTCTCACTGGCAGTAAGGTATGAAAATTAGCTAAATTAGAGAAACTGACAAATCCTTTCAAAGCTTTATCTGGCCTTTTTTTCTCTGTCTTACTAAAAATAAAAAACAGCCAGTACAACAATAAATAAACTCATAAATAAGTAAATGTCAAAGAGTCATTTGTCAGCAAAAGATAAAGAGATGTGCAGTGAGCATAGAAAACGTAGCTGACATTATGTTAATGGAATTTGGGAGGCAGAATAGGGTGCTATTATGTTTTAAAACAAGAAAAACACAGCTATACAATAAATGTCACTTTAAGATATACAGTAGTGCAAAGTTCAACAGCTGATAACAGTTTATTGCCTGCTTCATGTTCTGGCTCAGGTAATAATGAGGTAAATCAGGTATCAGGTAAATTGCTTGCCTCAATTATTTTAATATATCATTGGGGTTTTATGCATTCTGAATATCTTCTACTGAAGGAAGACAAACTGCCTAGAGCATTACGATACACTGCCATTTCTGAGCGGTATATGCTCACTGAGGTAATTCTTCTACCTTGATCATTACATGGTTAGTATAACTTTAAAAAAAAAAAGCTGGCAGCACATTTTATTATAACTATTATAAGTCTGGTTGTTTCCAATAGTAACAAAATCATGGAAAATGTTTCCTGCACTTTTAATTTTTTTTTTTGTTTGGGATAGTTTACTTTCAAAGGTTGGGATAGTTTTACTTTCAAAGGAGACCACCTGTTTTGTGTGAGGAATTGCTAATGTTTATAGGTTTGCAAGATGCTAACAAATACACAGCAATACAATAAATGTCACTTGAAGATAAAAATGTTTTTTTCATACAGAAACAGTCTTCCCCTTTTCTCTCGCTCTTTAAGTTTAACACACTATAGGAGATGAGGAGGCAGCTGATTGAACACCAGTATTTTTATTTTTATATTAGATAGGCAATGTTTTATTACAGCTATGAAGCAACCATAATTTAACTACAGAGATATTAGCTACCGAAGCGTAATAGATTTAACCAACATATGTATTTATTTTATATTTCAGTTATTGTATGTTCTACCTCATGCTTTCCCCTTCTTGTAAAAAATGAGTTTTGCTCAGAATTGCATGCAATTACTGTAACTCAATCATCCACAGCCAGCGTGCAGATTCTAGGGAGGATGTGATAACATTATCAAGTCCATTATCTCCTTCTCTCCTTTGCTTTACATTACAACACCCGATTATCTCTACAGCAACATATTACCAACAATTAAGATGATCTGGGTGCACTAATGACTTAATGGTCCACGATGCAACATCCACTGGCCTCTTGCTATGATGTTCAACTGGGCTTTAGAGAAGACTCTGTCAGAATTGTTAAGGAATGACAAGGTGGTGCATATTATATACTGTACCACCTGTACCATCTATTTATTTGAGTACAAACCAGCAATGTATTCCACAGTACATAGATTACAGTTTTTGTTTTCTGATGTCACACATTTTCAGCCAGCAGTTGTTTACCTTTTTTGTTATTCTTTGTTAACCAAGGAAGGACCAATAGGCACAAATGCCTTTTTTCAAGGGTGACACAGGAACACTGGGGAGGTTAAGAGACTTGCTCATTCACATAGTATGCAAGTGGAGGTTGTGTGAATGAAATTCAGGTCTGCTGGATATGCCAAGCTCATTCACAGCTTGTTACTCTAACCCCCATGTTATACTGTCAGTATGCCTTCAGTGTTTCAGTAAAAAAATATTATTGAAACACCTTGCTTTTATGCTTTACAGTAGTACAGAGATGGAACGGAGCTTTCTTAATTTTTAATGTATCCATAGTAATAAAGCTCTCTCAGGCTTGATTCTTTTCTAAGCACAAATATGCCACAGTATAAAATATGTAATTTATATGACCAAAGAGGGATTTTTAACTTGTCCGTTTACAGTTTGTTGCAATTGGGAGGATGCAGAAATGGATGGTGTTCATTTCTGCCCCCTTTGAAAATGCTGCCATAGATGTTTCTTTAGTCATCCCTTCCCCATTTGTGAGTGCTTGGGCATGAAGCAATTTCTCCAAGTTGGACTGATATGGTTGTTGGCTTATTAATAGTTATTTTTGGCACCAGCTGGACCTGCAAAGCATGCCATGCATTTACTATATGTATTTAATTTTATTTAATTTTAAAAATTATTTGTACCCACTCACTGTGCAAAGAGATTCTCTCATCCACTTCAGTTGCAGCTAATTTTGCTGTCATTATCCTGTGTTTCTTCTAATTTTTTAAATGATTTGTACCCACTTCACTAGCAGCTAATTTTGCTCCCCTACCTGCAAAAACTTGCATGTTGTATGATCAATGGGGTCACAGACCTGTCATAGTTTACTTCCGTTGGTTTCCCAGAAATACATAAGTCATCACGTTTGCTAAGAGACGACTTTACCAGAGGTGAAGGGAGAGTAAAAACCAGCAACTGTTCAAGGTCAGATGGAGTGGAGATAAAATAAAACTGGAAAGCAATCAGGTTCATAAACCAGCACCAGGTTTCTTTCTAAACTGATCATACCCTTGTTTAGTCCACAGTTCAATCAATAATATAAATGATATAAAACACTGATGGCAGTTTATTTCAATTTCCAGAAATGCTCTCAAGTGTAAGCGAACAGATCATACTCTCATTTGTGTACAGTTTATTGTTTTCTTTTTGCACTGCAACAACTGGTTACCATAATTTGTGTTGTGCCACAGTATATTTAGAGTGTGCCCTTTTCAATCTTTTTTATTAGTTTATTCATTTTGGATACTTTATTTTCAAAGGAGACCACATGTTTTGTATGGGGAATCACTAATGTTTATAGGTTTACGAGACACTAACAAATACTACAGGTCAAAAAGTGTTACTATCTAAATATTATGCATAGATAAAACTTATTTAAACACCAGACTGAACACTGTAATGCAGAATAGCCATTATTTTGCTTCTGTTCATTTTATTGGGTGGGGGGAGGGGTGTAGCCTGTTATGACCCTATAAGGCGGTTATGTGGTGGAAACCAGTTTAATACTGCTGGTGCTGCACTATCATTTTTTTGTCACTGATCATATTGATTGTTTTTTTGATGATTGGGGTAACTGCATGCAAATATCTCGGCCATTATGGCTGTCTCTGAATCAATGTCCAGCAGATTTTTATTATTGTTTTATTTTGACTGAAAAGCTAAAGTTTTCTTGTATGTACCCAATACACAACCCCTTCCCCAACTAATTTGAGAAGAACTGTTCCCCAAATTCTCAGTGGTCATACTGATGACTAAAGTGATCTCCTGATTTTAGTTTAATTATGACGCCCAAGTTCCTTTCACCTTAACAGCCAGCCAGTTTTTGTGGCAAACACATGTCAGAACATTAGGAATCTTTTTGTCAGAGCAGCCTACGGTATGATTACAGAATTAATGATACTTTTGTGAAGATGTGTAATGAGTAAAAAAAAAAATAAGGAAAAAGAAGTTAATAATTGTGACACACTGTAGCTGCAGGTATACAGCATCTGACCATCTGCTATTAAATATAGCTTAATAATTTGTCAATTAAATTAAGAAACCCTTTAGGATCACATGCTAGAACCAGCTATGAAGACAATTTTTAAATAAAGTCAGGAAGAAGAATTTGTTTTATAATACAGTAGGCTGGCAAAACCAAAAAAAGAAACAGCTAGAATGGAGCTTTCCATTTTATTTTATTAATTGTACCCATAATAACAACTACAATGTTAAAAAAAATGCTATCTACCATAACACAAAGCAAAAAGCTGCAGAAGCCTCTCCAATGCCTACTTAGACACCCTGCATTTAATATTCTATAACTTTCTGCACAGTTAGAATAAGCCTTATTTGAATATAACCGTAGCACATTTGCAAACTTAGACCTCCGTCTTGCTACAGCTCTCACTACAAACCATCAACTGATACACTGCACGCTTATCACATTGTGTTTATATATTTGTTAATAATGAAATGCAGGTCAGCAGCTCAGCAACATTCACTCATAAGGAAGCCACAGCAATCAGTCAGGTGAGTCTAGTCTGATTGGTGAGAATGACATAGGCTGTAGCCAGCATGATTACAATGGATGACAAGCAGACATTTAAGTATTTTATGTTGGTTGGGGGAGGGGAGAAATGGAGAGAGTGAGTGAGTGGAGTAGCCAGAATGAACACTCATTTGATATGTATCCCTACCTTAGCTGGGGGGTAAGGGAACCGAGCTAAACACTTTTGAAACCCTACAATAATTGAAAGCCAGTTAACTGCTCTGGCTTACTCTTTGATGGGCAATTTGTGACTTTGTAAAATATTTTTGTAAACACATCTGCAGCTCAGGAAGGAGTGAGGATGTCCCATGCCTGCTGTAGTGGGGATTCGCTGGAGTTGATCCATTTGAAAACCTTAACAATACAATAGAACATGAGCAGGTCCTGCCAGAATTTTATAGAGGCACAGTAGCACCTTTATTTTGTGGTGTGACTACCACTCCTGATTGCCTTGATCCCCCCACCCCCAATATCACTCACATGTCACACTGCAGAAGGAGACATTCTCAGTAGCATTTGTGGTGCACATTTGTTTGTTTTTGCTCATCAACAGTGAGGTACAGTACTGTAGGCGTAGTCTACTACATGCTACAGCCTCCTCTTCAAGAAATATATGTGAAACTGCTTGCCAACTGTTGCAGTTCTCACGAGTTCATATTCCAGGGATAATTACAAATGCCCTTCACTACTGTGGCTCAGCGTATGTTGCTAGACTCCACAATTCATTACTAAGCACACACACAATATAATACCTGTGCGGTATAATTGGCAAGGCTTGTACAGCCCTTTTAAAACACATCTATTCTTACACTAATTGCAGGCTGTCTAACTGGGAGGTGGCTTAGCTCATGACACTTTTTACTCTGCCGTAGTACAGAGTTGGAATGGACTTTTATTTTTTTATATTATTAATTGTTTCCATAGTAATAACTGCCATGTTAAAAAAAGCTGTCTACCATAATACAAAGCAAAAAGCTGCAGGAGCCTCACCAATGCCTATTTAGACAGCCTGCATTTACTATTCTTTTTACAGATACAATACGCTGGCTGATATCACAAAAAAGAAACCATTCTAAGTGACATAAAGAGAATCAGATAGAAAATTGATAAAGAAGTGTAAAATTGGCTGGATATAGATTGTGCTGTTGTGGGACGGGTGTTGGTTTAGGTTTGCAAGGCTTGGAAAGGTGTATTGAAACACAACTATTATCACACTAAATGCAGGCTGTCTAACTGGGAGGTGGCTTAGCTCATGACACGTTTTACTCTGCCGTAGTACAGAGTTGGAATGGACTTTTATTTTTTATATTATTAATTGTTTCCATAGTAATAACTGCCATGTTAAAAAAAAGCTGTCTACCATAATACAAAGCAAAAAGCTGCAGGAGCCTCACCAATGCCTACTTTCTGTACCTTACTGCATAGTAAGAATAAGCCTTATTTGAATACAACTGTAGCACACTTGCAAACTTACCCCCCTGTCGCACTACAGCTCTCACTACAAACCACCAACTGGTATACTGCATGCTTATCATATTGTGTTTAGTTCAGTTAACTCAGTTTGCATACACATAAAAAACAGCAGAACTAACTACTAAGACAATGTCAGTTCTGATCAACCGCCCCTCACCACACACACACACACACACACACACACACACACACACACACACACGATTAGAATTATTTCTTCATGAATGGTTCTTGAATAAAATTACAACTTAGTTGGTTTGCTACTCAAAGGAAAAGTGGAGAACATAAGGGAGCAAGTGTTCGAATGCCACCACAACCACTTTAGTTATCATTTACTCTACAATAATATATATATATTGACCATCATCCAACCCCCAATCCATCTCAACCCTTGACATAAAACTGATTGTAATATACAGAGGGTAATGTAAAAAATAAAATCCATTGTATCCCGATATCATAGTGTGACACTTTTCCAGCTGTGCCATTTTGCTGCATGTTTACCCATTCAAAACTCTGTGCAGATGAGTTAACAGTGGTGAAGTAACACATCTGTGTGTAAATTTAATATTGCATATTTTGGTAGCATTTTTCTTTCGATGGCAGTATTCTCCATATATTTTCTGATGCTTGAACTCAGAAAGCGTAAGTAACATACAGGGAACGTGTTTGTCATTTAAATTTATGCAGGTTAGAGTTACCGGTTATGACAATTCAAGCATTTTGTTTTGAAATTTTTTAAATATTGCCACAATCTTTGCGCTATGTGCAGTGAATCATGGTCTGCATTATGCAGCAATTTTATATTATCCAGGTTCGGAAATGCAACTGGGTAACAGTAAAACTTTTATTCACTTTACCTGCATAACAATTCTGTTCTTTACATATCAGAAGTTATGTCATGCTCCAAAAAAAAAAAGTTACCATCATATGACAAACACACTTGCTACTGCTGATGCTTTTTGTGGCTGAACTGTCATAACAAAGGGGTTGTCTCAGCATATAATGTCTACAACATGACTCTATAAAGGAAAAGACACAAGAAGAATGCACTGTGGAGTGTATCTTATTGAAATTATTAAATAATACATATTAACTGCAACTGCAATAAACTAACCATGTCAGGTACTGTATGTAGTTTTAACAAGCTCTAATTATTACATTACATCAAAGCACCAGTGTTCTCATTAGCGGTAACTGGCTGACAAACTGTAAACAGCTTTCCAAAAAACAGAGGTTTTTTTTCTTGTATTATTACTTTTAAAATTTTTAGACAGTGTATTTGCCAGCAAAATGTGCACATACAGTGGACAACAGAGAGTTCCACTTACTGTATGCTGTCAGTCTGTCCTCTTAGAGTTAAAGGGGACAGCAAAATGTTTCTGTACTAGGAACTATGTCTTAAGAAAATAAATATGTTAA
This sequence comes from Neoceratodus forsteri, assembly GCA_016271365.2. Taxonomy (NCBI): domain Eukaryota; kingdom Metazoa; phylum Chordata; order Ceratodontiformes; family Ceratodontidae; genus Neoceratodus; species Neoceratodus forsteri. The sequence goes on along the minus strand of CM057456.1, from coordinate 1,109,317,596 downwards.
TAAACAATGGGTGTCATGTGTATTTGAGGTGCACCTCTGATGGATTGTGCAGTATCCTGTCTCCACTGAACCATAAGCATTGAGCTATTTTTACATTGATGGAAGAAGCATCTCTGTGCTGCTATCTCCACCTTGGCCATGGCCCTCTCTATCTCAGTCCCCAGTATGTAGTTTTTTTAGGTTATTCCTTGGTGGTCTATTGCCTCAGTCTCCCATTCAAAAGATTGGGTAGGGGGAGGGACCACTAGCCACCAGGGTTGTTTTTGTGGAATTACACTGCATGCATTTTACTTGTACAGCTGCTGACAGTAGGCGCTTTGTGTGCATACCTACTGTATACTGCACACAAAAGGGGCTACAAAGTCATATGTTCGTATACAGTAGAACAGAAGGTTGAATGATTTTGCCCTCAATTTACGTGCTTTTTCCACAGAAACAGGCAACAGAGAATAAAGCCATTTTGTTACAAAGGACAGTTATCTGTCTCGCAAGCTTCAATCAAAGATTTCAGGCTAAATTCCAGATACACTTGAGATATTGAGGTTCACCAAAGAATAAATGTTAGCAGCACCAGAAATCATGCATAGTACACTGTTGTCTTTATTTTTTCATATATTCCTATCCCACGTAATCTTGCCCCCATACAGTATATCAATTGCACTAACAACTGCTGTAAAAGGCTGCAAGAGGAACATGGCAAGAATTTCTCTACAAGACAGAAAACTATGGGCAGGAAGGTATGCTCAACAGCATATAGTATACATCTTAAAAACCTTCAATGCATGCAGTATCTGAGTACCTTGCACTATATGTATTCACTTTAATACCACTCCCATCCCCACATACACCATGTACACATACTGGGGATTTAAATTTGTAAGCTGTTCATTCTGTAAATATCTATTTTTAATTCATTCATTTAGTGGGACTAGTACAAGGATTATACTGTAGATGGCTTCCATCCAAGCAAAAATCAATATCAGTTAGAGCCCTATTACAATAAAATTGCAATAACATTTTATTATAGTAGTATATTGTCTCAAAAACCAAAACCTCAACACCACGACTGACCCAGAATTGAAATAGTCAATATAAGAGAACCATGAATGGCTAACAGCAACATCACCACCACGTTAATGCACATTGTTGTAAAACATAATGATTTGCTCTGGCACATGGCCAAATGTTCATAGGATGTTGATGCAGGCTACTGTACCATCACATAAAGCTTGCTCCATTGAAATTGCCCATAGTGAATAGAGCACAGTGATTCTGTGAGTATTGGTGGACTAACCAACCACAACTCAGCCCCCTAAAAAAAGAACCACCAACTGATCCAGGAAGTGGATTGATCGAACAGTTGATGTGCACTATATCTTTATATATGTAGTATGTCACTGTGTGAGTTGTCTCTGCCCGCCCGCCAGGATGAACAAAATGTGTCAATAATATAACTAAATTTGTGACTAGTTAAGGGATTAAAAAAAACAAAAAACACTGTATTCTTTTGTTCCTAATTTTAATGGTGCTCTCTTACTGATCACACTTGATAATCATTCTTTTGTATCCTGGCATTTTTCACTGCATACAACCTCTTTGTATAGGGAGTTCTAATCCAATATAAACACACTGTAAAACAGTAGCAATATGAATGCGTTTTTCCACAGATTTCTGCTTGCAGTCAATTTATGCTTGGTCTGCATAATGAGTCTGGATGGGGTCTCCATGTTGCAGTAAATATTAAAGTTCACAAAACTACTTTATTGGAAACTAAAAAGGAAACACACTTTTTTCAACTAATGTATGCATATTTCTTGTAAATTGGTGGGGGAGCAAGGGATCGGGACTGGGAGGGACCTTATGCTATGGAGAAAATATTTTCTTATTAATGGGTGGTGGGCAGGGATCAGGGAGGGACCCTATACTATAGAATTTTGTTTTAAATTAAGGGTTGGGAGAGAAGGGGATCAGGGACTGGGGAGGGACCATATGGAATGGAAAAATATTTTTCTCATTAACGGGTGGGAGAGCATTGCATACAAGGTTAACAATTCCAGATAGTAGGGATGCTACATGTAAAAGACAGGTTTATTATGTATTCAGGCCCAGATATTCAAAGCTTTGCATGGTGCAAAAACCGTTTGTGCGGGTTTAGCATGGGATTAGCACGGGTCTGCCATATTCAAAAGGCCAAATAGCTCGCGCAAACCGCATTAGCGCTGGGCAAACCATAATTATATGCAAAGGGCAAAGTGAACACGAATACAGGCACTATAAGATATTCAGCGACTAGGTGTTTAGCACAACTTATCATGACCCTTAGCATGGTACATATTACCGCCCAGGAAAAGCTGGTCTTAACCCTGGGCAAACAGCTTTGCGTGACAATATTGCTTTGCGTGGTTTTTGTGTGGCTTTTGCGTGGCTTGCATGACCCTAACATATGATTATGACACTTAGAAAATGCCAGACAAGGAGGACACATGCTGCACACTGATGGCACCACCATGATGCCAACAGCTGCCACCAGTCCCAGCCAAGCACAGGCAGTAAGGGGTGATCTAGCTCACAGGGGAATCATGATAGTGTGGCCATAGAGCACACACCTGCAGACCATACGTCTGTGGTGACCAACAGAAGCTAGCACACACTTACAGCTCTGTGGGAATGGTGGCCATTGAGGGGAGGGTGTATGGGTGGCCAGACCTCACCACAGCCCAGGTGTGGCCACAAGGCTGGGACACATCATGCAGTGCACATGGGCCAGTAGTGGGAATACCCCACCACCTGTGTGCCTGTAGGAGCTTATGTGTCCCTCCAGCCACATACTGCACAACTATACAGATGCCACAGCACACACAGCCAGCCATGTATATGTCACTGTGAGCATCCCATGCCGCAGGTGCAGCATCTGTGGCTCACACAACAGTGTAACAGTAGGGTCCACTGTCAGTAATCACCTGCAAGCTGGACCTGTCACTGTGTGCAGTGCAGTGGTCATCACTGCCCTGCATACCATAGGCATTGCTGTGTCCCTCACACTACTGGCCCCCTTGCTACTGTAGTGTCTGCCATGCACTGTAGCATGACCTACAGTGTGACAGTTGCATGCAGCACCACCACCACCTGTGCCTGTGCTGTGTTGTCCCCTGGGGTACAATATGCTATGCTATGCTGTACTGTTCAAATGTAGTCTGCAGCTATCATCACACACTGCCTTACTGACCTACAGGTGGAGCTGTGGTCAGACCTGGCCAGTCCCTGTACTTCCAGACTGCCTGACAGGTGGAGCTGTGGGACCCTGCAGTAATGCTGGGCAAACTGCATGCAAATCAGGGCATAATGGAGTGCTAATGTGGCTGTGTGCCCAGAGACTACCTAAGTAGGCTCATTTGCATGTCACTTTTGAATATGGCAAAGTTTAGCACTGGGCAAATGTGTTTGCACCGGGGCAAACAGCTTAGCTCCACACTATTCCCGCACAAATGCGTTAGCTCTGCGCAAATGGTTTGGGGAATATCATACTGTTTTGCACTCTGTACTTTCCCCTAGGCTGCTTCCTGCAGCTGTACTGGGTCCACACATTTGCTGGAACACACATTGGCCACATAGATTGCCTCTACCTACCTTCACGTCACTGTGCACTGTGTTGCTGTCGTGGTCTGCACTTCCTAGTTGCTATATTCAGAGCTGTCTTATTACAGGGCTATGTTTGCCCTGCACTCCCAGCCCAGTTTTCCCAGCCTCATTCTCATGCTATATTTAGAGTCTGCTTGCCCTGGGCTATTCCTTTTGAATATAGCTTGCTTTGTGCTCCAGGCTAATTTTGCCCACCAGGCAGTGATAATTTAGCCCCGGAGCAAAGTTTTGAATATCTGTCCCTCAGTGTTTACAATTAATTTTCTCATTAGCATGGCATTCACAACATCTTTCTTAAACACTGTATATTCTTTTGCAACTTCCTTACTTGAAAGATGTGCTGTTTTTAACATTTAATGGGCTACTGACACTGGACGCTCAAGACAACCCAATTTAAGATATGCCACACATTTTGTAGTGACTATCAAACTGTTGTGTTAGAATAGAGAGGCAACACAAAAGAAATGAAATACAGAAAACAGTAAATCAAATAACCCATAACTATAACACATAATTGATTCCATATGTAAATACTGGTTGGGATATTCAGACCATGCCAGGCATGTGCGCAAGCCTGGGTGCAGTGCAACTGGGATGCACCAAGGCATGGCTCAGGTGATATTCAACGGTGCTGCACCATGGTTCAACACCATTGAATATGGCACTGAGGCCACCCGCACTGCGCACAGTGCAGTGGCACTGCGCAAGTGCAAGTGGCAAGCGAGGAGCAGGGCGCGCCCAGCTAGTGGGGCTTGTTGTAACCACGAGCATTCAGCACTGGGTATGCAAATGAGGTCATTACGCATGCAAGGTGAAAATGGGGCCATTTGCATGTCATTATGGCCCCATTTGCATGCAGTTGTGCCGATCCCCCGTGACTTGCACCTGGTGCCCCACCAGGCTGCAGCCATCAGGTACTGACACCCCCTGACCCTCGGCAGGCAATGTGCCCCAACGTCTGATTACGGGCTTTAGTGAAGTTTAATTCCCTGGTGGTTCAGTAGACCCTACCCCATTGCTCCAACGTGGGCATATAATCAATAAAACCATGGTGGTCCAGTGGACCTGCTCCCCTGCTGGATCGCAGGCTGTAGTTCAAATCACATTCCCTGGTGGTCCAGTGGACCTAATCCCCAGCCAATTGTGGGCAAATGAAACTAAAATTCCCTGGTGGTCCAGTGGACCTGATCCCCAGCCTGATTCCAGGCAAATGAAACTAAAATTCCCTGGTGGTCCAGTGGACCCAATCCCCAGCCCAATCGTGGGTAAATGAAACTAAACTTCCCTGGTGGTCCAGTGGACCTGATCCCCAGCCTGATCACAGACTTTAGTTGTAAATATAATCCCTGGTGGGCCAGTGGAACCCCCCCTCACCACCCACCCAATCAGACCTGCCACCCCGCTCCCCCGGTCAGTGGCGGTGGCAGCTCCCCACCACTGATCGGGGGGAGCGGGGTGGCAGATCTGAGTGGGCGGGTGGGGAGGAGGGTACTGCTGGCCCACCAGGGATTAGATTTACAACTAAAGCCTGTGATTGGGCTGGGGATTGGGTCCACTGGACCACCAGGGAAGTTTAGTTTCATTTGCCCATGATCAGGCTGGGGATCAGGTCCACTGGACCACCAGGGAATGTGATTTGAACTACAGCCCATGATCGGGCAGGGGGCAGGTCCACTGGACCACCAGGGTTTTCTATAGCATATGCCTGTGATCAGGTGATGGTTTAGGGTCCACTGGACCACCAGGGATATGTATGGACACTTATGCCCTCAATTGGGTGAGTGGCGGGGCATGATGCCTGGACTGTGTCCCAGGAGGTTGGGTGGCCACCCACAGCAGGCAGCTGCTGTGTTGCACACAGCAATATGGGAGCCCACCTGTGGGTGTCCCCCAGCTTGCTCCACTTTTTATCGGCAGATATTTTCACCCCCGTGTGGTGCAAGGTGGGTTTGTGCCTGCATATGCGCCGCACATCCCGGGCTGAATATCAGGATGTGCCGCATATGTATGGGCACACCCCCCACACTTACGCCGCATACATTACTCATGCACCCCAGTGCATTGGGCATTGCACAGTGCACCATCCCCCTTTGAATATCGTGCCAGGGTACATCAGTGGGTTGCGCATAGTGCAACACTGTTGTGCCATGTGCAACCCCTTTGAATATCCCACCCACTGTATATTGTTGCAATGTGTAATGTTCTGCTTAGTTATTAAACAACAGCACTATTCAGACACTATCTATCTGGATTGTAGTATTTGTCTAAATTCATAACCACTGTGAGTATTGTTTTTAAGTCTAAAAGGTAACATATACTATATGTAGCATGGGATCTTGCACGCAATTGTTGATCTGCTCTCTGTCCCACTGTACCATTAGTATAAATATATAACAAACAAAAATCACAAAAAATAAATATGCGGCAATAAAATTTACATCAACTGCCTATGAGTCACTGGTTTTCATAGTGTTACATAAAAACATAAACCATTAAATTACCAGGGAAAAAAGGTTCAGTTTGAAACAAGGAGATCAGGGATTGTGGGCAAGGTTAAAAAAGGGTTATTGGGGCTTGCAGGTGGGAGATCCATTAAACTACCAGGGAAAAAATGTTTTTAAACAGGGGGATTGTGGCTTGCATGTGGGGATCCACTAAATAACCAGGGAAAATAGTTTAATTTAAATAGGGGGATCGGGGCTTGTGGGCAGGGTTAAAACAGGGGGATTGGGGATTGGGGCTTATGGGCAGGGGAACCACTAAACAATCAGGGAAAATTGCTTAATTTTCAACAGGGGGTTGGGACTTGCAGGCAGAAATCCACTAAATCACCAGGGAAAAATGTTTAATTTTAAACAGTGGGATCGGGGTTTGTGGGCAGGGATCCACATGTGTAATTATGAAACCAGGGAATCAGGGCTTGTGGGTGGGGATCCACTAAACCATCAGGGAAGAATATCCAGATTGAAAACAATAGGATAGAGATTGCAAGTAAGAGCTCACTACAGTATCCCCTGCACTAAAAAAACAAATAAAATAAAATAAAACAACGGTTCAAACAGCAAGGTCCTGACATGAAATGTGGACTGTGGGGACGCCTGCAGGAAAATTGATGCGGACTAATATAAATTAAACTACAAACAGCATCATCTGGTAACTTTAAGTTGCAACTGATAGGGAATTGAATCAAATCCACTAATTAAGCACTCGGCCACTATTTACTGCATTACTGAGTGCTAACGAGGTATTTCTCAGTGCCGCTCAGTACACCAAGTGGTACACCACATCCACCAAGGTATATCTTGTCACTGCACAACTTATCTGTAACAACCACTGTAGAAGATTGACTAATAAGCTGGGTAGGCTCGGGTTGGGTCAGAAGTTGGTCAACTGGATGGTAAACTGATTGGCGGGCAGAAAATGGAGAATGGTGGTAAACAGTATACAGTCAGAAGAGATGCAAGTCACAAGTGGGATACCTCAGGGATCAGTCCTGGGGCCAATCCTCTTCAATATCTTCATCAGTGACATTGCAGATGGACTGGAGGGTAAGGTTTGCCTATGTGCAGATGACACCAAGATCTGCAACAGAGTAGATGATCCAGATGGGGTGGGCAAAATGAGAAGAGATCTGGAAAAACAGGCAAAATGGTCTGAAGAGTGGCAACTGGGGTTTAACGCAAAGAAGTGCAAGATCATGCACCTATGGAAGAGAAACCCCAAAGCTATCTATAGATTGGGAGGGGAGTTGCTGGCAATTACAAGGGAAGAAAAAGACTTGGGCATCATCATCACAGATGACCTGAAATCATCCAAGCAGACCACTAAAGCAGTAGGTAAGGCTAGAGGGATGTTGGAGTGTATTAGTAGGGGTATCACAGGTCATAAGAGGGAGGTAATAATCCCTCTTTACAAGAAACTAGTTAGGCCCCATCTAGAGTACAGCATGCAGTACTGGAGGCCACACCTGCACAAGAACATTAACAAAATGGAGGCAGTCCAGAGAAGGGCAACCAAAATAGCGCAGTGACTGCATCAGAAAACATATGAGGACAGATTAATGGAGCACAATATGTATACCCTAGAGCAGTAGTTCTCACACACTGTTGTAGTGAGCCTCCCCCAAGCCCTGGAAAAGATCTTGAGCCCCCCCAAATATAGAAATAATTTTGGGCCTCCCCATAGTAAGAACAATCATCATACTTTGCACAGTACACAAGAAATACAGTGACACTCCTTTGAGTAGTTGAGTTTATTCTCATTTTATTAACCTTCTTATTCTCCATCTGCATATGCCCCTCTCCATGCCAGCCTACTCACTCCACACTTCTGGGTTTTGGAACCTATTTACTGTACCCCTTGTTGTAATACCTCCATGAGTCAGATTACTTTCTTTGTCATTTTAACCTTGTTTTTAAACACCTTTTCAGGGACCATTTTGATTTGTCCTGCTCTTGCTCCTAGTACCTCTCAACCTAGCCTTTGCATTTGTGGGTTTCTGCAGTCAGTATAATGGGTCAGTTTTTACCTTGTACCTATTCATTTGTATTATTTTGCATTTTGTTTTGCACAGTTTCCAAGAACTGTACTTTCTCCATTCTGCTTTCCCCCATGTCATACCAGGAAACAAGTGTTTGTTGAGTATGACTTTCCTGGTCGCCCATTTTGTACATAAATTTGCATGTCATTATTCACTTTAGTTTGCTGCATCCTATCACACAAAGCATCCAAAACCTGACATTTAAATATAATACATTTTAAGGCTTGCTTGAGCCTCCCCTGGAACAGGTTGGGGCCTTCTCTGGGATGCTGGCCTCACCATTTGAGAAACCCTGTCCTACAGCAATGGAGGAAGAGAGGTGATATGATCAAAACATTCAAACATCTTAAGGGCATTAACAAGGTGAAAGAGTCTAACATGTTTCAATATAAGAGAAATAGCAGGACAAGAGGAAACAGCATGAGATTAGAGGGAGGCCGATTAAGAGGTAATGTGAGGATGCTCTTTTTCACAGAAATGCTGGTGGATGCATGGAATGGCCTACCTCAGGAAGTGGTGGATATGAATGCAGTGCAGGGCTTCAGACACGTATGGGATAGGCCTAAGGAAGTAATACAAATAAGTATGAATAAATAGGCCATTGACAGAGTAAAGGCCTATGGCACATTGATAAAGCAGAAAAAATGGGCAGACTGGATGGGCCTTGTGGTCCTTATCTGCCATCAACTTCTATGTTTCTATGTTTCTGTGTAACCCTTGATGCAGGGCTCTCAGATCAAAGATGACTCTCATTTTTGTGGCTAGGATTTTAAAAAATTTGGACCTACATATCCAAACTTGTCCAGTTGTCAAGGCAGATAAAGCAGAGGACCGAGACATACTGTAGTGAGTCCTCCTCTGTCCTCTCCCTCTCATCCTGAAACTGCTGTCTCTGAAAGTGCCTCTGTGACCAGAAAACATGGAAACAAAGCTGCTGCCACACCTACTGTGCCCAGTGAGCCAAGCCACAGACAAAGAAACAGATATGGGAGAAGCAAGCCCAAGCAGCTTGACTCCCCACAGAAAAGCACAAATGCCTCTATGTAAAAATGTTTATGGCAAATCCTCCCATCTCAAAACCTATCTAAAGCCACATACAGCTCAGTTTATTTTAGGAGAAAACACACACACAAAGCAGCCTTGGAAATAACTAGTCATTTTTGTATTTTTGCTCAAAGAAGCAGTGCAATGAAAAATGTTCCCAAAAAAGCTTGTTTAAACTACAATTAATAAAAATATTAACGCACTTTGTCAAGTTTGCTTTTCTAGATGCCTCCTGTGCTACACACCACAGTTATTTTTCTTGATTCTAACCCTTACCAGGTTACAATGGTAATTTGTATTTTACTTGCAGTTTATGCTCCCCCAACCCATGGCACTCCACTCCCTTCAGAAGTTGCCTATGGCCTTCTAGTCCCTGCTCTTGTTTCTGGAGCCTGGAGTGGTAAATCCCCCATATAGCCATGGCTTGCACCCTAGGTGGAGATGAGGTGGGGCCCATACACCTTGAATTCCTGAGTTTCATTGGGATACCACGATACGGGACAGGTAGAGGGACTGGGAATCAGGGCCTGGTACTCTGTCTACTGGGACTGCCCCAAGCCATTTTTCCTGTTTTCTGTGCTGTGTGATGTGTGCCCTGATGTCACGGCACTGAGCACCAATGTCTGTCATGTAGCTTCCCCCTCTAAGTGGCTGGGCTTGCAGTAGCTTGGGCCTCTGCCCGGGTCAGCCAAGCACCAAGCCCTGGCCCCTCCCTCCCCCCAGAGAAGGTGGGTGGTCCTTGGGAAACTCAAGCCTCCTGCCCTGGCCAGCCCTCCTGGTCCTCAGGCTCGTTTCTGAACCAGGTCACTGGCATTGCGAGTGGTAGCACTACTGCTATACTGGCGGGCCAGCCCTATGATGGTATTTCTAAGCCAAATGTGAGTCATTTGTTTTTATTGAGAAACAACTAAATGAAAACATTTACTGTATAAAATACGCAAATGTTGGCAGAACTCGAAAATGTTACCACCAAATAATAGTGGAACGTGCCTGGAATCTTTTGTCATGAAAAAAAAATGATACGGTCATATTTTTTGCCCAGTTTCATTATAATGTTGCCTTAAATGCAATCTTCCTTGACAAACACTAGTTTGACTTTTTTATTTAATATACTTCATTAATTTTCAAAAATAGATAATTACAAATAACATAAAAAGATAATACAACAAGAGAATATAAACTACCGTAAACATATCAACCTATATAACTATCATGCTATCCTACAACCCCCCCCACTGTAGCACTACAAACCTAAGTAAAAGAAGAAAGCAAGGAAAGATGGGAGCCGAACAGTAAGAAAGAGAAAAATGGCTAAGGAAACAAAGAAGAATAAAAAACCAGAAGACCAAAACAATAAATCTCCAGGTTAGGATCTTGTTGCGGTCAAAAGTAGGGCATAAAGTGATTCCCATCTGTCATGAAAATGCTGTAGCCTGCACTGTAAAGAGGCTATTTGTTTCTCTGCCACCAATGCCTGCAGAATCTCCTGGTGCCATACTCTGTACAATGGGATGCATCATCTAGCCAATGATGCAAAATTATAAGCTTGGTTGTAATCGCCATCAGGGCCATGTAAGCATTATGAGGACCAAAAAGCCTGGGGGGGGTGGTAGAAGCCAATCAAACAAATGTCTGGCATGAAGAAGTCTTTAAGGCACCAAAAAAGGGTCCAAGGAACTCTTGCTAGTATTCCAGAAGTGAATAACCTTAGCACAATCCCAAAGTAGGTGTTTAAGGTGGCCTTCAGTGAGACCTCATCGGGAGCATACTGGAGAAGCAATTCTGCCCATTTTGCACAACCTCTGGGTGGTGTAATACTGATTATGTACTGTAGGAAGGATGTGATATTGAATCAGACAATAAAGGTCCTGTTTGATGTATTTATACAAATTCTGCCTTATGATCTGCCACATCTTAGGATCAGATTGAAGATCCAAGGCCTGCTGCCAATAGTAACATATCGCTGAAGGGCTGGCAGGGTCCAGTGTTTGAAAGAGCCTATAAAACTGAGACACAGGATGGGACTGTTCTGCAAGGGACAGAAGGGATTGGATACTCAAGTTCTCCTGTTGGTACCATGGGCCTGGACCTAAATAGGAGGAGATAGCCCAAGTTAGCTGAAGATATCTAAAACTATAAAAGTGGGATAGGAAGAAACATTCCTGAATAGTATTAAATAGAAGAAATGTGCCATCTTCCAAGAGAGGGGAGGTTTATAGCATCATAGAGCTGCTGGTAAAAAGAAACGGGATCAGACGATGGGCAATCTGAACATTTGGGTTAACTATTATAGGTTGAGTAAGGGCCTTTGTCCAGTCCTTGCCCAAATAAGGCATGTGTGGTTTAATAAAAATTGACTCGTGTGCCTGAAGCTGGACAGCCAAGTGTTATATAAAATATTTCATATTTATAACTGGTACCATTGCCCATACAACATGTCTGCCCTCTTTAACTGCCCTAGGACAATAGTTCAGCTTCAGCTTCTAACCTCCACCCCCACTCACCACCAAGTCAGAACATCTGCACAGAAGTACATGCCACCACATGTCACAAAATGCTTTCTGAATGCAAATTCTAAGAAAAAGATTTTTCTTCAACTTTAAGTGCAGAAGGGGCTCTTTAGATCCTAAACAGTGGTGGGGTGGGGTGAGGGGTCAGAGGCTGATTCAGAAATGTATGTATTATGGAGCCAGAATGACAGCCAGGATAACAGAATTGAATGAACAAGTCATTTTGTATCCACTCAGGGCTTAATCTTCTCTTCCCCATAGCCACCTGCCAGCATAGAAAATACTAATTTCTTTTCATGTTTGTGGGCTGTAGAATTTAAGCCACTATGTAAAATGTCAATCTAGAGGTGCCCTCATTGATGTATTTGTCTTATCCTCTGTATCATATTACATTTCCAAACTGAGAATTGCCCACCCAGTAATCTGTGAACAAATCATGAATCCATAATTTGAGGTATTGACAGTACAGCAAAGTTATAATAAAATGTCTTGATAATATTCCCACTTTTCCAGTTTTTTGCAGCAAATATGTTGGCTTGTGTTTTATATTGCATCTAATGAAACCATGCAACATGTATTGCTTGAATGTGGTATTCAAGACAGTGGAAATGCAGTGTACGTAGTATGTGCTTGTGAGTATCTCTTCAGTAAGTTTGCACAATCAACTGCATAACTGAGAAAACATTAGAAATACAAGTATTTATTGTGCAATTGTCCTTAATTTTCCAAGCTACAGAATACAATTAAACAACAGAGCATTATTCATTCATATATGAATAAACTGATCATCAATACCTAGCCACAAAATACACACTTCTGCACGCTCTCAACTTCAAAAAAGGTACCACGTGTAGAGCGCTCTCACAATAGACCACACACTCCCCATTGAAGCTAACTGCCTCAGTTCCATCCCATCACTCACTGCACTCTACTCCCCCAAACTCACCACTCAAACTTCCCATCCTGCTATCAGTATTTCTCTTCAATATTGGTAAAAATAAATGTCCGCTCTGCACTTCAGTCCCACCCCTATTTCTCACACCCCTCTCTGGGACAGCCCTTTGTTTACTATAGGACATTCCCCAATCCACAGGTTGACATGGATAACCCAAGGCCCTTCCCTGGTTCACTATCTGCTTTTTGTGGGCCAACACTATATTGACACCTTTGATGCACTTAAAGCTAAATACAACCTCCCTCCTAGTGACTTCTGGAGATACCTCCACTTAAAGCAGTGCTATTCCCTTACCTCAAGTCCCAAATGGTTTTCATGAATGAGCCCCCTATACTTTCCTGGTTTCAAGTTAACAAAGGCAGGGCAGCTCTTTTTTTACAAACTCCTTAGGGACAGTAAACCCCCTCCCACTGTTCCCTTGCCTCAATGATGGTTAGAAGTACGAAATGTCCCTATCTCAGAGCAGTACTGGAACTCCTGCTGGTACTGAGCTCATGTTTCTTATAGGGATATTTCAGACCAGTTGATCCAGCTAAAAAATTGACATTTGTGGTATAGGACCCCTCAATTACACTATTCTTGAGGCCTCCTATCCCATAATAGATGTTGGTGCTGAAACCTGCAAGAAGACTCCCTCCTCAACCTGCTGTGGGATTGTCTGCTTATTTGCCCCTTTCAGGAATAGGATGTGACCATCTGTACCAATGTTTTACACTCCCACATCTGTCTGGATACCCCACTGATCCTTATAGGGCTCCACCACCCATACCTTATAAGAATGACCTTGAAGTGAAATGGGTAATTGCTGCCACTTTGATTGCCAAATGCCTTTTACTGCGCTGGTGGTGATCATCGGACATCCCCTCCTTAGCTGAGTGGCACACAGTGCTGGGACAACTAGCCTCCCTTGAATATTTATCACAGCTTTCCCTTAAATCATTCACCAAGTATCTGGACATTTGGTGGCCCCTACCTCAACCTCTCATTGCTTACATCTCCATCTTGGCCAGACCAGATTTCTCTTTACAGTCCCTGGGGCTCACACTTTTATAATTTTCTACAATACTTGCCCTTGTATAACATATATGGGTTCTCCCCTTAATTTAATCCATGTGATTGACACTGACCATGCTCTTTTGCTATGTATATTATGATGTGAATAATGTTAGGTTACCAGTCAATATGCTATATGAAGTATAGCTAAGGAATAATAGCATGTCAAAAATAGTGTTTGCATTTATAGTGCACCGATTTTATTGTCGTGTGCCAACTATATTGTGGACTGGAGTTGTTTTATATATATATATATATATATATATAATATAATGTAGCACAGTAGTGCTACCATAGTTAGGGTTGAGGAGCCATTTTTATGTTAAACCCCAAAACTTTGCACCTTAATAACTTTGCAACCGTTTGATGGATTTGCCTGAAATTTGGAATTTATGATCAAGAACCATAGGCCTTGGGTTCTGCCAAGTTTTGTACTGGTTGGATATACAGCTGCGGAGTTATTAAGTGTGATCTGTGTGGGCATTTACGCTTTTCTGGAATTCTGTGGTTGTGCCTACAGGTTGTACAGTTTGCGTGACCGGCCCGAAATCTTCAGAGAACATGCAGCCAGGGTCCCCGATGTGCCTTTCTAAGATTTCGTGAAAAAATATTAAACGATTCAAAAGTTATTCAAAACAGTTTCCCATTATAAGTCAATGGGAAAAGTTAACAAAAGTTCAACACTTTCGCAAATGCATTTTTATTTTCGCAAATGGGCCTGTTACTTTCGCAAATCGGCCATTTTGTTTTCAGTTGGTGATCAGAAAAATGGTTGGCATTTAAATTTGGGACCCTCTAGCAACCTAATTTTTTTTGTATTCTCCTAGTCAGGCCCTGAGGATGCTTGCCATGTCTTTATTTTGTGGTAAAACACCCCAGAAATATGTTTTTCAAATTTCTGGAAAAAGTACTTTCGCAAATTACTTTCTTGCTCACGAAAGTGTCGTATTTTTGCGAAAAGCTTTCGCAAATTGCGACAGTAATTTTCTAGTCTGTGGGAAAATGACAGCAATTCTTTGGCACTGCACTGCAAAATAACCGTTGGGAGTTTTGGGCTGAAATTTGAGGAACGCAGCGACATCTCACAGATGTGCCTTTCAGTGTTGTATTGAAAAATATTACAAGGCGGCAAAGTTATGGCACTCAAAGTTGACAGTTTTTCCCATAGGATAACATTACGGCGCCCGAAGCATTACAGGAATCCTTTGGCACCCTGCTGCAAAATAACGGTTTGGTCTTTTTTCCTGAAATTTGGAGGGAAGACAGCCTACAGTACACAGATGTGCCTTTCAGTAGTTTGGTGAAAAAATATCACATGGCGGCAAAGTTACGGCACTCCAAAATTGATGGTTTTTCCCATAGGATAACATTACGGCGCCCGACACTTAACAGAAATCATTTGGAGCCCTGCTGCAAAATAACGGTTTGGTCTTTTTTCCTGAAATTTGAAGGAAGACAGCCAACAGCCCACAGATGTGCCTTTCAGTAGTTTGGTGAAAAAACATTACAGGAGGCAAAGTTATGGTGTCTCAATCCTTTCTTTTCACATAGATAACATTACGCATGCTCGCCAAGGCTAGGTTCGTGATCTCGAAACGTAGCGAGATACGGACTTTTGTTGAAAATTTCTTAGCCCCATCATGGGGCTAAGATTCAAATTAGCCAGACAGTTGTAAATAATATGACTTTTAAATTTTTTTCTACGTCAGACGGTTCCTGAGATATAATGTATTTAGTATTCCAAGATCTCATTTTCTGCCGATACTCATTATTTTGCATACATTATTTGTACTCACTGTCTTTTCTCAATGCAGGTTTTGGGGAAAACCAGCCTGCGCTTACATTACTGTTACTGTTGCCCTTTCCGCTGTGAATCCGCATCGCTTCACTTACCATTGTCGTCTGCGCCACCATGTGCGTTATCCTTTATGTTTCATTTGCGCTTGCATTTCTGTTATTTTTTGCCATTTCTGTCTACAGTACTGTTTATCTTACTGTTTCACTTTACATCACCATGCCCATTGACATTTCTGTTTGCAGGCACCATGTTACTGTGTGACAACACATCACGTGGCAGACCATTCCCGTCTACGCCACCATGTGCGTTACACTTTCTGTTCTCATTCGTGCTTGTTTTACCATGTGCGCCACTGTTAGCATTTCTGTTTGCATTGCTGTCCCTGTTAGTATGCCACAACACATCATGTGGCGGGAGCGCGGGCCCCCGCCGCTGCATTACATTCACTATTTCTCATTATCATTCTCAAAAAGAAGGGATAGAGGTAAAACTGTTTAACGTAGTCAGTTCACCAAATAGTGAGAAATTACTGTTAGTTGAAACTTTCACGCCCTCGCCCACCCCCCACCGGCATTGGGGTGCACATTGGGATCGTGGGTCCTAACTCTCACCCCATTCTCCTATACTTCTGCTGCTTTACACATGTCATGGGGTGAGAGTTAGGCTGATTATCCTAATGCACACCCCAATGCCGTTGCGGGTATGGGGTCCAAGGGGTTTTCAACCCTAACAGCGAATTTCCTCACTTTTGTCACTGTGGAACAACCTAACTAATGCATTAAACTGAGTTTTTGCCTCTATATATATATATATATATATACTGTATATATATGTGTATATATATATATATATATATATATATATATATGGAGGGCAATGGGCAGAGCCCCCTCACATAACATTGTAAAGAAAGCAATATAAAGAAATTGCTTTGGCCCTGGTTACATTTGTTTCCTTTGGCATGGTTCTTTGGCCTGCTTTGTGAGGTTTTGACTGCTCAGCATTTTGTCAGGTAGCTAGCTGTTTTTGCCATAGCTGTAGTTTCTTAGTGATTGTCTTGACCATTGCTATTGACTGTACAAGGTTTTTGTTCTCTCTTATTTTGTTTGTATTTGCTGATTTTCTATGTTGGTTATATGTTTTATTTTGCTGTTGTATTTTTTAATAAGGAATTTAATGTTAATAAAATAACAATAGACCTACACATGAACGAGCACAGCACAATCAGGAGTGGCACATTAGAGTCACGCATTGTTCATGGTCATGTAACTATTCTGGGTCAGTTTTCCTAAGGCCGACCTATGTTTCATAATTCTGTTTGGATCAGATATTGCTGCAGCTTCCAAACATATTGTCAGTGTCATTGACTATCAGAATTATGATGGCAATAAATAATACCAGTTGTGCGAACTGAAGAGACAATGTAAGTTCTTTAGATGTATTTTCAATGTGTTTTGAACTTTTACTCATAATTTTATGGCTTAAAAAATATTGATCACATTCTCAACATGGCCTCTTTTGGGACTCTCTTCATGAACAAGATAGGTGAAATTTTTCAACTCCAGCTTGACAGATGATTTCACAGTCACTTTGTGAAATCACCTATTGGATTGGATTTGAACATTTTCACTTACTGGGTTCATGAGGTGGGGTCATAAGATGACTATAATTGAAATGTGGGGTCAAAATATTAAAAAGAAAAGTTATGAATGTACATTGACGTTTGTCAATGCTTACTTATAAATTTAATAATTTTCAATATTTTGACTCCAAATGTTCAGCATAGACATTTTTTCACACTACCTCATAAACGTAATAGGTGCCGTTTTTCAAATCCTGACCAAAATGTGTTTTACACTTGTGCCACAAAATGACATTTTGGCAAGTATTTTATAAATGCCACCTGTCATGTTTACAAGGGTGAGTCTTAAAATGACTATGTTGAAAATTTGGGGTCACAATATCAAACACAAAAAAAGGATTATGAAGAAATGTGGTGCACAGGGTGGGCCTTTGGCTCAGGGGGTAGTGCACTGTGATCCCGTGCCACTGAGCTGAGCTAAGAGGTGAACTCGGTGAGCCAGCTGGATGGGCCAAGGCTGGGAGGATGGCACTGCCATTACATCACCACCCATAGCCTGGGAAGGGATGGTGTAATGCTGGTCACATGGGCAACAAGTACCCATGTATTAAAGACAAGTCTTCCCTTGGCATAGCACTTCTACACCCACAGCTGCACTGAAGCGTATGGCCCAGAGGACCCTCTTGTACTGCAGTCAGATGGACTCTTGTCCTTGTGTAATCACTATGCAAGCAAGCACGGGAGTGTTTTCATTCAGTAGAAGACCACTATCATGGAGGAAGGTGGGTTGGGTTGTGTTGAATGCCTTCAGAGGCCTTCAGTTTAGAAAATTTGGATGCTGGGGAAGGAGGGTGGGAGTTGGGTGCTGCTGCTGTGATGGGTGGAAATAAAGACTGTGGACGTATATATACGTCCAGAATCTATATACGTTCACACATATTCAGTTCTCAAAGGGTTAGGAAAAGTGCTAGAAGAAATGGCAGCCGGCTGTGAAGGTGAGCAAGTTGTGCTGGTCACCCATTGTGGGAAGTTTTTTTGGTAAAACCTAAAATTGTGGGTGCTGGAGTGAGGAGGGGAGGATTTGGCTTCTAGCAGAGGATAAGGAGATGGGAGGATGTATTTTAAATGATTAGGCTGGAAAAGAGGGTGGGGGCTGTTTCTTTTACTTCCCCCCATAGGTACATGAATAATGAATAGCAATACTGAATTTCTGAATATTTGGGGCCCCGAATACAAATATTCAGTCGAATAATTAAAGTAAGGTATTCACCCATCTGTAATGGTTGGGTTCTTGTCCCCACTGAAAATGCCATCATATGTTTCTCTGTACATAATGATAACCAATTAGTGTATATGAAAAAAAAACAATTAATGTACAGTATATTAAACCAACCAGCTAGTTACACTGAATTAATGTTATTAAACCTCAATAACACATTAATACCTAATACACTATAAACCAGCCTGTTACACTCCCAATAACATATGCAATAAACTCCTTAATAACACATGTAACAGCCCCCCTCAATAACACATCAAACAAGCCCCTTAATAACACATAGAACAGCCACCTTATTAACACATGGGAACAGCCAGCCTAATCCCCTATACTTCACAATTACATCCTGTACCACACAAAACTACCCTACCCTGCAGCCCAATCACCTATCTCACCCCTTCTTACAAATGCACTCAAAAAACCAATAATGTCCCTCAATGCAGCAGATTTCCATCATAACAGCTGCTGTTCTGTACATGCTGCTACGACATACCCAACAGGAAAACATACATTTCTGTACTGTGCTTCTGCCACTCTGTGCCCCAAACTGCTGCTCCTCTGAGAAGGTGTAAAACCAGTCCTGACTCCTGACCTCACAGTACACTGCTCCCGTCCTCATAGTATGCTGTGCTCGACTGCACACTAAGGACGCCAGACTATGCACCATCTCTGCATTCTGCTTAGTAAGGGGAAGGCCACTAGAGCCATACCTCCTTTTATAGGAGGTCAATGCACTACAGAAACACTGAAGAGAGAAGAAGACAGTGCCGGATGAAACCACTACACTATAGAAAAACACTGCCCTGAGAGGAGGGGCACAGGGGTCATGATAGAGACTTTCAAGTATGTAAAGGGAATAAATAAGGATGGAGCCAGGGAAGTGTTCAGGCTTAAGAAGGGGGGAACTACCAGGGAGCCTGAGTGGAAGCTGGAAGGGGGGAAGTACAAGGGGGGAGCGCAGGAGACACTTCTTCACAGAGAGGGTGGTGGAACCATGGAACCCTCTGCCCAGAAGTCTGGTGGAAGAGACCACAGTGGAAGGATTCAAGAAGGGTTAGGACAGGTAGAGGGGGAAGCTGAGGCCAGGGAGGTCCACCTCTGGGGCTGGGGGTGGTGGAGAAGTGAGCTCCCAGTTGGGGTCTAGCTTCCGAGCAGACACGATAGACCATGGGGCCTATTCTGCTGGCTATTACTATGATACTATGACACTATGGAAAATCACTGCACCATGAAGAAACACTAACCATATACCACTGCACTCAGTAAAATTCCTACATTATGGAACAAAAATGGACACAGCAAACAGTGTCCAACCTAATTAATTATATAACATAAAAGACAACAAGGTCTAGTATACTCATTAAATAATACCATTTTGGGGTTGAACAAGCTCATAAAGGCCACTGGCCCTTTAGGCTGGTGACTTTATGGCTTCTTTGACCCCTTGATGGTATTATTTTCTTATGATAACTGGGGAACATTTTCTCCCATAGTAAACCTGGGTTATAATTCACCATTATAACCCATGGGTTATAAGGGTAAACACGCACCAGGTTTTCTTCTCTCTGTGCATGCGCCAGTCCCAATCTTTTCTTTCTGTGATCCGCCAGCCCCACTCTTCACCGCTGCACATCGCCAACACTCCCAGTTGGTGGTAAGTCCTTTTTTTTCCTTTCTTTAGCTTCTTTACTGGCCAGGTACATTGTGGGCATAAAAAAAAAAAATCATTCAAGAGCCGCTATGAACAGACTACGCTAAACCTCACTGGTCTGTGGTACGACTCCATGGGGTTCTCCATTTATTTTATATAATTGCTGTGGTGAGAAAATGCTCCCCAGCAATTCTATAAAATAAAGGCTGGGTGGGGGGGGTGTAAAACTTGAATTTTACACACAGCCTCTGGGTGGGATGCCTTAATAAACCCCTCAAGCTTCACTCTCGGGGTTTATGTGGTGCCCCACCCCTCAGGGGGGTAAAATCTCATTAGAACCCCCTACCCAGCCATTATTGTGTACATATATATATATATATTACATGGTTGGGACTTTTTTCATAAAAAAAATTAGATATTTCCCCACATCTTATAGTAATTAGCATTACTTATAAAACTACACAGCTTATTACAATACAATGAACAACCTATTCACTAACTATTACAAGTATAGACACAATGGGCCAGATTTTCAAAAGGCTTAAATTGCCTCAAGACCTGGGTGAACCGATGATACTGTGTACCGGTCTTGCACCAATTTAACGGGATTTTTGATCCCATGCAACAATTGCCTCAAGTTAGGCCAACTTTTTGTGGTCTAGCTTGCGGCAATTGGGGTGGCCATTTTTATGGAGCTTGCTCCAGATATTTGGCTCAACCTGCTGTAAAACATGGAAACTGTTGCAACTGCACCTGAGATTGTAAAATTGGGTGCAGTTGTGGCAAACAGATTAGGTGTATCGTCAGAATCTAAGTGTCATGGCACAGGGTTTGACCCAACCCTGTACCACACTTTGAAAATACAGCCCAATGTATGCATATTATTACAACATTATTAACATGTGTAACACCCACCTGAATAACACATGCAACAATGACCTACAAACTACTCACATTACAGACCTAACAGTCTCTCCAAATGTAGCCCTCGTTAAAAAAGAAATAACAGACCTGTAAAATGAAAGTGCCCCTAACATAAACTGCACAATATCAGTTCCTTATCACTTGCTAAACAAACAGCCACAAATGCACAAGTAAAACAAAGTTAACCTGTGTAAAAGAAAGTGTCCCAGAGCTACCCCATGCAAAGTTAACCCCACCGACCAAATCATTATCAACCACTTTTGCTGCTGCCTCCATATCACTTGCCAGACAAACAGTCCATATCATTTTTCAAACAAACAGCCACCTACCTGGGAATCAAAGTTAACCTGTGTAAAGAAAGTGTATCTGAGCTATACTGCACAAACGTAGCTCCCCCAAATCACATAACAACCACTTTAACTGCTGCCTTCCCAGCTGCTTTCTTCTGTCATCCTGAAAAAGAATTAAGAAAAGTCACACTGAAAGCACAGCTCCTTTTATAGGAAGCCACTGCACTATGGAAACCTGCATTAAATAGTGTGAAGTGAAATAGGAAACAGTTCTTCCACAGATAGGTATCTCTAGGAGGAGCTGACTGATGTGGTTTTAGTTTTCCTTGCTAGAAGCATAACTACTACGTTTATTAATTTGTGGCTTGTGGCCATTTTCTGTTACTGTGTCCTGGTCCCTACTGCCTGTCCAGTGGACTATGAGTGGTTGTGAGTGACTGTTTCTGAGCACGATAGTGCTCAGCTCCTTTAGGATGGTGGCTTCTTTGATCTGTGTGGTTGGTGCCATGGGGGATAGATCAGCTCTGTTACTGCTTCTGGCGGGGAGCCAGAAGACATGCTGTGCTGCTGCTCCAATATTTCCCAACCACACACTGGTGTCCAGGGGCCAACAGTAAGTAAGTAAGTAGTAAGTAAGTAAAATGGATTTGTTTAGCGCCCCATCCCAGAGGCTCTGGGCACTGTAAAGGTAGGCAAAAATGAAAACATAACAATAGAAAACATAAAATCAAACAAGCAATACACCTTCATAGTTCCTAAATTAAATAAACAATGCAGCAGTTAATACATTTTTAATTATAATCTACAAATGCTTTCTTAATAGTGAAGAGAAAGTAGGTTGCCTGGTTGGGAATGTGGAGGCGGGAGTGAGTTTGAAAGCAGTCTCCATCTGAGAGGAGACATCTAGGAGTGTACCACAACAGCCATTTTTTAAACTGAAGATAACAGAACAGATAAACATAGAAAAAGCACAGCAGGAGTACATATTTTTCTGGGCTGCATGGTAAGAGTTAAAGCACATTAAGGTGGCTGTTGTGTTTCTTGGTTGGAAGGAAAAATGGCTGCCACATTCAAAATGAAAATTGCAAGATTACTGTAGAACAAAGATTTATTGGCTAATGGGGCATACTGACACTTTTTAACTGGGATTTATGCTGAAACAAAAGTATGGTTGCCAGCCTGCCTCAGCCCATCAGGAGACATGATTTTTACCTACTCATTTTATAATGCAAGATCTTATTTGTAAACTGCTGCATGTTAGGACTCCCATGACAATGAGATATTGCATCTCATAGAATTATCCAGTTATTCTATGGGATAAAAATGTTGTATACTGTAAATAAATGTTGTCACGTGCCAGGTACTCTTGAAGACTATTTGTGTTGCTATGTTTTCTTACCCCATGAGTGATTTCATGTCCTGTGTCTCATAACAGTGAGCTGGTCTGCCTCATACTTCGTGTGAGGGCCGAGGTATTGAACAATAAGTTCAGGTGGTTTGAGGTGAGTGTGAGAGGTCTGAGATGAGAAGATGTGTTGCTTGGCAGACAGCAAGCAAGATGAATGAAAGAAGCTGCTGCAAAGAGTGGCATTCACATGAATAAATATTGCTTCTGAAGATTTTTTTTTAAAGAAGCTTTTATAAGACAAGGCTGCTGCAGGAGGAACAGCTGCTTTTGAAGATTAAAAAAGTTCCCTTATAAGGAACAACTAAAGGCTATGCTTGCTTTTTTGGGCAAAGAAGAATAGCTTGAGAAAGAAGAGGACTTGCTGCGTTGGAAGATAAAAAGCTCTTACACAGACTAAAACTTCAAAAAAAATCTTGCCTTCTTACAGGGTAAAAAGAGAAGAAGTACTGCTGGGGAAGGGCTCTGGGGCTGTATTAATAAAGCTGTTTTTGCCTATAGTAAGTCTCTTATGACATGACATCTGAAGGATGCAAGTTTGAAATCTTCCAGGACATCTTCCCATGTATTTCTATACTTGTATACTGCGGAGTTGTAAAAATTGGGTGGGGGGAGGGGTGAGGACATCTCATGTTTATAGTTAAACTTTATATTAAAAAAGTAAGCAGTACAACAAACAATTCATTAAGTTGCAAATACAAATACAACAGTTAATAGGGTAACCGAATCAATTAACAATCATGAAACCAGCAGCATTATCCAAGAGTCATCCTACATACAATAGGTAGAGTAGTATACTAGTGTTATCTCTCTCTCTATATATATATATATATATATATATATATATATATATGTATATCTATATATATATGGATATATATATATATTTATATATATATATATATATATATATATTGTATATATATATCTATATATATATATATATATATATATATATATATATATATATATATATATATATATATATATATATATATATACATATATATATATATATATATATAAACACAAATTGCACATACCCCAATAATGCAAAGCATCACAGGAAACATATGCAAATGCCCATGAATTAATTTGGACTGGCTCAACTTTAAGCAGAATTGCACAGTGCCAGAAAGCCTCACAATACAATCAGCAAAGGCTAAGAACTGCAGACACAGACACATGCTTCTTTCTCATTTGGACTCATCAGTGTGCCATATCTGTATCTCAGCCCAGGGAGAGATAGCCAGCCACCCTATAGTGGATCTTATTGGTCTGGGTCATGGGCAGCCCAAAGTAGAGAGAGAAAAGAACAACAAAAGAGCCCTAGAGCAAATGTACTGGGGCAAGGGTTATCCCGGAGGATATTGGCCATAGAGCCAATAGATATTGGACATACATACTTTTGTTCTTTTCTCTTTGTAACAAAGGAATTATAGCCCACTTTCTGGGATAGTAACCTGATTTTGCTCCATGGTGAACAGAGTGTTCATATTATTTTTGTGTTTACAGGAAAGTGTATGCAGTCTGAATATATTTTAACAAAGCAAATAAATAGAAATCCTAGGTAGGATGGCTGTTTCTTGTGTAGTTGAACAAAATTGTTTAAAACTTGTATTATGTTTGGATAAGTCGATATAGCAGATTAATTGTGGTTATATTTACGTTATAGATGCAAGCTGAACAAAAATAAAAATAAAACCCCATGAACAAGCTTCAGAAATGGAGGGAAACGTAGAGGGGGAATAAAATAAAAATGAATTGAAAATGACCTGCAATGTCTATGCTGTCTTTGTGAAGACTTTTAAGGGCTTTACCCCCCCCCCCAAGTTTGAAGCTATTTGCAGAAGTCCATAAGGGGGTTAGCTGACTGACTATTGGAATAGAAGAAACATTAGAATATTATTAATTTCACATGAAGCCTGGAGTGGAACCTTCCTCACTGTAGTCAGAAGCCCAGCCACTGTGCTATCTAGCCTGACCTACTTCTGATCTCTTGGTTTTTGATCTTAGAATCCCTACTCACACACTCTCCTTATAGCTTGCGGTTTCTTACCTCCCCCCTCTTCATCTGGCCTCTGTCTGCAATGAGTCTAGTAAAGCAAATTCTCATTTCTGATTGCCTCTTACTACTCTGTGTTCCGTCCCCCATCCCATGCTGTCTATTAGCTCCTGCCTGTCCCCCAGCTGCCGTCCTCCTCTCTGTTCTATCTGGAACTACTGGCAGTGCCTTATCTCACTATGATTTACAGCCTAGTTTATTAGCTGCCTACTCCTACCCCTGCTACCACAATATATCATTTCTTTTGAGTCTACATGTCCACCAGTTCCTGATCCCAGTGGTGGGATCTAAGCCCTACTCCTGCACCTGCCATCCCACTCTGAAAAGTAAGTGACTTAAATCTGCCTCCTTAGGCATGCCCTCCTTTTGCTGTTTCTCTCAGGAAATGTACACCCCAATCCTGGACCCGTTTCCTCACATGTCCCAACCTGTGACCATGTTGGTGGACTATTGATAGCCTCTATCAATATCTGCAACCTGCTAAAGAAATATGATATCCTCCAAGGCTGGATGGTCCTTCATCAGCCTGATATTCTGGCTGTGGTAGAAACCTGGTTATCCCCAAATACCCATGATACTGCAGTGGCCATCAATGGCTACTCCATATACAGGGTGGGTAGGTTAGCAAAAAGAAGTGGCGGCTGTGCCATGTATGTATGTGACACCTTGCAAGGGCATGTAGTCCCTATCCTACCTCCCACACATGGGGCGCAGGCCCTGACCTTTAGATTAGCTGTTGGCCGTACAGGGAAATCCCTCCATATCATGTCAGTTTACATCCTGCCCCAGAATCAGAGGATGGCGTTCCATTCAATTGCCAGTAGCATTTCCCATCTGCCTAACTCATCGGAAGTCATAGCATTAGGTGACTTTAACATAAACTGGCTGTCCCCCAAGACTAAACCCTTCAAGGACACCATTGCAGCCATGAATCTCACCCAAGTAGTCTCTTTCACCACTCATCTAAACTTGAAATCTGGATCATCCATTCTCCTGGAGCTAATCCTCGCAACCCACACTGACAGACTCTCGAGGGTTGCTGTCCACCCAGATTCTTTAAGTAACCACTCCCCCATAATCTGCAGTTGGTCCAACAAGGTCATCAAGCCCACTCCCCAAACTTGTTTATCAGCGTCAACTAAAGAAGGGATCCCTAGATCACCTCAAGGACTTTCTCTTACACTGTAATTGGTCACCTATTGATACTGCTAAGTCAGTTGACAGTGCCCTCTCCCACTTCATCACCTGCTTTAATGCTGCCTGTGACCGCTTCGCCCCTTTTACTAAACTGTCAGTCAAAGGCCCCAGTACCCCCTGGATAACACCAGCCCTTCTTGACCTCATGTGCCTCCATGATAATTTATGGCATAAGGCCCTCAAATCTGGCCATCCCACTGACAGGCAACGGTATAAAACTGCCAGGAATAAATGTACCTGGGAGATTCGCAAAGTGAAGGCAACTCATTTTCAGGAAGCCCTCTCTTCCTCCTGGGGTTCTGGGTGTAAGTTTTGGGAAAACATTAAAGTACTTAATGGAAAAAAAGCATCCCCTGCACCATTGCAACTTGACATTAATGGTACCACCTCACAGGACCCTATGGCCATAGCTAACATCTTAAAATCCTCCTTCTCTTATCTTAGCAGTGTCCTCCCCTAATGTTTTTGACCCCACCAGGTTACCTCCCTCCCTCCCCACCCCCTACTGATACCCTGCTCTTCTGATTCAGGAATATTTCTCAAGAGGCCAAACCCTACTTATGTAGAGTCCTGGGTAAGTCCTGGCATAGTGGGAACACTTTAGACCTAAATCTCCTTCACCTGGCTCTGGATATAGTCCTTGTCCCTCTTACAAAAATTCTTACTTCTCTCTCTGTCTTGGCCAGTTTCCCTCCAATGGAAAGTGGGTGTCATCATGCCTATCCTCAAAGGAGGGGACTGCACCTCTCTAAATAACTACCACCCCATCTTTATTCTCCCCCCCTCTCCAAGGCCCTGGAGAAAATTGTCTCAGACCAGCTCACTGACTACCTGACTAAATATAACCTCCTCTGCAAAGAATAGCATGGATTCAGGAAGGGACACAGCACCTCAACTGCACTGCTGGAATACATCACCTTCCTACACAAAGCCCTAGACCATGGACACCTAGTCGGGTCTGTGTACATAGACCTGACTAATGTGTGAATCACCCTCTCCTACTAGAGTCTCTCCTTACTCTGGGTCTTGCTTCTGAACCCATCTCATGGTTCGAAAGCTGTCTAAGTGGTAGATCACAGCGTGTCAAAATAAACTCCAGTCTATCTAACAGCCTGCCAGCTCATTCTGGTGTCCCCCAGGGATCCATACTAGGGCCAGTTCTCTTTGGCCTCTTTCTAAATTCTCTCCCAAAAGCATGTTCTGGCCAAATGCTTCTATACGCGGAAGATGCAGTTGTCTTCTGCAGTCACCATGATCCCCCCTTCAGCTTGCCCTCCAGAGTCTTTTCTCTGAAACTGAAACTTGGTTCTCCACCAATAAACTGGTGTTAAATTACAAAAAAACAAAGTCTCTGGTCTTCACTCATCCTCAAAACAAATACAGAGTCACCCCTCTGTGCATACTTAACTGTCAAAACTCAGAGCTAGAACAAGTGACTTCCTTTAAATATCTGGGTGTTACCCTTGACTCCTCACTAAACTATCATGAACATATCCATCATCTTAGCTCTGCCGCAAATGCCAGAATTGGTCTCCTTTACAGGAACAAACATTGTATGCCTCCCGTAACCCTCTGCCTAGCAGTTACCTCCTCTGTCCTTTCCCTATTGGATTACAGGATCATCTTCTTTGGTGCAGCTGAAAATACTGCACTTTGCAGAATTAAGGTCACCCTAAATAGGGCCTGTCATCTTGTCACAGGGTGTGATAGGATGACTCACACCTGTAACCTTTATCAGCTCTCCAACTGGCTCAACTCTGAGGGCTGGCTGAAATACCACACCTGCTTCCTTGCCAGGAAGATTGTCAACAGTCAGTCCCTCACCGGGCTCCTTAACCTCATTCAGCATGCACAATCACAAGGAATAAAAGCCACATTGCTTGTGCCGTTCTGCAGAACATCCTTGAGGCAATGTGCCTTCCACTAAATGGCTCCACTCTGGCTAAATGATCTGCCCCCTAATACCTCATCTGTCCAGAACCTTGGCCATTTCAAACTCAAATTCAGAGAGCAACTACTCACTGCCAGTACCTGTGACTGCTTCTGAGCTATCCACTCACATAGTTGCCCCTCTTTCACTGGTGTGCCAAGCCAAACCTCTGTGCCTTCTGCCCCCCTCCATCCTCTCTCCTCCCCCTCTACTCTGATTCTTCTGATATATTGTGCCTTTATCTTAAGTATCTGTTTTGTTGACTTAGGAAACCTTGTAGCATCCTTGAAATTTGAATGTAAGCAATAGCTTAATTTGCTTGAAACCTTTGTACCATGTCTGACTCTGGGTTGTTTTACCCTCTGCATTCATTTGTAATACCTTTCATTGTATTGTCCATTTCTCTTGTTTTGTACTTCCATGATGTGGAGCCTTTGCAAAGAAATCTCTGACTCAAAAGTTTGTAATTCTGATATCTCAATAAATAAATAAATAAAATAAGAGTGGACAACAAACAGTGTCATTGTCAATAGATATGTTAGTTATGGTGCCATATGGGAAACTAACATAATCATGGTGTACAGATTTTATTCCTGGCTATATCCTTGGTCGGCAAAAACTAGAGTGTGGCCTATATTATACTCCTATCCCTATTCTTCAGAGACAGAAATTCCAATTTATGGGAGATAAACACCTGCTCCTGCAGCTTCCTTCCTCTCCCTGACCTCGATGGGGGCTTCCATATTTATAGCCTGTCTACTGCCAGTCTAACTAGCCTACGTGGAGGCCTAGCTCAACTCATTCACTTCTTCTCCTTTCCTGGGCAGACCTACGTAGGGGGTCCCACTGGTTCAGATTTGAGTCACTCATTTCTACCTCCTTCTCAGGTGGACCTACGTGGGGGTCCCACTGGTCCAGCTTGTCTACGTGGGGGCATAGCTCAACTCACTCGATTCTACTCCTTTCTCAGGCAGACCTTTGTGAAGGTCCTGCCAGTCTGGCTAGCCTATGTGGGGACCTAGCTCAACTTCCTCGATTCTACTCCTTCCTCAGGCAGACCTACATGGGGGTCTTGCCGCTTCAGCTCAATTCATGTAATCATACTCCTTTCTCAGGCAGACCTATGTGGGGGTCTCACCACTCCAGCTAGCCCACGTGGGGCCAAGCTTGACACACAATCATACTCCTTCCTCTGGCAGACCTACACAGGGGTCTTACTGCTCCAGCTAACCCTCGTGGGCCTAGCTCAGATCATGCAATCCTACTCCATCCTCTAGCAGACCTCAGTGGGGGTCCTGCCACTCCAGCTAGCCCATTTACAGGCCTAACTCACTCCTTAATCACTTAATTTGCTTCTTCTACTGCATTCCAGCTTTGTTCCTGCTCCAGTTCAAGTTTCTTGCGCGGGACATCTCCATAGAGCATGCCTCATTTCCTTGCTGGTCCTGGGTCATTTATGTACCTTCCTATTGAGGCACTCAATCGTACTCCACTTCTACAGAGTACTCATGACTGCATCACGCAAGCCTCTCAAAGGTGCTTCTACCCTGACCACTCATACCTGGTATAGCTACCAGCTGTCTACATGACTTACTCATAACCATTTTTACATCTAGGCGCCACTGTCCTGCCTTCTCACCGTGCATAACATCATCATCTCTCAATGTTTAAATCCTTGGTGGACAGTCCACTGGCTGAGTGAACTGCACATATACATTCTGCATCTTTCTCTAGTGACCCTTTGTGAGGATTTCATCTTCCAGCCAGGCTGCATGAAAACCTGACTTCCAATTCCATTTGACTCCTCTCTCTAGAGATCCTACATGGGGATCCTGCTGTTTCAGTTCAACCTATGTGGAGACCTAGCTTCTAACTCCAATATTCCCAAGTTTGCCTACATGGGACCTACGGGGGGGTCCCACCATTTCTGATCCTGCCCTGTGAAGCCAGAAACCCTAGTTCGTCCACTCTGGAGTCCTAGTCTTCCCTCTTGTTACTTACTGTTGGGTGTCTACTTTGTCCTGCCTCCTCATGCTTTAACCTACCTGCCACTTCTGCTTCCAGGAACTCTGATGACTGATCTCCCTTATGGACTACCTGCAGGGAAAGCCTGTCCTCGGTGCTTCCTCATTGCTGTAGTCAGATCCCAGCTTCTGGTCTATCATAGACATCTTGTACTTCTCTCAGGTCCTCTGGGAAGGACATCCAACAATGACCTGCACAGGGTCTCTTCGATCAAGCTTCCTCACTTGACCTGCATGGGGTCCTCATCCAGCTTCCTCATGTTTAGCAGACACTAGACTTCATCGCTGCTGCTTATCGCATAGGACTACCTTCTGAACTCTCCGTTTCATCTCACATTACTATATCATGGCACCTCCAACATCACGTCTCTTCCCTACATTTCAGCAACTTCATCAGATGCTCCTGTACTTACTGTTCCTGCATTCAACAAACATCTCTGACATCTCGGTTTTCGTACATGCCTCACCTACGTAGAGGTCTCAGCTAACACCATCTCAAGGCCTCCATGAAGAACCATACTCTCCAACTTTAATGAAAGACTTTCTCCCATTTGCTCAGTCAGGTTGATACCGTCTAATGCTTGACTGTTTCTAAACTTGGCTCTCTAGATTATCCTTATCTTCAGTTTACAATTCTCCGTACCTACACAAAAACCCTGGACGTGGATTAATCATCCTTTCTCATCTGGACTTACATCTGAATCAGACTCTTGTTTGTCTGCTGGAATCTTCATGCTCCAGTATTTATTGTCTGCTCATCACCAAGATTCAGAGGGCATGACTCATTGACCAGTAGGATTAGGATTTAAACTCTTGGACATAACCAGATCAAACATCAGCCCACATTTAGGATTGTCTCCTCTTAGTATGCCCAGAGGATGGGCAGGTCAGTAGCCATGGATCCTCAGAGGTTTTCCCCACAAGGGGGGTTTTCTCTACTGCGTGCTACTAGTTACACTCTCCAGAGTTGGAGGAGGTGATCAAAATGGTAACATTCTTTTGGACCTTAATTCCTACACCTGCCCAGCATTCCACCGAGGGTGGAAAACAGAGAAAAGCCAAAAATCTAAGTTATACACATCAAGCACGTAACAGTCAAGCTCATAAGTATACACAAGCACTGAGCTATGTACCACACATTGAATTAGTTTTTAAATATTTACAACAAACAAACTCAGGACAAATGCATAGATTCAAATCCCTTTCAGGTAGATACATACTTCATACTTTGAATTCAATACAAAGTACAAAAGCATTACATTACAATTATCTACAGTACTTTGAACAAACGACATATACTGTACAAATTCATCTGATTCTAAGGTGTATTGCTGGGTGATTGTTTTAATGTAAAAGAACCCTGCATCTGTTCCCAATGATACACATGTCGCTCATGCAGTTGCTTGTTAAAGAAGCTCATGTGGAGTAAGCATTACCAGGTTGATTCAGCTGAAAACTAGAATGTATTGGTTTGCTTAGGGTTTATTAGGTAATGCAGCTGTGTGTAAGATACCCATCCTGTCCAGTTCCCTGACCCAGCCCCTTCATCCTACTAACTGTACACAGTGTGTTATTCTGTTTCTTTTATCCAAGTTAATTATGCTAGGGAAACTCTCTCCATGTTATAGGGAATGGTCACATATGTGTATGCCATGTGAGGAAGGGCAGGAAGAGGGGAGGGGAGGAGGAAGAAGGTAAAGGAGGAGAAGGGCACATGAGAAAGCTAACAATATAGTCCAGTAGAGACAGAACATACTCCAGGTGTCCTGTGTAAAGGAATATTACCCAAATGGGGTGGTGGTGGTGATTGCCAAGTTTCCTCCAGGAGGAGAACTGATTAGGTGGGCCTATTAACTAGTTGCTCAGCCTATGTGATAAGTCTTTCAGTTACTGGTGTAACACTGTGGTATGCTTGTTATAGGTTTCCAAGTATGGCCCCCAGATCTTAAAGTAGGTTGAGAGTTCCCCCTGCAGCATAGGTCACTTTCTTGTGTAACCACCCAGTCCCCTGGGGTTACTATAATCCTATCAGTATTATGGTTAGGAAGGTAGGAGGCAGCTGGTAGGGGGTTTATTTGGGATTTATTACATAATGACATCATTGTTTACTCAGCTAGCCTGAGGGAAGAATGATTACTTCATTCGGAACTCTCACAGCAGCATACGCCACACTGTGTGAACAGCTCCTCTGGGGAGCTTAGAATGTTCAGTTGGTTGTCATCCTGAGTGAGTGAGCAGGCGAGAGTGGCAGAAGGACTGCCAGTTGGGCTCTGAGGTGAGGGCTCAGCATTTCTCACACTAGTGGAGTGTCATTTCCAGCTTTCAGTGAAGAGATGGAGACCAGTGCTACAGCAGGATTTCCTGATTTCTACTCCCAGTGAAGTGGAAGGAACTGCTTGTTCTCAGTGGACTCAAGGGGCAAGCCCCTGAAGGTTCTATGTATGTTTCAGCTGCCTTGGAAAGGACTTTGAGAGATTATTTGACCTGCTACCCAAGAGAATGCCTTTTTGTTGTTCCATGCCCAGTAGATGGGGCAACCATTTGTGAGTACTGATCTAGGAGACAAGATCACCACTTACTTTAGGGGAATCATAGTCTGGTGTGTGTGTGCCCACAGATAAGGCTGGATCACTCCTGTCAGTGCCCCTAGTTCACCCAAGAGAGTGAATTTTCTGTTAAACTGTTCACCCAGGAGAGTGCAGTTTGTTCTTTGGTCAAACCAGTGAGTGACGGATTTAAAGTATGGGACCTCTTAGCATTTCAGTGGGAAATGGGGTTTCAGTGGTATAACCCTGAAGAATGGCAGAAACTGTCAGTTGAGGGAAAGGGTGGGAGGAACGCCAGCTGATAGCTCACAAGGCAGGGCTTACTGGTTCATAAAGGGCACCAGTTATACCTGAGCAAGGGCCAGTGCTGCAGGTTTAGGTGTGTGGTTGAGTTTCACATAATTGCTCCTATGTTCATAGAAGAGTTCTGAGTGTGTGGCTGAGTTTCACTAAATGGTACTCATGGGAGGAAAATGTTTGGGTGCATGGCCAGGTGTCCATTAAATGCATCATGGGGAAATGGGAAGAAGATGTTCCTTTGTGTGTTCATGAACTGTACTGCATGCAAGGAGAGTTCATGAAATGTACCTGTCCTGCCTAGTACCGACCCTCGGGGGTCCACTTCTGCTTTAAATTTCCATCTGTTGAATAAAGCCATACTGCACAATCCCAGTTACTGTTCTGGATGTTCCGATTATTGCTTCTGGTTGTTGGATTTACTTGGGCATCCTCAGCAGGTTAGATCTAGCATATGCCTAGTAGCCTCCACCCAGGATCTGGGTTGTAATGTTTACACAAGGTTCTTGTACCCCACCCCTCTCTTCCTCTAGAAAATGAGCCAGGTATACATCCTAGCGCCAAGGGTGGTATCAACCTTTTGTAAAGTAAAATGGTATGCCAGTATGTGGGTACCAGTGTTCCAGATTTTAATGGGGGTGTGCTCACTAGTTTAAAAAGTAGCCTGGGGGCTACAACTGTAGTGTGCAGTTAGGGCAGAAGACTTTCCCACTCCCTGAAGGATGGTGGGTCTGGATCCCTCCAATGCCTAAGGAAAATTCTCTTGGCCACAGCTAGGGTGCTGTTGACCCAGGTTGTTTGTGTGGAAGATAAAGTTAAAGTGTGCTGTCTGAGACTTAATAGGGACAGGTACTGGTCACACATATCTGGTACTGGAGTTATTGTAGAAGTATAGAAACAGAATTTGACAGCAGATAAGAACCGTTTAGTCATCCAGTCTGCCCATTCTTCCCTACCTACAGTACACTATTACTGCAGATCGTGCCTGATCTACAGCTCTTTCTCCCTCCTTCCCTCCTTCCTTTCCACTATGATTCCCTTGTGCTTCTCCCTTGCATTCTTGAACCCCACCACCGTTTTCACCCCCACTACCTCTGCTGGAAAGCTGTTCCAGGAATACAACACTCTTTCTGTAAAGAAGTACTGTACCTCCTCACATCTCATCTGAATGTACCCTCTCCAGCTTCATAACATGTCCCTTTGATCTTGAGCACCTTTTCTTCTGAAACATATTTCCTTCTTAAAACTTTTTTATGCCCCTGAAGTATTTAAAGGTCTCTATCATGTCCCCCCCTTCTCTGTTTTAGGATGTACATATTGATCTTTTAGCCACTCCTCATAGGAGTTTTGATACAGATCCTGCACTGCTCCAGTTGCCCTCCTCTGGACCACCTCCACTCTGTCTATGTCCTTCTGGAGATGTGGGTTTGATTTTCAAAACTCTAAATTTGATGCAAGGTGCCTGCATCAAACAGAACTGATGCCAGGGGCATCTTGCATCAAAAATTGTAGAGTTTTCAATCCTGGCAGGCTGGCTGTAGCAAACCGGAGACCACTGTGTGCCAGACTGGCCATGCACCAGGCCTGTGCCAAGGTTGGGGTGTGCCAGAGCACTAGGGGGCTTGCAGCAGACACTGGCTGGAACATCCCCTTAAATGGGATTCTGACAGCAAGAAAGACCCACCAGGACTTTGACCACCCAAAGAGTGATCTAATAGACCTTGCACCATACCTGCAGACAGTGCTGGGTGAGACTAGGGGCTGGCCTGGTGCCTGGACAACTGGGTAGCTGTCCAACAAGCATGGCAGAGGACTGCAGCAGAGCAGCCTGGTGCAGACCACACCAGAGACATTGTCACCCAGTGCCTGGACGTGTGCCCCACCAGCTTACTGGACCTGAAGCAAGCATGCCCATTGGCATCACTGTGTACGTCCTGGGCACAGCACCGAGCCCCCTCAGTCTGCTGCCTGCCCCCCCAGCAATGCGGCCTCTGTCAACTCCCTGGGTATCATGTCTCTTCCTATGCTGTGTGGTGGGGTTTATGGTTCATGCCCCTATGCTATACCCTCTGCCAAATACTTCTTGTGTGTCACATGTGTGGTGCATGGGAGCGGCTGCTGTAACATGAGGATGTTTGGCACCAGGACCCCTCCCGTATGATAATCGTGCGCAGGGTCCCAGGTACACCTGGGATCAGCGCAAGCTATCATTTACGCAGCTTGCATCAATCTTTGAGAATCAAGCCTGTGGTCTCCAGAACTGGACACAGTACTCTAGGTGGGGTCTTAACAGCAGTCTATACAGAGGCAACACCACCTCCCTCTTTGTGCTGGTGATACCCCTCCCTATGCACCACAGCATCCAACAAGCCCTACTGACTGCCTATTTGCACTGTCTGGCCACCTTTCAGTCATCCATTATGGTTACCCCAGGTCTCTTTCCTGCTTGGTGGTCATCAATATCACTCCACCCTGGGTTTCTGTGCCCTAAGTGCATTATTCTACACTTTTTGCATTGAAACCCAGCTGCCATGCTCTTGACCACTACTCTAGTTTTCTCAGGTCTCTTCTCATCCATTCCACCCCATTGGAGTGTCCACCCTATTGCAGATTCTAGTGTCATTTGCACAGAGGTAGATAGTCCCTTCTAACTCCTCTGCAATATCACTTATAAAGACATTAAAGAGGACTGGTCCCAGTGCTGATCCCTGAGGCATTCCTGTGGTCCCCTTCCCTTCCTTGGAGTGAACTATGTTTACCACCACCCTCTGTTGCCTACTACTTAACCAATTTCTTATACAGTTTACCATATTTGGACCCACTCCTAAGCTTCCTAGCTTGTTTGCTAGTCTCTTAAGTGGAGTGGTGTCGAAAGCCTAACTGAAATCTAGGTAGGCTGTGTCCACTACTCCACCCTGATCTAAATCCTTTGTCACCCAGTCAAAGAAATCTGTCAGATTCGGTTGACATGACCTCCCCCTTCCCCCCTGTGAAACCATGTTTCCTCTGGTCTTGTAACCCACTGGATTCAAGATATTCCTCAATCCTTTACTTCAGTAGCGATTCCTTTAACTTTCCCACCGCTCATGTCAGTCTGACTGGCTTTTAATTGCCAACCTCCTCCCTGCTACCACTTTTGTGTAGTGGGACTATAGTCTCCTCCGGTCCGTCGGAACCACTCCTGTTTCAAGTGAGCTGTTAAATAGAACTGTCAGAGGTACAGAAAGTATTTCCCTGAGCTCCCTCAGTACTCTTGGATGCATTAAATCTGGCCTCATTCCTTTTTAGACTTTCAGATTAGCAAGTCTCTTCAGGACATTTGCCTCCAACAAAAGACTAGTGGCCAAATCTCTCCCTCCACAGCTTCTGTTACTTTTTTGCGGCCCCCTCCCCTTCTCATTCCTCTGTGAACACTGAGCAAAAGCATTTGTTCAGGATGTCTGCCTTTTCCTGGTCCCCCTCTGCACAATTCCCCTTCCCATGTTAACCTTACAATCTCACCCGTGGTCTTCCTTTTTTCATTTACATACCTAAAAAATGTCTTGTCCTCTTTTGTTACCTCCTGGGCTAGTCTCTCTTCAGCTTGCACCTTTGCACTCCTTACTGCTTTCCCTCTGTTTCCCCTCATACACCTCCTTATCCTCCTCCATCTGCATCTCCTTATACCTTCTGAATGTTGCCCTCTGAGTTTTTACCTTTTGTTGTAAGGGTTTTCCAAATCTCCTCTCAGTATACGTCCAGTGAAGGACAGAACCTCAGGCTATGCAAAAGGAAGGCCTGCAGGAAAGTGTGCCAACTGTTAGTGTTTTCCATTAGCCCTGCTCTGTAGAGCCATAGGGAGGTTCTGTATGCCCGATGTGCTATTTTGAACTGTAGGGTTTTGGCCTGGAGTTCCCTATTGGCCACATAGACTTGGGGCCAGACTTGGTTCCATTCAGACTATGTGATGGGGATGCTAGTTCCTGCTCCTGTTTTTCCCTGGGGCCTGCTGAGGGCACTGGTGGGGATTCTTTTGTCACCAATTTCATGTAGTGGCAAGACAAGTGCTGCTATATCTAAAGCCCCATAATCCACTTCTGTAATGGGCTATGTGGGGGTATAGTGTGTTTTGGAGTCACTTTGGTATGCAAAAAGTCATGCAGTTGTAGGTATTTCAAAAGGTGAGTGCAGAGGAAACCGAATGAGGAACAAATGTCCTCAAAGGTTATGAAGAACCCCTGTCTGTGGATGATGTAGGTCACTTAGTGTACAAATGCCATATGCCTGCCAGGATCTTCATAGCATTGGGTGGTTGGTTATGGTAAGGTGAAGGTTATGCCAAAGAGGATGTACCTATGCAGTTTTTGGGTCCATCCCAGTTGCTGAGAGTGCTTTGTCCAGATTCTTTTGATGTGCTTTGAGCATGGGGAGAGGTCAGGCTTCGCACCACACTCCAGAAAAAGTAATGCTGAGGGTTTTGGGAGATTGCCCTGTGATAGCTCCAGAAAGTTCTAGCAGGGTGGGTATATAGACAGTTGTGGCCTTTAGCAGGAGTTGGCTTGTTGTAGTACAACATGCTCATGCACTGAATGTAGATTTGGGATACCAAACCATCCAGTGCTCCAGTGTCTCTGTAATGTTTGCCTTTTAATTTTAGGGCCTTGCTGAACCAGATGAAAGAAGACATCTCTGAAGACAGTGACTTAAATAAGAAGCTCAACATTTTTTTTGCTGTTTTTTCACTTTTCTCCCTGTCCCAATCCTGCGTGTTCCCAACGAGATGCACACGTGTAGAGGCACGTGCACGTCATGCCCTATGGAACACCCCACACTACCAGTCACTCCATTACCACCTACGCCTGCCACTGGACCTCCATCTGGTGATGGCGGGACTATGGACGGGTGACCCTCCCACCCTGGAGAGGAGAGCCAACGCTCAATCCTGCTCCTCCTCCCTCCCCGTGCCAGCACCCTGACGACCTGAGGTCATGCCCAAACCCGTCCCCCAGTATAGCATGAGGTAAGACATCCAGCACCCCAGCCCTCAGCGCCACCGGGCCAGCCTAGGAGTTTGATATTTTGCCAGGCTGGTGGTGCAATGGTAGTGCTACCATTGCGTGATGCCAACAACCTGGGTTCGGAAGCAAATCTGGGGTGTCAGAGGGCTGGTGGGGGGGAAGAGAACTGAGCATCTGTAGGACTATTATCATCTTCTGGAGGGGAGGGTGGACAGAGCCTGATGCTTGCCTGGTCCCTGGCAGAAGCTAGAGGAAAGGCAACTTGTGTCAGAAGGTCGGGAGGTGTGGCAGACATCAGTGCACATGGCAAGGGAGCATGTGCTGTGCACCATGACTTTCTTGCATGTCATGCCTCCCAGGAGACAAGAAAACAGAAAACGCCAGAAGATGGGATGCCAGTGGGCACCGGTAGGTCCTGCACCCAACAGCTGGTATTGCCGGCCCGAACTGAATCCAATGCTTGGTGGGGACTGTAGACCCCCGCCGACTCCACAGGGTGGCTGCGGGGGCAAGCCCTGGGGGAAGATGGCTGGTGGTATGTCCCAGTGGAGGTTGGGGTGATGGGGCTGGGGCTCCTGTCTGAGGGAGGGCCACCTGTGAGAGGGGGAAAAAAATAGAAAAAAAGGAGATCGTCATTTGGATGTGGAGATTTGACAGTATATACCTGTATATCATATCTTTAGAAGGGCAATAAGCTTGAGTGCATTCACCCTGCCACAAATGGATAGCATAATATTGCCCTAGTTGTGAACGTCTGTGTCTAGTTTATCCAGCATTGCCCTCACTCTTACTGAGACTATGGCCTTATTGTGGGTCTTAGCTGGATGCTCAAGCACACTACGCTACCTGGGGACTACTGATATGCATAGCCGATGAACATCTACTGGGTACATGCTGCATTTAGAGTCTTGAGTTGGCCTCATTCAGTTTGTACCCTGGAATATGCCTGGATAATCACACTCAGGGCATGCAGTGATCCTGGGATGTCCACTAGGAACAGAGTGATGTTGTTAACAAACAGTACCATCTTGTGTGGTATACCTGACACTGATATTCCCGGGAAACCAGATGACACTAATCTTTTGTGTGAGAGGCTCTGCTGCAAGCATGAAAATTAAGGGAAAAAGGGGCATTGCTATCTAGTGCCTCTCCTTAGGGAGAAGCTCTGAGAGATAACTGTGTTAGTTAGCCCCAAGGCTGTCAGGTTCTTATGTAACTATTTGCCTAGTGAAATAAACTTTGTAGAAAGTAAAATCTCTTCATTGTATCAAAGAAGTATGTCCACTAGTGATGCTTGGATATTGCCTTTGTGGATCCGATTGTGATCTGTTGGATAGTGGCAGTATCCGACCTGGGATCTGACCTAAGTCAGAGGTTGGATCCCAGGTCAGATCCCACATTATCCAAGGTTGGATCCAGGGATCCGTGGTCAGATCCCAGGATCTGACATTGGATCCAGCATTGGATCCAGGGATCCGACTGCAGATCCGGGGTATTCGACCAGGATCCGGGACGGTTGGATCCACAGTCGGATAGCGCTACTATCCAACTGGATCCACTATCTGGCCAAACACTGGGTATCTGGTGGTATCCTAATTCATAGAGTACTATCTGAGCAACACTAATGCCCACTTCAGTCTGTTAAATGCCTTCTGAGAGAGACAGAGAGAGAGAGAGAGAGAGAGAGAGAGAGACAGGTTGGCAGTGGGCAGGTCACTAGCTTTGACTTCCCATGAGAATTCAAATATGAGATGGGTGTTTTCAGTTCCCCAGGTGATCTGGAACAAATCCTACTTGGTCAGGGTGTATCAGGCCCCCATAAGACTATCCAATCTTCAGGCCAGAACTTTTGCAAAGATCTTGGTATCCAGGTTTATCAAATAAATCAGAAACTGGGAATATAGTACACTGTCCCTCCCCTTTTTGGGTATGAGAGTGATCAAGGTCTGCATGAAGGATGAAAGGAGGGCACCTTGCTTTCATAACTAGTGACCTACCACTGATCTGCACATCATAGCCGAATCCTTTAACCTGTCATTCTCTGTTCTTAGTGCTGTCCTGCCACCAGACTATTTAAACAGCCCGGAACCTCCCCCTCCACAAGACCAACAAAAACCCTCCCATCCAAAATTCTTTTTTAAACAGGTCACAATTAGTGAAGCCAGAACCTACGTATGTAAGGTGCTCGGGAAACAAGGCTAGGTAGCGATGGTTTAGATATGAAGCTTGTGGCTGTAGCACTTGCAGAGCTACTGAGCTCAATTACCAGGCTCTTTAATAAATCCCTTGCCCAGGCAAAGTTCCCTTTGACCTGGAAGTTAGCCCTGGTCACCCTGGTTTTAAAAAGCAGGGATTTGTCCAACACTGCCAACTATAGGTCGATATCCATCCTCCCTCCTCTCTCTAAAGTCCTAGAAAGGATTGTGGCAGACCAGGTTACTGAGTACCTCCATAAGTATGGACTCCATTGCCCGCAACAGCATGGATTCCACAGGAACCACAGCATGGCTACTGCCCTGGTGGAGTTCTCCGACTACATGCACAAGGCCATGGACGGGGGCCATTTTGTGGAATCTATATTCATAGATCTCACTAAAGCATTTGACACTGACAATCATTGCACCCTTCTTACTGACCTACTAAACCTGGGGCTCTCGCCTGAAGTGGTCCACTGGTTCCAAGACCACTTATCCCACAGAAAACAAAGTGTCAAAATCGGGACAGCCACATCT
Organism: Neoceratodus forsteri; assembly: GCA_016271365.2. NCBI lineage: Eukaryota > Metazoa > Chordata > Ceratodontiformes > Ceratodontidae > Neoceratodus > Neoceratodus forsteri. Next base: position 1,109,277,138 of record CM057456.1, on the reverse strand, counting down.
CCCTCAAGGGAAATTACACTAGGGAGTCCCCCAAGGGTCAATATTGAGTCCGCTCCTATTTAGTCTGTTTATAAATAGACTCTCTGAAGCTTGTGAGAGCAAGATCATCCTGTATGTGGATGATGCTGTCGGTCTGTGCAGCAGCAAGCAGCATATGGCCCTGCAGGCAGAGCTTCAGAGCTCGTTCAATGGACTGGAGGATTGGGTCTGTAAAAAAATGTTGCTCCTCAATCACAAAAAGACAAAGATGATGATCATCTCTAGTCCCCAGCACAAGAAAACCCTCCCTGCCCTTACTGTCACTAATAGCAAGGCTGCCCCGCAGGAGCAGGTACACTGTTTCAAGTACCTAGGGGTTATTATCGATGACACACTCTCCTTCATGCAGCACATCAACTATGTGCTAAAAGCAGTAAATGCAAAGCTCAGTGTGCTCTACAGGCACAGGCAATACCTCACACCATTAGCCCTTCATCTCTCGGTCTCCTCCTCAGTTCAGTCAGTCATTGACTACGGACTTGTGATGTATGGGGCCACCTCCAATACTGCACTTGCATGCATTGCAATGGCCTTTAACAAGGTGTGTAGGCTAACACTTGGACAGACAACCTTACACACACATGCTCTCTCTTTGAGCAGACCAATTGGCTTAACCTACCCAACAGAATAAAATACCAAACCTGCCGGTTGGGCAAGAAATGACTACTAGGCAAAATGGCTCCATTCCTCAGCAGCTTGCTGCCTGCCTATAGATCTGGGTACCAGACCAGAGGCCTCTCCCGAGGCTCCCTAGCGGTCCCCTTCAGAAAAAGAACACTGGGACAGCGGTCATTTGTGTACCATGCTCCTCTGTGGCTTAACAAGATCCCGGCTCACCTACTGACAAACTCAAGCCAACCTGCCTTTAAGGCTGAGCTTAAACAGTACCTCTCTGGAAGCATGGCCTGTTGCTGTAGGTAGTAATTGCATTCCCAGCCCTGCAAGTCTTAAGACACAATTGCCTGGCTAACCAACATGGATCAAGTCACCTCCCACACCCTTTTTAACAAAGCACCCATAGGGCCGCTGCTCCCATCCTGAATCCCCCACCCCCAACTCTCTACATCAATTCCACTACGTAGATGGATCTACAGCAGCTCCCTGGCTACTGAAGATTATACCTTTGTGCCTAGCCTTTGGCTGTTGTAAATTATACCTGTGTACCTGACAATGTTTGGCCTTGTCATGTTTCTTTGCACTTACCAGATAGCTTATGTCTCTGTTGGTAATGTTTCACCCTTGTAATTTGCTTACATTGGGGCTCCACCCTCCTTTGTTTTCTTGTTCTCAGTTGTTCACACTTTGTTGTACCTGACGTGGAACCTTTGTAAAAAAGAGCTTTTGCTCAAAGGTAATGTCCAAATCATGAAATAAATAACTAACTTATTATTTATTGAAATGTTTTATCAGGAAGGCACACTTAGCTACAAGTCGCTCGTTTCCCGGAATGACCTGGGGGGAAGGAGTACAATAGGACTGAAACATTAAACATTTAAGTTACAAGATCAACATTAACATACAGTTCTAAGGCAGGTGTTACAAGCAGTGCTACAACAGTGTTGCGCACAATAGATGGAAAGACTGGTCAAAAATAAGTGCCGGGTTAATAAGTAAAGAAGTGCTTATGTAAAAGAAAAGGGGGGCAGGAAGGCGGGGGAGGGGGAAGAGTCATGTTCAAGTTATAAGATCAACATTAATGGGAAGGCTGTAAGCCTGAGGTTCGAATGGATGGAGCAACTACGTCACTCCCCCCACCAGGCTTTATCAGGTAGCTCACCCTGGGCCTTCCCAGGATTCATTTTGTTTTGCAGCCGGAGGCCACGTTGGCTGCCTGGTCTGCTGCACCTTACCCTGCTCTGTTCTCTGCTTGTCTGACCTCCGGCTGCTCTCACTCCCCTCCTCAGGGTGCCTTTCTCACCCTTTCTCTCCTGGGACCCATCCTGTGTGTTTTTTCATCAGGTGATCTGCCTTCTCACTTCTCCTCCTCGTCTCCCCCCACCATACCTCACTTGCTTCCTTTGGTGGGCTTCTTGGCCCAGATGCTTCCTTTGGTGGGCTTCTTGGCCCAGACTGACCCTCCTTTCTGGCATCCCCTGCCCACGGCACTGTCATATACCCTACCGTGTTCCGGTACTCTGTTGCTCCCGGCTTCCCCTGCCAGCACTTGCGGGGCATGCTTCGGCAGCTCCCTGCTTGGCTTTCTGTTGTCACCCTGCAGCCTTATCTCCCCAGGTGTTTGCGCCTGCACAGACCTGTTTCCAGGTTCTTGCTTTCTCCCCAATTCTTATTCTGTAGCAGTGAACCGGGAGCTACTTTGGAACTGTTACCATCTGCTTCTCGTGCCCTTTCAGTGTCCTATACTTTCCTGGTCCGGTCACCATTGACCAGTTATTATACTGTTCTACACCTCTTGGACTTTCATCCCATTGCCTTGCTCTTCACTTCCCATGCTGATGGTAAGCTTACCAGTGTCAAAGGTGCAATTTCACTTTCTTTACCTGCCACATACGGTGTTGCCCTCTCTTATGTGCCTCATTCATGCCGTCAGTTTGGATTAGTCAGCTGGTTTTGCAATGGGCATTTTTGGAATCCGCATTTGTTACTGTGACAAACCAATGGTACAAAATAAACAAGCGGCATGCTAAGATTGTAATGAGTGGGTATTTCAAGCTTTTGACCCAGATCCATTCCCACTTTCTCACTGCCATATCTGGTGTCTCTCCTGTATTTTCCTTGTATTATTTCTGATGTCAAGACCCATTCTAGCCTCTAGATGGCATCATTTCTGCACTGATTCAGTGTCATCTTTCCCCACCCTGCTCTTGTGGGTCTCTGCTGAGTCTGCGATATTTGTCTGCTCCATCTGGCCTGCTATCGATGTTTATTTTGAGCATACCTATCCTGCATTATATGCCACCTCGTCGACTCACGGCCCTCCTGCCACAGGCCTCAAGTTCATGATTCTGGTCCTCCTTCACTATGCCTTTTCCTCATACCAACCATCAAGGATTCGCTCCACTCATGGCTTCCCTCCCTCATCCTCCATTGTTCAATTTGCTCCCATTGATCACTCAACCTCAGGTCTCCTTCCTTGCGTCACTCTATCATCCCTGCTACCTCGATTCGACTCTATCCACTAAAGGCCATGCCTTTCTGTCTGTCACCCTTTGCTAAGGGCTAGCTGGCTGCTCTCCACCATCATTCAAGTTCCTTTCAAGTTCATTTCCTGTCTCCTCTTCCTAGTACTTGCATCGATAGAGCATACCTCTCATGGGGTCTTATGCTGCCTCATTGACCCTCTGCTCCCCTGCAGTGCCCATCATCGTCCATCTTCCTCATCCTCCGTTTTCTCATGTTGGACTGCTGCACTCGTGTGGCGATCATCATCAGTCTTCTTCATCATCAGTCTTCTCCTGAGTGCATCTGGATGCCCTTTGCTCCTTTGACTTCTTCCTGGATCTACTCCTTCCCATCGACTACTTGAGCATACCCTCTCAGGTCACTGCTGCCTCTTGTTCCTTCTTTGATCCATGCTTTCTTTTGGGGTTTTCCCCTATCCCATCTTCACCTTCCCTACTCATGTCCTTCTCTTTAACTGATCCTTCCCTTTAATGACATACGTCCTTAAATCAAACGTCGTCAGCCTAGAGGAAAGGCAACCCAGGCCTTGGATCGCTAGAGGTTTCCTCCTTAAAGAGTTTTTTTCCCTCTCCGCTGTGCCAATGGTCATAATATTAGTTAGAGTTAGTGCTTCCTTAGGTTAAACATGCTGTCTTACATTAATTAGTTAGGTTCCGCTGTTGGATGGAGGCAGATAGTTGTCCCAGCTTTCCCCTCTCTCCTTAGGAAGTCTGCCTTAATCATCTTCTCAGTTTTCATTCATTCATCATCCTCACCTCTTCGATGCTCGACACCTGATTAGGTATTCTTTTTGGGTTTCTTCCTAAGCTACCTTTAGCCGATGGAATCATCACTGTGGCACCTATGGGGGGGATCCTCCTCTAGGGTTCCTCACATCGTACCCTAATAGGGTGGTATATCCCATGGATAGAGAGTGGGAAAGCCACAACATAAATCATTTTCACAATGTAAGTCAAGTCACACAAGCATCATCTCATCCAGTTGTGTAAACACAATCAAATGGGAAGGCTGTAAGCCTGAGGTTCGATTGGATGGAGCAACTATGTCAAACCCCCACAACGCTTTATCAGGTAGTTCACCCTGGGCCTTCCCAGGATTCATTCCTTTTTGCCCCACCATCCCCCCCTCCTCCTCCAGTGGCAAGTCTCTCTTACCCGTGGGCTTCTTCCTAAGCTACCTTTAGCCGATGGAATCATCACTGCGGCACCTATGGGGGGGGGAATCCTCCTCTAGGATTCCTCGCATTGTACCCTAATAGGGTGGTATATCCTACAGACAGAGAGGTGGAAAGCCACAACATAAATCATATTCACAACGTAAGTCAATTCACACAAGCATCATCTCATTCAGTTGTGTAAGCACAATCGAACATACAGTTGCAAGGCAGATGTTACAAACAGTGTTAAAATAGAGTTGTGCATAATATGTAGAAAAAGTGAATCAATAATAAGTGCTGGGTTAGTACGTAACAAGTGCTTACATGTAAGAAAAGGACGAAAGGAGAGGGAGGGGTGAGGTGGAGGGATGTAGGGGGAGGGGAGTAGTTGAGTGATACAAGCTGCTGGGGGGGGGTAGGAGAGGGACCCATAGATAGCATTTGGCGTCCCTTACATTCTGTGAGAGATCAAGGGAAGCCAGTGAGGGGGAGCAGTTTGGAGGAAGGGGAGGAGAGCTAGAAATTAGTTAGGTGATGGTAAGGGGGAGGTAGGGTTTATCCAGGACTTATAGGAGGGAATTATGGAGTGACATGGCAGGAGCAGCTAGGCGCAAGGTAATTCTTGAGGGCAGAGCTGATGGAGTTGGCAGAGGATAAGTGCTGGATTTGGGGGGGGAGTGAATTCCAAATTTTTGGGAAGCGGCGAGAGTAAGCGGATTGGCCAACTTGGGTGGATTTGCAGGGGACTACCAGGGTTCGGAAGTCAGCTGATCAAAGGGTATGGGAGGATGTGGGGGTTGTTATAAAGGAAGAGGTTAGGTAGGAAGGGAGCTCACCTAACCAGTGCTTGGACGTGAATTTAGCACAGTGGGAGAGTTGCCTATTTGTAAGAGAGGGGAAGGATAGGGCATGATAAAGATCACAGTGGTGGGTGCGAGGGAGGGCATCCAGGGCAAAGCGGCAGAAGGAATTGAAGAGGGTGTCCAGTCTGGCCAGGGAGGACTTAGGGGCAGCACCATAGACTACATCACAATAGTCAAAAATTGGCAGTATCATCTTCTGAACAAGATCACTCCTAGCTGTAGGAGGGATGCAACTACGGTTCCTGAAAAGGGCACCAAGCTTGGGGTGCAGTTTTTTCTGGATGGCATCAATATGTCCAGAGAAGTTTAGGTGCTCGTCGAACTAAACACCTAAGTACCTGAAGGAGGATGTGTCCTCAAGTAAAGTTCCATCAAGGGTGTGGAAACTTGGTAGGGAGCGAAGCCTAGAGAGTCTCTGCCTTGTGCCAAAAGTCATGGAGACAGTCTTCTTGGCATTGAGGAAAAGTTGATGGTTAGCAAATCAGAGCTGAACCTTGTCAAAGTCTCACTGTAAGCTGGTTGTAACCTCAGCAGGACAGGAGCCAGATGCATACAGGACTGCATCATCGGCATACATATGTATAGTGGTGGAGGGGGAGCAAACAGAGAGAAGGTCATTTAAGAAGATGGAGAATAGAAGATGCCCTAATAAAGAGCACCGGTGGATGCCAGTGCTAATTGGGAGGGGAGGGGAAGTGAAGTGGCATCCAAAATCTTAACTGATTGGGTTCTGCCAATAAGTTAGGCTTTGAACCAGTTTGTGATGGAGGGAGATAGACCAGCTTCTGGGAGTGAGTCGAGGAGAAGGGAGTGAGAGATGGTGTCAAAGGCCTTGGCAAGGTCGACAAAAATGGCAGAGGTAATTTGGTCATTGTCCATCTGGATCAAGATAGGTCTGTAAGCTGCAGGAGAGAGGTAGTGGTTGAGTGGTTTTTCCTGAAACCAGACTGGAAAGGGGTGAAAAAGGAGGTGTCAGATAGAAAAGAGGTGAGTTGGGAGAGGACAATGTGTTCTTGAAGCCTGGCAAGGGTAGGGAGGAGAGAAATGGGGTGATAGTTGTCAGGGAACGAGGGGTCACCCCTTTGGGTAGAGGGAGGACCACTGCATGTTTCCATGAAAAGGGGACTGAGGCAGTAGAGAATGAGAGATTTAAGATTAATGAGAAGGGAAGACAGTGACCGGAGCAGAGAGGGAGAGGAGTTTTGGGTCGAGGCCATTGAGGAGACACCTTTAGAGGGGTTGATGGTGAGGAGGGCACTTAGGGCATTGTTTGGGGTTACAGAAGTGAAAGAGAAGGGGAGGTGGGAGGGTGGTGGAGGGGGCACACAATTATTAAGTGCTCATGCAAGCCTAGGTGCCAGAATCTATGCAAGTGGTAAATAGAAGTCACTTGGGAAGCCATCTAGGCTGAGCGGTTTCCCCATGGACATACTTCTTTTGGCTTCCATGACCTCTGAATCTGAGACAGGATGGGTAATATCAGTGTTAGAACTTACAGAGACCTTGGGAAGGTTAATGTCATGACAGATGGCCTCATATTGGTCTGAGGAGGGGATTGCCTCCGAGGCATACAGGTGCTGGTGATTTTTTTAACTTTCTCATTGATTAGTAGTGGGGAAAACATTGTGTAGCCTTTTATAGTTTGAATAGTAGGGATATACTTTTCAGCTTTGTTTGCTAGCAGCCTGTATTCCAGGAGCTTCCCCTGTTTGCTCCCATCTCTGCTCAAATACAGTATGTCCGGTTCAGGCAGAAGAGGGCATATTCAGTTTTATGTTAGAAGAACTCTTCTAAAGCCACTTGAGCCTCGGTGGTATTGGGGAGGAGACTGTCCTTCTGATCAGGGTGGGCTTGAAAGGTGTGTTCTTCAAGGTATAGTATATGTTATTAGTTTGCCTCAGCTGACTATCTTCATAGTCTCCTATTGGGTGGCTGATGCAGTGTAAGGAGTCTCATTAAGTGACAAATTTTCCAAAAGTCACTTCTCTAACCATTTTAGGAATATGTCTTGTTGTCTGAGTATTGTGTTTCACTGTCATCTGTTTTTAGGGCCGAAAGCCTTCCCTGTGCTGAGACTATAACTTGGGCATGATCTGAGATCAGGATGTTGCCTAATCTTGCTCCCCATGGTCTTGCTACCAGTTTGTGACATTCAGCCTGCTTTATGTGTCATGCACTGAGGAGTATTAGGTAAAGTCCTGTTTGTTGGGGTGAAGGGCCTGCCTGTTAATATGTGTGTTGGATATAGGCAGCCAGTGGACCTTTAGTTTTGTTCCCTGGCCTGGTTCTATCCAGGCTGAGCAAAAGGCCAGGTTCAAGTACCCCCCCTGAGTATTGTGCCTGCTGGGCCCCATGGTAGTTCCCTAAGAATGTGGTCAAAAAAGGCAGGATCAGTTGTACTCAGGGCAAAGATACTGTCCAGGACCACTGACTCTCCTTGGTATGTGCCCTCTATCAGCAGTGTAATTTCTCTATGGATCCCTAACTTGAAGCCCTTTCTGCAAAGAACTGCTACCCCACCTCTTTTTGAAGGAGACAGAGTTATGATAAGAGTTACTCACCCTTGAACAGCAGAGGCTTGCAACTTGGCCCTCTGAGAGATATTTTTTTGTAGTAGTGTCACATTGCATTGCATGTCTTTTATCTCAGCAAGACCTTTCTATATTTTATGGGGAATGCAGGCCTTTAGTACTCCGAGAAATAACCGTTAGGCTGTCAAAGGAGGCCATGTTTAACAAGATATGAACAGTAGTAGGTAAACAGCTGTGAAATTCGACTCTTAATGACCCCACCCACCCCCAGCACTGTCAACCAAATATGAAACAACAAACACCACATTAACAATAACAGATGAATAAAGGTGATCGCCAAAAATTCACAGTGATAATTTGTAAGAGAGGAGAGGGGCCTTTTCTTAGTTACAAACTCTTAAGAACTATATACACTCCATACCTAGACAAGAACATAAATGCAAAACAAATAAACAGTAAAACTGAGGGATTTCTACTGGTAGAGGCACACTGGGTATGGCCAAATTGGCAATAGGGAGGGCTTTCAAGCCATTGCTCTCATGGAACCTGGGCGATAGGACTGAGAGTGCACTTCAGCCATCCCTCAGTTCCCCTTCCTCTGAAAGAGCAGTTGTCCTGCGGTGGCCCTATGCTCCACAGAGGTGGGGGACTGTAGCCCTCTGTATGATCATGGCAGCTAGAAATGCCAGTACATCACAGATGTCTTGTGCCCACTGAACGGGGGGGACTGGCTTCCACTATAATGATGAGGTGACCCTCCAGGTTAAGCCAGGCAGAGGTGTGCATGGGGAACCATGCTGCAAAATATTACAGTTGTTTCCATGGAGGGGCATCCCACCCCAAATCAGAATTAAGGAGAGGACCAAGTGATATTAAGAAAGCAAAAGTAACAAAATGTCCCAGCAGGAATATGCTGCAGTATCCAATAAGTTCAGCCATTACATCCTTTTGCCCCATTTCTGTGTTCTCTGAAGACTTGTTCTGGTGGAGAGGAGTGAAGCCCTCTACCTAATCCCCAGTTTAGCCAGGAGAACAGACACACTGCTAAGTGTGGTACCAATGTCAGGGTCTCTCTCACAAACCAGTCTAGGTAAAGGGGGGGCAGGAATTATTAAGGTCTTTTACCACTTATAGCACCACTGCCAAGGTGGGCTTTATCTCATTAAGTTTTGAAGCATTGAGTGTGGAGGTTTTCAGTGTCCCACTGGTGGCTTTGGCTTACTGGCCATGCTGATGGGTCTTATCAGCACTTACATGTTGCAGTTAGCCATACTGTCACAGTTTCCAGTAAAACAAAAAGTCAAACAAGCACTATGCTTGCTAAGCCATCAAATGGGTGGGATATGGGATGGAAGAAGACAACTAAAAATAGATAATTATTGAATGATAAAGATGCAGATGAGGAGCACAGGAAAACACCCCCCCGCCCCGAGCAAGTCACTCTCTCTAAGCAAGGAATAACACACACCAGAGTATCCAGTTGCCCTGGGACATATGAACATGTCTGCTGCATTTTGAAGCATAAGGTGCAGCTGAGAGTGTTTAACCATCAGACATGCCCATAATTCTAGCCCACCTGGATGCCATGAAGTGTGCTGTTCCTCTAATAAAATATTTATAAAAACTAAAAAAGAACAACATTATACATCCACCATGATAGATAAGGTGTCCGGTTGTGCTGTGATAAAGGAACAGTCACATGATGTTCTTGTCCTATCAGATCCCTAGGATTTCTTCATCAATTTTGTAATAAATATTACTGTATAAAAGAGACACATGCCATAAAAGACCATCACATATCATTCATGGAGGGAGCCTGGTTGAATTTAACAGTTTTGCAAGGATTACCCCCTTTTTCTACCCTGTAAATGGAACAGAAAACTCTTGATGATGGCAGATACAGTAAAGGCATACTGTAGTTATTGAAATGTGCTAGGTTGTACTGTAGCCTAATGTTTGCTTGTACTTTTTTTATACTGATTAGGCTGTGGCTGGAGTTTTGAGCCTGGAGATATCATGTTTGAGAGTGATGCTCTGGCCACACATGGGTTTGACGAAGGATTATCCTTACTGTTCCTAATACAGTTTCAGTACAGCATTTCAGCTAGTACATTTGAGTCTGGGATTCTGCACATCATTCCACTCTTTATTCTAAATCATCTGTTATCTCATAGTAAGTTAATGCTTGTTTTTGAATTTAAAAAAAATGGCCCAGTGGAACTGGGGGTAGTGTAGTTTGCTATCACACAGGAGAACTGGGTATGCATTGCAAGCCTAAGCCCCATCTCTAGGATGGTGAAATCTGTTGATCCAAATGAGGCAGTGCACTCCAACTCTGGTGGGAGGGCTTGGTTCACCCCATCACTTTAGCAGCTCCTGTGGTTGACTTGGAACAGGGATGGATGCCACTGGAGACCACCTGATATCCTGCTGCTCCCACTTCTGAGATTGACTTGGAGTGGGCTTGGATGGCCTCAGACATTTGGTTGTGGGTGGGACCTATAGGTAAAACCTAGTTGGAACTGCATGCTGATGATCGCCATCCCTACACACACAATTCACAACCTACCTGGTAGTCTCCTGGAAACTCCTTATTATCATATTCATGGGATTGTGGTGCTACAGTGGTATCCAGATATACAGCCCCCAAAATATCAAGTTATAGCTAGATATTCAACAGGAAATGCCATTGAAATGAATGGTGATTTCCTGCTATATATTTTGCTATATCTAGATACAGTATACTGTGACTTGTCTCTGGCTACCAGTGTAATAGAACTATTTTCCACTGCAGTGGTGAAGCTGCAGGGGTAACATGAACTGATCAATGACAAGCTGGGTGTCCGGGAGACATGCAGACAGTGCTAGAGTTGGAGTAGGGCAGTTAGAGACAAGACATGCTGCACAGATGACTAGATGTACAAAAGAAAACATGGCAGGATTGCAGAAACACCCACTAAGTTAACTGAAAGGCCAGCACAGATGGAACAGTATTAAAACCAGTATTTAGAAACAGCTTCTACAGGAACACTGACCAACAGTTCACTGCAGGTTTGATGCTATTCTTCTTTAAAGAACTGTCTCCTTGATGATGTCCATAATATAACAAAAGACAAAACCTGAAAGATGTTAACATTGAATTCTGGGTAGGGCTCAACAAAAGTATGTACAGTGTAACCTCAATTGATTTACCAGGCAGATATCGAGAAATCTTTCATTTATTGCATTTGTATATAGAGTATTTTATCATTAGAAGGAAATGAGTCAATTTCACATCTCAGAAAGCTGTTTTTTTTTTACTAGATTCCATCAACTATACTGGAACTTAGTCCTAAAAGCAAAGTCCTATAAAATCCAAGAAATCAAGAAATCTTTCATTTATTGCATCTGTGTATAAAGCATTTTATCATTATGAGGAAATGCGTTGATTTCACATTTTAGAAAGACTTTTTTTACTAGGTTCCATCAACCACAGAGGAACTTAGCCCTAAAAATAAAGTCCTATAAAAGCCAACAAAGTTCTGCTATGTCATGTTAAAGAGCACTTGTATTGCTCTCTAGCAGCAGTATGTGTTAATAACCATGTAGCTTTTTCAGCAATAATGTTTTTCTTGCAAAACATAAAAATAACCATTTTTGTTTTCATTTTCTTTCATTCCTGAACTAAAATACAGGATTTAGATGTGTTTGAATGTTTGTGCTACAGCACCATGCCCACCATGCAACAATTAAACATCTTTTTTTTTATTTAGTTGTTTAACCAGGTATAGCGCACTAAGCTGAAAGCTTTTTTACAGGAGCAATCTTGGAAGAGTGCTGTGCTGCGTACCATCGAAAAGACATGGTGGCACCATCCTAATACATCCACAGTATGAATATAGTATGTACTGTACATTTAACAGGTACTATCAGTGGAAGAGATTTTTAAAAATTGCAGGTGGTGGCCATCGCTAATGACTTGAGTAATTAATTACAAAATTAGTTATAAAAGCTGTTTTAAAATATCTGAGAAAATAAAAAAAATACACTGAGGATGAATCTAAGGATGTAGTAAATAAATGTTTGCTAAAAAATTATTTGATGCAATATTTTGCTTACTAACAAATACTGCTACTTTAAATACAACATAGCTTGACCTCTTGGTAACACAGCAGATGTTATTATCACAATTTCTGTTGTAAAGTAGTAGGTAAGGAAGGGAAGGGTTGATATTTATTTGTACCATCATTTCTTTGGAATTCTTCTGTAATGCCATAGTTTTGCCAATGTCATACCACTGTGGCATGACAAATAATGGAGTTGCTTATTAACTTAATCTTGTTCAATTTCAGTTGCTTACCATCTGTATCCCCCCTCCATCCCGGTCGCTCCTGAAAAAGGGACTTCTAGGCCCAGTGGGCTTACTGGGTCAACAAAATTCAACAAAACAACAAAACAAAACAAACTAATGCAAGGAGGCTAAATAATAAATTTGGAGAGAATTACCAAATTAGACTGCCCAACAATAATTGGAATAATGGAAAAATGGTCGCACAGGGATGATACTTGGGTAAGAGAACTTGAAGGTTACGCCCTTTTTAGAAGGTAACATGTCGAAAGAGTTGGAGGTGGGTGAGTTTTTACATCAGTAAGAACCTCTGGGCTGAGGAGTTAAACATGCAGAGCTGTCCAGAAAATAAAAAAATATCATACTTATGGGGGATGTGTATTTGTCAGAGATTATCTGGGAGACTGGTGGTGGCATGAATGCCCAAGACAATAGGCTAGTGAATAGCACAAGACATTTAAACATGCAGCAGTATGTCAAGACAGCCACAAGGGGAAATAACATCTTGGCTGTTGTCTTAAGTGACATGGGGGAATTGATACAAAACTGTCACATTACAGAACCTTTGGGGGCAGAGATCACGAGATGGTCACTTTTAGTATAGAGAGAAAAGCTGTCAAGGCTAAAGGTCATACAAAAAAATAAAATGCTTTAACAAAGGCAAAGTTTAAACAAATGAAAGATGAACTCAGTAAATGGAGGTGGAATTGGAAATAAAGATGTAAATAGAAAGTGGGAAATCCTGGTAAGGAAAATTAAAGACCTTGAAAATATGTATGTACCAGAAAGAAACAAGAATACTAAAAAAGGTACAAATCCAGTTTGGCTAAACAAGAAGGCACTAGCTGTAATAAAATAAATGTGCTAAGACCTCAGGCAGCCGAGACCACTGGGATCAGTATACTAAACAAGCCAATAACTACTGTAAAAGGCTAATAAGAAAGGTTAAAATGGAAAAGTCAGATGTTATAGCCAAAAATTCCAGGACAAACCCCAAAATGTTCTGGGTAAATGCTAAAAACAAGAAGGGTGGCTGTAGAACAGTGGGACCCATGAATGCAGGAGGTGCGCCTATTACAAATGACAAGGAAGTGGCAGATCTAGTAAATGATTTGGGGCCAGTATATAAGAACAAATCTCAGGGACTGGACAAAGTGCATCCAATAATATTGAGTGAAATGGCACCTGGATTAGCAGACCCAATAACAGAATGTTTTAGGAAACTATTCATCCACTCCTCAGTATCTCATCTAGATGTCTGCCTGATCTGAGACATACCTGAATTGTTTTATGTTTCTAATTTGCTTTGAGTAGGTTGTACAATCCAAATTCTAACTTTTGAATGACTCTTGTTGACTAGAGGGACCAACCCAGGAGTTGGAGTAGGTATGTGGAGTGGGGGATGGATAGGTTGCACCATGTAATTGTGCTTTGTAGCAGCCAGAAGTACTCATGGACATTGTATGACATACACAAACAGCTGTGGCTATAGAAGCCCAGGCCCCCCTACTGCATTTGTGTCATCTGGAAACAGCTGCATGTTGTTTGTCTTACTTGATGATGACTGTGTGTGACTGATTGCGTAGTATTACCACATGTTGGCTGTCTGTGGTTGCTTGTGTGGGCTTATCCTTTTGCTTGTTGCGGGGATGGGGGAAGGAGTTAGGGTTGGAAACCCTAATTCCACATTTCCTAACCTTTGTGGCATTAGGCTGAACCCTAACTGGTGCATTAACACAGTCTTTTTCAAAGAATTTCCTTTGAGATAGTGGAATCATATTCTCATTCACACATGTCCCTTCAGGACCTGCATGAACAGATGCAAAGGTGCAGGGCCCTCTGGGCTCTATGCCAAGGGAACAGTTTCTCTGGGCCCTGCACTTCTGTAAGACAATGGATGTCAATAATATGTGGGTCTATTTAGTGGGCAGAGGGCCCTGTGCTTCCATGTGGTAACAGATACAGACACACAGAGCAAAGAGTTCATCTGTTAGTCAATGTACCGGGACCAGTGGCATCCATTGGTGCAGAGATGCAGGGCCCTATGCCAAGAGATGAGTTCTCTTCACTATATGTAATTTCCCAGGTCCCCAATGAAAAAGGTTCTTCTGGGGCCCAGTGGGCTTACCCGGTCACCAAAATTTAATAAATAAATATGTTAGTTGGATCCATGCTGGCAATCCTGCACCTTCCCTTCTCAGGCTGGGGGGGTAGGGCAGTGATGCATGAGAGCACTGTCCCTGCAGCCTCAGCCTATCCAAATGATTCTCTGAGCCTGCCCCAGAAATCTGCTCACTGGCACAGGATCACACATCAGTACTATGTGCTGGGGTAAAGGCTATGTGTACATACATTTCTTAATAATAAATATTTTTTAATTTTGATGACACATTTTCAAGATAGTCATGTTATGACTCCTCTTATAAACATGACATGTGGCATTTATAAAATAGTGGGCAAAACATCATTTTGTGTCACAAGTGTGAAAACACATTTTTTCCAGGATCTAAAAAATGACACTAGTCACATTTATGAGGTGGTGTGAAAAAAATGGCTATGTTGAAAGCTTGGAGTCACAATACTGATAATTACCAAAGTTATGAGCAAGCATGGAAACATTTCAGTGCACATTCATAACTGCTGCGTTTTAATACTTTGACTGGTTGGCTGCCCACTGTTAATTCTCCACTAACAAAGTATGACCTCAATCAGTTAAATATCTGGGTGGAAAACAACATACTTCTAAGTTCAGCATACTTAAAAAGGATTTCTAAACATATCCAGTATAAATCTAAAGACCTAGACATGGACAAAAATGTAAAAGTAGCTCTCTGGCTAGTAATAAAGTCCAAGGAACACAACCTGAAATATTATCTGGATGCTGCCCAACTCCCAGAATGTAGATTTATTCTAAGTTCAGATTTGAGGTATTTCCCAGTAACATTCTGGAAAACAGATATAACAAAGGAACAACTCATAGGACCAGACGGGGGGAATACATGGGCAGACTAGATAGGCTGATGGGTCCTTTTCTGCAAGCAAATTTCTGTGTTTCTATGTTACATGCTATTGCCCATTAAATGAAGAAGAGGATCTTGATCATTTGACCCTCTATTGTCCCTGGTATTCAGGTATCCAACATAATTTTTTAGGAGAACATGTGAAATATACGGTCTTCTCTCCCAGATTTATTTTAGATTTACTACTTAATTCAGAAAACAAAGAAGTATTAAATGATTTAGCAAACTATCTACAGCAAATTTCTAAACTTAGGAAGAAACACGTACAAAATATTGAATGTGTAAATGTGTAAAGAAAATCCCTTTTAGAAATGTGATGCTGACTGAAGATATTTTAACATCTGGAAGTCATGGGTCCACTCTTGGTTGCTTACATCATGGTTGATGAAAATATCTATTAATTTGTATGGTCTAACTTAATTTGTCTATAACTAAATTAAACATAGTATTAACCCTGGATGTATAAACTAGACAAGATGTCTTTTTAGGTGAAACAATATATGCTTTTATCTGTATTTTAATTGTTCTGTGTAATGACAAAGTATGTTGAACAATAAACTAAACTAAACTAATATCTTGACCCCAAATTTTGAACATGGTCTTCTTATGACCCCACCTCAAGAACCCTGTAGGTGAAAATGATCAAATCCTACCCAAAACATGATTTTGTGGAGTGACTGTAAAATCATCTTTCAGCATGGATTTGAAAAATTTCACATGCCTTGTTTATGAGGTGGGGTCCCAAAAAGGCCATGTTGAAAGTTTGGTGGAAAAATATTGAAAGTTAGCAAAGGTATGAATGAATGTGTTCACTCATAACTTAATCATTTTACCATATTTTTCCACCACATTATCAACTGAGTCTTCTTATGACCCCACCTCATGAACCTGGTAAGTGAAAATTTTCAAATCCCACCTAAAAGGTGACACCTTGGAGTAACTGCAAAATCACCTTTGGGATGGATTTGAAAAATCTCACCTACTTTGTTTGTGAGGTGGGGTCCTAAAATACTGTAGCCATGTTGAAAATTTGGTGTAAAAATATTAGAAAATGGCACAGTTACGAGTAAAAGTTCACAATACATTGAAATACATTAACCAGACTTAGGTTATTTTCTCATATTGCAGTCACGGTTCCAGTAGGAGGACATCTTTTTGAAAGCAGAGAAGGAAGCTGGTTTACACTGATAGAATATTTTAAACATACATGCAAGTTTTTGGAAACAAGAAACAAGGGTTACAGGCACTACCAGAGAATTATGTATGACCATGAACAAGGTCAATGAACTCCTGGATATATAATATTTATAGAAGACCCTTATTATACCTAGGAGTTTTTTTTTTAAACTTCTTTATTGTGTTTTTCTTCCAATAATCATTAGACAAACATACACATACCCAGGATAATCCCGGGTCCACACCCCAAAACTGAGTGTGGTCACTATGTACACTCCATAACTATGTACATACACAGCTGCATTGCACACCCTCTAATATCTTGTTCAGATCTGCATTTATATTGTATTGTCTAGGACAACTCCTATCGAAGAAATATATTCATACATCAAAATCTGCATCCCAAGATGTCCTTTCATGGCTATAGGGCCCTATATCACTTGTAAGATCCTCAGGGTAGTACCCTGCAGCCGCGTCTCAAGGGAAAAGAGAGAGCCCCCCCCACCACAATCTGACAGACTCTGTGGCACCTACTAACAAGTCTAACATAAGAGCTTTTGATCTGGGCATATGTAATTCCATAAACAAACAGTGATTAAGTAAGCCCCCTATTACTAAGACATCAATCCCATATCGGCATATTATTGATTACGTACTTTCTGACAGACAGACCCTTGTCTGAGGTATTTTATGCTGCAGGGTGTATACTGCCTCTAAGGCCCTCCATCTTTTATCATAAGTTGCCTTTCGTCCACCCCGAAGCATTTGCCTTTTAAGTCTAGTCAACATTAACAGCAAATCCCTCACCCATTGGTCATATGTAAAAATCAAATCACTTTGTCTCAGTGTCTCAAGACAAATGTTTTAACCAAGGATGACATCAAAGCAATATGTCCTTTAATAGTCGTATTAGGGATGTTTGCCATGTACCACAGCACACAAATCTTAGGCATAATGAATTCGTTATAATTCATCACTGGGTCCATATTGTGTTTAATTTTCTCCCAAATGGGAGAAACTTTGGAACAGTGCCGTAGTACATGGAGTAAATCCCCTGGGGTTGCACCACACCTAAAGCATAGGTCTGTCTGTCTGAGGCCCCTAGCACATAGCTTAGTAGGGGTATAATATATATTAGAAGCTATGAAAAACTGCATGATCCTGTGTTTAGGAATAGGAATATATCTACTACTCCTCCATATTTCCTCCCAATCAGGTCTCTGAGGGCCAAAATCTTCTTGCTTGTCCCAGTATGAGATCTTAACAAAGGAGCCCCCACTTAGAAAATCTAGTAGCAATTTATAAATCTTGGACAGGGGGTTTCTAGCACAGTTTACCTCCTTAAGGGCATTCCATGTAAATGCATTATCCTGAAGACTATCCCTCCACACTTCCATTTTTTGCATCAAATTAGTAAGTTGCAATTTCTTAAAGAAGTTCAGGTTCTTACACTGGTCTGGGAGAACCACACTATCTCCTCTTATAAAGCCCGCCCACTTTGAATTAAGCAAGTGAGTAGCCCATTGTCTTTTAATTATTTGCCTTCCAATAAGCATATTCGGGTTGCCCAAAAGGGGCTGGTCCCTAGAAGCTTTTTGGGAATTTCTTTGGTAAGGGGACAAAATTGTCCACCAGGCCAGCATTGCTTTATATATTGGAGTTCGTCTTCCTTCATCCGGTAGCTCTCCTGGATTAAAAAACAATACCGCTTCTGGGGAAAGGCCCATATCCAAAAGGACTTGCTTCTCAACCTGAAGCCAGGTTGCGATATAGCCCCCCTCATTTGCTGATTTACACCACTGACTCATTAACCCAAGTTGCCCAGCTACATAATAAACTTGTAAGTCCAGAATTTTGAGGCCTCCCATGTTATAAGGTAGTCGTAACACATTATATTTTCTTCTAGGAGGTTTAGCATTCCACAAAAAGTTAGAAATCAGTTTTTGTATTTTAATAAACCAACACTTAGGGATAATATAAGGGGATAAATGTATTGGATATAGGAGTCTAGGCAATAGATTCATTTTGACCAAGCTCAATTTTGCTGCCCAATTTAGAGGGAGTTTATTCCACCTAGTTAAGTCCGTTGTAATTGTTGATAGTAACTCTCCTAGATTTGTTTCAAGGCCTTCGGTCTCGTTAGGTGTGACCCAAATGCCAAGATACTTAAGCTTTCTAGGAGACCACTTCACTTGGAGTGGTTCAAAGTCAGCTTTGTAAGTAAATGAGGTAAGAGGGAGAACCTGCGTCTTACTCAGGTTTAACTTATAGTTCGACACCCTAGAAAATCTTTCCACTATATCCAGGATCCGCTTGAAGCTCTCTGCCGGGTCTTGGAGGTGCAGCAAAATATCATCAGCAAAAACAGATAGTTTCATTTCTGTCCCCCCAATAACAATCCCTTGTACCGCTGGATCCTTTTGAATCACCCTTAATAAGGGTTCCAAGTAAATATTAAATAGTATTGGCGAGAGAGGGCATCCCTGCCTGGTCCCATTATCTAAACCAATTTCCTTCGATAGATAGCCATTACATAGAATTCTAGCTATAGGGGCAGCGTATAAATTTTTTATACCGTTAAGAAAACCCTCCGGGAAACCCATGCAACCCATGGTGGCAAATAGAAAATCATGAGAAACCCTATCAAAGGCCTTCTTGGCATCAAGCGCAATTACCGCCATAGGCAATTTAGAGGTAGAGGCCTTATGTAATATATGGTGAAGTTTCGAGTGCATCATGCTCCTCTACCCGGCATAAACCCCCAGCTGCTCTTGGCTAATTAAGCCAGGGGCGACTCTCAAAATTCTATTGGCTAGTAGCTTTGTCAACAACTTCAAGTCCTGGTTCATCAGGGCAATAGGTCTATAACTCTCAGGGAGTTCTTTGCGTTTCTCTGGCTTTGGAATGAGTGTTATATAGGCCTGATAGAGCTGTGGGTATGGGACCCCATCTTGCATAATATTTGTAAATAAGTCTTTCAACAAAGACAATATAACTGTAGCATGAGATTTATAGAATTGGGCTGTTAGACCATCAGGTCCCGGTGACTTACCATTCGGAAGTGAATTGATCACCTCTAATATTTTGGATTCCGAGATAGGGGCCACCAGTCACTGGGCTTGCTCCTGGTCCAGTCTTGGAAGAGGTATATTTTCCAAGAACCCTTTAATGTCCCCTTCACTAGCCAAGACCCCCCCTTGATAGATCCCCTCAAAATAGGCTGCAAAGGTATCAGCCACTCTCTGGGGCTCTGTTATTATTTCTCCCTGGTATTTTATTAATGAGATTACCCTAGCCGCCTCCCACTCTTTTATTCTATTAGCAAGAAGCCTTCCTGGAGCATCCCCCTGCAATAGATAATTTGCTTGTACCTTTTCCGCCCACCACTTAACTTACATAAAGGATATTTGCCAGCTCCCCTCTAAGTTCCTTAAGCTCTAAGTCTATCCCTTCTGTAGTGCCCTCTAGGGGAGCCAATGAGCTAATGGTGCCAAAATAAACTCTTCCCTTGCGCTTCTCATACGAGCTCTCCTAGCTATAATTTTCTGGGCCATGCCCGAATATAAAACTTTACATGTAGGCCACCTTAGTCTGCTATCTGAGAGCGTAGGAAGTTGAGTCTGGATAATTTCCACCAGTACCTGCTCTGATTTAGCTAACATATATTTGTCCAATAATAAGGAATCATCAAACCTGCATCTATATGGTTTCGTTGGGAGAGATTCTATCACCCAGTTTAATTGAACTGGAGAGTGGTCTGATAGAACTCTAGTGTGGGTAACCACTTCCCTTATTCCCTGAATTGTTTCTTTGTTAACCAAAATGAAATCGATTCTTGAGTTGGTTTTACGCGCCCCAGAGTAGAAGGTCATAGCATGCCCCCCCTTACTATAGACCACAATGGGATCAACCAATGCCGCAACTTCCAGAAGCTTAGTCAAAGCTGCCTGTGCCATAGAAGGCAGACGATAAGATGGAGGTTTTTTGTCCACCCTATTATTGAGACAAAGATTCCAATCTCCTGCAAGGATTAGAGGGTGGGTTGGAAGTAGAGCTAAATCGACTTCTATCAATGCAAAAAAATCAGGCTTGGGTGGTGTAGGAGCATAAATAGAAGCAATCGTTAATGCTTTACCCATAATGGCACCAGTAACATAAATCCCTCTGCAGTCTTCTCTAGTTTTAGTTTGTGAAACTGTGAATGGGCAATCCTGCCCAATCAGGACTGCCACTCCCCCTGAGGCCTTAGCATCTCCATCTCCTAGAACCTGTCCTACCCATTGTTTTTGACAAGACCCATTCCTCCTTAAGCAGGTGTGTCTCTTGCAAGGCGACAATCTGGGCTCCCAATCATGGATGTACTTTAATATCACCATCCTTTTCCTCCGCCCTCTGAGGCCTTTAACATTCCAAGTAATAATTTTAATGTTGATCATGCAGTTTTTTTAATACCCCTGACTTCCACACCAACAGAGTCTGCCTGAGTAAACATAAAGAACTTTGGGCTCTCTCTTTTCCCATTTCCCACAAGCCCACCCCCCGTTCAGCCCCCGATCCTTGGATCGTCCTCCTATCTCAATTGGATACATAAATGAGCTATCCGGTGAGCAAGCTCCCAGACCCTCTAAAGCCCTCCTATTACCCTTGTAACTGCCTACATTCCCTTATAAAAAACAAACCTAACTTTTCGTTCACCCCCTACAGGTTGCTCACACAGTTTAAGTATTGATTACCCTATTGTATAGGATTGAAGAGAACAATACTAACGCCTTAAACTGGGGTAAATACCATTCACCCTACAGAGCTAAGAGATAATGTAGCAACCTCTTTAAAGTCATAGATTCCTGCCTTGGTGGGGTCCTGGACTTAAAATCTAAGCTCTTTAAATCTCAAGTTAACTTCAAGAACATATTGTAAACCTACGATTCCCTTAAGGTACATTACAACTGAGCCATAAATTCTCGGATCTGGATAGAAGATAGAGAGAAAAAAAGGGGGAAGAGAAAAGGAGGGGAAGGGGAGGAGGAGGAAAATATGGGAGGGATAGTAAGAAAGGGTGGAGAAGAGGGGGAGAAAGGGGAAGCATTCTCATTCTTCCAGTCTTTTTCTTTCTTGTCTCCCTTCTTCTCGTCCTTTTAGTCTTCTTCTCTTCTTCTGTCCTGCATGTCCCGTTTTCTCCCTCCAAACTAATTATTTAGACTGATACTTCGTTGTTGCCCACCAGTCCATTACATATCTTAAACCTCATAAAGGACCACCGCAAAATAGTGTCTTCCTTGTGGATCTTATTCAGGTTTTAGAATTAAATAAGTCAGGAAGTTCCAGTCTCAGTCCCTCGGCTGCCTCCTTTGCCGTTAGGTACCTCCGATCGCCAGCTTGTAGTTTCACAACCAGAGTGGCAGGGTGCTGGACTCTAAACTTCACTCCAGCCAAATATCCCCATATTCCTTCTGCTTCTCCCGAATTGCTGGAGTTTGGTCCTGAAACATTAACAAAGGTGCACCATTCCACTGCAGATTTTTAAGTGCTCTGGCTCTGCTTAAGATATATGTCTTTTCTTTGAAGTTTAGAAAACGCATGATGATGACCCTCGGTCTGGCCCCTGGTGGAGGTATCTCTCTAAGAGAGCAGTGGGCTCTTTCCAAGTTATAAGAATCACCATATGGTGTGGGGCCTACGAGCTTCAACAACATCTCCTGGGTAAAAGTAATACAATCTGCTCCTTCTGATCGCTCTGGTAAACCCACCAAGATTAAATTGTTCCTTTGGCTTCTAGATTCCTGGTCCTCGACCCGATCCTCCAATTTTTTAACTTCCCTACGGAGAGCCATCAGATCCTGCTCCTGAGCAAGAGCTTTACGCTCCTGCAAGGCCACACACGCTTCCACGTCCCCCATTCTTTGGGCCAGAGCTTGTAAGGTGGGTTTGACTGATGAAAAGTCAGCAACTAGTCCCCGAAGCAAAGCTTTAATCTCTGCAATATCTTCCGGCGCTGTCTGAGCTCCTCCTGCATTCTCAGAGTTAGGGCCTGGGTCTTCCGGAACCGGGGATGGGGGTTTCGGGCGTTTTGTTGCCGGTGCTCTAGCCTCGAGGCCCTCCGGAGCTTCAGACTATCTCGACGTCGCGCCTGGCTCCGTGGAGCCTACTACGGTAGTGCAAGTGAAGGGCTGAGTGAAAGAAAAAAGGAAATCTTTTTTATTTTTCCTCCCGAAGGCAAGAGAAAGCTCTAGAAGGTTGATCTTTCTAGTTCAGCTGTCACCACCGAGTCTAAGGTAATTTTATAAGACTATTAAATCGATAGGGCCCGGGAGATCTGCTCAGTGCTGCCTTCCCCGATCAGCTCATCACGTGATCTCATACCTAGGAGTTTTTGGGAATAGAGATCAGGGGTGACAGATGGAGTACATTTTGTGTTAACCTTAGACACATCCCTGAAACAGTGTTCAGTGAGCTGGCTATACATCAAATATAAAAAAATGCTAGCTACATTGAAAGAAACATCCCCACAATCTTCGACATTTTATGCTGTATTTCTTCCTTCCCCCATCCCTTTAGCTGACAGAAAGCAATGCCAGTGATTTGTTTAATCAGGATTGTTTTAATTTATTAATATGTAGTTTTTATAAGAGATAATGGGCCTGATTCTAGAAGCCACCTGCGTCAGACGCAACTTACAGCAAAGAAGGAGGCTGTGTCCGACGCAGCTGCGGTAAATGCAAGTTGTGCTATTCCAGAAAGTTTGCCACTTGTGGCAAATGATCTGGAGTAGCCACACTTTTTGGCCCTACACCTAAAAGAGTGGTGCATTCTGAGGCTTCAGTGCAAGTCCATGATGCATCCATGCACAAGGATGCAGGGGCAGCCCAGGTTCCCCAAGGAGCACCAAGCTGGGAATCCAGGAAGGAAATGGACAACCCCCACAAGGCTGTGTCATAGGGTGGGTTGCTACCATACCGCAGTATTCCATTAGAGTCAGAGGACCGAGTGGCACCACAACATACTCTCTGCCATGGCAAGTGACTGGCAATCCCCTCCAATCCCTGATATAAGCAGAGGGCAGTGGTGGTATAGTGGCCCCCCCAACTGTCAATGAGCCCTGATTGTCCCTAATGTGTATAAGTAAGGTGCCCCAGTCCCAGACTGTCCCCCCTTGTGATCCAAATCATCCCCAAGAATAATGTAACATTTGCCCCTATGGTATAGTGCCCCCCAACCCCGATCTCCCATAAAAAAAAAATGGTCAGTCTCCTTGGTGGTCCCCCACCCTGACAGGCAGTGGTCAACCACCCCGCTCCCCTCCACGCTCCCCGACATGCTTCTGTGTATGGCATAGCCAACCACACACCACCACGTCCAGCCACAGAATGCAAGCGCGCACAGACAACATAAGTGTACTGTTCACTTATGTGGTCCATGCAATCGCAGTCTGTGGCTGGCTGCAGTGGTGTATGGAGGCTGGTGCCAGTCACAGAAGCAGGTTGGGGATGGGGGTAGCGAGGTGCCTGATCACTGTCTGTCAGGGTGGAGAGGGTGGAGGGCCACTAGACCACCAGGTACTGAGGTGGCATGTCTGTGCAGGCATGTCAGGAGCACGGGGAATGGACTGGGACTGGGGTTTTTGTTTTCAAAATCTGAAACAAAGATTCAGGCTAATTGTGGGTAAGGGGCACTATACTACCACCACCACATTGTGGCTAGTTTGGGGACTGCTGGGGTCTGGCAATAGCCTGCCACAGCAGGCATTCTACACTCATGGCACATGGGTACACCAGCAGTAGTGGTGCAGTGCCCTACTGTGCCACAGCCTTACAGGGCCACAGCAACTGCTCCCCTCTAACCTACTGTGTTTTTATGAGCATATAAGTGATCACCTGGATAAATAGAACCCTGTGGATGTTTAGTTGTTGGATTTCAAAAGGGCCTTTGATTATGTACCACATTGGGCAGTAAATATCTATATAAGAAATTATGGAATGGACCAGCACATTATTGCCTGATTAAATGAGTGCCTCCATCTCAGAAAACAGAGGGTATCTCTCATCTACTGGGGACATGTCCAGTGGGGTGCAACAGGGTTCAGTGCTGGGGCTGGTTATTTTTCAAATATTTATTTCAGATTTAGATGAAAATGTCAAAAATTATATTACAAAATATGCAGATGATGAAAAATTGAGCGGCCCTCTCAAGACAATTAAACAAATAAAAACTATACAATTAGATCTGGGTGTTATAGCTGAATGGTCAGATAAATGGGGAATGTCTCTAAATACGGACAAGTGTTGCATGTTACATATGGGTCCACAAAATCAGCAAAAACAATATACAATAAATGGGGTAGCAATATAATCCAACACTGTAGAAAGAGATATGGGTCTTTTGATAGACAGTAAATTTACATTTAAAGAACAATGCACCACAGTAGTAGCTCGAGCAAATAAAGCATTGTGGTCAATAAAAAGAAATATTAGGAGCAGAAGTAAGGAAATAATGATGCCTTTATATCTGTCATATGTTAGGCCACTGCTTGACTATAGATCACAAATATGGAGCCCATATAACAAAGGTGATATTGGTAGAATAGAGAGAATACAGCAAAGATTTACAAAATCAATAAGGATCTCATATGCATTGAGGCTGGAAAATTTGCATTTACACAGCCTAGAAACAAGGAGAAAAAGGGGTGACATGCTGTTCTGCTATGATGTTATGAACGAGCCTATCGTAATGACAGAACTAAATATTGAATATAAGGATATAGACTCAGTGACACTTGATCACCCACTCCAAGTTAAAAACAAAATATGTAGAACAAAAAAAGGCAGTATTTCTATACCCAAAGAGTGGCAAATATGTGGAATAGATTGGCAGTAGATATAATCAGTGGAATAAGAACATATTTAAGCATAGATTAGATTAGTACATTGTAAATAATGGAGATTTGGAATATTATAAATTTTCATAAGTAGGAGACTACCATGGGCTTCGGCCTTTTTGTTCTCCTTAAATCAGAAGTGTCATAAGTGTCTCCCTGCACTACTATGCCCCTGGTGATCCCCCACTGGATGACTGATCCATGGCTCTGCCTGTTGCAAGCCACTTAGACCACCTCCAGGCTGGTCTATGTGGCCGCCCCTCCTGGATCTATAGTGGGGCTTCCAAAATCCCCAAAAAGGGGATGTGGCAGCCCTGCCATGGCACAAGCCCACTTGTGACCTGGCACACTGGGTTGTTGGATGCAACCCTGGTGCAAGTGGACTTGGATGCAGCTGTGTCTGGAACAGATTCAGACTCTGTTATAAAATTGCTTTTGCCACAAGTTGTGACACAAATCACAATTTGTGTCAAACACCTTTGCTGCAAGTCCCTTGCATCCCTCTAATACCTTTTTAAAATTGGGCCCAATGTGTTAGTGGAGCACCTTTGCTGCAGCCACATCCAAGAGCAGGGCCATTCTCGATGCCCTACAAGTGGCATGCCTCAGACAGCTAGTTTTGAAACCCACTTGTGAGGGAGCAATCTTAGACCTCGTACTCTCAAATGGGGACAGTGAGAGGATCTCAGATCTAGAAGTGGGTAGCCATCTGGGAACAAGTGACCACTGAACAGTGTGGTTCATGATAAATTCAGCTACAGAGTCAAGCCATACAAAAGTGAGGGTACTGGACTTCAGGAGGGCTGACTTTGGCAAGATGGGAGAGTGCCTTAGAAAAGCACTAGCAAACAGACTAGAAGAAGGGGTGGAGCAAAATTGGGGAAATATGAAAACTGCCATCACAGAACAGAGGCAACAAGCCTTTGTGTGAAGTAAATAAACAAATCAAAATGAAAGAAAAAGCCACTATGGTTCTCAAAAGAGGTGTTGGGGAAGGTTAGGGAGAAAAAAATAGCATTTAGGAAGTAAAAGGAAACACAGAAGGAGCAGGACAGAGAACTGTACCAGTTAAGGCAGAAGGAAGCAGGGAGGGAAGTCAGAATAGCAAAGGCCCAAACTGAGGAAAAGATAGCCAACTTGGTTAGGAAGGGGGATAAAACCTTTTATAGGTATATCAGGGAGCGTAGAAAGACGAAGGGAGGGATAGTGAGGCTGAATAGAATGGACGGTGAGTGGGCAGAGAGGGACAGTGAAAAAGCAGGGGTACTGAACGAATACTTCTGCTCAGTATTCACAGAGGAGGAGGAGGGGGAGATGCCTAATCCAATTAACAGAAGCACTCTGGATAGGGTGGTCGATCCCAGTCCGTTCACAGAAGAAAGGTTTTTTGAAAGAACTCCTAAAACTGAAGGTGGACAAATCAATGGGGCCTGATGGAATTCACCCCAGAATTCTAAAAGAATTAAGGGGAGAATTAGTGACACCACTAACTACCATTTTTAACAAATCTTGGGAGGATGGTGTGGTACCTGAGGACTGGAGGAAGGTGGATGTGATTCCCCTTCACAAAAGTGGGAGCAAGACAGAGGTAGGAAACTACAGACCTGTCAGTTTGACCTCTGTAGTAGGGAAAGTGAGGGAATCACTTCTGAAGGAAAGAATTGTTGAGTACCTAGAGACCAGTGGGGCACAGGACCCAAGGCAGCATGGTTTCACAGCGGGAAGGTCATGTCAGACGAATCTAATTGATTTCTTTGACTCGGTGACTAAAGTAGTAGACGAGGGAGGGGCTTTGGACATGGCCTACCTAGACTTTAGCAAGGCATTTGACACAGTCCCACACAAAAGATTAATAATCAAATTAACCAGCCTGGAAGTGGGTCCCAGGGTAGTAGCCTGGGTAGAACATTGGCTAGACAACAGGACACAGAAGGTAATTGTAAATGTAGTCCACTCCGAAGAAAGGGGGTTTACTAGTGGGGTACCGCAGGGTTCAGTACTGGGTCCAGTCCTTTTTAATGTTTTTATAAGTGACATTGCAGAGGGACTGGAAGGAAAAGTATGCCTCTTTGCAGATGACACAAAGATCTGCAACAGGGTTGATACACAAGGAGCATGGAAAGGATGAGAAGGGACTTGGCAAGGTTGAGTAATGGTCAGAAGTATGGCAGCTTGATTCAATGCAAAGAAGTGCAAAATAATGCACCTGGGCAACAAACATCCAGGGAAGATTACACGGGGGAGGTAGTAACAACAACAAAAATGGAAAGGACCTGGGGGTAATCATATCAGATGACCTTAAGGTTGGCAAGTAATGTGAGAAGGCAGTAGGGAGGGATGGGGAGATACTGGGATGTATAGTGAGAGGCATCACCAGCAGAAAACAGGAAGTTGTTATCCCTCTGTACAGACAGTTGGTGAGACCCCATCTGGAGTACTGCGTCCAGTTCTGGAGACCCCATCTCCACAAGGACATAGACAGGATGGAGGCAGTCCAGAGCAGGGCAATTAAAATGGTGCAGGGTCTGCAAGAGACGTCATACAAGGAGAGACTAAAGGAGTTTAATATGTATATCCTTGAGGAAAGGAGGGAGAGGGGGGACATGATAGAAACTTTTAAGTACCTCAGTGAAATCAACAAAGTCCAAGAGAGTAGCATCTTTCAATCTTTCAGAAAAAAGATGTGCAAGAACAAGGGGACACAATTTGAAGAAGGGGGGGGACGGCTAAGGGGCAATGTGAGGAAGTATTTTATCACAGAGAGGGTGGTGGACGTATGGAACAGTCTTCCTGAGGAGGTTGTGGGGTCTAAAACTGTGGGAGAATTCAAGAATGCATGGGACAGACATAAGGCAATTCTTGTGGGGGGGGTAGGAAGAAATAGGCTGTTGGTTAACTAGGATCTGCAGCTTATCCTGTGGGTAGGGAAATGGGCAGACTAGGTGGGCCAAGCGGTCCTTATCTGCCATCAAAGTCTATGTTTCTATGTTGTTTATATTGATTGGTTTTGTATCAATGTTTTAACAATGAATGACCAATGTGCACATTTTTGTAATTGTCAATTGTGCATTTTTTAAGTGTACTTAATTGTTCATTTTAAATAGGAAATCAGTAACAGCCCTCTGCATCCCTTGAGAAAGAACACAGGGTGGTGTTTGAAAGTGCTTGACAGAGCATGGTGGGAGTGCTGCAATACCAGAAACCCATTAAATAAAATATTTTGAGAATCAGACAAGCCAGCGTGGTTTGAATTTATCCTGTGCAGCCTTTGCGGGACATCTTTTTGATCAGAGAATGGATCCACACCATGAGACAATTTTAGGTGAGTGAGAGTGTGTGTGTGTCTGGGGAAGGGCGTGGACTGGTGGGTGCTGAGTTAAGGGATGGGTGGACTGAGATCAATGAGGGACCATTTTCTTCTTTGCAGGTTAAATAAAAAAAAAGAAAAAGATCAACAAGAGATGGTTTTCTCTTTTTTTTACAGCGGGACTATAGCTGATGCTGTGGATTGGGCACTACAGTGTCAGGATAGTCTTTGGTGGCACTTGGGGTGGACACTTCACAGCCACCACCTGTATATGGGGGGGTGATCTGGAGAGGAGGGGGTATAATGATGCAGTATCGAGGATGGACGCCCTGGTCCATTTACAATAAGTAGATGGAATGACTAGATAGAATATATATGATAGGTAGATAGATAGATAGATAGATAGATAGACAGACAGATACTGTAGAATAGGAATAGATACTGTAGAACAGGAAAATTATGTGTTTGTTCTAGAGGCACCTGTCTTTTGAAAGAGGACGAGCCTGGTAAGTCATCTAAACAGACTGTTAGCATTCTAATGCAGCCTGCTATTGACATTGGTGGTGAGCCCCTGAATACCTGCATTTAAGACTGTTTGCCATTCTCTGCTACCTGTTTTCGGTCTAAAGACACTACTGCTGATTGTGTTCAAACTAAAGGACACTCATGTTTTTGCTCTTAGTGCTGCTATTGCTGTTTGTTTCTTTTCGTACTCACAGCTGAGTCAGGGGGTCCGGCGGCAGACCAATAGCTGAGAGGCAACAAGGGGGCAGGGCACGGGTGCAGATTGAAAAGCCTGTGCCGCCCTTTCAGTGCTGGCCCTAACCATTCTGGGGCCCTGTGTGAACCTCCTTGGTGGGGCCCCATATCAGAAGTCACGAAGCCCCCAAGGAACATCCTCATCCCTATCGTGGCCTCCCTGTAGCTTCATTTTTAGCTAGTTTTGTGCCATTTTTGCACATCACTTAATTTTTTTTTTTATTGTTTTTATTTAGGCACGACAACATATACAGCAGCAAACAGTATAGTTACATGACATACAGATCACATGGCTCAGAGAGACTTACATACAGTTATGTGTAAAATACATAGAGAATACACAGTGCTGTGTACCTAAAAGAAAATTCATACTGGGTCAAATACAGGTATAAACATCTGTTAGGAGGATAAGCAGCACATATTGAACCTATCACCAGACAGATTCAATGTCCCTACGACCTCCTCTCCCACCTCCCTCTACATGCCTTCAGTCCTAACCCTGACAGGCCAGTGGAGTCAAATAAAATGCTCAAAAATGTCATAGTGCCATGCTAGGAGACAAACTCTGGGTAGTTGTCCAGCTGGTACATAATCCATTTTCTCCACATAAGTTCAAAGGCTTCTTTTTTATCTAGTAGACTAACAGAGAGTCGTTCAAGGAGGTAGGTTTCCCTAGCTGTTGCACATTATTTAAATTAGTACACACAGGACCAGGAAGAAGGAGGCCAACTGAGCAGCTGAGTTTTTTTGGGGGCCCGACTGCTCTTGGGGCCCTGTGCGAATTCACAGTTTGCAACCCCCCCCAAGATGGGTTCTACACCCTTTGAGCAGTTAGTGGCTGCAAGGAGTAGATTCAGTGTTTGCATCAGCATCTGTAAGAAGCAAAGATATGTCTGTTCTAGAGGCACCTGTCTTGTGAAAGAGGGAGAGCCCAGTAATTCATCTAAACAGACTGTTAACATTGTAATACAGCCTGCTATTGTCATCAGTGGTGAGCCCCTGAATACCTACACTTAAAGAGCAGCTGACACCACCAGGAGATCTTTAACAAAACATAATATTTAGACACAGTTCAGCTTGTATTTCTCATTACCTCTGCATTCCTCCTCCCCATTATTTTTTACTGAGGTCATTTGCATGAAAACAGGATCTCTGCCCCTGACGAGTTCATCTGATCTTGTTGCTTTCTCCCCACCTGAGGTCATAATGCATGTCTTGTGACATCACAGTTACTCCCATGGCAACAAATTGTGATGTAACAACAGTGGATTGTGACTTAAAGTAGGGAGTAAGCTATAGAGGCAGATGAACTATAAAGGAACTCTAAGGAATAAGGATCATATATTCATGCAAATGGCCTCAGTAATAAATAATGGGGAGGAGAACTATACGGAATATAAATGGAATGCAAGCAGAATTGTACCTAATTAATATGTTTTTTAAGGTTTTCTTTGAGGCGTCAGTAGCTCTTTAAGGCTGTTTGCCACTCTCTGCTGCCTGTTTTCAATCTAAGGACACTGCTGCCGATTGTGTTCCTACTAAATAGTAATAATAATAAACTTTATTTATCAAGTGCAATATCCAAAACCAAAGTGCTGTACACATCTTTAAAACTAAAACAGATAAAAACTGTAAACAACCAATTACAGCCAATAGAATATGAATACAAATAGAAGTAGTATATTATATAAAATCTCCAAAGGCCTGGTGGAACAAGTGAGTGTTCAAAGCTGTCTTAAAGCTCTCCATGGTCCAGCACTCTCGAATCTGATGAGGTAGAGAATTCCACAGGGTTGGGGCTGTGAACATAAAAGCACGAGAACCAGAAGTTTTCAACCATACCCTGGGAATCTCTAACAACCCCATGTCAGCTGAGTGGAGTGGACAGCCGAGGCAGTAAGGGTTCAGGAGCTCTTGCAAGTAGCCCAGACCCTGTCATGCAGGGCTTTGTAGGTCAAAAGACTGACCTTGAAGGTGATCCACCACTGAACAGGCAGCCAGTGCAGTTCACGCAGCACAGGAGTGATGTGGCTTGAACGAGGAGCCCCTGTCAACAGCCGTGCCACAGCGTTCTGTACCAGCTGCAAGTGGCAGATGTCAACCCCCGGAAGCCCTAGGTAAAGGGAGTTGCAGTAGTCCAGGCATGAGGTCACAAAGGCATGGATCAACATTGGGAGATCTGTGGATGGAAAAAGGTGCTTGACCCGAGCGATGTTCCTCAGATGGCAAAATGA
This sequence comes from Neoceratodus forsteri, assembly GCA_016271365.2. Lineage (NCBI taxonomy): Eukaryota > Metazoa > Chordata > Ceratodontiformes > Ceratodontidae > Neoceratodus > Neoceratodus forsteri. The sequence goes on along the minus strand of CM057456.1, from coordinate 1,109,245,713 downwards.
AGACTTGACAACTGCAGACACCTGTGAACGCAGTGTTAGCCTATCATCAAGGATCACCCCCCCGGGTTTCGCACCCATTCAGAGGAAGGCAGCTGACTACTCCCGAGCCAAAGCCCAGAAGAAAGCCCTGCCACCGACCCCTCTATCAGGAGACCCGGATCCACCACCAACACCTCAGTTTTATCGGAATTTAATTTCAGCCAGCTGGATTTCATCCAGTCCTGGATTTCTTCAAGGCAGCTGTTAAAGACTGACATTGCACTATCCTGGTCGGGCACAAAAGACAGGTTGAGCTGGGTAGCATCTGCATAACAGTGAAACCTCAGCCCATACCATCTTACAATGTCTCCTAGAGGCAGCATACACACCACAAACAACATTGGGGAGAGCACCGAGCCCTGACGGACCCCACATGGCAGGGAGAATGAGTCCGAGGAAAACAACCCAGACACCAGCCGCTGAGATCTGCCAGTGAGGAATGATTGAAACCATCTGAGGACCGAACCTGCCAGGCCACAGATGACACTCAGGAGCTTGAGTAACACCCCATGGTCCACAGTGTCGAAAGCTGAAGAGAGATCAAGAAGCACCAAGATGGAGTGGGGCTTCTGATCTCTAGCCATCAGGAGATCATTGAGCACTCAAACCAGAGCAAAAACTGGACTAGAGAGAAGCATAGATATCATGGATGGTAAGATGGTTCTCCAGCTGCAGCACAACTACTTTCTCAATCACCTTCCCTACAAAGGGAAGGTTAGAGATAGGTTTGTAGTTAGCCAAGCAGTTTGGGTCCAAAGAAGCTTTCTTAAGGAGTGGTGTCACCACCGCCTCCTTCAGGGAGCTAGGGAACTCACCCATCTCTAAGGAGCACCACACAATCTTGGCAAGGATGAGGTCACATAACGCAGACAACCTGATAGCAGCAGAGATCTGGAGCCCCCGTCCTTCTCCTTGCATCACCACCTTTTAGCGCCTGATTTTGGATAGTTTTGTCAAAATATCCAGGGAAACAGTGAGAGCCTACCTTCAGCGCTCATCCTGTGTTAAAACTGCATCGCAATAGGAGTTTTTTCTTCTGTGATGGATGCTGATATGAGGCAGGCCCAGCTAAAACACACGCCACCTCCCTCGCCTGAGAAAATGCCTAAAAAATTTAAGGCCCAAGTGGGAGTGACTGGCAACAAGGGACCCACAACAGCGCACCCGATTCCCCTCACAGAGGATTAGTTTCTGCAGGAACTGCTCCTGTTTCGGGAGACCTTCATCGAAATATTCTCTGAGCTAAAATCTATGAGAGGAGACTTGGCTGATCTTCTTCGGAGGGTCGGAGACACGGAGGCCCCCTCAACATCCCTAGAAAAGTGTTGAGACAAACTGGATCCTGAGATAGTCCAACTTTGCCAGCTAGTCCAGAAATTACAGCTGAAAACTGAGGACCTGGAAGGCAGAAACAGAAGAAACAACATCTTAATTATGGGCCTCCCGGAGTTGGAAGAAGGCCCCAATACTATAACCTTTGTGCAGAAGCTCCTTCAGAAAATTGTGGGCCCTTCCCCACTCAACACCAATTACCAAATCAAAAGAGTTCACCGGTCACTCAGACCAAGACCACAGCCAGGGTCACCTCCCAGACCGATAATACTGAAATTTCTGAGTTTTGTGGAGAAGCAACACGTGTTATCGAAAGTGACAGAGTTATAGGCAATAATGTGGGAGGGTGCTAAACCCAGAATCACTCAGGATTTACCCTATGAAACCCGGAAAAAACACTCTGCATTTCATCCTACAGTCAGCAAATTAATTGCAGCTGGTATCCCTTTCAAAATGTTGTACCCAGCTAAGCTGCAGGTTTCCATTTTGGGCACTTGAATATACTACGACTCACCCTCTCAAGCAGCGGCCAATCTAGTGATCAAGCTACCAGACCTATTTAAAGTAGGCTGAACTTCTCCTAGAACTGTGACTGGTTCTTTTCATCGGATATTAAATCCTCCCAACTCTAGAGTAAATTGTGAGGTTTTGTTGTTTACCTGTTTGTGGGTTTGCTTTTCCAGGGCAGGGGGGCCTTCTGAGCCAGAGAAGAGGGCCGAGTTTTCCTAGCAATTTCTGGATGCCAACATGGAGAGCACTCGCGTACAGTGAGCCTTAAGGTGCTGGATGGCATCAAATATCTAGGTGGTGTTTCAGGGGGAATGACATCTGTTCGGAATGTCATCTGGTCCTGGAGTCACTATCTTCTCCCTGACACATCCTCACCCTTGAACTGCCGGAATTTCCTGGACTTTTGCCTCATACAAGTACTGTTTAATTGTTTAGTTCTGTTTTTTGAACTTCTTTGCTCATTTGTTTTGAAGTTACAGGTTGTCTTTATTGAACCGTTGTTCATCGCAGGGGTTGGGGGGAGGTCAGATGGAATTACTACCCTCCTCATATAAGCAATTTGAGGCCCTGGCTACATAGAGAATTTTCCCCTCGACCACCTTCAGCGTATATAAGGGGTGTCTATGTTCCTTAGCCTCAGTTATGGGACAAAGGTATATATTCCAGAGGTTTTACCCGAACTTGGTCAGGAAATATTGATTTTGGACAACGAGCAAGATCCTGGGCATAGTTTTTACTAGGCAGTTTCCCCTCTGTAGCGTGGTATCAAAGAAACAGTTCTGCAGGACAATGGACGGGGAACTAGTTTGCTCCCTTTCTGAGCTGGGGGCATTCGTTTCATTAGTATAACCTGCATTGCCCGCATATCCAACCTTAAATGGTATACAAGAGATAGTGGCCCTGGTATAGGCGGTGATGGGGGGGCGAGGGAGGGGGGAGTACCCGGTTCATGCAAGCTCGAGGTAGAGCTGCATAGTGCCAGATAATGGGGGGGTCAGCTCCTTAACACTTCTCCTGTGCTTGACATGCCAAATCTGGGCTTTTCGAGTAGACTTTATAGTGTCAGGCCAAGGTCCCCATACTTATGCAGTGCTACCAAGATTCAACTTGGAGGAAGTGTGGTTAGGAGCTGACTGGGGTCAGTCTCTCCATTTCCTGATTTTTACTTCTAGTCTGGGGACTCGTACACCAGGGGAGACCTTTGTACATAGTGGCTGGGGTAAAGAGGGAGGGGTGGGTGGGGAAAGGATTCTCATTGGTCCAATTATTTTCTTACTCTGGTGGGTCTCAAGGAAGGGGAGTTTAGGTTTGTTGGGGGGGGTTACCTGGAGAAGAGGGTCTTACTTCAATCTACAGTTTTGATTTGGGATTGCTTTGAGGAGGGGGGTGGTTTTTGGGGATTCTATTCATGGTCTGGTTCTGTGGGACAATTCTGGTTTGAGTGTTTGGAGCTGTCTCTCTCTTGGTGTATCATGATACAAATTTTTGCTTGGCTCTTACTGAGTTACGATGTTTTTTTAGGGCAGAAAGGGACGGGGTGGTCTGGAGTGTGCCCAATGGGTTACTGCTATCTAACTGTCAGTATAGGTTGGTTATTCATACTGTTTGGAATAAATGGCAAATAACACAATCAAAGTCCTATCCCCTGACCCCGATAGGCAGCGAGACACAGCATGGAAGTTGAATACTCAACTATTACAAGATAAATCCATTGTCTCTAAGGTCCAATCCCTTATTCAGTCCTTCACTGACCTTAATAGGGGCTCTGTACAAAAGGAGGATCTTGAATGGTGTGCACTTAAATGTTATCTCCAAGCAGAATTTATCAAACTAGCATCTAGGAAGAAAAGGCAGAGGGAGGCGGAGGCTTTATCTCTCCTAACTCAAATTAGGGCAGCAGAGCTCTCTCTCTGTCCTCGTCCACTTCCCCAGACCCCCTGAAAGCATTGCTAACCCTAAGAAACAAATATACGGACTTGTTGAGAGAGAAGACAGAATATGCCATTTTAAAAACGAAGTCTAAATATGTGGACCAGGGAGAAAAAGCGGGTAGACTCCTAGCTCTTCATTTGCGTAAGCTGGAATGCTCCAGGCTAATTCCCTCCATTCTAGCCCCAGACAGCTCCACCAAAACTGCACCCCGAGACATCGCCCGGGTTTTCAAAAACCTTTACTGCACTCTGTATGGTAAACGCCCTTCCCCACCATCAGGAAATAGGGGCTTACCTAGATTCTCTCGGCCTACCCTGCCTTCTTGCTCACCATCAGACTTCCCTGTCATCTCAAATCTCTATCTCAGAAGTAGAGGATGCAATTGAAGGTTTAACCCTTGATAAGGGTTATCTTAATAACCCTTATCAAGGTAATCTTAGACCTGGTACTGTCAAATGGGGATGGAGAAAGGATCTCAGATCTAGAAGTGGGTAGCCATCTGGGAACAAGTGACCACAAAACAGTGTGGTTCACAATAAACACAACCATAGAGTCGAGCCATACAAAAGCAAACGTGTTGGACTTTAGGAGGGCTGACTTTGGGAAAATGGAAGAGTGCCTCAGAAAAGCACTAGCAAACTGGCAAGAAGGAGGGATTGAGGAACAATGGGGAAAAATCAAAACAGCCATCACAGAGGCAACAAGCCTTTGTGTGAAGCAAATCAACAAAGCAAAATGAAGGAAAAAAACAGTATTAATCTCAAAAGAGGTGGTGGGGAAGGTTAAGGAGAAAAAAGTAGCATTCAGGAAGTATAAGGAAACACAGAAGGAGCAGGACAGAGAACTGTACCAGTAAAAGCAGAAGGAAGTGGGGAAGGCAGTCAGAATAGCAAAAGCCCAAACTGAGGAAAAGATAGCCAACTCAGTTAAGAAGGGGGATAAAATATAGGTACATCAGGGAGTGAAGAAAGATGAAGGAAGGGATAGTGAGGCTTACTAAAGGACGGAGGGTGGGCAGAGGATGACATTGAAAAAGAAGGGATACTGAATGAATACTTCTGCTCAGTATTCACAAAAGAAGAGGAGGGGGAGGTACCTAAATCAAAGAATAGAAGCACTCTGGATAGGGAGGTCGATACCAGTCCATTCACAGAAGAAAGGGTCCTGAAAGAACTCTTAAAACTGAAGATGGACAAAGCAATGGGGCCTGAGGGAATTCACCCAAGAATTCTAAAAGAACTAAGGGTAGAATTAGTGACACCACTGATCTACCATTTTAACAAATCATGGGAGAATGGTGTAGTACCAGAAGACTGGAGGAGGGCAGACATGATTCCCCTTCAAAAGAGTGGGAGCAAGACAGAGGCAGGAAATTTCAGACCTGTTAGTTTGACCTCAGTGGTAGGGAAAATGATGGAATCACTTCTAAAGGAAAGGATTGTTGAGTTCCTAGAGGCCTGTGGGGCACAGGACCCAAGGCAGCATGGATTCACAACGGGAAGGTCATGTCAGATGAATCTAATAGATTTCTTTGACTGGGTGACCAATGTGGTAGACCAGGGAGGGGCAGTGGACATGGCCTACCTAGACTTTAGCAAGGCATATGTCACAGTCCCACACAAAAGATTAATATACAAGTTAGCCAGCCTTGGAGTGGGTCCCAGGGTGGTAGCCTTGGGGGTTAAAAATTGGCTGAACAACAGGATACAGAGGGTAACAGTAAAAGAAGTTTACTCGGAAGAAATGGGGGTTACTAGTGGGGTACCACAGGGTTCAGAACTGGGACCGGTCCTTTTTAATGTCTTTATAAGTGACATTGCAGAGGGACTGGAAAGAAAAGTATGTCTCTTTGCAGATGACACAAAGATCTGCAATAGGGTTAATACAGAAGGTGGGGTGGAGAGGATGCAAAGGGACTTGACAAAGTTGGAGGAATGGTCAAATATATGGCAGCTTAGACTCAATGCAAAGAAGTGCAAAGTAATGCACCTGGGAAACAAAAATCCAGGGGAAGAGTACACAATGGGGGGTGAGATAATAACAACTACAGAAATGGAAAGGGACCTGGGGGTAGTCATATCAGATGACCTTAAAGTGGGCAAACAATGTGAGAAGGCAGTAAGAAGAGCTGGTGTGATACTGGGATGTATAGGGAGAGGCATCACCAGTAGAAAACAGGAAGTTGTTATCCCTTTGTACAGACAGTTGGTGAGACCCCATCTGGAGTTCTGCATCCAGTTCTAGAGACCCCATCTCCCCAAAGACATAGACAGGATGGAGGCTGTCCAGAGGAGGGCAACTAAAATGGTGCAGGCTCTGCACCAGAAGACATATGAAGAGAGATTGAAGAAGCTTAATATGTATACACTCGAGGAGAGAAGGTAGAGGGGGGACATGATAGAAACTTTCAAGTACATCAAGGGAATCAACAGAGTCCAAGATGGTAGCATCTTTCAGAAAAAGAGATGTGCAAGAACAAGGGAGCACAATTTGAAGATGGGGGGGGATGGCTCAAAGGTAATGTGAGGATGTATTTTTTCACCGAGAAGGTTGTGAATACATGGAACAGCCTTCCTGAGGAGGTAGTGGACTCAAAAACAGTGGATGAATTCAAGAATGCATGGGACAGACATAAGGAAATTCTAGTGGGGGGTAGGAGGAAGTAGGCTATTGGTTAACTAGGATCTGCAGCCTATGCATTAGGTAGGGAAATGGGCAGACTAGGTGGGCCAAGCGGTCCTTATCTGCTGCCAAATTCTATGTTTCTAAGGCACCTGGACATGATGGTTTCCCCTCCAACTTCTATAAAACCTTTTCTAAAGAATTAGCCCCATTATTACTCAGGTTATTTAGATACATGCTTAATGCCGACTCTCTCGACTCATCATTACTGGAAGCCACAATAGTCCTTCTTCTCAAACCAGACAAACCCCACACACATCCAGCCAGCTATTGTCTGATCTCTCTCTCCTGAATTGTGACATCAAGATACTAACCAAGATACTCTCTTTGCATATCAGGATGGTCTGGACCCACCTATTGAGTCCTGAACAAGTTGGTTTTGTTCCAGGTTAGTCCTCTGTGGACCATCTTAGGAAACTGAAGCATATTTTCCAGGCTGCTCATTCCTCTCAGACCCCTATGGCACTGATCTCACTAGATGCCGAGAAGGCTTTCGATAGATTGGATTGGGAGTTTCTCTGATTGACGCTACAAAAAATGGGCTTCCCCTCTCTCTTCCTACAATGAATCCAAACTATTTATTCCTGTCCTTCTGCCAGGATATATTGTAATGGAGTCTTTTCTCCCTGCTTCAGTCTCTTTACTGGCACCAGACAGGGCTGTCCTCTGTCTCTCTCTCTCTCCCTTCCTCTTCAACCTTTATTTGGAACCTCTCCTTCGTCACATTAAACTGTCTCCCCAGATACAAGGTATTTTTGTGCTCAATCACTCCTTAACTCTTTCGGCATATGCAGACGACATTTTCCTTCACTAAGAACACCCCACAACTTCCCTCGAGCATTCTCTTAAAGTAAAAGCTCAGTTTAGTCACCTTTCCAATTATAAACTAAATCTCACTAAAACTGAAATTTTCCCGTTAAATCACTTTACACACAAGGCAGATTTTAATTAATTTGGTATGAAATGGTCCCCACATTCAATCAGGTACTCGTGCATACTTCTAACCGCTGACCCCTCAAGCATCAAGAAATTAAACCTAGATGATCTGGCGATTACTATCCAACAAGATTTTCAGAGGTTATCCTTATGGGGATGGATAAATATCATAAAGATGAACGTTCTCCCTAGCCTCTTCTATCCCTTAAATATGTTGAACATCTGGCTTCCTCTTTCCTTTCCCCAACATATACAATGCATTATCTCTAGCTTCATTTGGTTAAATAAGCATCCTAGACACTCTTTCCTTAAATTAAGCCTTCCCAAAGAATCTAGTGGCCTTTGTCTTTCCAATTTTCTTCTATATTACTGGGCTAGCCACTTCTCTAGGTCTGGAAGATGGCTCTCAAATCCTGAAAGTGACTATATACCTATTTGGCTACAATTAGAAAACCAGCTTATGTGACTGCACAACCTAGATGCCTCAGCTATCTTTTATCTTCCATGGAAAGTACTGCCAGTGCCGCTACGCCATTCAGTGATTGGCACCTCACTAAAGGTATTTTCTAAGTGTTGTTCGTTTTTTAGGATTTCCCCACAGCAACCTATTGTTCTCAATCCTAACATTAGGATAGATGGTATTAGTCTCACTCCAGGTTGGCTACCTCAGCTATGGGAAGCCACAGTAGTGGATCTATACTCTCAGGACTCCCTCCTCTCCTCTCCAGATATCCTCCTGAAATATAACTTGAATCAGGTGCACATCTTCAAGATTTTCCAGCTGAGACATCTGATAGGTTAGTTATTCAGTATCACCCTTCAATCATCCAGAGTGGGACCCATCCTGATTCAGTTGCAGGATCCATCCTCTAAGCCTCATTGCATTTCTCTGCTATACGCCTGCCTTTTGGCTAAAGGCCACCTGAATCCCCTTCCAGGATCTAAGATCTGGAATTCCCTGCTGCCTGATCTACTCCTTAACTGGGCACAAATCTGGAAGAACCTTAATATTTATAATTCTCAGGACAGGCTTAGACTCACCCAATACCATATTCTAAATAACATGTATTACACACCTGTCAAATTGGCCAAAATAGGCCGTCTTCCCGATTTTACTTGCTCCAGGTGTGGCAAATCAGAAAGGAATCTGTTGCATATATTCTGGCAGTGCGAAAAAGTTGCTCCCTTGTGGTAACTTATTCAGTCCAGGTTGGATTCTCTGTTGGGTTTGGAGGGTCTTTTCACCGTGTAAATCTGAATTTTGGGTATTTATACCAACATCAGGGTCAAAGAGCATAGATTTCACATGGCCTTAATCTCAATGGTTGTCAAGAAGCTTGTGCTTAAACACTGGTTGGATTAGCTGGTTATATCTTATGGTGAATGGTTAAATGATCTTTTAGTATGTTTTAGAATGGAATGCTTGATTGCTAGTTCTCGTAATAAACTCAAGCTTTTCTACAAAAAATGGGACAAGTTATATGCATTATATCTGCATTAGTGGCGTATGGTCTTGCTAACTCTCCAGGTGTGTAATTCCAAATGCAATGTTGTTGCCTTTATCTATTTGTCATGGGCACACTCCAGGGGTGGGATGGGGAGGGAGGGTGGGAGGGTGGATAGATAGTGCATTTTGTGTTATCCGAGGTTATTGTCTTTTCAATGTGCTAATGTTGGTTTTGTCATTATAAAATCAATAAAGATTTTGAATTAAAAAAAAATAAAACAATCTTGGCAAGGACAGGGCCGATAGAATCCATACACCCCAATATAAGGCGAGTTTGGCCCGGGTCCAAACTACAGCACGTCGGCCGCATATTCTGGACAATCTGCATGATATCAACAATCTCCAGCTGGTCAAAAGAAGACCAAGAAAACTGAGGGGCAGTGGCCAAGCACCGACCACCATTGACCCCCACAGAGTGAGCTGGTTGGATCTCCGCCCTGATGTTGGCCACCATATCAGCAAAGAATCAAGCAAACTCATCACACTTAAACTGTAAAAATGCACTTCAGACCTGCAGACAGGTTGGGTTGCACAACCTGCCCATGATTCGAAAGAGCTCACTTGGTTTTTGCTCTTTGTGTTGTTATTGCTGTTTGTTTCTTCTTGTACTCACAGCAGAGTCAGGGGTCTGCTGGCAGACTAATAGCTGAGAGGTAATGAGGGGCCGGGGCACGGGTGCAGATTTAAAAGCCTGTGCCGCCCTACGGTGTGAGCGCCGTAGCATGAGTGACGCAAGCGCCACTTAGTAGAAATTATTTTGATTTCAACAGCTCTGTATGCACTGCGTTTTTGTAGCCTTCAAGCTCTGTTTTCATAATTCTGTGAATAATTTATCTGTTTTTGATTGGGTAATTATCATGTTGCACCCAACCCTAATTGGAGTGTGTTTAGTCTAACCGGAGGGATTTTTGTAATCCTAGCTTTTTTCCGGAGACTTTCTTTTAATTTGAGAAGTTTTTTTATTTTTTTATTTTAGGGGATATCCAGGGAGCTATTTTATTTTTAACCCTCTTACCAACTATGGGCACATGTTTATTAATACAAGACAAAAAAGATTATTTAAAATGATCCCATGCCATATAAATGTCAGGACATACAGTAAATACATTTAAGACCAGTCTATATTATATAATATTTTTTCAGTGCAGCACATGAGAGACGCTGAGCTGAGTCTGCTGCACTGATAACTGTCTTTGCCCTGCAGGCTGCTAATCCATCCTTTTTATAAATCTGTCTATTTTGACTGGTTATACAGGTATTATAATGGGATTGGGTGAAGGAGTTTTTATAACAAATAGGGAAAGGCAAGTTTCTTACTCATTTGTGGTTTTACCAAATGCCTATGCCAGTTCCAGTGCATGCATAGGAACCCTAAAAGATAGCTTTCTTTAGAAAGCTAATGTATCCTATGTACGCTTGTAGTTGTAGACTGCTAAATCATCTTGTTGCTGCTTTTGGCTAAATACCAGATTTAAAAATAATTTATTTTTTGTACTCGACATTTTATGCTGCTACTTCTTTTGTTGTCAGGTAATGTTCATGTTAATCCTGGCCTTGCAACACTGCAAAATGATGTCTCCTTGCATGAGTTCAGCTCTCGATCTAATTAGGGTATTTTACATCTGAACGCGAGAAGCTTGGTTCCTAAAATGGAACATGTGAGGTCCATGATTGCTGCATTGAATCCTGACATTTTTGTGTTCTCTGAGACATGGTTTAGTAAGAAGATTATTAATTCTGATATAGCAGTTAAGGGTTTCAACATTTTTCACCAGTATAGAACCAAAAAGACGGGTGGTGTGGCAATTGACTTAAAGAATTCCCATGGAGGCCAGGTTAAATGTGCAAAATCGATTCCAAAACTACTAGATATGTTAATTTTCAAAATTACAGTTTCTAATAATTATTTTTTTTTCATTGCATGTTACCACCCTCTCTCTGCAGGATCTGACTCTTTACAGTTGTTCAGCTCTTTAATTTCTCCATATCTTGAGCACGAATTTGTATTATTAGTGGATTTTAACTGGGACATGAAATGTCCTAGTTTAGAATTAGTGAATCAGCTTACAGTCCTAAATCTTTCTCAGTTAATTTTGACTCCAATAAGACCTAATAAAGCAGATTGTCATAAAGACACTATTTTAGATCTGATTTTGACCACTACCTCACATAAATATCTTTCCTCGGTGTTTGACCCAGATATCAGTGACCATTGCTATATTGCCTATATCAGAAAGCATATGAAAATGCAATCTGTTCCATGTGTTATATTTTTCCTGCTGTTTTATACGTTTTAATGATCAAGCATTTTTGCAGGATTTATATAATATAGACTGGTCTTAAATGTATTTACTGTATGTCCTGACATTTATATGGCATGGGATCATTTTAAATAATCTTTTTTGTCTTGTATTAATAAACATGCGCCCATAGTTGGTAAGAGGGTTAAAAATAAAATAGCTCCCTGGATATCCCCTAAAATAAAAAATTAAAAAAATTCTCAAATTAAAAGAAAGTCTCCGGAAAAAAGCTAGGATTACAAAAATCCCTCAGGTTAGACTTCAATATAACATTTGTAGAAACACTTGCACTAAGGAAATAAAGAAAGCTAAATTTAATTTCTATAAAGAACAATTGTCTGATTTCGGGAGAAATCCCCGAAAGTCCTGGAAGTATATTAATATGTTGTTGGGGAAAGATCAGGTGTCATCACTCCCTAAATTACTCTTATACAGTATAATAATATTGCTCTTCATGGCCCAGATATTCAAACTGCACCATTTTGTGGCACAAGCCACAGCGCCGCTCAAAATAGTTGTGCAGGGGTGTGGCCAGGGCGATATTCAACGAAGTTGCACTATGGCGCAACTTCTTTGAATATCACCCCCTGGCCACACCCACGGTGCATGGTGCAGTGGAACTGCACCAGTGCAAGTGGTCAGAGTGGAGCATTGAGATGCGGTGGCACAAGTTCCATTGTGCCATGCACAGCACCTGCGATATTCAAAGGGTGACATGCAAATGGGGCCATAATTTATGCAAGGCGCACTGGGGGCCATTTGCATCTGATTACGGCCTCATTTGCATGCCATTAGCATGCTGGTGAGCCGATCCCCAACGACTTGCACCTGGCCCCTGCTAGGCAGCAGCCATTGAGGACCGACGCCCCCTGTAGCTCGATCGCGGGCATAACATTGTTTCCCCCCGAGTAGCCCGATCGCAGGCATAACATTGTTCCCCTCACGTGTAGCCCGATCACGGGCATAATGTTATCCCTCGAGTAGCCCGATCACGGGCATAGCGTTGTTCCCCCACGAGTAGCCGATCGTGGGCATCAGACCTCTCCCCAAAGTCCAACATCCCTGGTGGTCCAGTGGACCATGAGTAGCCCGATCACGGGTGGCATTCCTCACCCCCGTCTAGAAATCCCTGGTGATCTGGTGGCCCCCCACACCTGCCTACAAGCCCACCACCCGTTCCTCCATCAGCTGGTGGGCGGCAGCACCCTGCCTGCTGCCCCGCCCACCGACTGACAGCTCGGTAGGGCTGCATGCCCATTGGTTCAGAGCATGAGCCAATGGGCATGCAGCCCATACCGTAGCATAAGTTGTCCAGATAGGCTGCACCCATTGGCTCATGCTCTGAACCAATGGGCGTGCAGCCTACCGAGCTGTCGGTCGGTGGGTGGCGGGCGGCAGGTGGGTGGTGCTGCCTCCCACCGGCTGACAGGGGGAGGCGGGGTGGTGGGGCTCTGTGGGCGGGTGGGGTGGGGGCCACTAGATCACCAGGGATTTCAGACGGGGTGAGGAATGCCACCCGCGATCGGGCTACTCACGGTCCACTGGACCACCAGGGATGTTGGACTTTGGGGAGGTCTGATGCCTGCGATCAGGCTACTCAGGGGGGATAACATTATGCCCGTGATCGGCTACTTGGGGAATAACATTATGCCCGCGATCGGGCTATTCATGGGATAATGTTATGCCCACGATCGAGGCTACTCGGGGACAATGTTATGCCCGCGATTGGGCTACTCTGGAGGGATAATGTTATGCCCATGATCGGGCTACTGGGGAACAACGTTATACCCACGATCGGGCTACTGGGGGACAACGTTATGCCTGCGATTGGGCTACTCGGGGTTGGGGGGTACACTTCTGCCCATGATCGGGGCATGGGGGGGCACCACCAGGTGTGGCAGGAACAAGTGGAGGGCCACCCACAGGTGGCAGCTGCTGTGTTGCACCCTGCAATGCGGCAGCTCACCTGTGGGTGGCCCTTGACTTGTTCCTTTTTTTTTCGGCTCAACTTTGTGCAGGCGCAGGTAGGGGTTGTGCCTGCATAACTCTGCATGGCCTGGGCTGAATGTTGGGCTGTGCAGTTTATGCATGGGCACACCACCCACCTGTGCCTGCATACATTACTGATGCACCCCAGCGCATCGAGATTTGTGCAGGTGCACTTTTCCCTTTTAAATATTGCACTGGGGCGCATCAGTGGGTTGTGCATGGCGCAACACTGTTGTGCCATGCGCAACTCTTTTGAATATCTGGGCCCATAACTCCAAGGACCAGGTGGCTGCTTTTAATAAATTTTTTTACTGAAACTAGTCAACTGTTTGATAAAGAATATCCTAACTCCTCTGCTCCAGATTAGGACTGTGATTTTTCTACCAACTTGGATAGGCATCAGTCCTCCTTTACTCACATTCATGAGGAAGTTGTCCTTAAGGAGCTACTTAATTTAAATACTGGCAAGGGAACAGGATGCGATGACATCAATCCAATCTTTTATAAGATTGGTGCAAAAATTATTTACATGCATTTAGCATATCTATTTAATTTCTCTCTCCAGACTGCTCAACTGCCAGATGATTGGAAGACAGCTAATATTATTCCAATATTCAAGGGTGGAACTGATTCTAATCCTAATTGTTACTGGCCAATTTCTATTCTACCTATAGTAGTTAAAATTTTTGAGAAGTTGGTTTACAAGCAATTGGTATACTACTTGGATGGACATCATTTAATTACAGAGGTTCAGTCAGGTTTAAGGACAGGACTGAGTACTATAAATGTCATCTCTAAAGTTACAAATGATGTCTTTACAGCCTTTGATAATGGTCACTATCTTCTTGCAGTCTTCTTGGATCTATCCAAGGCATTCAACACAGTCAATCATAATATCCTCTGTAACAAGTTAAAAGCTTCTGGCTTGGGCTGCTCTGCATTACTGTGGTTCAGTGCGTACCTAACACATCGGCAACAATGTGTCAAAGTTGGTAGATTTCGCTCAGACCTGGAGATAGTCAATAGAGGGGTTCCCCAGGGTTCAGTCCTGGGCCCCCTTCTATTTCAACTTTACATCAATGACTTACCCAGGTCCTGCTCTCCATTTACAAGCATATTTTTATATGCAAATGACACTACAATGTACACTGACCACAGTGATACAGAGCAGGTGGCTGTTGTGCTGCAGCTTGACTTTAATACTATGCAGAATGCCTTGGTGGATCTAAGACTACTGCTGAATGAAAAGAAAACACAATGGATGATGTTTGCAAAAAAATGTCCAACTAATGTTGATTTAGTTTTGAAATCAAATAAAGGTATGGACATAGACAGAGTTACTACCTACAAATACCTTGGCCTGACCTTAGCTGAACACTTAAATTTTGGTCAACATGTGTATTTGTTGTGTATTAAACTTAAAAGAATTTTAATTTTTTTATAAGAATAGGTCACATTTTTGTTATTCTATTAGGAAATCGCTTGTCAGCTCTTTATGTCAGTCCTTGACTATGGTGATTGCATTTATAGAAATGCAACCAGTAAAGTTCTGAGCTCACTGGATCCACTCTACCACAGCGTATTAAGATTTATTACTGGGCTCCCATGGAGCACACATCATTGACATCTGCATGCTGTTGTTGACTGGAATTCACTGGCTCTGTGAAGGGAAATACATTGGTACATGTATGTTTATAAATTTATTGCTGGGATATTACCGAAATATATTATTGACACTGCACTTTAGAAAACAATTTGGTTATAGCCTTAGATCATCTAATTTGAGAAGTTTTACCATTCCTAGACAAAGAACTAATTTTTTTTTATTCTGGCTGTATCCATTTCTCAAGCTTGGGAATTGATTAAGAAGCATTGTAACTTAAATTTGATGACATCTGTTACTTATTTTAAAACAATTTCTAATGTATTTGATGACTGCTGTGGCTGCATTGGGTGAACCTTTGTCAGTTTATGAATTATTTGGTTCATTTTTTTCTTGTGTCTTTGGAACTTAATGTAGTTTATACTCTATTGTACTGTATTATATTGTGATTTTGTATGTTTTTTTTTTGTACTTGGCACAGTTGGAAAAGAGAGTTTTACTCTCAATCTTGCCTTCCAATAAAAAATGAATGAAAAGTGAATGATGTGTCTCATATTTCACAGGTCAGGCTCACAAGACATATTAGCTCAAATGTATTTTCCCACTGTGGGACCTGACTCGACTCTGACTGCCAACAGCAAACTGCCCCGTTCTGTCTATATGGTCCCCGTGGTTCGGGTGAATCTAAAGGCTCAGAAAAGCAAATGCTGAGTAGAATTAAAACAGCTGACTAAGGGAGCAGTTGTTACAGTTACACCTGCCTGCAATCCACGGCAGAAATGTTTTATGCTACAGGAAAATAAAATGGAGTAGGCAAGTAAAATAAGTACAAAGAACAGACTGCCTGTGTCCCCAGAAGTGGCCATTCCTAAGGTCTTTGGTTGTAAACTGCAATATACTGTATGAGCTCAGTATCCAATAATTCTTGCTGTGTTTTCCCTAAGATACACCCGACCCAACTCTGACTGCCAATGGCAAAATGCCCCCTGCTATTTATGTGGTCGTGTTGGTGTGGGTGAATCTAAAGGCTCCTAGAAGCAAATGCTGAGTAGAATTAAAACTGCTGAGTAAGAGACTAGCTGTTATAGGTACACCTTCCTGCTGACCTGGTGCACAAATGTTTTATGCTACAGAAAAAAATGAGTAGGAAAGTAACCTAAGTATGAACAACAAACTGCCTGCGTCCCCAGAACTGTGGCTGTACTGTACCTAAGGTTTTCCGCTGTAAACTGCAGCATACCGTACAAGCGCAGAACCTGATAATTCTTGCTTTGTTTTCCTCAAGATCTTGTAAGACATAAGAGTCAAGACAGGCTCTCTGCACATACTTAAGCTGGCAGTGCATTTCCCCCTTTGGTAGCAGAAGTGAGGAAAGTCCTCATGGTTTCATACTGAGACCATGGATTCCTCACATCTGTACCCCAAAATCACTGTATTTAATTTCTGGATATATTTTTAACAAAGTCACATCAGAATCTAGCTAAATGGGTCCCATTTAGCTAGGTTCAAGTGTGTATGTGTTTTTTAAATACATCAATGTAAGGTATTTTACATGTTTTTTTAATGTGGAAGAAAAAAAAAAAAACAAGATGGTGGCCGTCATGACCCACAACACTTTTTTTCAGGTTTTGACAACTAAATGATGCAAACCAAAAATGGTCTTGTAACCCCAAAATTGTCAGTTCATATCAGTGTTAACTCAAAACCCTACTGTGCATGGTTAGAAAAAAAACTTTAAATCCTTATAATTCTGGAACCAATAAATATCTTTTACGAAACCTTTGAAAGGCAGTATGTTGGCATAAGCTGCTTCTACCCTAAAAGTCTCCGAAAAAAAATTCATACTGTCTGGGCTATATGGGAGAGCAAAAGAAATGTGTAATGAGTACAGGAAAAATGTTTCTTTTCATTAAAAACCAACATTCCATAACTCAGAAACCACACAAACTGCCATCACAAAACCTCTAGCATCTTAAGAAGTTGCCAGCCAGACTGTGCATGCCAAATTGTGAGCAATTTTGTCAAATGCTGCCAAAGTTATTAAGCTGTAAAAACTGGAATTTTCCAAAAAACATCTCACTCAACCCTAACTATATTGGTGCTACTGCACCATTATAACACACACACACACATATGCACACATGCATGCATGCAGGCATGCACTTACACACACACATGCAAACACACACCTATGTCTGTCTGTCTGTCTATCTATCTATCTATCTATCTATCTATCCTGTATATATAGCAAAAAAAAAAAAAAAACTGCATTAATTCAAAAGTTATGGTTCAACTTAACACCTCAAAAGCAAGGAAACATTACATTAGGGTTTCCAACCCTAACTCCCCACCCTCCCAAGCAGCAAAAGGACAAGACCATGCAGGCAGCCCGAGACAGCCATCATCACATAAGACAAACAAAATGCAACCATTTCCAGGTGGCACAACTGCAGTAGCACTGATGTGCTACCTTCATGGATTTATATCTGTGGCATGTGCACCACAAGACATACACACTCACTTGTCACAGCAGATTGAAATCTATGATACTCAAATCACAGCACTACTTCTGTTTAAAGAAGCACAGGCCCCTGCAGCCACAGATATAAATCCATGATACCCACATTACAACACTATTTTTGTCAGCAGAGGAGCTGGTTGCTGTAGGGCCAGTGCTTCTGCAGCCATTGGTACACAGGTACACTGTAAGACATACACACCCACTTCTGGCTACAGATAAAAAAAAACACACTACCCAAATTACAAGACTACTTCTGTCTGCAGAAGCACAGACCCCTGTGGGGCCAGCACTTCTGCAGCCACAGGTACGCATGCACATTGTTAGACATACAAAACCACTTATGTCTGCAGAAGCACAGGCTCCTGTGGGTCCTGCACATCTGCAGCCATAGATACAAGTCCACGCTACCCAAATTACAACATTATTTTTGTTTGCAGAAGTGCAGTCCCCTGCAGGACCTGCACTTCTGCAGCTTAGATGCCCATGCACAGTGTAATACATTCACACCCACTTCTGGCTGCAGCAGTGCAGGCCTCAAAGCTGAAGATACAAATACATAATGGTAGCACATCAGTGCTACTGCATTTGTGTCATCTGGAACAGTTGTATGTTCTTTGCCTCACCTCTCAAGCAAGTAGCTACTTCTGTCACTTTCTCAGAAGTACTACCTGTGAGAGGCAAGGGAGAGCATAGGAGTGCATGCACCAGGAACTTTAACTCATGGTTGAAGAACTGGTGCTGTGAGGAAGGGTTTGGATTCATTGGTGACTGGGGACCCATCTGGAGGGATGGAGGTTTGTTCAAGCCTGACGGCCTGCATCCATCCTGGAGGGGAATCCAAGCACTCAATGAGAAGTTTAAATGCTACATTGGCAAGCATTTAAACTAGCAAAGGGGGGTGGCAGGCCAGCAAGGATGATACCTACTTGCTCACCCCCCACAGCTAGTAATGGAACCAGTGAACCAGAGGAGTGGCTATCTCTGCAAAGCAGTGTGCAAAAGATGGAGATTAGTGTCCAAAAGGTGGATAAGCAGAAAAGGGCAAAATTCAGCAGAAGGGCAGACAGCAAGGAGAACCAGGGATAAATGACAACCAAGGAAGGGGCTGGAGTAGAACAGTGAAGCAGTCTAGGGAGGTCAAATCATGGAAAGCCATGTGTGCAAATGCCAGGAGCCTTAGCAACAAGATGGAAGATCTGGAGGCTGTCATGGTACAGTCAGACCTGGACATTGTGGCCATCACTGAAACCTGGTGCAATGATAACCATGACTGGGAGATGGCCATACCTGGCTACAACATATTCGGAAGAGACAGAGCAGGCAGGAAGGGAGGAGGAGTGGCACTGTATGTGAAAAATGACATAAGGGCCACACAGATCCAGGAGGAACAAAATGGGGGAGAGATACTGTGGGTTAAGCTGGAAAGGAAAATGGGGCCAGCCATCCACACAGGTGTGGTCTATAGACCACCAGCCCAGGAGGAAGAAACAGATAGGGAGCTGATGCTAGCCATCCAAAGGATGGCAGACAAGGGTGAGGTAGTACTGGTTGGAGACTTCAATATACCAGGACGTGGACTGGAGCATCCCAGCAGCAGCATCAACTAGGAGCAGATTTATCCTGGACTCCTTCAGGTGCCTTCCTCAAGCAACTGGTCATGGAACCAACTCGGCAGAAGGCAATACTGGACCTTGTGCTCACAAACAGGGACAGTGTGATGGGGAACAGTGGGGAGCACCTGGGTAACAGTGACCACCAGTCATTGTGGTTTGAAATCACAGAAAGAGCAGAACCAAACCACACAAAACACGATCCTGGATTTTAGGGGGCAGACTTTGGGAAAATGGGGATATGCTTGAAAGAGGCATTAAGAGGAATGGGACAGGAATCAGGGATTGAGGAACAGTGGGCAGTATTTAAAATGGGGATTATAAGAACAACAGAATTATGCATTAAGCAGGTTAGCAAGAGGAAAAGAAAGAGGAGACCATTATGGTTTTCCAAAGAGGTAGCAAAGAAAGTGAAGCCAAAAGATTGCATTCAGGCAATACAAAAAGACACAGGCAGAAGGGGATAGGGAGAAGTACCAGGAGAAACAAAGGGAGGCAGGGAAGTCAGTAAGGGAAGCCAAAGCTCAGACAGAAGAACACATTGCAAAATCAGTGGTTAAAGGGGACAAAACCTTTTACAGGTACATAAGTGAAAAAAGAAGGACAAAGGGAGGGATAGTGAGACTGAAGGGGGAGGATGGGAGCCGCGTGGAGGATGACAACAGTAAAGCTGACATATTGAACAGGTATTTCTGCTCAGTCTTTACTAAGGAAGAGGGGGGTAATGGGTCTGAAGGGAGTACAAGGGGTGAGAATGGTGCAGAAATGGACACAAGTCCCTTTACACGAGAAAGGGTCCTGAAGGAACTGGAAGTAATAAGAGCTGATAAAGCAATGGGGCCAGATGGGGTGCACCCCAGGGTCCTTAAAGAACTAAGAGAGGTGGTGGCTGAACCTCTGGCTATCCTGTTCAGCCAATCACTGGAAACAGGGAGGTACCAAAGACTGGAGGACAGCAGATGTAGTCCCTTATACAAAAGTGGGAACAAAGAGGAAGCAGGAACTACAGACCAGTCAGCCTCACCTCGGTAGTGGGAAAGATCATGGAAGCACTACTGAAGGAGAGATTGGTGGAACATCTGGTTGTCAATGGACTACAGGACCCAAGGCATGGTTTCACCAGGGGAGGTCATGTCAGACCAACCTCATTGAATTTTTGACTGGGTGACTAGGGAGGTGGATCAGGGAGGGCAGTGGACATGGCCTATCTGGACTTCAGCAAGGCCTTTGACACTGTGCCACATAGAAGACTATTACACAAACTGGGGAATATGGGTGTGGGCAGGACAGTAGTGTGGTGGGTAGGTAACTGGCTGGGTGGCAGGACACAGAGGGTGGTGGTAAATGGCTGTCACTCCACAGAGGGAAGAGTGACCAGTGGGTACCACAGGGATCAGTGCTGGGACCGGTCCTATTCAACATCTTCATCAGTGACATTGCACAGGATATAGAAGGCAGAATTTCACTGTTCGCTGATGACACAAAGCTCTGTAATAGAGTAGACACACCAGAGGGTGTAGACAGAATGAGAAAGGACCTGCAGAAACTTGAAGAATGGTCAAGGGTTTGGCAGTTGAAATTCAATGCAAAGAAGTGCAAGATAATGCATATGGGGCACAAAAACCCTGGCACAATATATCAGTTGGGGGGTGAGGATATAGCATGCACCAAGCAGGAAAGGGATCTTGGGGTTGTCATCTCTGATGTCCTCAAGGTAGGGAAACAGTGTGACAAGGCATCAGGTAAAGCAAATAGGATGCTGGGATGTATAGGCAGGGGCATCACCAGCAGGAAAAGGGAGGTCATAATTCCGCTATACAAGACACTAGTGAGGCCCCACCTGGAGTACAGTGTACAGTTCTGGAGACCATACCTACGTAGGGACATAGACAGGGTAGAGAGGGTTTAGGGGAGGGCAACAGAGATGATGCATGGGTTGCATCACAAGTCCTATGAAGACAGGTTGAAGGAACTGAACATGTACTCCCTGGAGGAGAGGAGGGAGAGAGGGGATATGATAGAGACATACAAGTATCTTACAGGGAGGAACAGGGTGCAGGAAAACACTATTTTAAGCGAAAAGATGTTTCAGGACTAGAGGGCATGGGATGAAGTTGGAGGGAGGACGATTCAGAGGAAACATGAGAAAGAATTTCTTCACAGAACGGTGGTGGACAAGTGAACACCCTGCCAGAGGAAGTGGTGGGGGCTGAAACAATCACGGGATTTAAGAATGCATGGGATAGACATAAAGGAATTCTAGAGGTCAGGGGTAAGGGGAAATAGACTTCTAGGAAAACAAACTGAACTTACAAGCTCAAATGGGCAGACTAGGTGGGCCATAGGCCCTTATCTGCCGACACTGTCTATGTATCTATGTATGTATCTATGTATCTATGTATCTATGATGATGGCTGTCCGAGGTTGCTTGTGTGACCTTGTCCTTTTGCTGCTTGGGAGGGTGTGGAGTTAGGGTTGGAATCCCTAACATCACATGTCCTTACTTTTGTGGCATTAAGTTAAACCCTAACTGGTGCAGTGACACAGCTTTTGCAATAAATTTTCTTTCTTTTTGAGAAAGTCAGTCAACTAAAATGACAACGTACTTCTGGCTGCAGAAGCACTGGCCCCTGTCGGGGCATGTTTTTTTTTCAGTACAGCACTTGAGAGACACTGAGTTGAGCCTGCTGCACTGATGACTGTCTTAGCCCTGCAGGCTGCTAATCCATCCTTTTTATAAATCTGTCTATTTTGGCTGGTTATAGAGGTATTATAATGTGTTTAGTTTATACACACATCTAACCCCCATATGTTAATTTTAGCTGGTTACAGAAGTATCTTGATTGTTTAGTTTATCCATACATCTGTCCCACTATGGTTAAATAACTTGTCTTTTCATTTTTTTCTCATTATCCCCAGGACCAGAAAATAAGGCAATTTATCAACTGCAACACTGGTTTTGGCCCATTACCCGTTATGCTTACAGTTTGAGAAGTCATATGTCTGTGTTCACCATGTTTGCCCTGCTATCAGATAGGCTTTAGGGACAAGATAACAATAACTGTTAGTAACAATAGGTAAGGGAGAATTGCAACAAGAGACAGACATAAAATACCTATACACAGATAAATAAAATACACCTTTGGTACTGTGTACTAATTAGGTCTCAAATAACCATACAGAGACCTGCATGGTGAAAGATAACTAACATATAGGCTAAATGTTTATGATTAGCATTCTGGGATACATATTCTTGTACAAATAAACATTTACTCTTTTTTATATCATCTAATCACATTGAATCCTCCTCCTTAAACTGCTATCTTACATTCTTCACTAAATATGGAGCGTTCAGGCAGATAAGTAAAACACCTTTGACGCTGTGTACAATTTGCCTCAAATAACCATACAGAGACTTCAGTGGCTAAATATTAACATGTCTTACCATCTGGCAGAAGAGATGAACTGGCTTGTGATTTACTGCTCCTAGTATGGCTCCAAGACAGTAGGAGTGCTGGGCTGGCCACTGTCAAAAGGAGGGAATTGTCAAATTTTTTTTCCCATTGTTGATGTGCAGCACAACAGAAACACTGAGCCTGCTGACCACTGCCTTTGACCTGCTGCTGGCTCTTACAGTCCTGGCCATTTCTGCTGGCTGCTGTCTGCCACTCAGCTGCTAAGTCTGCTTGGTGGCAATTGTAGAAAGACTGCCACAGAGAGAATGAGGGGAGGAGAACTGGGATCTGACTGCAGGTCCTGGAGGTTGCTACCAGTTGTTCTGGTGTACACCACCTGCTTAATTTGGAATGCCCTCACACATTCACTTTCACCCAGTCTTCTCTGCTGCAAACAGATGCTGCCTGTGCTTCTGCTGAGACTTCTCACATGTAGTCACTGCTTGCTGAGATACCACCACTGATTCTCCTCTGCAGTAATAACTGAGTGTAAAGTTGCTTCCTGTCTGTTAACTCTATTAGGATTATGTCACAAGTACCATTTTTAGGGCTGCAGTGAGCGGAGCCCTGCTGACCTCTTGCTATCAAGAAAGGACTCTGCAATCTTTCTGATTAAACAGCCTGTTGGAGCTGCATGACAGTTACACAGAAACATAGAATTTGACAGCTGATAAGGACTGCTTGGCCCACCCAGTCTGCCCATTTCCCTACCTAATGGATAAGCTGCAGATCCTAGTTAACCAGCAGCCTACTTCTTTCTACCTCCACCCCCTAGAATTGCCTTATGGCTGTCCCATGCATGCTTGAATTCAACCACTGTTTTTGACTCCACAACCTCCTCCGGAAGGCTGTTCCATGCATCCACAACCTCTGTGAAAAATACTTCTTAAATTACCTCTGAGCCGCCCCATCTTCAAATTGTGCCCTTGTTCTTGCACACCTCTATTTTTGAAAGATGCTACCCTCTTGGACTTTGTTGATTCCTTGAGGTACTTCAAAGTTTCTATCATGTCTCCCTCTCCTCCTTTCCTCGAGGCTATACATATTAAGCTCCTTAAGTCTCTCTTCATATGTCTTCCGTGCAGACCCTGCACCATTTTAGTTGCCCTCCTCTGACAGCTTCCATCCTGTCTATGTCTTTTGAGGAGATTGGTCCCAGAACTGCACACAGTACTCAGATGGGGTCTCACCAGCTGTCTGTACAGAGGGATAATAACTTCCTGTTTTCTAATGGTGATGCCTCTCCCTATGCATCCCAGTATCCCCCAGCCCTCCTTGCTGCCCTCTCACATTGCTTGCCCACCTTTAGGTCATCTGATATGACTACCCCAGGTCCCTTTCCATTTTTGTTGTTGTTAGTATCTCACCCCCCATTGTGTACTCTTCCCCTGGGGTTTTGATTCCCAGGTGCATTACCTTGCACTTCTTAGCATTGAATCTAAGCTGCCATACATTTGACCATTCCTCTAACCTTGCCAAGTTCCTTCTCATCCTTTCCATCCCACTTGTGCATCAACTCTGTTGCAGATCTTGTGTCATCTGCAAAGAGACATACTTTTCCTTCCAGTCCCTCTGCAATGTCGCTTATAAAGACATTGAAGAGGACCGGTCCTATACTGAACCCTGGGGTACCCACTAATAACCCCCCTTTCTTCAGAGTGGACTCCATTTACTATTACTCTCTGTGTCCTATTCTCCAGCCAATCCTTTACCCAGGCTGTCATCTTGGGACCCACTCCCAGGCTGGCTAACTTGTATATTAATCTTTTGTGTGGGACTGTGTCAAATGCCTTGCTAAAGTCTAGGTAGGCCATGTCCACAGCCCCTCCCTGATCTACTACTTTGGTCACCCAGTCAAAGAAATCTATCAGATTTGTTGCATGTACATCCATGGAGCACTCCACTCGCACGGCACTATTTTTATTTAAAAAAAAATTGTTGCTGTTGTGATCATAACATTGGGGGATTGGGCACCCCCAGTGTCAGTCTTATGTGAGGATATCTCTAATTTCAAAGAAAAACAAATGGCAGTCATGGCAGAACATGGCAAACTCAGCTGTGTCCAAGATGGCCACAGCACTCTATTACATATGCGCTAGTAGTCATGGATGTGCAATGGAGTGCGGTGGTCATCTTGGACACAGCCAAGTGTGCTGTGTTCTGCCATAACCACCACTTTTTATCTTTAAAATTAAAAATATCCCCCCAGTACCGTCGGAAGGGTGGGGCGGGTGGTGCGCCTGCCCCAGGCGCATACATCCGAGGGGCTCAAGTTGCAACCTCAGTACTAAAAAAAAAAAAAAAGTACCAAAAAAAAAGTTCTAACTTCTTCCAGCAGGGGCGCATCCCGTGGGGGTCACATGGTCCACTCTCTCTGTCTGGAGAAAAGTCACATGGTACTAAAACAGACAGACAGTATTTAAAAGAAGGGGCGTGGGAGTCTCAGAGTTGGTGAGATAGGAGAGCGAGCCGAGCGAGTTAGGAGACGAGAGACAGCGTAGAGAGTACAGACAGTTTTATAGAAATATAGAGAGCAAGAGAAAGACAGTCCAATGAGTGGCAATTTAATTTAAATTACATATAATTTAGTCAGTGGTCATCATCATAGAGGAGCTGGAGCCTGAGGACTCGGAGAGACAGAAAAGATTAAGAACTAGCATGCTCTGTGCTGTTGTTTAGACTAGAGCCGAGTGGGCTGGGCCTGGGCGCTGCTGGGAGAGGAGCGAGACAGGGGCTGCCTGGCGCCAGCAGCATGAAAAAAAAGAAGGAAAATTGTAAAAATAATTTTCAATTAATGTAAATTCAAATTGTAATGTGGTAGTGTGTACTGCCTAGTGGTACGCAAGTACGACCGGCCGTATGATGGCTTATATGGCATGCCCTATGTTGATGGCGCTGCCGCGTCCAGTTCCTTCCTCTGCTTTCAGTCTGACTTAAGTTCTCTGACTCTGAGTAACGATTCTTTTCCCACATTTTTTGTTTTTGCTTGCTTGTGCCCCTCTGAGTCTGACTGCCTGCCTGGCTCTAGTCGAGCCCTCCCGAGTCCTCCTCCTCCTGCCTCCGCCCGCCGCGATCATGTTGAGGCTGCCATGCTGACTCTCTCTCACTGTGTTACATAGATTATGGTGAGCTTGAGGGAGATGGAGAATAATTCCAGTAGTTGAGATTCCTTCCAGTGACAGAAAATAAGGGTTTTTTTTTGGGGGGGGGGGAGTTGATTTCAAAAGCAGGGCTCCCATAGCTCATGATGAATTCATGTACTGTTTGGCCATTGTGTTATGAAATGCAGAGCAGAGAACTGCAGCACTTTTGAATTAATAAAAAAAAAAAAAAAAAAAAACAGGATCATGCCTAGGACTTAATTGCTATAACCACAGATTACTAAATCCCAACTCCAGAGTAACAATAGCCAAGCACATTTATTTGTGTACCCCCAACCCCAACTTAACAAGAATGGAATGGGCCACTTCTTACAGACATTAACATATGTTTGGTTTACAAGTAATGAAATTGCAAACCACAGTTTTAAAAAACAGCTATAAGCGTAGCCAAGGGGTGTTTCCTGGGTTCTAGAATTCCCATACTACTTCTATTATGTTTTCATATAAAAATAAATGAATACGTTTTGAACCCTTGGACTAGATAAATTAATGGGATTTCTTTGGTGCAAGACCATCATTCCAAAATCCTAGCTACACTGTCCATGGGAATTTTGGAAATTGCATGGAGGCTGCTATGAGTAGAAATCTGCCACGACATGGTGCACCATATTTTTTTGGGGGCACTGCAATATGAAAAGGTTTATTACAGAAGCTATTCATACCTGCCTGCCCCCCCCCAACACTTAGGAACCTATTTCACAGCATTAAACCAACTGCAGTGCTGAGTGCACTTGTCTGACTGAACAACACATCCCAACTTGCCACAGCTGCTGCTGTGATATTTTTTCTTCTAAAGTTCTACTAACAAATTAAATTCAGATGCTGTTGAAAATCAGGGCAGGAGGCAGATGATCTCAGATGGACCCTTCTGAAGTTCTGAAGATCCTGTCCTGTATGATTTTTTTAAAGGGACACTGTCAGCTTTGATCAGTTCTTGCTGGTCATGTGTGCAGCGCCAGACATCCACGACTTGTTTAC
The DNA here is from genome assembly GCA_016271365.2 of Neoceratodus forsteri. NCBI lineage: Eukaryota > Metazoa > Chordata > Ceratodontiformes > Ceratodontidae > Neoceratodus > Neoceratodus forsteri. Next base: position 1,109,219,158 of record CM057456.1, on the reverse strand, counting down.
TGTCTGTGTGACTATGAGAAAGTCACCTAATGTCCCTGTGCCTGCAAGACACCCTAAAAAACAACACACCTGGCATTATTACAGACTAGTACTGTAACAGTCAGTGGAACAGCTGAAAACCAGAAACAAGAACCCTCGTTTTCAGCCATTCCACTGCCTGTTACATACAGCAATAATAGACAACAGCATCATTGGGCCTGCAAGTGCTTTCTTGTTTATTTAATTTGGTATATGTATTTAAACAAAGTCCTTTAACTTTCTGTGGGTTAAATTTTAGGATGAATGACGCACACGTCATTACAAACGATTTCAGATCAGTAGTAAATGGCTATGATTGTAACTTTTGGGCAGGCAATTAAAAGAGATGGAATTAGTACTAGAGCTAGTAGAGCCCCCAAACACACGCAACATACCTCTCAAGTGTCCCTGATTTTGCCTCAAAATTTTATTCTGTCCCTCCTAAAATTAGTGTCTTGTGGCTAAACAGTGGGGACTGTAAGCACTAAACAATGTCAAGCATTGAAGTTACAGATGTGTTCTTCCTTAGAAAATGCATTTTGCACCAAGCCCCATATTTTTGGTGGATATCTTTAATTTTGAAGATGTGTCCCTGATTTTGGTCCTTTGTCCAATATTTTTTTTTAATCTTGTCCCTGATTTATGAGGCAGGAGAAGGTTCAGAGGTATGCTGTGGTAGGTAGCTGTACACTTAACCCATGCCATTCTCACAGGGGTAGAGTACTTTCACAAAAGAAGTGGCTTGGAATCAGAGTTGAGTTTTCTTATGGGGACAACCTTGCTACTGTAAGGAATACAGTACACTTGTTCTTTTCTTCATGACTTCACTGCTGTAGTCGTAGACATACCTCTTAATCTTTTATCCTCGAAATGTGGAACACTGCCTGTCAAAATGTGGAACAAATGGGCAAAATGTGGAACACTTAATCAAATATTTGCCTAAGAAGCTCAAAACAGTGTTAAAATGTTGAATTTCTTTGAGTTGAATCTAAGCTGCCATACATTGATTTGACCATTCCTCCAACCTTGCCAAGTCAATTTTCAGTTCCTTTCCACCCCACCTTGCATTTCAACCCTGTTGCAGATGAGATCTTAATGTCATCTGCATAGGTACATACTTTCCCTTCTAGGCTTTCTGTAATGTCACTTTTAAAGACATTAAAAAGGACCGGCCCCAGTAGTGAACCCTGCGGTACCCCACTACTACCACTAGTAATCCTCCTTTCTTCACTATGTGGACGGACTCCATTTACTATTACCCGCTGTGTCCTGTTGTCCAGCCAGTATTTTACCCAGGCGCTGCCACCCTGGCACCCACTCCCAGGCTGGCTAATTTGTTTGTCTTTGTGCGGGACTGTGAAATGCCTTGCTAAATTCTAGGTAGGCTGTGTCAACAGCCCTCCCTGGACTACTACTTTGGCCACCCAGTAAGAAATCAATTAGATTTGTCTGACATGACCTTTCTGCTGTGAATCCATGCTGCCTCGGGTCCTGTGCCCCACAGACACTGGCCTCTAGGTACTCAACAATTCTTTCCTTCAGCAGTGATTCCATCATTTTCCCTACCACTGAGGTCAAACTGACAGGTCTGTAGTTTTCTGCCTCTGCTCTGTCTTGCTCACACTTTTGTGAAGGGAAATCACATCCACCCTCCTCTGGTCCTCAGGCTCCACACTATCCTCCCATGATTTATTAAAAAGGGTAGTCCATGGAAAGTCAGGCTTGCATCCCACCACCTCCCCGAGTCCCTTCCAGACTTGCACATAATGCACAACTTAATTCAGGTTGCAGTGGCATGGCAGCCCCACACCAGGCAGGAGCGGTGACTGACTGGGAGCCTGTTCCGCCCATGCCCTGTTCTGTCTCTCAACTCTCTAGGTCTTTTTGGAATATGTGAGAGCGGGGGCCAGCTTCCAAGTCATGGCTGATAGGCTGAGACTGGACTGGACAGTACAGAGTTCTGAGTCATCTGTGAGGGTGGGTGATGCAAGTGCAGTGCCAGTGCATTTTAAGGGGGGAAAGGAATGATCGCTATTAGCTACAGGCAGTCAAGTCAGGAAAAGCTTAAGCTTAATAATAAAGTAATATAATTAATAGGCTTTGGCATGCAAGGCATTGGGGCTAGCCAGGCAGGAGGGCAGTAGTCTAAAAAGAATTGCCACAAGCACAGAAGCACTGTCTGTATTATGTAAGCACTGCACAAGCACAGAACTGACACACAAAATCCCCCCCCCCACTGTGCACTCTGTAATTTCCTTGCTGATGTAATACAAATGCCCTTCCCTTTGAGAGTGGGTCTACATGATTTCAAATTCAACTACTTTAGACTCTGGCAGTTGAGCGGACAGTACAGCAGAATAAACTATGCAGTTGTATTGTATAGCTCAGCTGTCACTGGAGGCGGCAGGCTATCTGCCCCAGTCACAGAGAACCAGCCAGTCCAGTAGTCAGTTCAGTGTAGTGTGGTGTCACCTGACTCCAGAGTAATTACAATGGGCAGACTAGATAGATGGGCCCTTGCGGTCCTTATCTGCCATCAACTTTTGTTTCTATGTCAGTTATCTGATTGCTATCATCAGGCATCAGCCTAAAGGGTAGCAGCACCAGTGGTAGTACTAGTGGTACTGTACTTGGGTTGGGTGGGCCCCTCGGTTTTGTCTGCGAGAGAGGAACTGACTGACTCACTCCCACCCGATCAGAACTGGGAGCAACCAACGCTGCTATCCTCTAGGCTGGTGATAAACAGCTATATAACTGACATAGAAACAGAGTTGATGGCAGATAAGGACCGCAAATGCCCATCTACTCTGCCCATTCTTTTCTACCTTATGAATATGCCATAGACCTTTACTCTGTCAATGGTGGCCTATCTATTCATACTCATCTGTATTGCTCACTTATGCCTACCCTATCCCATGCCTGTTTGAAGCCCTGCACTTATTCATATCCACCACTTCCTGAGGCAGGCCCGACCATACTATTCTATGCATCCACCGTGACCACCCTTTCTGTGAAAAAGAAGTTCCTCACAAACAATACCCATTAATCAGCCTCCTCTAATCTCATGGTGTGTCCTGTTGTCCGGCTATTTTTTTTATATTGAAACACATCATGTTAGACTCTTGCACCATTTAGCAGTACTCCAGATGGGGTCTCACACAAATTGCCTGTACAGAGGCCGGGATGACAACCCCCTGTTTTATACTAACGATGCCTTTCCCTGTGCATGAGAGAATCCACAAACCCTGGCTTATAACTGCCTTTTCAAATTGCTTGCCTACATTTAGGTCATCTTTTGTTTGTGTTGTCTGCAAAGAGGCATACGTTTCCTCCCAGTCCCTCTGCAGTGCACTGCCACTTAAAGACAGTAAAGAAGACTGATTCCAACCCTACGGTACATGACTAGTAACCCCCCACTTTCTTCTGCATGGACTCCATTTGTTGATTACTATTACCCGTTCCTATGTCCTGTTGCTCATTCCCTGACAATTGTTTACCCAGGTTACCATTCTGGGATGCACTCCCAGGCTGGCTTTCTTGTTTATTAATCATTTTTTGTGACAGTGTGGGACTGCTAGTCTAGGTAGGCCATATCCACAGCCCCTCTTTGTTCTACTGACTGGCACTCATATTCTAGCATCCTTCCTCCACTCACCCTCCCTATTTCTGAATTACTTGTAACATGCATGCCCACCTTTAGGCTTTAGGTAATCTGAAATGTACTCTGTAATGTGTCTAAGGAGGGGCTATCCTTTTCAGTGAAAAAATAATAGATATGTATGACTGTAGCTGATTATCTACTGTACTACACTACTACTTAATGTAATGTGTGGACTTTCATTTTATAGCCAGTGTCGAAATTGAGTACAGTCTCTGCAGACGACTCTTGGAGTGGACAAGAATGACGCGACTCAGCTGAGTCTTATAAGATAAGGTAATGGGTTTTTACATTTGGAATTTGATGTTTTTGTGTTATCTTTTTACACTCCTATTATTGTCATGGTATCGATGTGACATACTCAAGAGGGGGTGAACAACCTCTTGACATCACATCGATACCATAGCAACATAAACTTGCAGAAATTGGGACAATAAGGGCTCGCCATTCAAATAACATAATTCCAATTGTCACACGTTGCTGTTGCTGAGTCTATCAATCACCATGTCTGATAGAGATCTTAACTCTGGTGCTATTTTGTCCTGCTGTAGTTCAATCTTGTATCATAATAAATAGTTTTCGTACACATTTATGTGGCCATAGTGCAGATTCATTAATAAGGTAAGGCTACATTAATTGTGTTCGGGGTGGAAGTAACTTCTCATATTGAGTCCTATACCCTCTAAATGTCAATGCCTGATGTACAGGTGATAACCACAGTATAATCACCTCTTGTGCTTGCTAGGGCAATGGCAAACATCTTGAGCTGTGCTCTCAAGCCAGTTTTACTGATGTCCTAGCAGCCACTTGAGGTAATTACACCGTAGTTATCACCTGTACATCAGGCGTTAGCCTCTATTTAATAACTCAGTTTAAATTTGCAGTTTAAGATAAGGTGCCCTTTGAAATATACATTTTTGATCAATTCTGGCAGAACCCATTGTCAGCTCAGCTTCACCATTGAAAGCTGGTAAAGTAAGTAATATGGAGCCAGGGTTATTTTTCATGGTTACCAAAGAAACACCAGCGATGGAAACCATGACTAGTACTTCCTTTCTGTATGTGTGTAAGGAGGTGCTTTGCTCTTGAGTGAAAATAGCAATAAATTATGTACTTAATTTAAATGTGAACTTTCATTTGTAGGCCCAAACTTGAGTGTGGACTCCAGACCATCACCATCAGATCAGAGAGTTCCTGTCCTACATAAGTAGCAGCAGTCACCAGAGGCCATGCGAGGAGTCACCTTCAACAGTCAGTCTTATTAAAGGTAAGTCAATGTGTTTTTAAATTGGGTGACAGGTGTATCGTGATCGCATTTCTGTAGCATTGACTGGTAGTTTGTCTGACTGTCCGGGTTGTAGGGGCGGTAGGGAGGTAGGGGCAGTACCGTACAATGGTGGTTGGAGAGCATGGCAATAAGTTACTAAGCAAAGGCACTCCCAGAGGTTAGATTAATAGTCAGTAACCACTATCTAGGGTCTGGGATGTCGATGTAATATGTGGCACAACAAGACGGGTGGCCCAGGACATTTTGCCCAGGTTGTAATTAATTGGATGTTAGTCTAACTCCTGTGAGAGCCTTATTGTTATTATAAAAATGTATTCAGAAAGAAAACTGTAACAAGTATGGTTTATGGTTATGAATGTTCTCTGTAGCCTAGAGTTAGAAAGTGACTGGTAATGCTGCATTGTGATTTTAAGCCAGCATTCAAAAACTGTTCATAGAAGAACTTTTTTCTTAAAAGTTGATCTTACAATAATATCAACTGTTTATATAATTTAAACAGAGAGATATTTGAGGAAAAAGTTCTTCCATTAACAGTTTAGGAATGTTGGCTCAAAATCAGAGTGCAGCATTCCAGTCAGTCAGCAGTGACAGGATGGAATGCTAAAACTCAGGAAGAATCAAAATGCCATGGCAATCAGGCTGTACATGACGATTAATGTAAGGCTGATCCTAACAGCCAAGCCAGTCAAACAACTTTAGGCTGGGGGCTGGCTGTATAGCGTAGAGTTTAGAGTAATGAGCTGTGAATTTTGACCTTGTTGTCATCCAGCGGCCTGGGTTTGATCACCACAACCTCCACTTGCATTCTGTGTGACTCTTATTCTCAGCAGCAAGTCATTTAACTGCCCAGTGTTCCCAGGTCACCACGAAATAAGGCACTTGTGCCGAGTAGGCCTAACCCGGTTAGCAAACTCTAACAATTAAAATATATATATATATATATATATATATATATATATATATATATATATATATATCTTGCACAATGAAACTGCCTTCTAAGATTCTAAGATCTTCAGCATTCTCTCACATGACCAGGTAAATAGATGTACTTAACTTCAGAACATCCCAGTCAATAACCTGTCCCACTTCTTGTGTGGTTATGAGTGTAAGCCACTCAGCTCGCCTCGTGACACACCACACAAGTCATGGGTAAACTCCCAGTAACCCACACCCTGTTGTGCCTTATTGATTACACAAACAGGAAGTTGGATAGGACATTGACTGGGATGCTTTGAAGTTAAGTACAAGTACACATATTATACTGTACACTTCTCTCTTCAGTATTTTGTAAAGGAAGGCCTGATTCTTGAAGATGCCACCGAAGAAACCATCAGGGGCAGAGTTTAGAAAACTGAGGAAAGCAAGAGAAGAAGAAAATTGAAAACTCTCCCAGCAGTGGCAACATTGGCTTACTAAGTCTAAGGAGCAGGAGGGAAGTTCTGCGACTCCGTCAGTAGCAACACCAATTGACATCGATGAGCCTACCCCTACTAAGACAGATGTTGAGGGCAATATTACAGAAGAAGAAGTAGTTGAAGAAAAAGAAGATGATGATGATGATTGCCAGCCGACACCGTCTGCATGCAGCTTTGAAAATTATACAGAGGATCCTGCATTAGGAAGTAATGTAGATGCTGTAGCCAGTTCGGTACTCCAACTTAATTTTAATGACCCAACATCATGGCCTGACATGACTGACAAAGTTAGATGTTGCTTGGTGGAACATGGCCCTGAACAAAAGAAAATGCTGATTTTAGTTTTCAGCGCCTGATGATGGCAGGCGCTTTTATCGGGATTGGTTCACAAAATTCTTCCCAATGGAGAGACTGTGGAACATAGGCTAATGTATGGTGAGACCAAGAAAGCTATCTATTGCTTCCCATGCATGCTGTTTGCAAAAATCATCCACTACATCGAGTCTAGCAAATCCAAAAAGGATTTTGTGACTGGAGACATTTGAATCCCAGAATTCCAGATCATGAAAACTCCCTGAACACATACAGTTATTTACGCTGGAAGAATTTTGAAATGTGCTTGAAGACAGGGGCCACAATAGATGATCAACTGCAAAGGTCAATTGCCTCAGAAAAGAAAAGTGGCGCACCATTCTGAAAATTATTCTTGATGCTATTCTTTTCTGCAAAGAACAACTTGGCTCTCAGGGGTCCACAGAGTAATTGGACACACACATTCTGGAATTTTTCTTAATTTTCTAGAACTGATAAGTCACTATAATCCGGAGCTTGCAGGGCACATTGCCAACCATAAGAAGGGGTCTGCCACTTATTTTTCTCCTACAATTCAGAACAAGTTTATTAACTTGCTGGGTTTCACTGTGAGACGTGAAATAATCGCAATAATTAAGGAGGCAAAATATTTCTCTATTATGTCTGACTGTACGCCAGATGTGGCTCACAAGGAGCAGATGTCTCAAATCATTTGGTATATGACGATACAGGATAATGATTGTACTGTTGAGGAAAAGTTTTATTGATTTCATCATCTCACATGAAAAGACAGGAAGTGGGCTAGCTGCAGAAATTGAAAAGAAATTAAGTGATGATGGCTTAGATATAGCTAACTGTCGTGGCCAAGGGTATGACAACGGTGCTAATATGGCAGGAAAGTATCATGGTGTGCAAGCCCGTATAGCACAAGTGAATGAGCATGCTAGATTTGTCCCACATGCAGCTCATTCTCTTAATTTAGTTGGGGTCCATGCAGTGTATCAGTGGACATGGTATAATTTTTGGCACAGTGCAGAGATTGTTTACATTCTTTGTAGCTTCAACAAGCCAGCTGGGAGGTGCTGTCCCAAGCAGTAAAGGTCACTCTGAAGGGTCACACTGAAACAAGATGTTCTTCAAAGTTTCGTGCAGTTCACTCCCTTCATCTTCAAATACCTGATGTCTTAAAGGCATTGTACCGAATAAGTGATGATGCAACCAATGCCGACACGGTATCAACAGCACAAAGCCTAATCAAGCAGATAGAGTTCAAATTTCTTTGTACCCTAGCAATGTGGGACAAAATACTGAACCTGACTTGAACGAGTAAACCAACTGTTGCAATGTAAGGGATTGCCTGTCGATAGTGCCTCAAAACATATCAGTGGATTAAGGGATGCACTGCAGCACATACGGGATGATGGAATACATGATGTTGTACAACATGCAGCAGAACTTGCTGAACAGATGTCACTGAATGCAGAATTCACAGAAAAAGAAAAAAGGTGAAAAGGATGGCCAATGAGAACGTTGAAGATGAAGGGCACTTGATTTCTGCTGAGCAGGATTTCAAAATGCAGTTCAACAATGTTCTAGACACCCTCACTTCCCAGATTCAGTGGCGGTATGAGGCATTGTCTGAAGTGGCTGCTGACTTTAACTTCCTTACAGGGCTATCTTTCTCAACAATGGAAGTTAGTGAGTTAAAGAAATGTGCAGCAGATCTAGCAATGAAATATTCTAAGGACCTAGATGCTTGTGAAATAGTATATGAGGTAGAGAGCTTCAAATTTCAGGCAGCTTCAGTACTGCCCAATTTTTCTAATGCCACACCCCTCAGCTTGTTGAAGCTCATTCACAAATGGTCTTTGAGTACTTCCTATCCAAACATTGAAATTGCTCTCCAACTCTTCTTGACACTTCCTGTAACTGTTGCTTCTTGCAAACGTAGTTTCAGCAAACTGAAGCTGATCAAGACCTATTTAAGATCATCTATGGGACAAGAAAGACTGTCAAATCTCGCTATACTATCTATTGAAAATGCTGTAGCCAGTGCCATTAACTTTGACAAAGTCATTGACGAATTTGCCTCTTTGAAGGCAAGAAAGGTTCACACATAGACCAGACAGACAACTGTGAAATGTGTAAGCTGTATCTGACTACTGTGGATATGCGATTAGGATTCAAATAACATATTTGCATGAAAATATATAGCATCCGTCAGCTCTCGTCAGTTACCGGGTTTCCTGTCCTGATTGCCTTCAGGTTTTTGGTTTAGTACTCAGTGGCCTGTGCTGTTGTGTGTGGGGCTTTGGTTCATTCAGCTCCAGCTGAATATCTTGTATTGCTGTGTAACTGTTCCTGTGTGTTGTATAGATTGTTCAATTCTCACATTTCATATATTTATCAATTAGTTGGAGTACTGAACTGGCATCGACATCTGCATTACTTTCTATGCAGAATCCTCTGTTAGCAAACTGTGATTTTCATTTAAATACCACTGGTTCTCATTTGGCCACTTTACAACACAGTTTATTCTAATTCCATGATGAAAAAAAATCTGAAATCGGGGTTGCTATGGATACTCAATTCGGAAGAACATGTAACACAAGTGTGTTTTGGTTCAGTAGGGGAGTGATTCAGTAGTAGATTACCCACAACTACCAAATCAGGCTACAGCATGTAACCATATCCCTCCAAGAGCTTCAGTGGGCCTAGAGGACCCCTAGCCCCATGCTTTGTGTAGCAATCTTTCACAGTACATTTCAGAAATTCATATAGGGTGGGTGGTTGATGGCATTGTTGGTCACACAAATATCCACAACAATTGGGGTGGCACATTCTGTATACCACCCAGTCAGAGTCTCTCATGTCTCATTTTCCGTGGGGGCAAAATATTCCCTGAAATCAGGGGTAGGGGAACTGTAACAAAAGTATGTTTTTTCTTCAAGAAAAGCCTCAAAATCACCACAGAGTATGTTAACCCTCAGAGCTTGGGGCCTTGCAGTCCCCAGACCCCATGCTTTATGTAGCAATCTCTCAATATATTTCAGAATACATATAGGGTGGGTGGTTGATGGCATTCTTGGTCAGCCACTCATCCACAACAATTGCGGCGCACACTCTATACCACCCACTCAGAGTCTCCCATAACTCATATTCCATGGGAGCAAAATATTCCCTCCCTGAAATCAGGGATAGGGAACTGTAACAAAAGTATGTTTTTTCTTTGAAAAAGGCCCCAAAACTCACCACAGAGCATGCAAACCCCTCAGAGCTTCTGGGGGCCTTGCGGCCCCCAGACCCCCGGCTCTTTTTCTTGGGGGCGAAACTTAGACACTCGCCCAGGGCACCAAAATGCCTTCCCACGGCACTGTATCCCCCACCCAACCCTCCCTCTCAGCACCCACCAACCCCCAGAAATGTAAGAGAAACTCTGGGGTGCCCAATCCCCCACTGTCATGATCAGGATGCACTGATTTCTTTAACAAAATTATACATACCCCACCTGACCCTCCCTCTCAGCACCCCCCAGAAACATAAGAATGACACAGGGGGTGTCCAATCCCCCAGCGTCCTGATCAGGACTTCTTTGTTTTTTTACATATTCCCCCACCTGACCCTCCCTGTTAGCACCCACCAGCCTGCCTCCGAAACATAAAAATGACACTGGAGTGTCCAGACCCCAAGTGTCATGATAGGAATCCTTGGTCCTGTTTTGTTTTTGACACCTGTAAAAAGAAAACCATCCATCAATGTCTTTTGCACCATTCCTTACCCCCCACTGACCCTCCCACTCAGCACCCACCACCCTGCACCCCCCGAAGCCCTTACTTACCCATCGGGGGGTTCAATGCTGTAATCCTCTCTGGACCTCAGACATGTCTTCACTCTTCAAAACTAGATCCTGAACTGAAGAAACAGGTATATGGTTCAATGTATTTCAATGGGGTTTTGAAATTAGTGGCATTTTTGCATATTGTTGGCCCAAATTTCAACATGCCTTCTTTGGGACCCTACCTCATGAACAATTGAACTGTCATTAGGAAGATCTGTCCCAGAAGGTGATTGCTCATTCCCTGCATGAAATCACCTTTTGGGCAGGAGTTGAACATTTGCTCTGTCATTGTTCATGAGGTGGGGTCATAAGAAGGCTATGTTGAAAATGTGGTGTAAAAATATTAAAAAACAACAAAGTTATGAGCCTACATTGAATTTTGCGAACACAGTCTAGCAGCTTTGATAATTTTCAATATTTTTATCCCAAATTTACAACATAGTCATAACTTTACAACACATCATGAATGTGACTGTTGTCATTTTTCAAATCCTGGCCAAAATATTATGTTTTTATATCATGGAAGGTGATTTCATGGTCCCTGTGCAAAATTACCTTTTAGGCAGGAGTTGAAAATTTTCTCTACTATTGTTCATGAGGTGGGGTCATAAGAAGGCTATGTTCTCAATTTGATATAAAAAATATTTAAAAACAAAAAAATTATTGGGCTAAGTTGAATTTTGCAAACACAGGATCTTAAGTTTGGTAATAATTAATATTTTTAACCCAAATTTTCAACATAGCCATTTTGTTACAGCACCTCATGATTGTGACAGCTGTCAATTTTCAATTCCTGCCCAAAATGTGTTTTTGCATTAAAATAGTTGATTTTGCAGTCCCTATGTGAAATCATCTTTTGGGCAGGATTTGAACATTTGCTCTGCACTTCTTCATGAGTCAGGGTCATAACAAGGTTATGTTGAAAATGTGGTGTACGAATATTACAAAACAACAAATTTAGGAACCTATGTTACATTTTGCTAACAAAGGCTCTAACTTTGGTAATTTTTGCACCAAATTTCTCACCTGCAGCCCTATCAGCTCTGGCCAGAGTTTGTTAAACCTGCCTGTCACCCCATCCTTAAACTTCCCACTCCACTCCACCCACAACCCTGTAATACTATTGCTTCTCTAGCACAATAGCTATGCCAAACATATGCACATTCTAAACACTACTATGAGAAACCACCATGTCCCGAGACAAGCATCTTGTTCCTACTGTATACAGATACTGTGGTTTCAAAAAATGAGATTAACTGAGTCTTGAGTGGGTGTTTGTTATATTTATCTCATTGTTACTTTTAAGAATGTTCAACAAAACCCTCTGAAAAGTGCAAAGTTAAGAAGTTTATTTTTGATGATTTATAGCAAGTTGAAATATTAGTCTTTCCTTGTGTATGATTGGTTTTGGATAGCCAGTGATTGTGTTGTTAACCTTTTTTGCAACAATTTGACTAAAGCAGATCAAACTGCATATTAATGTGCTTTGAGGCTTATGAATGGTTTATCTTGGAAATCGGTCTCCGTGTATGTGACAAATAAAGAATGAGATAGAGAGTGAATGTGGGTGTATGGCAGATCCCAGTTGTACTTCCATGCAGATAATCCCTAAGGCCCAGATACTCAAAAGCACCCCAATTTGTGTGACTTGCATATAGCAAGGGTGCATTGCCCCATGGAGGTAGGTGCCTGTGTGCCTGCCATTCATCCACAACCCCTACCATCTGCGATCTGCTAGTGTTGAGCAATGTGTTGTTGTGGGGGAGTGGCGGCGGTGGGAAGAGTGGGTCTGGACCATGGGCATCCAATCAAATGCCAGTACTGGGTGTAGGACTGGATGCCTGCCTATGTATGGGGTGCATCATGTAGGGACATGCAGCTGTCCAGGAAGGTTAACATTATTGAAACAACACCAGACTGTGCTGACTATGCCCCCAGCCTGCTGCAGAGGCTTCTAGGGCTGGGGGCAGAAGGTGGGAGAGCCAGTTGGGCTAGTTGCTCAGTTTTGTGGCTGGGCAGAGGTGAGTGAATAGCCATTATTGCTACCCCTAGGCAAGCATAACTGCCACCCCCTCCACCCACCATTGGCAAAGTAGAACTCTTTCTGAGGATCAGGTGGAGCCTGTCCCCATACGCCGTTCTGCACCAGTCCAGGAAAGTTTGCTAGTCTGACTTTCATTTCAGCCATGCAAACTACATTAAAAAATGGAAAACTACAACAAACTTCCTGAGAAAATTGAGAATAAAACAATAACCAACTTCTGTTTTCATATCCATAAAGTACTTTTAGGACTGTTTTATACTTGCTCTAGTAATGCAGAGCAGTTTTCTTGACAATGGAGCACCATGGATGATGGGAAGGAGAACAGGAGGGGTAGCAGGAGAAGAAGAAAAAGTAGCAGTAAGTCATTTTTCCCTACTACTTGTTGCTGCTTTTTCAGATGTCATGTAAGGGAAAATGACTTGCTGTTGTTTCTTTAGATGACATGTAGGGAAAAGGACTTGTTGGATCCTAGTCTGGGTCAGTGTAAGTTTTTTTTTTCATCTGTAACCCCCTCCCTCAGGATGAGGCTGAAAATAAGCAGAATTGCCTACTCCTCCTTCCTGGTCAACAGGAGAACTAAATAAAAAACACAAATTATACAATGGCAAGAAAAATTCTTGCTCTCTGATTGGTCAGTGTGTGCGTGGAACAATGATGTTATCTGAACATAACATCACTGCATCAAGTCCAGGCACACACATGACCTTCTCACATGGGCTGACATGACACATATTAGTCCACACAAGCTCCTACACTCACACAAGCTCTACACTGATTAACACTCAGCACATTTCTTTAACAAAGTGCTGCTGCATGTGATTTCAGTTTCTCCCCCTCGGTATTTCCCTGCAATTTACAGAGCCACATAGTCAGCAACCTCTTTCAGTTAGATACACTTCAGGGTGAAACAGCACACAACAGCAAACAGCAGAAAAAATATTTTCACTTCAGCTTTGGCTCCCAACAGCACTTCTTCTTTAGCTGCCACAGTAGTCAGAGGTAACTGCTGACTTCCTGATCACAATGGACGTTTGCTTCATTGACTCTGTCTCTGCTCCAAAACAGCCACAGTGAAAGCAAAATACTAAAATGGCAAAGTTCTGCCAAGTAAAAGTACAATGAAGCCAACATGCTGATCAGCTTCTTGGTCCCGCGGTCAGTACTGAGAGAAAGACCAAAACAACACTTGTTCAACTGAGCAGAAATGGTAGTGCTATTGGAAGCATCCTAAAATACCATGCTCTACATATACCGACAGAAGAGTGGGCTGTAATAAGTATAGGGGGAGACCCTGTGACAGAGAGAGAGAGAGAGAGACAGCCTTGTGAAGTGAGAGAGCACACACAGTGACAGTATAACAGCAGGAGCATCACCTAGTGAGGAAATCAGAAATTGTGATTTTTTTTTTGAAGATGTGCTTACACATCAGAAAATTAATTTTAAAAAAGGTATTTAAAATATTCTTTTTAAATCTCTTTTTGTTAATAAACAAGCCATCGTATAATAATAAGGCCAAGTAATGACGACACTTCTTGGGTGTTGAATGCACTCAGCCTTTCTCCCCATGCTTCAACCACCTGAGGCGTGACATGTTTAGACAATAACACACACTGTCATGCCTTATTGTTTAAATAAAATCTAACTTGTTGCTGCTTTTTCAGACCATAGAGTGGCATTTACCCACGGCGAGGCTGAGGTGTTGGTTGGCTGCTGTCTTGATTTGGGACACAATCAGAAAGGAAAACAAGGAGAAAAATACCAATTATCCCTCTTTCTTGGGACCTTTCAATACCCTGATAAGTACTAATAAAGCTTCCAGGAGCCAGGGCTTTAATATGTTCAAAACCACATTTATTTCTCTGTTTTTTATGTTTACTACAGTACAAAAATAACATAGTGTGGTGTTTTCTTCTATCTTGTTATTTCTACAGTGTGGTGCCCATCTAATAGACTTATTTTATTTTATTATTCAGAAATATAAATCTTGTCATAATATCCATGAATTTTTTGTTATTGTCTTGAGGCAACGCTTGTCAGCTTTGCCCAGTGAAGTTTAGAGAGAAGATATTCGTGTTGATTCTTTAATGGAGACCAGCACTAAGCTGATAGAAGCAAATGCATGCCTAATGCACAGAAAACAACACTTAAAGTGCCAAACTATTTGTTTTATATTATTATCTTTTTTAATTTTAGACCACTTACAAGTTGTGTTCAAAAGACAACCATCAGTGTGCGGCTGTAAAGCTTTCTTAGCCTCACAGCAAAAGATCTCATTCACAAAGATTCTGTGCATTCAGTGCTGAACCAGGTAAGGTTGGTGACTGACCCATTAAATCTGAAATCACCCATTCCTTGACATTTGGCCAGGGGGTGTGGCAGCTGTATACCGTAAGTGAGTGCATGTTCAGGTGAGTCCTCAGTACAGTTCTGCCTCCTGAGAAAGTGTGATAACCCAGGAAAGTTGGTAGCCCCATTTTTTCCTTTAATTAAAATAAAAAAAAATATTTTATAAACACACAGCTGTTGGCTGACACTATAAGAATTTGCTTCCAATGTGAAATCCAAACACGCACATCTCACCCCCCCACATCCCACAACTAATGCCACCATCCTCGAATACTGTGGTCAGGGTAAAATAAAAAATCATTTTTGTGTCATACACAGCTTGCTTAATTTGCTTTATTTTTAAATGTTTTACTCAGTCAATCACTTGATTGGTTGAGGTATGATTATGCCATCTTTTTCATGTGCAAGCATGAAACATTTGAACAGCCTGTTCCCTGTCTTGAGATACTCTTTGATTACTTTTTTTTACAATACATTAAAAAAATAACTGGCAGTAATCTCAGTGATGTTTATTTTACTGTGGCAGACTCACATCTCAACTCACACTATGCTGTCAAAGTCATTACTGATTCCATATTTCCTGTGGCAATTTGTAATTCTAGCGATATTTCTAATCTTGTGTTCCTTGATTTATTGTCCAATGTAACAAGCAATTGTGATTGCACTGACTATCTTTTTATACATATTTTGATTTATACTTATTAGTTAAAAGTATCAGAAATTGTTGTAAGCACTTATGTATATCCGTATGCAAATCACTTTTTTCAGCCCCCCCCAGAATAAATTCTGATGCATGTGGTATCACTATTCACCTTCTACCCCACATATTAAGAGGTGAGGAATTTAATTATGGCAAATGTAAGAGACAAATAGAAAATGTAAGAAAATTTCACAATTATTTGTAGATGACTTATTGGCAGATGCAGTACTAATTACTCGAATTATGTGTGTGCGGAGGTGCAGTATGAAGTACACATCTGCAACAGTTACAGAAATGTATGTAAGCTGTAATATAATACTAACTCGAAAGAAATCAGGGCAACAGAGCAGGAGAAGGATCTGGGTATAGTAGTCTCTAGCGACCTTAAGGTGGGGAAACAGTGTACTAAGGCGGTGGGGAAGGCCTGTGGGATGCTGGCTAGTATTGGCAGGGGAATCACCAGCAACAGGAGAGAAGTAGCCTAGTGCCCCTGCACCAATTTATGGTGAAACTGCACCAGGAGTGCGGAGTCCAGTTCTGGAGGCCTCACTTGTGAAAGGACATAGACCTGACTGAAAGGGTTCAGCGAAGACTGACCAAGATGGTGCTAGGGATGAAGGGCAAACCATATGAGCAGAGATGCTGCAAGCTGGGGCTATACACCCTGGAGACTAGAAGGGAGAGAGGAGACATGATAGAGACCTTCAAATATGTCAAGGGGTTAAACAAAGGGGGCCCGGGGGCTTATTCAAAATGAAGAAGGACACCACTACTAGACGGAATAGCCTGAGACTACAAGGGGGACACTACAGGGGGAATGTGAGGAGGCAATTTTTTATGGCGAGGGTGGTGGATGCCTGGAACAGGCTTCTGGAGGAGGTTGTGGGGGTGGAGACAGTGCCGGATTCAAGAGGGCTTGGGACAGGCATAAAGGGCTGGGGGTGGGTTCTCAGGGAGGAAGTCGGTAGTCTGGGGAGGTAAGGGCAGACTGGATGGACCATTGTGTCTTTTTCTGCCTTCAAGTTCTATGATTCTAAGAAAGAAAGAAAGAAAGAAAGAAAGAAAGAAAGAAAAAGAAAAATTATTGAAGCAAACCAGGATGTACAAAGTTTGCATGTCACTTCCTTGACTCTTTAATGTGCCAGCCTAAAATTCTTTGGTTGCATTTTATGTGAAATCAAAGAAGTCTCGGCTCATAACCCAGAGATCAGTCTCATCACTAAGCTGGGCATGCAAGATTTTTGGTGTGCCCAGAAAAGGTATTTATGGACTGTTTTTTAAAGAAAACAAATCTTTATTTGTTAAACGTTATTCCAAAAAAAGATCACAGCGTTGTACATGTATAAGCATTAAGATCGATAAAAACAGATATAAAATAATAAAACAATAATCTATAAAACAGTATAACAGCAATATGTATGACCAAATCAATCGGGGAATGCTAGGGCAAATAAATGTGTTTTTAAGGCAGATTTAAAACCCTCGACAGTCAGGCATTCTCTGATCTGATGAGGTAGAGAGTTCCACAGGGACGGTGCTGCAAACGCAAATGAATGAGCACCAGAAGTTTTCAAACAGACCCTGGGAACCTCTAGCAATCCCTTGTTGGAGGACTGGAGAGAGAGTGGTGGGGGGGGGGCAGTAGGGACGAAAGAGATCTTGCAGGTAATGTGATCCCTGCCCATGCAGGGCTTTGTAGGTCAGTAACCCGACCTTGAAGGTGATCCACCAATGTACGGGCAGCTAGTTCAGATCACAGAGCACAGGAGTGACATGGCTAGATCTTGATAAACCAGTCAACAACCTGGCCACTGTGTTCTGCACCAGCTGCAATTGGCGGATATCAATCCTGGGAGCCCCAGATATAGGGCATTGCAGTAATCAAAGCGAGAGGTTACAAAGGCATGGACCAACATTGAAAGATCACCAGGAGGAACCAGACACTTGATCTGAAAGATGTTCTTCAGATGGTAAAATGAGGATTTAACAACGCCAGACACCTGAGATTTTAATGTCAGGCCTCTATCAAACACAACGCCCCAAAACACACAAACACTAGAACCTAGTTAAATGGGTCCCATTTATCTAAGTTCAGGTGTTTGTTTTTGGAAAATGCATAATTTGTATGTGTTTACACACTTTTTTCACAAAAAACAGGATTACAGCTGTCACTACCTAAAAATGTTTTCCCATGACCCCAAAACACAATTAATCATGACCTAAATATGACTCATGAAAGAAGAATTTTTGGGTCATATCAGAGGGTTATTATGAAAACTGTACTGAGCCTGCTCAGAAGCCAAATTAAAAAATTCTATAACTCTAGAAATTATTAATATTTTTTCACAAAATCTTTGAATGGCACACAATTGGCATAAGTCCCTTCTGGCCTGAGAGTTTTGGAACAAAATTCCATACTGTCTTAGCTGTAGGTGAGAGCAGACAAAAAGAAAAGGCCCAAAACTGGTGTTTGTATGTATCTTTGAAGTTTCCAGATCTCTGAATCTGCATAAGCATCCATCACAAAATTCCCATGTCTTGAGAACTTGCTACTCAGATCGTGCATGCCAAATGTTGTACAATTTTGTTGTATGGCACCAACGTTATTAAAGTGCAAAGATCTGGGTTTTGCATTAAACACTCTGCTCAACCTAAACTATACTGGCACTACCTGGCCTGATTGGCAGCTACCAATCACAACCGATTGCACTCTTTCTGAAAGAAAGGACCGGAACCACTAAATTTTAGTTTCAGCCAAACTTCCAAGCACCTCAGATACTATTTATTTATTGAATTTTGATAACCGGGTAAAACCCACTGAGATATTGTGTCCCTTTTTCAGAGAAAACACAGGACTTTTAGTAGGCACATTGTACATAGCTAGTGTATTACATTATAGACAGAAACAAATCAGAGAATGAAATAGGGTCCATTGGACAGTAGTAACAAATTCAATGGTACAGTTCATATTAGTTACGTAACAGAACTTTACAATAGGTGAAAATTGAATGTTGCATAAGAGTAACAGAAACAACAACATTAGCAAATAAAAATGTTGCACGTGAGATCAGTGAGAGAGGCACAAGGTTATGTGAGAAAGCTGGCATGTCTGATGCAGGCTGTGACGAGATAGGCCTATACTACTTTATTAATGTTCATATTTCATGTGTTGTAATGTGGTCCAGAGTTTAATTAATTTATTTATTTATTTGAATTTTGATAACCGGCTAGGCCCACTGAGACAGACATGTTCCTTTTTCAGGGGCGACCCAGGGGAACAGAGACAATTCCATGAGGTGGAGCACTATAAAAGAGGCAAAAATAAAGAAAATTTTTATTTATTTATTTCAGTCTAGGATTACAATACCTTTGAGCTGAGGCTGTTTTACAAAGGTTCCACATCAGCATGTGCAACAGTCATCATTTTTAGTTACAAACATATAGTCATTGACTTACAGACATGTAATAATGTAATAACCACTACAAAGACTTGAGCTATGAGCAAGACAAGGGAAGGAGGGTGGGTGGGTGGGTGGGAGGGAACTGAGGGTAGGAGATCGGGGGTAGGAGGTACAGGGGTAAGGGGAGTATGGGAGGTGGTTGGGGCAGGGGCAGGAGTGGAGATACGGGGGGAGGTGGGCGAGGGTGGGAGACAGTGCAGCCAGGGGGCCTTGTCGAGGGAATATGACAGGTAAGGTGCTAGGGGTGCAAAGACTGATTGTAAGTGCTGGGTGCTGGGGCATGTGCAGCTGGAATGGTAGAAATGTTAAGATGGGCAATCATGGGGGTCACGTGATGGCGATCTGAAGGTAGGAAGTGCTCTGCAGCGGCTCTGCTCTCTTTCCACCTTTTATTTAACAAAAGATACTAACCTAATTGAGCACGACTACCAGCTACTACTAAAAGTGATTGTGCACACTTAATTTTACCTAGATAGGTGAACAAAGCATTTTAAAATGGAAGTCTATATGAGAAGAGCTCCGCCACGGCGTTGGCCGCCTCCGAGCCCGGAAAAGGACAAGGCCGCTAAGCGGGTGAAACAGCAACCTGCGAACCCAGTTAAACCCCCAGCGGGGTAGTCAGCCTTATCAGAAGATAAATTTTTGGAGATTATGCAGCCGATACAAGAGGTCATTGTGGCCATGTCGGCCGACTTACAGCAAATTAAGTCTTCAGTTATGTCTTTAACTACTCGAGTGGGGGATTCTGAAGTTTGGGTCGCCTCCCTGGAAGGCAAGCAAGAGAAAACAGAGCAGAGCATAGTGGCAACAAATAAGAAACTGAGGAGTCTGGAAGAGAAGCTAGAAGACTTAGAGGGACGCAGCTGGAGAAACAACTTGGTCATCATTGGTATTCCGGAGGGCAAGGAAGACAGTGCGCCAATTCAGTTTATTCAAAAAGTATGTGAAAAGATAGTAGGGCCTTCCCCGAATGGCCCTACGTACATAGTGGAATGGGAGCATCGTGCCTTACGACCCCCACCAGCTGCCGGCTCACCGCCCCGACCCCTGATATTCAAAGTCCTGAACTTTTTAGACAAACAACACATTTTGGTGAAAGTTAAGGAGCTTAAGGAGATCCGATGGGAAGGTAAGCCACTCAGGATCACGCAAGATCTCCCGCACTCAGTGAGAGTTAAGCGGCAGGAGCTGCACCCAATGGTAACGAAACTAATAGCGGTGGGAAAGCCATTTCGTGTAAAGTACCCGGCAACTCTACAGATTAAGCACAATGAGCAGTGGCATTCATTTGAAAACCCTGACCAAGCTAAGATAGAGCTTAAAGCATTACTGCCAGATCTCTTTAAATGAAGCTGGGCAGCCTTCCTATGTGACCAAGTGTCGTTATAGAGAATAGATACAGTGCCCTGCATTGAATACATGAGAACTGAATGCAACCCCCTATTTCCTGGACAATGATAGTAAGCTGGTAATGCTATCTATGAATATCGTTGGGCTGGTTCATTAAAGAGGAACGCTTGATACCATGTGCTCGTTCCTTCTCCCGTTATTGTTCTGTATATAATAGTGAGCTGAGGAAGAGGTCCATAGAGGGAAATGGTGTGGGCTATTATGCACCCCTCAGTTGAAGAGTCCAAGTGCAACCAGCGTCTCCGTGGGATAAGATGAAGAATGTACATCCTCTCGAGATGTCACCCACTGAAAGTGTCCTAAATGCTGTGGAACCTGATGTGGAGTATACAAGGGCGTTCAAGAGCCCCATGAGGCAGAAACTTGACCATCGTGTTAGCCTTTCCCTGTTCCCCCTTTTCCTCTCTTTTTCCCCTTCCCTCCCCTTCCCCTTTTCCCTCCCCTTAGTGGGGGCCCCCTTTTTTCAGCTTGTCTTTGTCTCTGGACTGCACTACTTAATTAATAGTGCTAGTGGTTAGGCAGATAGCGCATTATAAGGTGCCTAAGACCCACTAGCAATAGAAAAGGGGAGCCTAGTGGTTAAACTTGAACTGTATCTTTTGGAGACGTGGGGACATTATAAATGGACCATAATGGATGCAGCCCTTTTCATGACTGTGACACTTTGCCAGACAGGCAATTCACTGCCCAGCTGGGCAGATTTTTATTTAGTATTTTAGTTCACAATATTCCACTGTCAAGTATATGGAGTATATTGGGGGATGCTAATGAAGATTTAGGTTAGATTGTTATAGCACGTGCATCTATATTAAGGGTTGTTAATGGTTTAGTGTTTATTAGCTGCTTAGATACCTCTAGATAATTGGTAGATGTGTGGTAAGGTGGGGGGGAGGGGGCGGCAAAAGAGCAACGACCTCATTCAGGTTTGCGAAGTAACATCACCTGACAACATGTATGTGGGGAGACAGTTGCATAGAACTGGGACATTGTTGATTTTTTTGATATTAGATTGGGGTTATGGGTCTGATTTGATTGTTTGTTTTGAATATTGGGGGGGTGGGCCTCCAAGTGCAAACTTAATGAATACACAGTATAGCATGTGCATAGAGGGCAATGCGAACAGGTTTCTCATAGGTTGGTTTATATGCATCCAAGTGTGGGATAAACTATGGGGGGTCCATATAATTGTGTAACATGGAACATTAAGTGGGGCCGGGACAGGTATAAGAGACACATTATCCTCAAACACTTATGCCATTTAAAGGTTGCCCTAGCGTGTTTACAGGAAATGAATACAAAAAGGGAAGATGTGCATTTATGGAGAAGACGTTGGGTAGGGCAGGCTTTTGGAGCTGGAGCTTCCACATCTAAAGGAGGGGTCATCATCCTGATAGCAAAAACTGTACCTTTCAGATTGATAAAGGAAGTTTGGGATCAGGAAAGGCATTACATTTTAATCCACGGTTATCTTGCAACGTACCTTGTACTTATTGAAGCCATATATGGCCCCAATAGGGAATTGCCTGTTTTTTTTACGCATCTTTTAAATTTGATAATCAGTGAACCTATAAAATTCACACTATTGGGGGGGGATTGGAATATTATTTTACAGCCAGGTATAGATAAGTCGGATTACAAACGGGGAGGTTTAACTCTAACCCAGAAAGCCCTTAAAGAATTAATGGATTTGGTTGGTTTACTTGATGTTTGGAGGATTTTAAACCCAGATAACCGGCAATATACATTTTTCTCTCTCCCCCACTGTACTTACTCCCGAATAGACTATTTCCTTATCAGTGACTTTGCTTTGCCAGGGGTTCTTGCAGTGGATATTCATGCTAGGGTGATCTTGGATCACTCTCCAGTAGTGATTACCTTTCTCTTAGGACCTGGAGTTAAGAGAGATTCCCTATGGAGACTCAATACTTAGCTTTTACAGAATTCAGACTCCCTTAAGCGCATAATTGATTTTATTACTTCTTTTCAGGAAGTTAACAAAGGAACAATTAATAAGGTGGACATGATTTGGGCCTCCCTTAAGTGTGCGCTTCGTGGTGAATGTATCAGGTTAGCTACTATTAGGACATCCCAATACCGAGTTCAAATCTCAGAAATGTTATATTCTATTCGGGAACTGAAAAAAATACCATATGCACAACTAGGGGAAGACCAAAGAATTAAATTAAGTAGACTACAAACAAAATATGCAGATTTCCAGGTGCAGAGAGCTGAATTAGCCCTGCAACGCTCTAAAATCCAATATTTATAGTCCGGTGAGAAAGCTGGGAAGTTGTTGGCCTTTAGAATGAGACAAGTGGAAGTTGCTAGATATATTCCAGGCCTCTACTTCTCCGACAACAGCCAGATGTGTACGGACCCTAAAGAGATAGCCCAAGGACTGGGACTTTACTATCAGGCTTTCTATTCAGAAGAGCCTAATACATCCCCATCCCGGGCAGCAATTAATCAATATTTGGATGAAGCCAATCTCCCTAGAATATCATCGATTCATGCGATTTCATTTGGAGGTTATATTACCCAAGAGGAAATACACCAGGCTATTAACCAGTTGCCCATGGACAAGTCACCAGGCCCTGATGGTCTGCCTAACAATCTATATAAGGGGTGTCACAAAGTCCTAATACCGATACTACAGGAGGTTTATAATTACTGGTATGACAATGGCTTTTCCGAGCAGAGTTTCTCAGAAGCGTTGATTACCCTCATTCCAAAACCAGGAAAAGACCCTATGTATCCTGAGAATTACTGTCCTATCTCCTTGTTAAATTCAGACCTCAAAATACTGGCAAAGATACTGGCTAATAGACTAGCCCCCATTTTGGGTGAGGTTATTAGTTCTGAGCAGGTTGGTTTCATGGTAGGAAGGTCCTCAGGAGACCATTTGTGAAAATTGCTACATCTTATCTCGATTGTAAGTAATTCTGACAAACCAGCTGCCTTAATTTCCTTAGACACCGAGAAGGTTTTTGATCGGGTCTCCTGGGACTTCCTTTTTGAAACCTTATCCCGCTTTGGTCTCCCTGATGAGTACATCAGGTGGATTTGTTTGTTGTACACCTTTCCAACGGCTAGGGTCTGGAGTAATGGCATTCTTTCCAACCCATTTCCCCTTAGACGGGGCACCAGGCAGGACTGCCCACTTTCCCCGCTTCTTTTTAACTTTTATCTAGAACCTTTAATTTGGTGGCTCTCAAATTCCCAAGATATTGTTGGCATCAAAGTTGGTGAGTGGAGATTTTCACTCTCGGCCTACGCAGACAACATACTTATGCATATCGAAGAGCCACAACAAACTATTCCCAGTCTACTAAAAGAAATTGATACTTTCTTAAAGGTATCATACTACAAGCTAAATCGCTCAAAAACCAAAATTTTCCCATTGAATAGTTGGCTTACACAGGCCCAGATAATACCTTATAACTTATCCTGGGAACCAAAGTTGCTCATATACCTGGGTATTAAAATAACAAGGGATATAAATTCATTGACGAAGGAGAATTTACGCACCTTGCTTCAAATCTTGAAGGCAGATCTGGGCAGGTGGGAATCCTTACCTCTTTCCCTTTGGGGTAGAGTTAGTATTGTAAAGATGAATATCCTTCCCCGCCTTTTGTACCCCTTAGGAATGATAGGTTGTTACCTCCCTAAGAATTGGTTTATTAAAGTACAGAAAATACTAAATGCATTTATATGGAGAGGAAAGCAAGTTAGAAGGGCATATTTCAAGCTCACGGTTCCTAAAGCAATGGGTGGACTAGCAACCCCTTCCCTCTTTACTTATTATTGTGCTCAACATCTTAGTAAAGTGGCCTTTTGGTTACAAACTGCTCCCCCCCAGGAGCGGACAGATATGTTCCTCTTTGGGTGGAGATAGAGAAATACTTGATAGCTAGATATCAATATTCATTATCTGCCCTTATATATGCAGCGCCCTCCCATATTCCTAAATTGCTCTGAAATATGCTGATAGGATGGTCACTTAGAGCAATTCACCAAATGCAGCATCACTTTTCTTTGAATTGGCACCGGACGCTCACGCAACCTATTACAGGCAACCCCATCTTAAAATTGGAAGAAAACCCATTTCGTCTTCCCTTTGGGCCCCGTTAAAAATGTGTAGACTAGCAGATTTTTTCCAGCAAGGGGAATTAGTTTCATTCTCCCACTTCCAATCTCGTCATAAGATACCTGACTCATATAAATTCAAGTTTATTCAAATTTGTCAAGCAATCTCTGCCTTTATAGGAATTGCATCGGACCAAGCAGTAGAGGATTCAAATGTACAGATGTTAATCCAGGCAGCGAACTAACCCCATTCAGTATCAGTGGTGTATAAAAAACTGCAAACATTAGACCCACATTTACCCAACGGCGTATGCTACTATTGGGTGCGAGAACTAGATTTGACACATGACGTGGATACTTGGAAGAAAATGTGGCAAAACTGTCATAGAATTATAAAACAGGATAGACTCTGGATGGTCCAGTTCAATATAATGCATAATCTGTATTATACACCAGTGAAGCTACATAGGTGTGGTCTTATTCCCTCTCCTTTTTGCACAAGGTGTCAGAAGGAAGAGGGCACATTGTTCCATGTGTTATGGACCTGCTCGAAGATTCGACCCCTTTGGTAATGAGGTGGTTGGATCCCCACCTCGGGTTGCAACCGTTGTTTACTCCAGAAGTTTGTCTAGTGTACTTGTTCCCCCCAAGAACCCCAAAAATGCGAAGGGCCCACATTGCTCTAGTGGTAGCAAATGTCAAATTAATTATCATGTGACACTGGAAAGATGACCAATCGCCCTCGGTTATGGAATGGTACAGAGAAATGCTTTTGGCATTACAATTAGAAAAGCATATTGCCTATATGAGACATAGGAATAATGCTTGTCTAGCCTTATGGGGCCCACTTGATGCCGCATTGACGTTATGGAAACCTTAATATCTTTTACCTTCTCCTTCTCCTTATCTTTTTTCTTTTCTTTACGCTGGATTGATGGGGATAGTAATGAGTCAATATTAATAGTCACTGCACTTGGCGTTGGGGTAGGGGGGTTAGTGGGTGTGGGTTTGGGTAGGTTGTATAGATGTAGTTTGTTAGGTCTTACTTCTTTAGTTTTTTCCTTTTTTTTTGTTATAGTATTGTGTGAAATTTGTAAAATAACTGAGCAGGAGGCAACTTGAATTGTATCAGTGTAGATCACAGAGATTGTATGTTATGTTACCTCGACCGATGCTCAAATAAAGTATATTTAATTAAAAGAAAAAGATGGGCAATCGCAGGATACAAGCAGTGAGAGGCACAGCTTGGACTTGAAGAGGCCGAGTGTTGGAGCGGTCGCTATGTCGCTGCCAAGAGAGTTGGGCCAATTGGATGCCCAGTAGGCTAATGATCTTTGTCCTTGGGTCATGCAACATTGTGGGATATGTAGTAGATGGGAATTAGATCTCCTTGTAGTGACATTCCTATGTCTAAGCTTAAGGAGGGCACAGACACCAGGTGGGGCAAGCCCCATTATAATTTTCTTGGCAGTGATGCAGGTTTGGTATTTTATGTGTTTGTCCAGTTGAAGCCATCCAGATTAGGAATAAAGGTCACATGTGTGGGTATGGCGATGTGAGCCAGTGATGAGATGACAGGCCTTATTCAGGGAGGTCGCGATACGTTTGAGAGCAGTAGTAGCTGCAGACCCATATTTGATAAGACCATAGTCTATGATGCTGACGATGGAGCTTTGGACGGCCACTGACAGTGCTCCTGGAGTTAGGTGTTTCCTGTGCCAGAATAATATGCCTAACCTCGTATTGGCAGACTTTGCAACATTGCTGATATGGACAGCGTATGAGAGGTGGGGATCAAGGGTGATGCTGAGGTACTTGAACGATTGTGTTTGCTCTAGGATGGCTCCTTGTTCGGTTGCAATGGAGAGGTGGAGTTGTTTGTTTTTGTTGTGGGGGCTGCAGAAGACCATAGACTTAGTTTTTTCTGATTGAGAAGCAGTTTATGATTTAGGAACCAGGATTCAATGGAGGAGAAGGCCCGCTGAAGTTTATTTTGTAATTGGATTGGATCAGGGTCTGAGGTGAGGATCACAGCATCGTCGGCGTAGAGAATTATTTGTTCTGGGCAGCTGTCCGGTAGTGAGTTTAAGAATAGGCTGAAGAGGAGGGGTCCTATAATGGAGCCCTGGGGGACTCCCGAGTGGACAGGTTTAGGGTCCGAGAGTGTATCAGCGATTCTTTCTGTTTGGGACTGTTCTTCAGGGTAGCTTTTAAACCAGCCAGTGGAGTCGGTTGACAGCCCAGTGTTCTGAAGCTGGACAAGCAGGAGGCGGTGATTGACAGTGTCGAAGGCTTTAGTTAAGCCAATGTAGATTGAGCCTAGTAGTTCACCGGAGTCAAGTGCATTGTGGATTGCGCCGGTGAATTCAAGTAGGGCTGTGGAGGTGCTGTGACCTTTTCGTAACCCATGTTGTTGCTTGCACAGGATGTTGTGCATATCCAGGTATTCTGTCAGCTGGTCCAAGACAATGCGTTTTAGTGCCTTGGAGAGTGGGGGTAGTAGGGAGATAGGTCTGTAGTTATCGTGGGCAGTTTTGTCACCACTTTTATGGATTCCATCTGTCCGGGAACTGGCTAAGGTTGAGAGAGAGGTTGAAAATTCTGGTCAGAGGACTAAGCACTTCATCAAGTGTGAGAGACAGGATTTTGAGATTGAGGGAGTCATTACTGAATCTTGATCTACCAAGGGCTTTGGTAATATATTTGCATACTTGGTGAGCCTTGACTGCTTTGAAGTAGAAGTTGGGGGAGCTGATGGGAGTAGTGTTCATTGCGGACAGAGGGGCTTCACCATCTTTGAAGTAGTCCTGGGGTAGGACAGCGCTGAGGTCGGTAAAGGCTTTGTTAAAGGTATCCGCAATGGTTTTTGGGTTGAGGGTTGTGGTTCTGTTGATGTTGAGTATTGATGGGGGGGTTTTGGGTGGATTCCCTGTGAGTTCCTTTATGTTCTTCCAGAATTCCTGACCATTGCCCCAGGAGTTTGTGAGGGCATGCTTATAGTAGGCAGACTTCATTTGCCAGATGGTTTTGGTGCAGTCATTGCGGGCACGTTTGTAGTTTTGGATGTCATTTTGCCTTCCAGAGTTTCTGTCCAGCTCCCATGTTTTTAGCATCCTGAGGAGGTCACCTGTGGGCTAAGGGTTACTAAGTGATTTGACTTTGCGTTTCTTAATAGGAGCATACATGTCACAGGCCACAGTGAAGATGTTTATGAAGTGGTCAAGGGCAGTGTTTACGTTGGTTGCATTGAAGATAGGGGACCAGTCTTGATGGAGGAGGTGGGATTTGAGTCAAAGAAGGTGACCACTGGGTAGAACCCTGCTGGTGACAGTTTTTGGTGGTTGTTTGATGAATTTATTTGACCAGGTGCAGCTAACAGGGAAGTGGTCGCTGAGAGAGTCAGGGAGGACATTAGTGTTAGATATCCACGATGGGTGACTGGTAAGGATCCAGTCAAAGAGTGTGCTGGTGCCAGTCCTGTAATTTTTCCTGGTTGGTGAGTCAACCATTTGTGTGAGGTTCGCCGCAGCAATGGTATCCCTGTGTGCACCAGCATTGGCCACAGGCCAGTTGATGTTGAAGTCGCCTAGGAGGATGGATTCGGTGTCCGGTGGGAGTGACTTTACAAAGTCAAGAACAGCTGTTAGATGAGTTCCCTGTTCTTTGGGAGGGATGTAGATGGTGGCAACAGTGATGGTTTTGTTTTGGGCTCTGAGGAGGATTCTCACTGGCAGTATCTGAGCAGTTGTGGGTTGGAGTGAGGTAATGATGTGGTGCCCCTGTATGGAATCTTTTAGGTAGAGAGCACAGCCCCGCCTCTTTTGGAGAGGCGATCCAGCCTAAAGACATTGTAGCCAGGAAGGCCGATTGCATGGTCTGGTACTGATGGTGTGAGCCAGGTTTCAACAACTGCCAGGATGTCAGGGCAGTGTTGGCTGGTGAAGGTCTGTAGGGCATCCATTTTAGGAAGGAGGTTGCAGATGTTGATTGATATGAATGAGAGGGCACCCGAAGGCTTGCTTGGATTAGTGGCTTTAGAGCAGAATGGGCCAGAGTTTGGGTGCACGTTGCCTGACAGCATTAGGAGGAGGAGGACTAGCTTCAAGGAGCTGCGGCGTATTTCTTTAAGGGAATGATTTTGCCTGCTAGCATCTCGGGAAATTGCCGCACATCGACGATACTGGGTGAGGGTAAGCATAGACAGGGGGGACCAGAGTGGAGGGCTAGGACCAGTGTGGTTGTAGGAAAGTTTCATGGCGGTAGGATGGACCCTGGGCAAGGGGCAGTGAACAGTGTGCAGCATGGCTATGTGGAGGAAGGTTGTAGGAATGTAAAAGCTGTGGGGGAGGGATGGAAAGCAGGCTTTTGTGGCATGCAGTATGGGAGGAAGACAGGCAAGAAGAAACAGAATAGGGGTTAGAGAACGGTGGAGGCGCATGATTAAGGTAGGATTTGGAGTAGGCAGAGGGGGGATTAAGACAGGCTGGCAGGGCTAGGAGAAGGGGCGGAAAAGCAGTAGCTGGATCAGTGGGAAGTGAGGATACAGCCAGGAAGGCCAGGCAGACAGGGAGTGGGAGGTGGTGACTAAAAGATGGGGGGGTCCCAAAACGGGTACCCAATGGAGCAAGAGTGGGGGGGCAGAGCTACTGGGGGCATGGAGAAAGGTCTATAAAGTTAAGGTCGGGGGGGGCGGGCGTACAATTTTGGCCGTTTGCCATAGAAATGAATGGGTGCAGCAGCTCTGAGCAGAGCAAAGTTTTAGCTGGTTCAAGAGCCAATCCCCGAGCAGGAGGCAAGAGAGCATCCAATCAGGGTGCGGTACAGATACCGTGGGGCCAATGGCATGGCTGTCAGCAGTCCCGTGGTTCAGGGAAGTCTTACCCGGTCCGAGAGGATCTCAAGGGCAGGAAGGAAGGTATATAGCAAGTAAAGCAACTGTGTCTTTCAGAGGGTAGACTTTTTTCCTTTTTTCCTTTAAATGAAAGAACAAGAATCCCTCTAGTGGCAGGTCTGTATAACCTGCTAATGGAAAACTAGCCAAAAAAAACTTCTATTAGACACTTGAAATGTGCTTAGTTCTGCCTAAAATCTATTTGTAAAAAGTGCCAGGTGGCAAAGCAGGGGGGAAAAGTCCTGGCCAATCAGAGCAGGTTTGCTGGAAGCGGCCATGTTCCGGTTGGCTACGCAAATTGCGACAGTAGTTTTCTAGTCTGTGGGAAAATGACAGCAATTCTTTGGCACTGCGCTGCAAAAGAACTGTTGGGAGTTTTGAGCTGAAATTTGAAGGGAACGGAGCCGACATCTCATGGATGTGCCTTTCAGTGTTGTATTGAAAAAATATTACACGGCAGAAAAGTTACAGCACTCCAAAGTTGACAGTTTTTCCCATAGGATAACATTACGGCGCCTGACGCATTACAGAAAACCTTTGGATCCCTGCTGCAAAATAACGGTTTGGTCTTTTTTCCTGAAATTTGGAGGGAAGACAGCCAACAGCTCACAGATGTGCCTTTCGGTAGTTTGGTGAAAAAATATTACAGGGAGGCAAAGTTATGGTGCTCTGAACTCTCTTTTTCCCATAGGATAACATTACGGCGTTAGCGGCGTTTCACAAGCCCATATCTACGGCGGTCCGAGATACGGAGTTTTATCGGAAAATTCTTAGCCCCCTACTGGGGGTTAAGTACAAAACTAGCCAAGATAGTCATAAATCATACGACTTTTAAATTTTTTTTCTACGTCATACGGTTCCTGAGATATAACTTATTTAGTATTCCAAGTCCTCATTTTCTGCTCCGATACCCATTATTATGCATACATTCTTTGTACTCACTGTCTTTCTCTATTCAGCTTTTTGGGAAAACCAGCCTGTGCGCTTACATTACTGTTACCATTGCCCTTTCCGCTTGCGGTTCCATGCCCGTTTCACTTACCGTTGACGTCTGCGCCACCACGTGCGTCATCCTTTGCGTTTTCATTTGCGCTTGCGTTTCTGTTACTTTTTTGCCATTTGTGTGTACCGTACTGTTTCTCTTTCTGTTTCACTTTGCGTCACCATGCCCATTGCCATTTCGATTTACAGGCACCATGTTACTATGTGACAAGACATCACGTGGCACACCGTTCCCGTCTACGCCACCGTGTTCGTTATCCTTTCTGTTCTCATTCGCTCTGCGTTACATTGTGCGCCACTGTTAGCGCTTCTGTTTGCATTGCTGTTCCTGTTACTATGCCACAAGACATCATGTGGTGGGAGTGTGGGGCCCTTTTGGCCCCGCGCTCCAGCTGCCGCATTACGTGCCGGGAGCACGGGCCCTATGTGCGTTATCCTTTGCGTTTTCATTTGCGCTTGCTTTTCTGTTATTTTTTGCCATTTGTGTCTACAGTACTGTTTCTCTTTCTGTTTCACTTTGCATCACCATGCCCATTGACATTTCCATTTGCAGGCACCATGTTACTATGTGATAACACATCACGTGGCAGACCGTTCCCGTCTACGCCACCGTGTGCGTTACCCTTTCTGTTCTCATTCGCGCTTGTGTTACCATGTGTGCCACTGTTAGCATTTCTGTTTGCGTTGCTGCTCCTGTTACTATGCCACAAGACATCATGTGGTGAGGCGCGGGGCCAAAGGACCAGCTCCCACACCTTGTCCCCATTCACTATTTCTCGTTACCATTCTCAAAAGAAGGGAAATTAGAGGCAAAAACTCCATTTAATGCATTAGTTAGGGTTGTTCCACAGCGACAAAGTGAGGAATTCGCTGTTAGGTTGAAAACCTAACTCCAGTCACCCAGCACCACACACACACACACAGACACACACACACATTCAAGTATGGGGAGGACCAAGTCAACACAACCAATGACAGACATCCAGCAGCAGTTGACAGAAATAACAAACAATTGTCTAAATGTACTACGAGACATCCCCACCACCTGACCAGGTACTGCATGCTCAGTGGAGACCAACAGCAAAACTGAGGCCATGTACACCAAACGTACACATCCTGACTGCAGCTGCACAACATACCACACTTAGTAGTTGCATGGCCTTACCTACCGATGCTCCACACCAGACCAGACCACATGTGGTGGGCCACCTGAGCAATAGAGTTCAGCAAAACCAAGGAGTTGTACAGGTATAATATCTCTGATTATAACAAGGGTTTGAGAAATGCAGCTTTCTAATTGACTGTAAACATTGTAACAGCCTTATGTTTACTTTTATTATATATACATGTAGAGCCTAACCATATGATGAACATGGTTTAATGTTGTTTAAAAACAGTTTTATTATGATAGCAGTAAGCCACTCCCAGGTATTATGTTAATGGTCAGTTTAACACTGTCTAGCGACATGTGCACTCGCTATGCCTCATTCAACATTAAACCCCACAGGGTGATTAACAGACCATTTAACATAACTGTTGGTCATGCCTTATTGCTTAATTGTCTTTATGAGTAGATAGTCTCCCTCTGCAAGGCACTGTAGCAGCTTTGCAACACAGTGTCCCACCCAGTTACACCATACACTGTCTAGTTACTGGAGAATGGCTGTGAATATGAACTCATGAAGATGAACAGTGTAACTTGATCATTACAGTCATCGAAACCTTGAGTGTGACTATAACTGACAGAGTCAGTGATAGAGAATAACCCTGCTGTCCTAGTACACTTACCCCATTGTGAGTTAAATCAATACTAAAAGACATTCTGTTTATATCTACACCATACCTACTTGATTCCTGTTGTACCACAATTAACATAGTTATCACTTTGATAGCATCAGTGACAGAAGTGTGGCAAACCCAAACACTAGGCATACAGCCTGAGTATGAAACAACTGTTAAAAAAATTACACTGTGTCCATAAGTGGCATAGATCACTCATTGCAACAATAGTTAATGTATTACTATTTGAATAAGTTAGTCATCACCGATGCAATGAGATTGTCTTTATCAGGTACAACATACTCAGTAAGTGCCTACAGGAAAATCTATCCATTATACATCTCCGATACAGGTACGTCATTGTTGGCTCAGTAGTGCTATGATATTTAGAAGTTGCTTGGCCTGATCCATGCAATTACAATGTTTCTTACAAAGAATACTTACTGCATCTTTAGTATTGAAACACACTGAAGGTCTATGTATGTACATGAGCAGTACACCTTCATCAGTAAGAATGCATCTGATACTGGCAGTACGAATTTCAGAGCATTGAACAGGCAATGCTTTTCCATCACGCACATCAGCTCTCTATCTTGAGTAAACCATTGCAGTAAATGTACTACTATGTAAATCACCTACTAAATGTAACACTACTTTTATCTTGAGCATGCTAGTGTCTTGTGGTTAATTTATGTACTTCTCTTAATTAATGTATACTCACTAGTGTTAAAACCTTTCTACAACTGTCATCATGTACCTTCAGCATTTATATTGACTAATGGCACAGTACCAGTTGTGGTGTGGTGTGGGGCATCGGTAGGTAGAGCCATGCAACTACTAAGTGTGATGCGTTGTGTGCAGCTGCAATCAGGGATGTGTACGTTTGGTGTACATGGCCTCAGTTTTGCTGTTGATCTCCACTGAGCATGCAGTACCTGGTCAGGTGGGTGGGGATGTCTCGTAGTACATTTAGACAATTGTTTGTTATTTCTGTCACCTGCTGCTGGATGTCTGTCATTGGTTGTGTTGACTTGGTCCTCCATACTTGAATGTGTGTCTGTATGTCTGTGTGTGTGTGGTGCTGGGGGTGATTTGGAGTTAGGGTTTTCAACCCTAACAGCTAATTTCCTCACTTTGTCGCTGTGGAACAACCCTAACTTTTTGCCTCTATATATATATATATATATATATATATATATATATATATATATATATACACACACATATACATACATACACACACACAAGGTATGCTATGAGCAGAAAGTTAGTTTCCTCTGTAGCAGGATGATGATTCCATTCTAGTCCAGAGGGGTCCTACATTAGTAATCCTTTGATCAGGCGTGAATCAATATACTGGAGCAGGTGAGCTTGCCCAGTAGTAGTTACAACACAATACAAAATACATAGTACAAGTATATAACATATTTACAAAATATAAGAGTGGGGAGAGGTGAGAGCAGGAGAGGGGGATTGGGAGAAGATTGGAAGGCCAGAGAGGGCAGGTGAGAGGGAGAGGGAGAGGGAGCACAAGGGTAAAAGAAGGGGTTTAGGAGAGGCTTGGACAGCAAGAGGGGGCAGGTGAGAGGGGCAAGGTATTTAGGGGTAAGAGGAGGGGATTAATTGCAACTACAAATTGGTGGGGCAAAGAAGATTTCCATGAAGCAGCTTTAAAAGAGTGGCAGTGACGTACATGAAAGTAAAGTATGTGGGAGAGTATTCCAGTTTTGTGGTGCTGAGAAAGTGAAGGACCACTTGCCAATGCCTAGTTGAACTTTGAGAAGGCCAACAAAGGGAGGTGGGAGTGTTGGAGGGTTATGGGGAAGGATTTCAGAGTGAGTAGATCGGAGAGGATGGGATGGGAGGGGAAGGGAGGTGGGTGAGTTTAAAGGTGGTACATAGCACATTTTGGGCTCAAAGGACGGCCAGCCTAGGGATTTAAGAATGTCACAGTGATGTGCCCGAGCTGATGCTGCATCAGTGAAGCGAGCTACCCTGTGGTAAGCCTGTTTAAGTTTGGCCAGAGTAGTGGTCTTAACTGAGTGAATTATGGGTGCACCATAGAATAAACAAGGGAGGAGGGTAGCCAAGCCAATAGTCTTCCTAGCACAAGGAGTAAGGTAGGGGACAGTGTGATGGAGGAGGCCAAGTTCTGATTGGTAGTTTTAATAACATTGTTAACATGCGTGTCAAAGGATAGATGTACATTGAGAATCAAGCCCAGATATTTGAATAATCCCACCACTTCTAGAGGAAGACCAGAAGATGTGTTGATATCCAGAGGAGGCTGGGAGATTATATCAAAGGAGGTATGATTGAACAGCATGGATTTTGGTTTCTTTGTGTTAAGTACCAGCAGGTTCTTTTTAAACCAGGCTTCCAGTTGTTAGAAGTCTTTTTCCAGGTCAGCTTGAATAGAGAAAACATCTTTTCTGGATCGATATAATATGGCATCATCCTTGTAGAGCTGGATCGATGCACCCTCACAGTTTTGAGGCAAGTCATTAATAAAGATTGAGAAAAGTAAAAGCCCAGGAATAAATCCTTGGGGGACCCCATCTGTGATTGGAGATACAGAGGAGAGGGTACCAGCCCATTTGACACATTGGAAATGGTTAGATAAATAGTTAGAGATCCAAGAGAGGGAGTTGGAGTTGAGACCTACAGATTGGAGCTTGGAGATGAGGAAAGGATAGTTAACAAGGTCAAAGACCTTCGTGAGGTCAGTGAAGACTGCCCCTGTGGCACTACCTTGATCCACGGTGTGCAAAATGTCAGAGGTGACCCTCAAGAGAGCAGTTTCAGTCCCATGAGATTTCCTGAAGCCATGTTGGTGTATGGTAAGGATGTTAGTCTGTTCAAGGAAAAAGTACAGCTGATTATACAGGAGTCTTTCTTGGATTTTTGCAATAGGACACAGGATGAATATAGGTCTATAGTTTTCAACGAGGTTAGTTGGGCCATTTTTGTGTATGGGGATACCAGTCGTGGTTTTCCATTTGTCCTGGATGGAGTGTGTGAGGAAGGATCGCTTAATCAGCTGGGCAATTGGATGAGCCAGCGCGGGTGCACCAATCCTAAGGAATCTGGATGTCAGCGTGTCAAAGCCAGGAGAGCTATTGGGGTTGAGACCCAATAAGAGTTTAAAAACTTCATTATGCGAGGTAAGTTTTATATGAAAGAGGGGGCGGTGATCTTCAGGGTAGGGTATTTGCAATGTGGGGCGGGTCTCTGGGAGACCAACCTTGTAAACATTGAGGTCGGTGAAGAATCATTTTTTTCCTGCAGCGATCTCGGAGGGTGAGGATATTTCTGAGCCTTTCGAGATCATGATCTGGAGGGTTTCCATTCATTACTCTTAAGTAGGGCATTGATTTGCATCCAGAAGTGTTTAGGGTTGGCAAGGTTACTTACTTGCAGGGATTGTAGGTAGTTCTGCTTACCTTTGGTTACTTTAGCTTTGCAGGTGTTCCACAACTGCCGGTAGGAATGCCAATCTGCATGGAGCTCAGACTTTTTTAAGGATCACCATGCCTTGTCTCCGGAGTGCATTAGGAGCCGTAGCTCCTGGGAGAGCCAGGAGGAGTAATTCCTTTGGCCCTTCTCAGCTTGAAGGGGCATGGAGGTCAAGGATGGAGGTGAAAGTGTTGATTAAGTGTTCTAGAGCCTGATTTATGTAAGGGAGAGTAGTAATAGGGGTCCAGTCAGTGGAAGCAAGGCTATGCAAGAATTCAGAGGTGTTAGAGTATGTTAGATCTCAGGATTTGATAGTCTTTGGTGGAGGGTGGGGAAAGTTGTTTTTCCAGATACAGAAAGTCAGGGAGTGATCACTTAGTGCATTGGGGAGGACTCCTGCAGCCCTGATGTAGGTCCTGTTATTAGTTAACATCCAGTCAAGTACGGTGTGATTACCTAGTTGGTTGGTAGATTAATTGTTCTAATTTGGCGTCAGATATAGCTGACAGGTAGAGGGAATTTTAATGACCAAGCCAGTCAAGATTGAAGTCACCACAGATTATGGTGTCTCTGTGAGGGAAAGTGTCAAAACTGACAAATAGTTCAGCGAATGAGGTGGATACATGCTTAGGGGGCAGGTAGATGCACCCTATGGTCAACTGTTTGATTTGGCCTAGGGTGATTGAGATGAATAGGTGATCAATGTCAGGGTTAATGTTTATGTCAGGTAGTTGGTTGACTGCCAGCCCTACCCTAGTATATATTAGTACGCCCTCTCCTTTCTTGCTGGGTCTGTCCTGATGGTAGGAGGAGTACCCTGGGAGAGCAATTTCATGAAATTGTATTGATGGTTTTAGCCAGGACTCTTGTAAACAAAGAACATCTGGCTTGTAGTGTTGAGTCCAGCTTCTGAGTTCAGCTATTTTGCGTCTTAACACTTTGGATGTTCATGTGAGCTATCTTGAACCCTTTTAAATCAGACCAAATTGGACAGAGGGATTGGAGTTTAGGCTGAGGCTTCTTAAAAGGTCTGGGGTTTAATTCAATGTTGCCAGAAAATAGGAGTAAGCAAAGTTGGGATCGAATAGTGGGTGGGCGTATAAACTGAGACTTTAGTTCTGGGGCCAATGCACAATCATAATTGTTTTGGCACGCAAGAAATCTAGGGTGTTGTGTGTGCTTGTTAGAGGTTTGAGGTTAAAACGCTGTCCCTTTAAAAAGACAGAGGGAGATTTGAAAAAAAGATACTGTTTTAACACTGAAGGTCTCAGCCTAAAAGTGCATGTCAAAGGCAGATACATTACAATAGGATTTACAACCCAGGAAGCTGGGAGATAAACATTTATGGTCTTGCATTCGGCTACGAATGAGCCAGACAGTGTATGTGTATTTCAGTGGTCATATCTCTTACATCAAAGGGGCACCTAGCCATTTCAAAAACTAAAGGCTCAGTGGGAGGTCAGTCTACTGAGTTAAGTTCGTTAACTCAAGCCTTAAGAAGGTCTGGGCAGGTGTTAAACAGGAGGAACCATACATGGTCATAAGACATGTTTGAGTTTTTTTTTTAAACATGGAACCACAGTGACACCTGCAGGAAAAGGTGAACTGTTGCACCCAAGTCTCTGGATAGTTCTAGTATTCATACTCATCCAAAATGGGGGAGGGGCTGAATATTCTATCACTCAAACTTTAAACTAGACACACATTTTGAAAACAATGCATTCTCTTGGAGGTTTAAGCCCAAGAAGGAAGTGTTCCTTGGGGGTCTCAGAGCTGAGAAGAAACTTACCAAGCTGTTATATACTTTTTGAAAGTATATGCACATCTGGAAAACTCCCTGAAAAAAGACCTGTGTTTTGACAGCGGACGTTTCACGTGTTTAACAGAAATTCTGATTTTTAAGTCAGTATCTGGGAATGGAACAAAAGAATTTGCACTAAGACAATCCTGAGTTTTGCTACAGAAGGAAATTCAAAGACTCATTTTCTTCCAACAATCTTGTTTTCTATAGAACTTCATCATCTACAGAGAGAATTTCCTTTCAAAAAGGACATTTGATTTTTCTGGACTTTAAGCATCAAATCAAGGTATAGTTTTAGAAATAACAGTGAATAGTGTTTTTTTGTATAATCATCCAGTAGTTATTTTTGTATTGTTTGCAATTCAGATCTTCCAAACTGTAGAATTGACTGTGTTGTTTTTCTTTAAGTAAACTTTATATAATTTCTTATCAGCTCTATCTGGGGTCTGGTTGTGAGATGTAATATTTAAACAGAAGGGTTTTGTAAGGACTGTATACCTTGCTAATTAAGCTAGAAGTTGACTTGTCTATCCTATAAAACATTTAGCAAGAGGCTGCTAGCTGGGAGGGGGGGGGATTCTAGCCAGAGAACATGGAGCAAGAGTCAGGGGGACTCGAAACTACATTTCCACCCTCCCACTGAGAAAAGGAAGGTTGGGGATGCTTCCTGAGCCCCATAACCCCTCACTAGCTCCACAAAAGAGGGGCATTCCTGCAAACAGGACATCCTGCCATGCCCATGGGGCTGGGCTCATGACAGATTTGGTGACAGCTACTGGGAATTTGAATGGTGTTACAAAATCATCACACAACAGAGGGCTGAATTTGGAAT
Organism: Neoceratodus forsteri; assembly: GCA_016271365.2. NCBI lineage: Eukaryota > Metazoa > Chordata > Ceratodontiformes > Ceratodontidae > Neoceratodus > Neoceratodus forsteri. The sequence goes on along the minus strand of CM057456.1, from coordinate 1,109,180,818 downwards.
GGGGGAAAAAAATTTGCTTGCAGACAATAACTTCCTATTCTGTTTGAATTTTTTTGAGCATTGTAGTGTAGTACCGAAGAAGAATGTCTTCCCAGTACAACACTATAAATATGGAATAGCTGAGGAAGATATGTGTAGAAAGAGAATTCCCAGTGAGAACAAAAATAATAAGCAACTCACACAGGCCCTTATGGCAGCTGAGACTGAGGAAGCCCCAATGAGCTTGGAGCTACAGGTGGTGACTCAGGGTGCCTAGAGACCAGAAATGCAGGGGCCAGCAAGGGTCATGAAAATCAGAGGGAGCCAGGAGTCATCCAAAGAAAAGGAGCTTGAGAGTCTGAGGCTCCAGGTGGTGCTGCAGAAAGCACAACTTGCCCAGCAAGCCCAACAGTGGAAGATGGAGTTGGAACAGAGAAGGTTCGAGATGGAGATGGAGGAAAAACAACACCAAAGGGAGGCAGAGGAAACGCAGCACCAAAGAGAGGCCAAGATGGAGGCAAGCAGCACCAGAGAGCATTTGAACTGGAGGAGATGAAAATCCAACCAGCTGCACCCCAGCAGGTAAGTGGTGGGGGTGGGTCTGAAACTCCAGGGCTGGGATATAAATTAAATTCAAAATTGATGGCTGAGTTTAAAGAGGGGGAGGATATGGACAGGTTTTTGAATTCATTCGAAAAGGTCTGTATCCAGGCCAGTATACCCAAAAAGGTCTGGAGCTTTCAACTCTTTCTCCACTGCTTACTGGAAAAGGTCCGGAAGCATTGGGATAGATGGACAATGTGGACGGGAAAGACTTTGATAAGTTAAAAAATGGATTGTTAAAAAAATATGATCTGAACCCTGATGCATACAGAGCAAAATTCCAGAAACTCTGTAAGGGGCCCAAAATGAGCTTTGAGGAAATAGCTACTAAACAGCATCAATATTTAAAGTGTTGATGGGAGGGGGTGAAAGCAAATTCTGTTGAAGCTATTGAAGAGGTGGTATTACTTGAACAGTTTTATTGGATTTGCTCACCTGATCTAAAGTTTTGGCTGGAGGATCGAGATCCTAACACTACCAAACAGGATGCAGAGATGGCAGATCACTATGCTCAAAGCAGGCCTGCTCTCAATGGAAATGGGGAGCAGCTGCTGTAGCTGAGACAGAGAGCAGCAACCAGCTTCCTTAAAGCAAGGAGGTGATTTAATAGAGTACGCTGAATTGAATTCTTAATTTTGGGGCCTGAGTAAGTAAGTAGAAGTCAATGTTTTGGTTCTCTGTTTCTGGGATTGACTTTACTTTAGTATAACTTTTTTTTGCCATGGGAGGAAATCTAGCTGGGAGAATATTTGCAGTCTTTTGTAACTAGACCTGTTACTTAAACTCTGTGAAATAGGTGTCTGAAAGGAAGGAAGGCACTCACAGGTGTGGTGGGTCAGAGTTGTAATTGATTGTTTCTGGAGGGCATGGGCTTACTTCCACCCACCCTGCTCCTCACTCTACCTGCCCCAAGCGCATCATTTGCTGCCCTATTTGCAGGCACCTCTCTGGTCTGAGGGAGGAGGTTGCCCGCCTCCATGCTGACCTGGCGAGGATTCAGAAAACCTCCTCCCCCACCCAGGGACCACCCAGGCCACCACCACTGCCTCAGAGGTTGCCAAGAAAGAGGAGCGTTTGGACCATGGTGGGCTCAGAGAGGGTGAGGGTGGTGGAACAAAGGTGCATCCCTCCAGTTGTGCCTCTCCACAATTCATTCACTGTTCTGGCAGAGCATGGTTCCTCTACAGAGGCACCCACAATGGAGACCAAGGAGGATGCTGGGACCCTCCAAAGGAGGGTGGCACAGAACCCCACAGGGGAAGGAAACACCACCTGGTGGGGGACTCAACTGTTAGGAGGGTAGAACTGGGGGAGGGAGGGGAGAGGGAGGGAAGGTGCCTGCCCGGCATCTTGGCTTGCAGGGACAGGAAGCGAATTCTTAGGATCGTGGGAGAGCTGCATGGGAGAGGGAGCTGGATGTCATTGTCCACCTAGGGACAAATGACATGGCTGGGAATGGGATCAGAGCAGTATAGCAGGAGTTTGTGGAGTTGGGGTGGGGCCTTAGACAAGTAGCATTCATGGTAACTTTCTTGGAAGTGCTGCCTGTCTATGGCATGGGTAAGGCTAGGGTACTCCGCACCATGGGATTCAATGACTGGTTGAAAAACTGGTGCAGAGCTCTGGGATTTGGCTTCATTGGGGACTGGGGGTCTACCTGGAGGGATACAGACCTATACTGGTGTGATGGTCTGCATCTATCCAGGAGGGGAACCAGGACCCTAGTTGATAGGTTTAAATGCTTCATTGGCAAGCATTTAAACTAGCCAAGGGGGGAGGCACTGAAGTGAAGCAGGGAAATCCCAGCCCCCCCCACAAAACAGGGTAGTTAGTGAAGTAGGCACAAAGGTAGAGAAGTGGATAGGGAGCAGGACTGGGTAAATCCAGAAAAAGGCAGTAAGGACAGGGATAGGCCTAAAAGGGGTAAGGCCATCAAAAAATGGAGGGCAATGAGTACCAATGTCCATAGTCTGGATAACAAGCCCCCTGAACTAGTGGCCTTGATGGAGGAGGGACACCTGGATATTGTGGCAGTCACAGAAACATGGTACACAGAGAACCATGTCTGGGATGTCAACATACCAGGGTCATGTCCCCCTTCTCCCTCCTTTCCTCGAGGGTATACATATTAAGCTCCTTTAGTCTCTCTTTGTATGACTTCTGGTGCAGACCCTGCACCATTTTAGTTGCTCTCCTCTGGATGCCTCCACCCTGTCTATGTCCTTGTGGAGATGGGGTCTCCAGAACTGCATGAAGTACTCCAGATGGGGTCTCACCAACTGTCTATATAGAGGAATAACAACTTCCTATTTTCTACTGATGATGCTTCTCCCTATGTATCCCAGTATCCCCCCAGCCCTCCTTACTGCTTTCTCACATTGCTTGTCCACCTTTAGGTCATCTGATATGACAACCCCAGGTCCCTTTCCATTTTTGTTGTTAGTATCTCAACCCCCATTGTGTACTCTTCCCTGTGTTTTTGTTTCCAAGGTGTATTACTTTGCACTTCTTTGCATTGAATCTAAGCTGCCATACATCTGACCATTCCTCCAACCTTGCCAAGTCCCCTCTCATCCTTTCCATCCCACCTTGTGTATCAACCCTGTTGCAAATCTTTGTGTCATCTGCAAAGAGACACACTTTTCCTTCCAGTTCCTCCTCAATGTCACTTATAAAGACATTAAAGAGGACTGATCCCAGTACTGAACCCTGCAGTACCCCGCTAGTAACTCCCCTTTCTTCAGAGTGGACTTTGTTTACTATTACCCTCTGTGTCCTGTTGTCCAGTCAATTTTTTACCCAGGCTACCACCTTGGGACCCACTCCAAAGCTGGCTAACTTGTTTATTAATCTTTTGTGTGGGACTGTGTCAAATGCTTTGCTTTGGTTGCCCAGTCAAAGAAATCTATTAGATTGGTCTGACATGACCTTCCCACTGTGAATCCATGCTGCCTTAAGTTCTGTGCCCCGCTGGCCTCTAGGTACTCAACAATTCTTTCTTTTAGAAGTGATTCCATCATTTTCCCCACCACTGAGGTCAGACTAACAGGACTGCAGTTACCTGCCTCTATCTTGCTCCCACTTTTGTGAAGGGACTCACATCTGCCCTCCCGCAGTCTTCAGGTACCACACCATCCTCCCATGATTTGTTAAAAAGAGTAGTCAGTGGTGCCACTAGTTCTCCCCTTAGTTCTTTTAGAATTCTGGGGTGAATCCCATCAGGCACCATTGCCTTGTTCACCTTGGCCCAGATATTCAAAAGAGTTGAGCCATGCGCAATAGGTTTGCACCTGCGCAAGTCTGAAATTGTGCCACTCTGTGATATTCAGCAGGAGGCAGTTGCGCCCCCGAAATCATGCTGAGCAACAGCGCAATGATAATGAAGGCATGTGCAACTGAAGGGGGAGGAACCATGCATAAATGGCGCAGTGTGATATTCAAAGACTTGTGCAATGCGCAACAGTGGAGCAAGCGGAAGTTGCGTCATAGCGGAAATGAGCCAAAATAAAAAGGAGCAAGGAAGAGGTGCAAGAATGCTACAGGGAAGCCACATGAGGCAGAGGCACACAGACAGGGCAAGTGGCAGGAACAGGGAAAGGCCACAGTCAACAGCCAGGCACAGGGAAGGTGTGGGGAGCCACACAGCACAGAGGCCAGCACAGGTAGGTGTGCCTGGTGCAGGGGAGGTAGCAGCCAGGACAGCAGGGGGAATAAAGTAACAGCTGCCAGGTGGGGTGAATGCAAGCCAGGGACATGGCCAGTGCCACCTTCCAGATGGAGGCCGTAATGAGGGGGGTGAGAAGGCAGGCAGCAGGGGGGCGTGGCCATGGAAGGGCCCGTTGGTGGTATGCCCCCAGAAGGCAGTACCGAGCCCACACCAGCTTTGAGCTGTACACAGATACCTAGATTGTGGGCTGGTACTGCCTGAACAGGGCAATACTGAGGCGGCTCTGTGAGCTGTGCAGTGATGTGATGCAGGCACCCACATGACGGAGCCATGCCCTGTCAGTGGAGACCAAGATAACAGCCTGCATGTGCTTGCTCACCATGGGTACCTTCCAGAGACCAACTGGGGACACCACAGGCATAACCCAGTTGGCCACATCACACCACCTCACCCAGTTCCTCAGCACTCTGCTGCCACATGCTGAGGAGTACATCCATTTCCCCAGCACAGTGGTGGAGCGCACAGCAAACATACAGGAGTTCCACAGGGTAGCACATATGCCTGGCATGCTAGGGGCAATAGACTTCACCCATGTGGCTATACGCACACCACCTGGCCCCGAGGGGGCTGCATACATAAATCGCAAGGGCTATGCCAGCATCAACTGCCAGGTGGTGTGCGATGCCAGGGGGCGCATCATCAATGTCTGTGCCACACACCCTGGGGGAGCACACAATTCTTACATCTGGCACCAGTCGGCACTGTGCCACAGATTCGAGAGTGGGGACATCCCCACTGGACACCTAGTGGGTGAGTATGCAAACCAAATGGACAAATATAGGGCCTGGGGGGCATGGCCAGAGGTGCCATGGGTAGTGGCCTACATGGCTTGAGGCAGGGTGATGCTGATCACCAAACTAACCTCTACCCTCTACACACAGGTGACAGTGGATACCCACTCCGTCCCTGGCTGCTCACACCGTACCAGCGGCCCACGATCCCATCACAGCAATGCTACAATGAGGCACATGCCACCACATGCAATGTCATCGAGCAGGTGTTGGGGATGCTGAAGGCACATTTCCATTGCCTGGACGCCTCTGGCTATGCCCTACAGTACAGCCCCTCAAAGGCCTGTGGGATATTCCTGGCCTGTTGCATCCTGCACAACATGGCCAAGGAATGTGGGATAGCTGTACAGGTCGAACAGGGGACAGCGATGGGGATGATGGGGATGCTGGTGATGATGGTGATGGGCAGCCCCCCCTTGGCCGATGGGACCCCCGACTGCTCCGGCTGGCACAGCTGCACCGGGACACCATCACGGAGGAGCACTTCTGCCAACCCAGGTAAGTCATGGGGCCATGCGCAACCACCAGTGGCCAAGGCACAACCCACAAACATGCAGGAACCCACACTGGGGGTGCATGCCATCGAGGGAAGTGGCAGGGCACAGAGGCACACACACAGCCAGGGATGGGTGAGGATTAACATGCCACGCCGAAGGACACACACAAACACAACGCAACAAACCTGCACAGAGGGCAGAAGGCACACCAACCCAGAATGCACACCCTAGCAACACACATGTCCACAGGCCACCACGGCCACTGCCTGTCCATGTGTGTGAGTCAGATGCTGAGCACCATTGCACTTTGGTGTACAGTGCAATGCAGGCATCATCATGCACGTGAAACTGCAGACAGCAGCCAGGAGGGTGTGCAGGTGGACTGTGTGTCTGCGTGCAGGGCCATGTACCCACCCATGCACTGACCACTGAAACACACAATGCACACAGGGCAGCACCAGACAGTAGCCACGCTGGGAGACAGGTCAGTCCCGCGACACAGTGCCATGGCCACCACGGATGCATGGGCAGCCCCGCCGAGACCTGCCAGCACTGGCAGGCTGACCACTGGCCTCATGGGGTGGCACCGATGGTCCTCCAGGGGTTCCACTGTGTGAACACGACCGTGCCTGCGCAGGGGTCTGCAGCACTCCGAACATGCCTACACCAGGAGTGCTCGGGATGCCCACAGCTGAACCTGGTGTCGACAGGGTGGGAGTCGCATGATGCCGGGAATGGGGGGTGGATAGTGCATTGCGTGGTGTCCGTGATGCATGGGCACCTGACTGTGTGCCCATTGTGGCCATGACAGCAATGAACGCCTGTGCGTGCCTGTCAATGGCAGCGGTCACATCCTCCCGCAAACGGTTCATCCATGCCAGGATCCATTCAGTGTCCCTGCTGCGATGCTCCTCTACCCACTCCAGAGCCACACACAGTGCTTCCACGGACATCACAAGCCACATCTGCTGCTGGCCCGATGCTCGCAGTTGGCGGGTGTGCTCCTCCAAGAGGTCATCAGCCTCCTCGGCATCCTGTCCCTCAGGGTGTGCAAGGGCCTGATGTTCAGCACCCCTTGAGGGTGGGTGCTGTGCACCAGGACCAGGTCTGGACATGTCCACAGGTGGTGCACAGATGCCACCGTGAACCCTGTACCCCCAAGCCCAGTGGGCGACTGCTGATGCTGCCCCTCCGGCTGCTGCACCCCAGGGCTCAGTGGTGCCACTGCAGTGGCTGCAACAGTCCCACTGTCCTGAACAGACACCAGTGCTGCCCCCACTGGTGCTGACAGGCACAGCCTGGGACTGTGCTGACATGCAGGCCCCCATGGTGGCACCACCCACAGCCATGGGTGCAAATTGCCCTGCTGTGTGTCCATCCTGTGGCACGCATGTGTCACTGCCCATGATGGTCATGTCATCATCACTGGTGCCGGACTCTGCCCCGGCCACAGCCACAGCCACAGTGTGCTGGCATCCATGGACACCAGCACACTGGGACACAGGCAGGGCTTCTTCCACACCTGTCTCAATGACATCAGTGTGGACAGCCAGGTGGTCCCACTGTAGCACAGATCCACACATACCTGTGGAGGTGGATGGTCCCACCTCCGACTCCATCCGACTGTCTGCAGTGGACAGGCCCACCACCGCTGACCCATGCAGATGCTCAGGATCTGTAAGGGAAAGCAAAGTCACGTTACTGCGTGTGACCTACCCTGCTCCCCCAGACAGACCATGACTTACCATGCAGTGATGGGCCACCACCCGTCTGGAAGCCACCGCCTGGAACTCCCTCTATGGCACTTTGGTGCATGCTTGCAGCAAGCCTGTCCTCCGCTGGGGTGAGCTGTACCACCTCCGGCTGTCCCCTCCTGTTGCAGCACGTGCTGCCCTGATGGCAGCCACCTTCTCCTTTACCCTCCTCCTGTCTGTGCCCATCTTCTTCTTACACTCCTGCACGGAGCGCTGGTGGCTGCCGTGCAGGTTCACGGCACGTGCCACCTCCTCCCATGCAGCAGCATGGGCCTGAGTGGTGCCCCGCCGTCCACTGAGCAGTGGCTCCTGATCCAGGTAGGCCTCGAAAAGGGCCTTGGTTTCAGCCTTAGTAAAATTCGGCCTCCTCCTCCTCCCACCACTGTTGTCCTCCTCTCCAAGAACGTGCTTGGTCATTATGTAGCCTGTAAGAATGGCAGTTGTTACCTGTGACTGTGCAGTCCCATGCATGTCCCTGAATCCACAGTCCACACTCCCACACAGCATGCAACTCACCAATAAACTGCAGTAACCGACTATGGCCACTGCAGCACATTGTCGCACCTTTATAGCGCAATCCATGCAAATGAGGTGAGGAGCAACTTTAATTAGATGCAAATTGCAGTGCTGCACCATTGAATGGCTGATTGGATGATTTGCATATGACGACTGAATATCACGCTGTTGTGCTTTGCGCAATTGTGTTGAACGTGCTGAGCCAATGGCGCAGTTCTGTGGCATGCGTAGTACACCTCACTGCGCATGCCCAGGTTGCTGACGCAGGCGTCTGCTGCACTGATGATGTGCTGTGCATGGTAGGCAATGCAGGGCATGGCCACCATTGTGCCAGTGGCTCTATAGCGAAGGTCACTACATGGCACTGTGGCAATGGGCCTTCATAGGCGCAATGGTCCAACTGCCCGATAGTCCACTGTGGTGCTGGCACAAAGGCAGCCAATCGCGCTACACGCATTGTCATCCGATGGTGCTGTGCGTGGCCTTGCGCCAGAGACCCTTGACCCTGTGCCCGACCTTTGCCCCCTTGGCACCATGCGTCAGGCATAGGTGCACCTCTATCACACTGTTCGGTAACAGCATGATAGGGAATGGCAGTGCTGTACCATGCAGCATCTGCATGTGGGGTACCATGCTGCACAGTGCCATATTGCCAACTATAGCTATTGCAATGGCGCGGAGAAGAGCTGCTCCTTGGATGGCCATTGAGCTTGAAAATCTGGTGGCTATAGTCGAGCCACACCATGGGCCTCTCTTTGGGGAGGCCCCCCTGGATAGGGCAAGAACCCAGGTGTGGCAGGAGGTGGCCACAGCCCTTGAGGAGGCAACAGGCAGGGGCCATAGTGCTGAGCAGTGCAGGCACCGATATGGTGACCTGCAGAGGAGGGAGCCGGAGCTACTGGCCCGACTGAGGTCACGTGTCAGGAGGGGCACGGTCCCACATCCAGGTAGGGGTTCACAACACACACTTTTATTGTCCATATGAGTCACAGTGTTGTATGTGTCCAGCACATAGGGAGGGACCGATGGGGTTGGCCGTGGGCGTGTACACAGAGTGTGGGTGGGTGGGTCTGGCTGGGTGGGAGGGCACACTTGGGGCAGGGGGACTTTGCTTCAGGAATGTACTGATGTTCTTCTCTCCTTTTTGTCCCCACAGGCCTGGAAGAACTGCGCTGAGTGCATGCAGAGTGGAGGGGAGTGAAAACCGCTGCCAGGTGGGCCGAGGACCAGCAACGGCCACCTGACCGGCCCGATGTGGGTGAGTGCCAGACATCCATGATTAGTATTGCATGCTGTGTGACAAGGTGGGCAGCGGGGCATGGCCACCATTCATTGACATCACTGCCATGCACGCCACTTGTTACAGTCAACACTGTCCAGTGACAATGCATGTCTGGGTGTGCATCACTGGTGGTCCATGCGTGCACTAGGTGCATGGCTGTGCCACTGCCTTTGCACCACATAGCCATGTCACTAGACAGCCATGGTGGTGCTGTGTGTGACTTGGCCGGTGGGTGTGTGCAGCGTTCTGCATGGCTGTATGCACCTGGGTGGGCAGGTCCTGTGGACGTGATCACTGCGGCTGGTCACACACCATCACGGTGGTATGTCCCATGGCCGTATGCCATGTACAGTGGGCAGGCTGTATGGGGTTGTGCATTCACACCTGTTGACTGTGCTCCCTTGTCCTAGGTGCAAGACATCTGAGAGAGATCAGGGACACCATGCAGGAGCTCCTGATTCTGGCCCGTGAGATGGTGGCAATTCTGCAGAGGATAGATGAGTCGGGGGTTCTGCGGAGACACCGAGCCTGAAGGAGCCAGAGCCAGGACTGGAGGAGCCTGCAGTAGTCCCTTGGTCCCTGACTTCCCCTACCCCCCTGGACCCACCCTCACACCCCTCCTATCCCATCCCATTTGTCCACCCCTTCACCTGCCCACCCCCACCTTTTTTGTGTCCCCCACCACAAACCTGTAAATAGTTATTATTCATGTACATAGTTGAGTTTTCTATTTTTATAATACATTTGACTTTTATATGAATACCGTGGTGGTCTCTGATTTGCAGCGGGCTATAGGTGCTCAGCTGCAGTGGTGTGCATGGCATCAGGGTTGGTGCAGTCATGGGTATGTGTGTGTGTCTGTGTGGAGGTGTCTATGGTGTGGGGGTAGATATCAGTCAGTGTCTGTGTTGTGTGTGTTGTTCCCTGTGCACTGGATGACTGTGTGCAGTGGTCCATGGTGCGTGCTCTGTGTCCATGGTGCACCCATCAGCCCATCCATGGCCTGTGCAGCTGACACACATGCCTGTCTGTGACCTGCATGGTCTGCTGGCATGTCAGTGGTGGCATTCCCTGCAGGGCAGACACTGTACCCGTCGCTTTGCTGGGTTGCCCATGTCACTGGTGTGGTGCATGCCTGGCTCAGATGGCACTGTGGGTGACACGGTCATTGTTCCATCTCCATGCTATGGCTTGTGTGTGTTGCAGGGGATGTGCCCCACTGTCTGTGGTTTGTGCTTCGGGTGACTACTGGTGGTGTATTGGTCCATGGTGCCTGCACAGGGTGGTTGGCACTCCAGTGCCATGGTGGACTGTGGGTCTTGTGTACACGGCTTACATGGGCCCACAATGGGGGCTTGGTTGCCCCACCACTGCGTCCCTGTGTTGTTGTGCCCTTGGGTATGGGTGGGTGTCTGTCCAGACCCTGTGTGGCATCTGGTGTGGTGCATGCTTCCACGCACCACTGTGGGTGTCTGTGCTGGCTGTTGTGGCCAGTGGTGGGCTGGGGTTTGTCACTGGAATACTGTGCAGAGCGCTGTACCACTGGTGGTGGTGTCAAGGACACGACCATCCCATATGGGGTAACTCTTGTGCCAATGCATGGTTGGTCTCTCAGCAGTACCTCGGGGGACTGTGCGTGGTGGCACTGTGTCTGCCGTTGTTGCATTGCTGTGTGCTGCAACCTGCTGATGGGTGCTCGTGGTGTAGCTGGCTTACATGGTTCTGTGGTGCACAGGGTTGCATTGACACAGTGGGGGTGGTGGCATGCATGGGGTTTCTGCTGTGGTGGTCACTGCTCATGGGGGGGTGTCTGGGGGTCACGGTGCAGGGTGTGGGGGGACAATATCTGTTCTGCTGTGTGTTCCTGTGCCCACCTGTGGCATGGGTGGTGGGCCCCTACTTCCTTGATTGTGCAGTTACATTGCTCTGCAGCTGGGGGGCCCCCTGCTTGCACTATGGCACCTCTGGACAGCTCAGTTAAACATCCCTTGTTGCACTATGGCGCATCAGATCTGCTCAGCTTCCCCTCCCTAGTTGCGCTATGGCGCAGGTGGTGCGATATTCAGTCGTTGGCTGTAGGCGCAATTTGGTCTGCTCCTTTTTTGAATATCGCATCTTTTGCGCATGGGCGCAATAGACGTGCGCTTGCTCCTGCAATTGCGCACTTTTTGGGCGCAGTTTGAATATCTGGGCCCTTGAGTTTTAGGAGTTCTTTCAGGACCTTTTCTTCTGTGAATGGACTGGTGTTGACCCCCCTATCCAGAGTACTTCTATTGTTTGATTTAGGTACCTCCCCATCCTCTTCTTTTGTGAATACTGAACAAAAATATTCGTTCAGTATCTCTGCCTTTTCACTGTGCCCCTCTGCCCACCCACGCTCCCCTTTATTAAGCCTCACAATCCCTCCTTTGGTCTTTCTTCACTCATTAGTGTACCTATAAAAGGTTTTATCCCCCTTCTTAACTGAGTCGGCTATCCTTTTCTCAGTTTGGGCCTTTGCTATTCTAAATGATTTTTTTACTTATTTTTTGTCCCCATCCTGGGTAGTCCCTATTCTTGACAACACTGGTGAAGTAGTGGATAAAGAAGTTTAGGGCACTATCTACATCCAGGAAGTCAGTTATAGCCCTTACAATTTACTTTGTTAAGGCTAGTCAGGAAGAAGGCCAAGTTGAATTTTGAGAGTCTCTGACCTGAATAATTTTTTGGGGTGGGCTGGGGACATTGTTTTTCCAAATACAGAATACTGGGGAGTGGTCACTAATTGAGTCAGGCAGGATTCCTGCTGCTCAGATACTTTCTGTTCTGTTTTTATTTATTGATTTAAAAGTTTTACCAGGAAGGCATACTGAGCAGTCTATCGCTCAGTTCCAGATGTGTCATGGGGGAAGGGGCAATGTAAGACAACACAGAATAAATTACATCAGCACACAAGTGCACTACAATGCATACATGAATACAACAGGGAAATCAATTTCTATATGGAATGACAAACAATTAGCAATGTATGTACAAAGCAGTACCATACCTGGATACAGCAGGCAATAATTAACTAAACAGTGCAGTGACCCCAATTTGTTAAAGGCAATAGGAAAAATTAAGAATACAATCAGACAGAATGAATGCTCTAGAACAATAAAGTGCCCAGCCTGATCTGCTGGTTGACTGGGTCAGTCGACCCAGACCTGCCAGAAATTGAGTGGGAGGGGTTAGGTGCATGTACAGGTGGTACAGTAATGGTCTTTGAGGAGAGAGTTGAGTTTGCGGGTGGAGAGGGCATGCCGAATGGCAGAGGGGAGAGAATTCCACAACGTAGTCATGTGATAGGAGAAGGCTGCTTGTCCTGCAGAAGTGGACATGTGAGGGACAGTCAAGGAGCATGTGCCAGAGTTTCTGAGGGAGTGCAAAGGTGGTGTAGGCTCAGATAGGACAGATGGGGTCCAGAACTTTGCTGTGAGCCTGGCGTAATGGGAGTGCCATCTATCCTGCAACAAGGGGAGGTTCAAACTCTGGTAAAGGTTTCAGTGGTGGGTGCTGGGAGGACTGTCAAGGGTGAAACAACAGAAGGAGTGGAAGAGGGTATTCAGTCTGGTTAGGGTAGTTTTGGGAGTGGCACTATATACTACATCTCCATATTCAATGATTAGGAGGATCATTTTCTGTACAATTTCGTGGTGGGCCGGCAGAGGGCTGCTGCTGTGGTTGCAGTACAGGGCTCCCAACTTGGGATGCAGCTCCTTGTGGATTGCCTCAATGTGTACAGAAAAGTCTAGATGTTGGTCGATCCAGACCCCAAGGTATCTGAAAGAGGTGCTGGACTATGGTACAGAAAGAGTGGAGGGATGGGAGCTGAGATAGTCTCTGCTTTGGGCCAAAGGTCATGGAGACAGTTTTCTTGGCATTCAGGAAGAGCTGATTTGAGAGAAGCCAGAGCTGGACATCATTGAAGTTGTGCTGCAGTGTGGTTGCCATATCAGAGGTGGGGGGGCCAGAAGTAAACAGGACTGTGTCATCCGCATACATGTGAATGGATGTATGTGGCAGGCAGAAGGCAGGTCATTAAGGAAGATGGAGAACAGAAATGGGCCAAGGACAGAGCCTTGGGGAACCCCAGTCAAGGTTGGAAGGGGGGAAGAGATGGAGTTCCCAATCCTGACAGCTTGAGTTCTGCCCACCAAGTAGGCACAGAATCAGAAGGTGGCATTGCTGGAGAGCTCAGCAGTGGAAAGCTTGGAGAGAAGGAGAGTGTGTGAGACAGTGTCAAAAGCCTTAGCGAGGTCAACAAAGATGGCAGAGGTAATGTGGCCATTGTCCATACCTGTAAGGATGGCATCAGTGAGCCTGAGAAGAGAGGTGGTGGTGATGGAGTGGGACTTCCTAAACCCTGACTGGAAGGAGGTGGAGAAGGAAGTGGACTAAGGAAGGAGGAGAGCTGGGAGAGGACAAGGCATTCCCAGAGTTTAGCCAGATTAGGGAAGAGGGAGATAGGATGATAGTTTCCAGGGGAGGAGGTGCCACCACCCTTATGAAGGGGGATGACCGTGGTATGCTTCTATTCAGAAGGGACAGATGCTAGAAACAATGACAGGTTGAAGAGTGAGGCCAGGGGGGAGGCAATGGCTGCGTCAGACAGATAGAGCATTCTGGAGTCCAACCCAGTGGGGCATTTGCCTTTGGAGGGGTTTAGTGCAAGCAGGGCATTGTAAACTTTGGCTGGGGTAACCTGGTGGAATGAGAATGTATGGTAGTCATTTTGAGCAGAACATGGTGGGGAGGCTTGGGTTTGTGTGGCGTGGGGGAGAGAGGATAGCAGAGCTGCACTACGGTTTGTGAAGAAGGAGCTGAATGCAGTAGCCACTGCTATTGGGTCCACTACAGGGAAGTCACCAGTGTTAATGACTGGGGTAGGTGGCTGTGATGGAGGGGTGAAGAGCGATTGAACCACCTTCCAAAATTTAGAGGGGTGATTTATGTTGGAATGGAAGTTAGAGCGGAAATAGATTGATTTTGCTAAGTGTGTGGTACTTCTGATAGTCAGAAAAGGAGCCGGTGGCTTTATGGGCCTTCCAGGCCAGATCCCTTCCTCTGAGGCAGTCCATGACATCTGCTGTTATCCAGGGCAGATGAGCCCCCTGCACCTGGTTGAGTCTGAGAGAGGCGCAGGAATCCCAAATGGTGAGAAATTTGGTCTGGAAAAAGTCCAATGCTGAGTCAATGGAGGGGGCATGTGGGATATAAAACCAGTCTATGTCTCACAGTCTATTTAAGAGGGATATTAAGTTCAGAAATTTGTAGGACTGGACCAACAGTGAGCTGGGGGGAGGGGTCTTAGGCCTGTATATTTTCCTTACTGAGTAGATTAGGTGATGGTCACTTAGTGAGTCAGGTAAGAGACCTGTGGAAATTATATGATGTGGGTGGGAGGTGAGAGACCAATCTAGTAGTGAGTGGTTCAGGGTTTTGGTTTTTAGGTGGGTGGGTTCCATAATCAGTTGAGATAGGTTTAGCACAGCTACATCATTTTGAATTTTGGAGCTGGAGGAGGCGAGCCAGTTCACATTAAAATCACCTAAGACATGGAGCTCACCACCCACTGTGAGGGATTTGAGGGTGGTTAGTTGGTCCTTTATAGAGGATAGAGGGGAATTGGAAGGGTGGTAGGATCCTGCTACAAAAATGGGGATGGAGTGAGGAAGGGAGATTTTCACTAACAAGGAGTTTATACACTGTGAGGGTGGAAGGGATAGAGACACGTGTGAATTGAAGGGCAGAGCTGATGTACATGACTATGCCACCTTCTCTTTTAGCATTGAGACGATCGAGTCTGATGATGGTGTACCCAGGGATAGAGATGCTAGTATCCTTGATATGTGGTTTTAGCCAAGTCTCAGTAATGATCATAATATCTGGTTTCAGAGTTAGGACAATTGGTTGTAGCATTGCAATTTTAGAGAGGAGGCTGCAGATGTTCAAGTGAGCCAACCTTAGGCCTCAAGGTAGTTGTGGGGGGGCAGGACCAGGGTTGGGTTCAATGCCCCCTGTCATTAGTAGCAATGTGTTTACCAGGGTCCTGGTCAGGGCTTACCTAAGTTTCCTGTAAAGTGAGGGAGGCTGATGAGGAAGTGTTGTGGTGGGCTGATGGGGGAACTTAAAGGTGAGCAGACCTACATGGAAACTAGGGGGCAGTATGAAAGGGCCCAGTGTCCAGGAGTTGTGGAGAAAGGTGTGAGGCAGGGAGAGGGATGCGGTAATAGAGTCAGATGGGGGGAGGCACAGGGTGGACCAATAAGTGGTGGTCCAGATCCATAGGGTAGGAGGAGGGTGGGAGGGACACCAAGGGCACAAGGGTGGAGAGGCGCATGAGTAGAAGGATGGGCATGATGAGGCAGACACTGCTGAATGATGGGTGAGAGTCGACAGGCAGCAGTGGGAGCATTTGGAGTAGGGGTCGCTTGAGTAGAAACGTTGAGGAACACTAACGGTTATGGATAGTATTTTGCGACCTCTTGTGGCAAGCAGCGATAAGCTGAAAATGGGAATTTGAGCTTTTTTTTTGTTTGTTTATGAACCCGTCACATGGGGCCACCACCTGTATAAATAGAGATGCTCACAAAGGGTGGTGGTGGGGGCAGTGGGGTAGTCAACACGAAGCGTCGGCGGGACAAATACCAGCAACAGCTGCTAACAAGAGCCACGAGTCATACCTGGAATGGAGTCGGGTTTCCAGCCATTCGGGGAAGGGCAGGCAGAACACTTTTTGGCCCTCTCGACCACACCAGACAGCTGAGGGAAAAGAAGAGGACAGGAATTAATACAGGTAGTAAGGGGGAGTTGCAGAACAAGGGAAGGGGGATAGAACAATCAGGCAGTGAGGAGACTAAACTGAATTTAATACAGATTGTGGCTGCTTCTCATTTGGCAAAATGCTTAGCTTCAGATAACATTCAGAGAACAATTTTATACAGACCAGAGCTTCTTCGGATATGGCAGTGCTTAGCTCCAATAAAGATTTAATACATATCGGAGCTGCTTCTAATTTGGCACAGCTGAGTTCCAAAATATAAATTTAATACAGATCGTAGCTGCTTCTCAATTAGGCACAGCTAAGTTCAAAATAAATAGAAGGCAGAGGTAGATTAAGTTGAAACCTCAACCTGCCTAGAGAATAGAATAGTAGGTGTTCAGCAATTTAATTCCCCCAGATCCTCTAGGCAGCCCTCAAATGTTCAGACAAATAAATTTAAGTGCACAACTCGATTCCCTAGGGCAGTCTGAACAGGTAAAATAGAGTAGATTTGTGTGATGCAGAAACGTTTAAAATAAAAGAGACAGTCTGCTAGAAAACAAAACTAAACCCTGTGAGGCAGCCCAGAATATGTCTATCCAGGTAATTAAGTACAAGGTCAGACCCACTAAGGCACCACAGAAAAGCAAAGCAGGTAATTAAAGTACATATGGTAACTGCTGGGAATATTGCAAAAAAGACAAAGTCTGCCAAATAATAAAACTATCTCCACTGTTCTG
Organism: Neoceratodus forsteri; assembly: GCA_016271365.2. Classification (NCBI taxonomy): domain Eukaryota; kingdom Metazoa; phylum Chordata; order Ceratodontiformes; family Ceratodontidae; genus Neoceratodus; species Neoceratodus forsteri. Next base: position 1,109,164,145 of record CM057456.1, on the reverse strand, counting down.
CTGACAGAATAGCACAGACAGCAGGATTCAGTCCTTTTTATTTAAAAGTGAGTGGCCCCTTGATTTTTTAGGTGTCAAAATTCAAATACCACAGGATTCAGTCCTTTTTGTTTAAATCGAGCGGTCCCTTAACGGCTGCTAGCAAGAGCCACGAGTCATACCTGGAATGGAGTTGGGTTTCCAGCCATTCGGGGGAGGGCAGGCAGAACACTTTTCGGCCCTCTCGACCGCACCGGACAGCTGGAATGGATTCGGTTTATCAGAATCCAATCAAGAAGTGAGTGACTGCCCATTCTATTGTTACACCTAGTGGGTTCTTCAACAAGCTAAGGGAGTTACAGGTCAGTCAGGGCTGCCTGAATTTCATTTACGCAGCCAATTAATATTGAAGTCCCCAAACAGTATTACTTCACCCCATGACTGGTCAGCTAGGTAACTCATCAGGGAGGATAAGGCAGTTTGGACTGCATTTGGTGAATTGCATATGCAACCTGTGTGTAGTGTTTTTGCACCCCCATTAGTATGGACACAAAAATGACTTCACATAGGAATTTATCAAGGGCAGGTGTTACAATTTCATGGGCAAAAAGGGACGATTTGATATAAAGAAGTACCCCACTTCCCCTCCTCCCTTGCCTGTCCTTCCTGAAAGCTGTGTAACCAGGGAGGTCAGTTTCATGATTATTGATAGTAGGTTGGAGCCAGGTTTCCATGATACCTAGTATGGCAGGGTTATAGAGATTGGATCAGGCCTCCAGCTCGTGTATTTTGGGACATAGACTACGTGCATTTAGATGTCTATTTTGAGGCCATTAGTGTTAGACCAGTGTGGGTCACTGGGTGAGGACACTCAGTTTTTGATGATAGTGGGGCCTGGGTTAGCTTCCACATCTCCCGCATGTAGTAGGATGGTTATAAACTGCCACCAGGGGATTAGGGTTGGTGGCAGGCCATTTTAACAGGTTGCCCTGATGTAAGCCCCAGAAATGTTTATAGCAGTTACTATTTTGGCTTAGGCCATGTAAAACTAGTATATAGAGAGCATTGCCCTTTACTTTGTTCACAGATACTATTGATGGCTGGAATTGCTCCTTTAAGGGAGTTAGACATGGGGATTTGTATACCACTAACAAAGTTGTCTAGCAGACAAAAATGATCACATATATCGCGGCCAGAACCACACCTTTGCAGGCCATGATCCACGGCAGCTATGAGGTGAAGAGTGATAGCAATGGGGGTGACAGTGGAGACAGCAAAAGGTATGGATAGGCAAGAGGGGAGAGGGAATTAGGAAAGGAATATGAGCAGATGAAGGCACCAGGGACATAGAGAGAGAGAGAGAGAGAGAAGTAGAAAGGGGGGGAGGGTAAGGAAGGTGAGCAGGGGCATCTGGGGGGACATGATGGGATAAACAGGCAAGAGGCAGGTAGAGTCTGGAAGTTTGGGAGCAGTATGAACAGCTCTGTGAGTGAAAAATTAGGGGGACCCTATATATAGGAGATCCACACAGCAGTCAGGAAATCTGGAGGAGGAGGAAGAATGATGAAGCACAGGAGAAACAGAGGAAATACAGTCTAGGAGAAGAATGTGCTCAGCGTGTAGGTAGGATAGGAGGAACTTGTTATGTGCACCACTTCAGTACTTAGGTGAGGGCAGGGAACAGGAAGGAAGTAACGAGCCAGAATATCTCCGCTTTAAGCAAGCAGTTAAGCAAGACAATTTTCAATTTCAAAGCAGCATCAAAACCAGCTATATTCCCTACAAACAGGTTAGTGTCACAGGAATCTATGGATGAGCAAGCTAAACAGCAGCATAAAGCCCTTTAGTGAAACATTTGTAATTATACACAGACTGTAGATTAGTAGAAAGTGGAAACTGTAACCAGTAGCATGCAGTGCTGAATGGCCAGTAGACTCCGGCAGACTCAGGGCAGACGTGGTCCTTTGCACTTCAGTCCTTTGCATGGAGGGCCACTTGATGTGCACTTCAATATGAACCTAGGAGAGGAGTATATGTGGAATGCTGATTGGCTGGCTCTGACGAGGGGAGACAGGCTTTGGGTGGGGGGGCTGCACCTCCAGGCAGCTTTCTATCCTTGGCGATCGGTGGGGGGAGGATATGGGGATCTAGCAAGGCATCCTCTTGACCTCTGCGCATGTTGCAGTAGAGGACAAAGGCAGCAGTTTAAAGTTGTTAAAGTGTCTGTCCTTTGGTGGGAGTCCCGATGGGGAGTGCTGATTGGCTGGCTCTAATGAGGGGAGGTAGGCTTCAGGCAGGGAGGTCTCATATTTCCAGGCTGCTTTCTAGCCTTGGCGATTGGTGGGGGGAGGATATGGGGCTCTAGCACAGAACCCTCTTGACCCCTGTGCACACATAATTGGCTAGTGATTATGACTCAAAGAAACAGAGGCCATTAAAAGAAGGGATAGAAAAAAGAGAGAAAACAGGAGAAAATCAACAAACTACGTCCCTCAGTGAGGGAAATTTCAAAGGAAAATTATGTGGTTCTTCTGATCACTTCTAGATTTCAGGATATATCGTCAACATCTCACTGTGGACACCTTTGTGATGGACAATGGCATTAACATGCTGAAGGCTATGGTCTAACACACACGCACATACTCATGCATGCATGCATGCATGCACGCACACACAAAATCTTTTGGTTACTCATGTACTGGACAAACAACTCTGCAAAGTTGAAAGAAATCCTCAAAACCCACGTGGAGCCTGCTTCAATACCAGCTGAAGCTTAATGCTCCTAAGCATTGCTTAACCAAATACATCTCCACATGGGGAACTCTGTATTTATACAGTGGTGAGACTACCGGAACAAAAACATGTGTTCCAGAGCAAATAAATAGATGATCTGGACTGTGGACACAGTGAAGTGTACTGCAGAAACAACTTTTAATTGTGCAACGATATGAACAGGCAACTAAGGATTTCAGTGCAGAACCAGCAACCCGAGGTCATTCCCATGGTAAATCAACTGGAAATAGGCACATGGGGCTAGATTCACAAAAAAGTGCAAAACACGATGCAAACTTTTGTGTTGTGCTTTGCGTTTGCCCAGGTGTCCAAAATTGCTATTCAGTCAATCAATTCAATCAATCAATTTTATTTTATACTGGAAAGTATGTGAGCAAAAATGCCTGTTTTCACAAATGTCCAGGTTACAAAAATAAGAAAGTAACTGAGAACAACATACAGAAATAAATACATTAGCATATTTACAGAGATGATTGTTATATCAATACATCAGGATAACCAAATATGGAGACAACATAATAAAGCAGTATTCAGGTTTCAGCACGAGAATTACTTGAAACTTAAAAAAAAAATTTAGGCACAAGCGAAAGAAAATGATTGTCAAAGCATATACAGTACTCAATAAGAGTTGAATTCTCTTTATCAGAGCAGGAAATGTAGAAAAGCATGAGAAGAAATCGGGGGGGGGGGGACAGCAGAAAAATGGGAGAGTAGGGAGGAAAGGGGGAAAGCAGAAAGGTGTGGTTATAGATATTGGTTCTAGAGCACACATTTTACCAATGGGGATATCAACAAGGCTGACCAATTGGGTAATGACATATGTTACTTTCAAGGAGAAGACTCCTGAGGGAGTCACTGAAAGAGTAGATGGAGCTACATAACTGAGTGCCTGGTGGCAGATTGTTGTATAGCTTAGGACCGCTGTAGGAAATGGAGTTCTGGGCTTGCAAGGTATGGTAGAAGGGAACGTCAAAAGTCTGTCTGGATCCCCCTCTGGTGCAGTGCTTGGGGGCGGATTTGAAAAAAGGGAGGAGACACTTTGTGGCATAAGGTTTAGATTGATCTTGTGTAAGAATAAAAGTGTTTTAACTTGGAACCTTCCTTCCAGGAAGAGCTAATTTAGGGGAGTGTAGAGGGAACAGTGATGTGTGGACCACAGCAGGCCAGAGATGAAACACACAATATTGTTGTAGGAGGTCCTAAGTTTGGAGAAGAGTACAGAAGTGTGGGGGGGGGGGGAGTAGACTATGGAGCCATATTCAAGAAGGGGAGTAAGGAGCTGGCAAGGCACAATCTAGAGGTGGGTATCAGGTACTTTCTGATTCTGTGCAGCAGGCCTAGCCTCATGTTTATTTTCTTAATGACATTAGTAATATGGATGTGGAAGGTCAGGTGGGGGTCAAGACCCAAGCCAAGGTATTTAAAGTCATCAACCTTTTCTATGCTGTTCCCATGGAGATCAGTGAGAGTAAAATTTACATTAATAGTTTTCCTAGGGCCGGAGGAAGATCATGAACTTAGTCTTCTTGGAGTTAAGAACTAGGTTTTTGGAATCGAACCATTAGTGGAGTCTGAAGAAGTCTGCTTGCAGGTTGGAGAACATAGAGTTGAGGTTTTTGTCGCTGCAGTAGAGAACAGCATCGTTAGCACAGAGGACTATTTTAGTGGTAAGGCAGATATTGGGGAGCTTATTAATAAAGAGAGAAAAGAAGAGGGCCTAAAATAAAGCTCTGAGGAACCTCGCAATTGGGTCGGCAGTCCTTTGAGAGATGCCCATTTATAGTTATCCTATGAGATCTATCAGAGAGGTGGCTACCGACACAATTTACTATATCCTGGGAGATTTTTAGGCCTGATAGGGTGTCAAGGAGAAGGCTATGGTCAATCAGATCGATAGCTTTGGTCAAATCAACAAAGACAGAGCCTGTAAACTGACCTTTGTCATTAGCCTTGTAGATATCACTGGTGAAGTTTACCAAAGCAGTTTCAGTACTGTGGCCAGCCCTGAAGCTGTGCTGAGCTTCTGTGAGTAGGTTATGATCACAAAGGAAGGCGGTAAGTTGTGAGTGCGCAACCTTTTCAATGATCTTGGAGAGAGGGGCAAGGAGAGAGATGGGATGGTAGTTCACGACCTCACTCCTGGACCAGATTTGAGGAGGGGTTTGACTGTGGCAGTTTTCCATATGCTGGGGAAAGAGCTAGAGCAAAGAGAGTGGTTTAGTATGTTAGTCAGGGGGGTAGCTAGCGAAAAGATCCATTGCTTCAGAATTTTGCAGTCAGTACCATCGTCCCCAATACTAGGCTTTGGGTTGTTTCTCCAGATGAGGCGGACTATGTTTGAGGGCTTAATGGCATGGAAATAGAATTTGGGACAGTTCTTGGGGCAGGGGTAGGGATTGTTGTCAGCTGCAGCAGGGGAGGAGAAGGGGGGGTGTCTTGAGAAGAGGGTTTATATTTCTCAAGGTCACCAAAGAAGGAATTAAAAATGTTGTTACTTCTCCTGGGTTGCTGGTCTGTCTATCCCCTTGAAGGAGAGTGATAGGTTCAGCAATCTTGTTCTTCCCTAGAAGAGAGTTTAGAGCACCCCAGAGCATTGGGGGTTTACCGATTCACCGAGTTGTTTGATTTGAAAATAATAAATTTTTGGCTTTTCTAATGGAAGATTTACACTTGTTTCTTAGAGCTTTATAGCAAGTAAGCAGGGAAGGGTCCTGGCTCTTGTTGTAGTGAGCCCAGGCCTTATCTCTAGCCCTCATTAATTTTATGATGTCAGAAGAGACCCATTCATTGACATGACCCCTAATCTTGATTTTCTTAATGGGGGGTGAATTTATCGCGGATTCTATTAAAGATGTAGGAAAAAGTGGTGGCAATAGAGTCGAGGTTGTCAGGACCATTGATAAAAGCCCAGTTGATCTAGTAGAAAGCCCGGTTTAGCCACTCTATGCTGTTATTAGTCAGACGTCTGGAGGAAATTAATTTGGGGTGGGTTAGGGGATTGGGTTGACCAGATGCAAAAAGTTGCACAGTGGTCACTGAGGCAGTCTGGAAGTGTACCCACTTGGGTGAAATGATCGGGGCTAGTGACCACAATCCAGTCTATCAGAGATTGTGTCCCAGTCTTGTAGTTTGTCCTGGTGGGAGTAGAGATTAGTTGATGCAAGCTGAGGCCAGCGATGAAGCCCCGGGCAAAGTCTGCTTGGCCGGAGGCCCAATTTAAGTTGAAATCCCCAAGGAGTATCCACTCCCTGTTTAAGGGAAGTGAGTTCTTCAAGGCCAATAGAGACTCGAGATCCGAAGGGGGGGTACCGGGGGGAGGTAAGCGGTGGTGAGGATGAGTATTTTACTTTTACCTATGAGAAGATTTATGGAGAGTAACTCAGTTACCTACCGGGTCAATATGTCATACGCTTTACAGCGCACGACATGACCGTAAGGTAGGAACAACGCTGTAGGGAAGAGAAAGAGGGTGCAAAACCATGAAAGGAAGTATACGTGGTAGTGCACCCTCTCACTCTTCACAGTGCAGGATAAGAATCCTGCTGGGACAGGGGTCTGCTGAGCAGCTGCCATGGCTCAACAGGATAAGCTACTGGCAGCAAGGGAGACAGGCAATGTGTTTGGGACTGGGTTTCAATTCCTGGTCCCAGATGCATGGAATTTTACTTTTTTCGCACTTTGTGCAATTTTTACTGATAATCCCCCCCGGAGTTAGATAATTTAGTTGGGGGGGTTCGAGGGGAGCAGCCCCCCTCAAAAACAAGACTTATGCCATTTGCAATATATCACATTGTATTGGCAGTGTGGTATATTGCTGCAGCATAATGTCTTGCGACATCATGACCCCATGCCACTCAGTCATGTTGAAGTCAGAGATGGGACAGTGTTCAGTGAAAGAGAACCTGTTACTGTAGAAACATAAAACATGCAGCCACCCCCTTTTTTCGCCCTGTCTGTCTTTTCGGACTGAGATGTAGCCGTAGAGGTCGATCTCCCCATCAGAAATTCTGCAGGAGAACCATGTTTCGGAAAGTGCAATGACAGCGAACTTGTTGTATGATGAGACCCAGGCCTGGAAGGCATCATTTTTGGCAGGGAGACTCTGAATGCTTAGGTGAACGATGGAGATACCCTTACCGTTTTTGATGCCTGCCAGGTTGGGGGTAGGTGGGGGCGTATGGATCAGGTTTAGGGTGGATAGCTCTGGAAAAGAGTAGGAGGAGAATTAGGGTTCTGGTAAAAGTAGAGCTAGGAGGTCGAGATTCGAGCATACGGCACCCTAACCATTTTAGAAGAGTAACTGAGGTGAGGTTGAGGGGAAGAAAGGAGTAAGAGAGAAAAAAGGGGAGAGATGAAGGTGGAAAGGGACTACAAGTGAAAAAAGGAGGGACTGAGAGGGGCTCTGAGAGAAGGGAGTCAGAAAAGGGGAGGTGGAAGAGCCTGGAAAGAGGGAACACAAGGGAGTGGAGAAAAAGGGTTGGGAAGGGAGTTTAGATCCTTGATACAAGGGGGTGAGAGGAGGGGGAGTGTAGTAAGAATAAGAAGAGAGAAATGGTCAGCACGATATGAATTTAAGCTTCAGGAGGGAATACTGCTCAAGGGTGGCCACTAGTGGACGAAGCCGATAATAAGCAAGTGGAAAAATTGGTAGATAGAAATTAGGAAAGCACTAGTCAGGGCGAGGAATGGGAGGAGGTTCAAGGATAGCAAAAGGAGTGCACAAAGTAATAGTCAGGGTGGGGAATGAGAGGAGGGTCAAGGATAGCAAAAGGAGTGCACAAAGTAATAGTCAGGGTGGGGAATGAGAGGAGGGTCAAGGATAGCAAAAGGAGTGCACAAAGTAATAGTCAGGGTGGGGAATGAGAGGAGGGTCAAGGATAGCAAAAGGAGTGCACAAAGTAACACGGCCCATATGGCCTAGAGGACTAAGCCAGGCAGCCAGACAGCAGAGGGCAGGGCTGTGTAAGGCAAGGGTTCAAGTCTTGGGGGGGAATACAAGGAGGGGCAAATTAGGGGAGAATAGGGATTGTTAGAAACTTGAGCAAGTTTGAAGGAACTGTATAGATAGTTGGGAACAGGAAATTAGTCAATTTATGCTAATATGGGGGATGGGACGTGATCAGAGAGTGCCATCTAGAGGCATGACTGTATAAGAAGCTAGTGGGAAACTGTCCTTATCAGTATATAAATCTAGGGCCAATCCTGGGTAGGGGGTGACTATGGAGGGTGAGTGGGCTAGTCCAATCAGACAGCCAAGCATGGAGGGACCTGTTAGACTTGCTGCTCCTGGTTCCCAGTGGTGCTTTGTGCTGGGTGGGTGCCTGGGGCTAGAAAGGCGTGAGCAAGCCTGGGGAACAAGCAGATAAACAGTGAATTACACAGAGCACACAATCTGTGTAGGTGGGAGTAAAGAACAAAGAAGCAGGGTGGGGAGGAGAGATAGTGAGAGAAAGGGGGAAGTGACACAGGACGGACTGCACATGCATGAAGTAACCTGTGGAGTGAGGAGATGCAGGTGGGTGTGAGTAGGCCAGAGAGAAAGAATGAGGTAAGCCAGAGAGGACATTAGAACATCAAGCAACTTAAAATCACTCTAATCAATATGCAGTCCCCTGTACTACAGATACAAGACAACCTACCAAAGTCACCTCACAGGCAGTGTTAAACACCGCTGCATACAGCATACAAACACCAACATGCTAGGCTAATATGATCCAAGAAGAATGCGGGCAATTAAAGTAACCCCACAAATGACACAGAACTGCAGCAGTTAAGCGCTAGCAAGGTACGAGCTGCATTATATGAACATGTCTGCCAACAGCCAAGCATGGAGTCACTACCTGTTGGACTTGCTGCTCCTGGCTCCTGATGGTGCTTTGTGCTAGGTGGTGGGAGCTTAGAAAGGCCTGTCGGACTTGCTGCTTCTGGTTCCCAGTCATGCTTTGTGTTAGGTGGCGGGGGCTTAGAAAGAAGTGAGCAAGCCTGTTGGACTTGCTTCTCCTGGTTCCCGGTGCTGCTTTGTGTTGGGTGGCAGGAGCTTAGAAAGGCCTGTTGGACTTGCTGCTTCTGGTTCCCAGTCATGCTTTGTGTTAGGTGGCGGGGGCTTAGAAAGGCGTGAGCAAACCTGTTGAACTTGCTACTCCTCTATTCATAGTTCAATAGTGCACCACACCATCTGACTGTGAATAGGGTTAGTTTGAGGCAGAGGTAACCAAAGTACTGCCAGCAATATCCCACTAACACCACCCTGACATGCAACCAGGATAATGGCCCTGCAATGAGTAGTACAAGAGCGCTGTTCCCAGTTCACAAATGCAGCCATACAAATGAGCCCATTGGGCATGAAAGGCGCTAGGTGTCCATTAGTATGCCCATTATAGGCCCATTTGCATATGCTGTGTGGAATTTAATGTGCCCCCCAGCCCCTACCCAATATGCAGGTACAGTCCATGGTGACTAGTGACCCTTCCCCCCACCGATCGCCATCCTGATCACATAGATTTATGTATTAATATATTCCCTGGTGTCTACTGGTCCCTCCCCTGCCGATTGCTGACCCAAGTCCAATGAAACCATGCACCCTGGTGCCAGTGTCCCCCTGCCCCCGGCTATCACCGGCCTGAGTACAAAACATTACATTTCCCTGGCATCTAGTGCCCCCCCCCACAATCACCAGCCCAGTATGAAATAAATATCTTGCAGGTGATGGTCCCCCCCACTGATTACTGATCTCTGGCTTGATATGAAATAAATATTATTTCTCTGGCAATAGCTGTTCCCCCACTGATCGCCGGCCCAAGAACAATAATATGATGTCCCTATTGTCCATTGTTCCCTTTCCCATCCCGATCACCTGTATGGTGACATGCAAACAGTCCCAGGCATCTAGCAGACCACTCCACCATATCCTCATCCCCTGTACAGTAAATGTAACCCATTCCATGGCCTCTAGCAAATCTGGTAGGTAGTGCCCCACCACCCTGTTCCCCCATCCAGAACCCGAGCTGGTGACTTGCACAGACTTTCTTTCACCATCATGGCCAGCTGCCGACTGAGCTGTCAATGAGTGCATACTGTATACAGTACACGCTCATTGACAATAAGTGTATACTGTATACAGTACACATTCATTGACAGCTCATTTGGTGGCTGGCCATGGTGGTAAAAGGAAGGCTGTGCTCGTCATCAGCTTGGGTTTGAGATGGGGAGAGGGGTGGTGGGGCACTATCTGCCAGGGTGGGATGGGTCAGAACTCTGCTGGATGCCATGGAATGAGATAAATTTACTGTACAGAGGATCAGAAATAGGGTGGGGGGGTCTGTTAGACACCAGAGACTGTTTGCATGTCACCATACAGGGGATGGGATAGGGAGGGACCACTAGACACCAGAGACAGTATATTATTGTTCTCGGCCTGGTGATCAGTAGGAGGGACAGCTACCACCAAGAAAATAATATTTATTTCCTTTTGGGCCAATGATCAGTAATTGGTAGGGGGGACCACTACTACCAGGGTAAGATATTTATTTCAGATCGGGCCAGCAATCGGCACTAGTGGGGAGTGGACACTAGACACCAAGGAAATGTAATGTTTTGTACTCAAGCCAATGATCAGTGGGGGGAGGGACTACTAGCCACCAGGGAAGATGTAACTAAATAAATCTGTGTGATCAGGACAGCGATCGGCAGGGAGAAGGACCACTAGCTACCAGGGAAGATATTAATACATAAATCTATGTGATCAGGACGGCAATCACATGAAGAGGACACTGGCACCAGGTTAGATGGTTTCATTGGGCCCAGTTCGACGATCGGTTGGGGGGGTGTCTGCTACAGTATCTCTGTCAACCACTAGGGTTGTGTGGGACTAAAGCAATGTCTCAGTTGGCAGTATTTGCTCCATGTATGGGGATCATGCAAGAGGCCCTTTGGTGGAGCCAATGCTTTGCGAATCAGACAGTGCTGATATTCATGTTCCCTTCCCCTCATTTGCATTCTGGCCCCGTCCACATTTTGTCCTGGTGCAAACCCAGTTTGGGCATGCAAACTAGGCTCTTGTGAATACATATTTAGTGCAAAACCTGGTTTGCATTCTCAAAACTAGGTTTGCGCTGGGGCAAAGTTTTGTGAATTGGGGCCATGCTGTTTTTTGTAGATGTACAGTAACATGAACCAAATAAAAGAAAGCTGGTTGTGGTGTTTTCAGTATCAGGGACTGCAATGATAGTGATGATAGCGATGAAAGTGACAGTAATTCTTCTGATTCTCAACAGCAGCACCAGAAGTAGCAGCAGTATGCTCATGCAAGAAGTGGCACAGATGTTTCTTAGACAACTTGCACACATGTTTAAAAAGATTAGATCCAACATGCTATTTGGCCAAGTAACAACTACTGATCCCAGAACCAGAAAGATGTGTTCCTGCTCCTTGAGTAGTTGGGAAACATACAACACTTCATCTGCTGGTGGCAATGGTGGTACAGAAACAACATTGTTGACTGTTGATCCTTCTTAGGGCATAGGTATTTGGAATCATTTGGATGCTGCATGCTGGCACCACTTGGCCATTTCCAAGAAAGACTCCAAGAATTTATTGGGAATGGCACACAAAGGCTGATTACATGATAGTGGCTTTTCTAGCAAAGTCAATTGTCAATAGAAGCACTGATTCAATACAGATCTGGTAAGACGCATGTGTTTTAGGCCTCCACTGGCTAAAGCAGCTGTGTACTTTCTGAAATGCCCTTCAACATATGTCCCCTCTGAAAGGATTTTCAGTAATCCTGGGGATCTTGCTTCATAGTCAATGGCAGTTTCAGAAAATATTGACTGAATTCTTAGCACGTCTGCAACTCATTCTACCATGGATCAACTTTGACTGTGGACTGGATTATTCTCAACAAATGACATTCATTACCACACTCCTTGGTTACAAATGTCCTTTTCCCAATGCTACTGACAGATTACCACTTCTAGCAACAGAAGCAGCAGCAGTAAAAACATAGAATCATAGACAATGATGGCAGAAAAAGACCAACGGTCCATCCAATCAGCCCAAGTTCCCAATCTAGCACTAGTGTCATCTGAGAAGAGACACAGCCTGTGCTGGATCCCCAGTAGCAGCACAAGGATTCCGTTGACACAGTACTGCAAGTCTTCATGCTATTATTACACTAGCAAGCTTATCTTGCAGTCACACAAGGTCATCTTCACTGCAGACCCTACCACCAGTGTCCCTGTTTTCAACGTCATCAACACTGTACATGCTGGTCTTCCTAGACGTTGGCTGTCTATTTTTGTTATCACAAGCCATCCCCGCCATGACCTGCATCACTTCATAGTTATTGTAGAGTTACTGTAGAGAGAGACTATCAATATTATGAATGCTGTGCCTCATTTATCATCACCTCTTTGAGATATAAAAAAAATAATAATAAAATCCTTACAATAAAAAAATGCTGTCACAGAAAAATATATATAATTGTCCCTATCATAAGAAAATTTAATCTCTGATGAAAATATAAAATTCTTATCATACAAACTAAGCAGCCTCTCATAAAAACTATAGACATTCCATGTCATTAAAATGTTATTCTACTTCTCATGATCATAAAAGTATATAACATATATAAATCTAGAGACCTCATCTTTAGTGTCTTTCCCCAAGGCCATCAATGTCTGATTAGAAAACTAAAGCATGAAGGTTGCATAAGCAAAAATCAATATCATTATGCAGTCTTGTGTTCACAGCATGCCTGTGGCTGCCAGAGGTCACAGCCCAGTGTACATCCTTTGGGTGCTGCATGTCACCATGTTGTGCCATGCCCTAGTAAACTGCAGCAGACATGAAAGACACTGCAGTGCAGAGCCAGCACCATTTACCATTACGAACATCACCTGCTACTAGGAAGCTAGAGTAATAAATATTCACGACTGACTTCAATGCTTATTATGCATCCTGTCTGCAGTCTGCATTACCTCCAAGCCAGTTTCTGCAACTTGAGCCAGATCTTTAAACTCAAAGTCATGATGTTCAGCTGAAGAAAAGTACACCAAACCAAACCTGTCACTGATTTTCCCATGGACATCTTCTCCTTGAAAGTTTCAGAGAACCCCAACTACAGTATACTTTTAAAAACGTCACCTATGCTATTGTTTCAAGACACCCCCCCCCAAAACCAGCAACAGAAAAAAAAAAATATTTCTATGTTTCAAACTGTAGCCACTAGTTTTTTTTCTGTTTGTCATGTTTTCTTCTCTTTTATTTCAAAATATCTATTGTCATTTTATAAATGCAAAATCACACTCGAGAGTTTGTGGGTCTTGGTCAGTACAACATGGTTATAAGCAATTGAAGACACTTGACTTCATCTCGTGGCTGCAATACCCATAACCATGGTACAGTATATTGAGCAGAACCCACACCATGTCATATGCTGTTGCTTGATTTCATTTATTTATTTCAAATGTTTACTAGGAATAACATACTGAGGTGATATAAGCTTGTTTCCAGATGCATCCGTGCGTGTGTGTGTGTGTGTGTGTGTGTGTGTGTGTGTGTGTTTGAGGAAGATAATTCAGTAAGGTGAAAGATGATTAGTATATTCACAGGTAACCATCAACCATAGTCAGTGCCATGTAACACAGTGCAACAAGAAGGTGCAAGGTACAAACAATACAGATGTGCAAACCACTATACATTGCTAGACAAAACAGTACACAAGATGCTTAAAGCTGATTGTTTCATTTGGACAGGTAGTAAAGGACCCAACCAGGGTGTAGAGGTGGGATGGGACACAAAGATCATCAGCTCCATGAGCAAGCCAAGGCAGGGTGGAGCGGCAGAAGCTAAGGGCTGGTGTCAGGGACAGTTGTAGGAAGGAGTAGTAATGTCATGAAGAAGAGATTTAAGAGAGAAGTGAGAAGTGGTAGAGTGGATGGAGGGGGAAGAGATGCCCAGAGTTTAGGGAAACAGTTTTGAGAAGGCAGCTTGGACAGCAGTATATTTTCTGGAAGGGAGGGAAAGGGAATGGTACTGGAAATGGGGAACAATGCTCTGAAAAGGATGGGAGGTAAGAGGGGAGGAAGAAAGGGGAGAGGGAGCCAAACCAGAATTTGGACACAAAGGAGGATCAGTGGGTGAGATGCCTAACATGTAGGGAGAGGGAGAGGTAAAGAGAACTGTGGTAGGTACAAGGAGAAAATTTCAAAGCAAAATAGGAGAAGGAGTGAAAAAGGGGGTTCAGTCTGGCAAGGGTGGACTTAGCAGCAGCACTGTAGACTACGTCACCATAGTCGAAGATTTATTTATTTATTTAAAGGTTTCACCAGGAAAGACATACTGAGCAGTGAATGCTCATTCCCAGATGCGTCC